>CM060924.1:977291125-978541125 GCA_030737875.1 Allium sativum
TGTGTGTGTGTGTGTAAAGAGAAAGAGAGAGAGTCGCACGCTCCAGGGTACCCCTATTTGGTAGCATCCTTTTTGCACCCCATTCTGGACTACTCATTTATGGTTTAATAAGTTAGTGGGAAGAAAGTTAAAAAGAATTTGTGGTGAAAATTAAAGAATTTTTGGAATGTTGCACTGTTTGGAGTGCTCTTGATCCTACCATATATATATATATATATATATATATATATATATATATATATATATATATATATATATATATATGTGTGTGTGTGTGTGTGTGTGTGTGTGTGTGTGTGTGTGTGTGTGTGTAAGTTAATTATGAAAGTTAAAATTAGGTGTAACACAAACAAAAACAAAAACAAAACAAAACAAAACAAAATAAAAATCAAACTAACTACACATTGTTTTAACATAAAGAAATGATCAAAATTTATGCAAATCAATTCTCTTGCATGTGCTAAACATCAATTATTTATTCTAGAAAAAATATTCATGCACGAAGAATGAGACATAATCACATGCTAAATGTATACTCTAATGCTCATCTTCAATAAGACTTGTAATACACTTAGTATCACACTTTTTTTCTTGTTAGTGCGAACTTACCGAAAACGCTCCTTCATAGATATTATCAGTAAAAAAAAAAAAAAATTAACAAATAAATTTGTTTACCTATTCAAAATGCTCCTTCACAAATATTACTAGAATTAAGATCTAACAAATCAACTTTATTTACAAGTTGATTTTTTGTTAATTAATAATAAAAAGAAAATTTGAACTAACAAAAAATATATTATCCAACATAGAATAAAAAAATAAAACCAACTACACATCATGTCAACATAAAATATAATAAGATGTTTGTACAAATCATTTTGTCTTCGAGTGTTGAACATATGAATATTCATGTACAAAACACATGTCCTACCGCTCATGTAAGTGTACCCACGCTTGTCTACTCAAATTGCCATCCAAAAGCATAGCCACATTCAGTCAAAATGATGTAGAATAAGTAAAATACCACAGTCATCAAACTCCTACAGCCACATTCAGGTTCACTTTTTCAACCGTCAGAACTTAACAAGCCTATAAAATTCACTGACTAGAAAACAATATGACATCAACTTACATTATTATTCACTTTTATGCCCAGATTATAAGCTAATAAAAAGGGTACAAACAATAAGTACAGAAAAAGGATCAAAGGTGTGAAAGCATAGGTTTGATCATTTTCATATGTTTCGAGGCTCTTATTGTTGTTCCTGAAATATACAGAATTAATGGAAAAGTTAAGCAACCTCATAATTCTGTTAATTAAAACAAATAAGATTAACTAGTTTTATACATCTATGATGAATTCATGCATTCTTCAATTGATTAGGCAAAGAAGACCCAAACAGCTGAAACATCAGTGATCTCTTTTTCTTACTCAACTTGTAGGACTCAGCATTCAAATGCATCGCACCATGCAGTGACTTGCGATAACATTCTAAAGCTCTTTTTCTCATCAACACCAACGAAACTGACGGAGCTGCAATAGTATCAATACCCTTATTTTCCACATCACTTATTGTGAGCTTCTCTGGATTACTATTGTCGGTATCACTTTCACAGCTGCTTCCCCACCATTTATTAGAAACACAAGATAAACCATTTGACGGAAATCCATACTTGAAGTCATTGAAATAGGAAGGCACGTGCCTTGTTTGGCTTTGAACTGCACTTGCAGCCTGAAAACTGTTATTTCCTTGCATTTGGGAATTTCCCGTTATGGATGTTAGCGGGCCCTTCGTTCGATTTTGTGTTTGATTGCCGCTGGGTGATAATAGGTTAATCGCATCAATAAAAATATGTTAATAAAGTAGAATAACACATTAATGACATAAAATAGTCAATTTATTGATACAGCAGCAGTTTGTTGCAACACAGCAAACACAAATAAAAAATATATAGATTAGGAGTGATACTGAGAACTCATTTATAAAGCAGTGAGTTAGTAACAAAAATAATATTCATGGGCATAAGACCAATCAAGAATGAAAGTATATGCAAAAAAACTGAATTGATACCATATTTCTGCCCTACAAAAAAACTCAGTATCAAATATAAGTTGAGTGGAGCAGGGAGTTTTGCTTCGCACTTCCGGTATAAGTAGGAGAAAGCATGATCTAGTGGGATCAGTCGAATTGTTATAACCTTGAACAGCTGGTTCAAAATTGGATCTAAAATAACCTGCTTCACCAAGTAGTGCGTAGAATTTACATCTCTTATTCTATAAAACATTCCTCTTTACTGATGTTTGAATTAGATACGAAGTTAGAGGCTAAAACATGGTTTTGTTTGAAAGATTCAAGTTCAAGTTAAGAACTGGTTTATTATTTCTTCGTGATGATTTAGAAAAAGGTTGTCATTCAAATTTGAGATGGAAAGAACTACCTTAAGGTTAGAAAATTATCGAAGTAGAATATTAGTTGTATGAACCAATATCCAAGACCTTGGATTCAAAATTGGTTTCGATCTGTTGTAATTTTAGGAATTTCAATTTAATTCTAAATTTTGGAAATGTTCAAGTCTCGGTTTGGGATTTTATAATTAAAAATAATTCTTCAGAAAACAGGGTTTGTTATATGCTTCAAATGGAGTTTGCACAAATTGCATGTGTTCTAACCAGGTGCAGGAGTAACAACTGAATCTTAACTCAAAAAGGCCCATATGGTGACAACCAAAAAAATTGATAGTTATGGGGAAAGGACAAAAGAAGACAACTTGTAATCGAACTACATTGACAGCCATACTTCATTCGATACTCTAATTAATAAATCAAAGCCCTTCTTCATTCAATTGAAAATTTGGTTGACTCGTGCTTGCTTGATGCACACACACACATATGTGCGTGTGTGTGTATATATACACACACACACACACACACATGTATGTGTGTGTGTATATATATAGGCAAGCGTTCAATGGCACCCCAGAAATGCGGCACCCCTTTGACCCCCCTGATTTCCACCACACATTTATATTACTGGCAGGTGAGAGAATGAGTGGAAGAAGAGGAAGAATGTATGGTGCAAAAAAGAGAGGCCAAAGGGGTGGAAAAGAAGTAGGCCAAAGGGGTGTTTCACTGTTTAAGATGTCATTGAACTTGTCTCATATATATATATATACACACACACACACACACGCGCGCGCGCGCACTTTTTCTTAATATACTCTACGAGAACCTGGTGGACTGATGAACTCCTAAGATGAATCAAGTAGTGCGTCCGCTTCAACTCATGACACCTATAATCCTCGGATATTTCACACTTCTTTCCATGGTATTGATATATTTACTTAGCATGATATATATGTCCCGAAAATTTTTAACCGAGGCCCTGCACCATCAACATCCACATAAGTAGAAGTTGCCACATAAGTAATACCTGAACTCTATATCATGGTACTTTTTTTTATCTAAAAGGAAACAACACACTCATAACATTGCTGCATCTTTTCCTGTTTTGATCATTTCCAACGTGTAAGGCTTGTCGAAGTCTCGTTATATATAGCTACTCTTATCCTCAAAGTCAAGCTTTGATCATCAATAACTTATCACTTGGTATGTCACATTGTCATTTCATAGCATATAATTGATAATCACTAACCATATCACCTTTGAGCTCGTACATCTCAAAGAAGAGTGTTAAGCTAAGAGAACATATTCTCTCCCACCAACAGAAATATGTTTAGTAGAGATCAACTAATACATTACAGAATACAACGTCGGACACACATCCATACAAGTTTGTTCTGGGTCCGAACAAAACCGAATGCACTTTATTTCTCATTCAATAAAGAAGAGAAGCCCTTGCAAATCCTCCAAGTACGTTGGGACCACTGCTATAACATAGATAATAAATCTCAAGGTGGAAGTTATCCACTTGAGGCCATTAGCGAGCAGTCCACTCGACGTGAAGGATTCCAGTCTCCAACACCGTCTTTAAATATCTTTATTTCACCATTACGTCGTATTATTATTTGGAATGCTTTTCAGACATAAGCTCTGATCTCGGACTTCCAAAATAATAAACGTGATTTTAAAACGATATGAATATATCGGATTCTAGTTAATAAGTCTCAACCCATCTTAACTTTTGAAACTATCATTTAAAATACATTATTGTACATTTGAAAAGGTTTTTAACAAGGTCTGGATGAAGATTATTAAGTTAAAGCACTTCAAAGACAATTATTAAGCAAAAAGTGCTTCAAAAGCGTTTCAAATAGGCCTATTTAACTAGATTGATGAAAATAGCTTTAAAACTCTGCAATTTCAATCCAAATCACTTTGAAAACATTTACTACGATTTATCAAAATTTTCCCATATTTTTATATAGTTATTTCAGGTTTTTCTCAATTTGGTCACTAAACTACACTACCGCGATTTTTATTGAAAACTGTTTTGGACCTAACTTGAAAATTATACATTGAAATTGGAAAATTCCTTTTTCATTTGAAAACTATTGTTATAAGAAAGCAAACTTTTTTTGCGTCAGGAAAATCCGATTCAAAATGAATATGTTATATCAGTTTAAAGTCTATGGTCAAAATTTGTAAATTGCCGCAGCGCGACAAGCTCTATTCTAACTGTATTTTATACTTATATTAAAAATAATTCGATTTACGTCAAAATAGTTGAGATTATGAAATATTGGTTCGAAATAATCTATATATGTTTTAAATGGTTACTTAACTATTTTGACGTAAATCGGATTATTTTTAATATAAGTATAAAATACGGCTAGAATAGAGCTTGTCGCGCTGCGGCAGTTTGCGAATTTTGACCATAGACTTTAAACTGATATAACAAATTCATTTTGAATCGGATTTTCCTGACGCAAAAATAGTTTGCTTTCTTATAACAATAGTTCTCAAATGAAAAAGGAATTTTCCGATTTCAACGTATAATTTTCAAGTTAGGTCCAAAACAGTTTTCAATAAAAACCGCGGTAGTGTAGTTTAGTGACCAAATTTAGAAAAACCTGAAATAGCTATATAAAAATATGGGAAAATTTTGATAAATCGTAGTAAATGTTTTCAAAGTGATTTGAATTGAAATTACAGAGTTTTAAAGCTATTTTCTTCAATCTAGTTAAATAAGCCTATTAGAAATGCTTTTGAAGCACTTGTTGCTTAATAATTGTCTTTGAAGGGCTTTAACCTAATAATCTTCATCCAAACCTTGTTAAAAACCTTTTCAATGTACAATGAGGTATTTTAAATGATAAACGATAGTTTCAAAAGTTAAGATAGGTTGAGACTTATTAATTAGAATCAGATATATCCATATCGTTTTAAAATAACGCTTATTATTCGGGAAGCCCAGGATCAAAGCTTATGTCTGAAAATCATTCCGAATAATAATACGACGTAATGTTGAAATAAAGATATTTAAAAACGGTGTTGGAGACTGTAATCCTTCACGTCGAAAGGACTGCTCGCTGATGGCCTCAAGTGGATAGCTTCCACCTTGAGATTTATTATCTATGTTATAGCAGTGGTTTGAACATACTTGGAGGATTTTCGGATTTGCAAGGGCTTCTCTGCTTTATTGAACGAGGAATAAAGCGCTTTCGGTTTTGTTCGAACCCAGAACAAACTTGTATTGATGTGTCTGATGATGTATTTTGTAATGTATTAGTTGATCTTTACTAAACATAGTGTTGTTGGTGGGAGAGAATATGTTCTCTTAGCTTAACACCCACGAGCTCAAATGCGATATGATTAGTGATTATCAATTATATGCTGTGAAATGACAATGTGGCATACCAAGTGATGAACTATTGATGATCAAAGCATGACTTTGAGGATAAGAGTAGCTTTGTGTAACGAGACTTCAACAAGCCTCACACCTTTAAAATGATCAAAACAAGAAAAGATGCAGCAAAGTTATGGGCGTGTTGTTTCCTCTTTAGATAAAACAGTGTACCATGGTATGGAGCCTAGGTATTACTTATGTTGCAACTTCTACTTATGTGAATGTTGATGTTGCAGGGCCCCGGTTAAATGTTCTCGGGACATATATATCATGCTAAGTAAATATTTGAAAAATGAGATCCAAATGATCGATGTTGATTAAATATTAATATATTAACACTAACAGCTATCTATCTATCATTTTTTTTAGTTACACAATTCATATATTTTGCTTGTTTTCAAAGTTAAAAACTATCAGATTTTGAATTTTACATATTTGAAACACAAATTAATTCATTTTTCTTTTTTTTTAAAAAGGCTTTCGATAATTTTTGTTATTCAACAGGAGTTTCAGTTCAATTTCATTTTGGCCCCTACTAAAACAGGTAAAGAACGAAAGGAATCTCAGCATTTAGGTAAAAATCTCAAATCTTGGTATAAACCTAAAGAGAACAGAAGACCATGACATGAAAGTGGTTTAAAAAAGCAATTTGCTAATTGTTGATTGCCCAATTACTCATCTCAAAGCTAAAATATCAAACCAAGCATAGTAATAACTAGATAATGTTTCCCACCTACTCAAGTGTTTTAACGCAGATGAAGAATTATCAAATGAATATAAAGTGGAATGGCAACTCAACTTACAAATTTGATAAGCCTGCAGTGATTGTATTAACAGATCTTGGATTATCATGATTTTGTTTTGATGTATTCAACACTTCAGCTATCCCTTTAGTTTTTTCTCTTGCAGCTTCTTTCTTTACGTCATCAACGGTTTTCCCAGAGGTACACTAAATAAGAATTATCATTTATGTCAAACTGGAGTTTAACGGGAAAAAAAAAAGAACTTAAAAATAATAATGCAAGGGATGGGATATTCACTAACTTATACAAAATTATGTTACTTGTTGACGCTTGCATAAGCTATCATTTTATTACTATAAACAAGCAGTTACATAGGAAAAAATGGTAACATCTGGTTCTGCTGATTCACATGTGATTTACTGTTGTTTCTTATTGTTTGATTACTTGTTTTCCCACTCATTTCCAAAGATCGGTGTTACCAGAGCTAGCAGATCAGTGAATTCTTCGTTAAGACTTAACAGTATCTTCGTGTGTTAGCAGACAAATAAAAACAAATGGTTTACACTTTGATTCCCATTACACTGCAAATTTATATAACTAGTACTTATACACCATCAATGTATTCATGGCATCACCACAGGCGACTTTTTTTGTAAGATAGTTTATAGATAAATTTAGGAAGCAAAAAAGATCTACACACGTATTTATCGATTTGAAAAGAGCTTATGACAAAATATCCATAAAGGTCGTGTGTTGGACTCTGAAAAAAGAAGAGCAAAGTATAATACCCTTATTAACGATATATACATGATGTTGTAACTAGCACCAGAGCATTTGATGGTAAAATCAATGACTTTTACATTAACATAGGATTACATCAAGTATTAGCTTTAACCCTCTACATTTTTATCCTAGTGATGGACAAGGTTACGAAGAGCATGCAAGATGAGATTCTTTGATGTATGACATTTGATGATGATGATGTCGTGTTAATGGATGAAAAAAGCATTGGGATTGATAGACAACTGGAGTTGTGAAGATGGACTTTGGAATCAAAGACTTTTAGACTCAGTAGAATTAAAACAGAGTATATGAAGTGTGAACTCAGGGTGTCACATCAGAAGATGGAGATGTCACTCTGACCGAAGTAGTGTAGAAAAGGAATCTTTCAGATATTTAAGACCAACGTTGCGATGTGATTGTGAGATTGATGAAGATGTTAATTTTAGAATTCGAGTGGATGGATGAAATAACGACTAGTATCTGACATTCTTTGTGATATGGAAGTCTCACTAAAGCTTAAAGAAAAGCTCTACAGAACAACATTCAGGTCTGCGATGTTGTATGATGCAGAATGTTGGCTATGTCTAGAAGGTAAGTGTGGCAGAGATGTGTAGAATGTGATGGAGCTATGGTTGTATCCGAAAAATCACTCGAATTATGTGGAAGGACTGTTAGTACCAAAGATAATTAAGGTACATCGAGAATAGAAACCAGGGTGAAGAAGTGTGAGAACTGATGGCACTCCGAAGGAGATAGCGCTAGATTTTCCATAATATCCTTTTGAAATACGCGAAAAAAGAGAAGAGGAATTTCCATTCGGGTCAATAAGCACCATCCGGTCTTGACCGGAAGGGCATTGACTTCAGAACTGATATACCCTGCGAACGATTGAAGAAAACCAAGGGCAAAGCATGAGAGAGACAGAAAAAGAACTAAGAACCATAAACAGACAAAGGGCCTTTGGTCACATCTGGAAGGCTCATCTTTTGTAACCGAAGGCACTGACAAAACAAGTCCACCCAAGGATGTACGAAGGAAACGTATTCAAAGCACGCAGAAAGGAAAAAGCGGAGGAGAAGCCCATCGAAAGGGTCGAATGTCAGAAAAAACATGGATTCGAAGACAACTACCACTATAAGCCGAGAGTTTGTATAAACTTATGCTTTTCGCAGCTATTCAGACCGAAACCAAAGGAGTCTATCCTGAAAATACTAAAAAAGAAGGATATATGATACCAGGGAAGCCTTCGCATAACCCTCAGGAAATCCTCTTAAGCAATGACTAAACGAAACCCCCAAAGCCGAAGGAAAGCCAGTCCACACCTATAAATAGGACCCTAGACGACCAAGATGTGGACATTTGGTCTTCTAATCTTACCAGCAAGAAATAGGAGTTAAGGAATCTGGCAATTGGTGTTTAATTTTAGGAGAATGAAGCATGACTTATCACGGCTATTAACTCAAAGACAGCTACCACTATAAGCCGAGAGCCTGCATAAACTTATGGTTCTCGCAACCATTCAGACCGAAACCAAAGGAGTATCCTGAAAATACTAATGAAGAAGGATAACCGATATCAGGGAAGCCCTCGCATAACCCTCAGGAAATCCTCTTAAGCAATGACTAAACGAAACCCCCAAAACCGAAGGGAAGCCAGTCCACACCTATAAATAGGACCCTAGAAGACCAAGATGTGGACATTTGGTCTTGTAATCTTAGTAGCAATAAATAGGAGTTAAGGAATTTGGCAATTGGTGTTTAATTTTAGGAGAATGAAGCATGACTTATCACGGCTATTAACTCTCTCAATACTCAATAGCTGAAAATAGATGATTTATCACTAATAAAAAGGCGAATAAATTACTATCACTAACAGGAGTGGTTCTTTATTGAAAACTCAAGTTGAATTCCATTTTCCTTGTAGGGCTTCACAAGTATATAACATTTCACTAATAATTTCTGTTATAATCCTCTTTCTTTATAGAAGGATAGTGCTTCCACAGAGAGGGTTGGAACCATACAATAGGTTGCAATTTCAACAAGTGTTGTTGCCTTTTAAAGGGATAACTACATAGTTGTTAAATCTGTCGTGAAAGTAGACACCATTCTCATCTGCCATTGGGAAATAGGCTCTGGGATGTTAACTATTTTTATGGTTAACCGTGGTAATATAAGCCGAGACCGAATTAGAACCGATGATATGCACGACATACTTGAAGTAGCACCAATTGGAGAGAAGCTAGTCCAATACCGTCTAAAATGGTATGGACATCTCTAACAGAGACCTCTCAAGGCACTGTACACGTTGGAATTATACACCGCACTAAAAGCTCAAAAAAAGGTAGAGATCGGCCAAAAATAACATATGAGATAGTAGTCAGACTTGAGGGATTAGAATATATTCGAAAAACTGGTATTGGATGAAAGCATGTGAAAATTAGTGATCCATGTACCAAAACCATGAGCATATGGCTGGCGTAGGGATAGTGTTTTTAGTTTAGATTATAGGACTGGTGAACATGAGCCTAAGACGTAGTGCTTGTTCCTCGATCGTTATTACTACTAGTATCGTTATTACTATTAGTATTATTATTATACTATAATCTTGGATTTTTATTTTGTTTTTATTTACTGTTATTATTATTTGTTTAATTGAATACTTTATTTTAGTTTTATCTTTATTCCTATTTCACAATTAAATTTGTTATTAATTTTAAATTGACTTAACCATTCGATTTTGGGTCTCGTCTCTAGCCGATCCTAACTTGCTTGAGAATTATGGCTTAGTCATTGTTGTTGCTCTTACTGAAGTTGGACGCAACTTTATATATATATATATATATATATATATATATATATATACACACACACACACACACACACACACATATATATATATATAGAGAGAGAGAGATGGGGAGGGAGGGAGGTTCCAGGGCACCCATATTATGTGGCACCCTATTTGCCCCTCAATATAAGCCTTCCATTTATAAATGAGTTAACGGGTAGAAAGAGAGTTAGTGTGAGGAGAGAGAAACGAAAATATGTGGTCAAAGTCGGGGGCTATAGGGGTGCTCTTGATCCTATCTCATATATATATATAGCGTTCCGCTACACCTCTTATATTGCATGTGAATTCTCCCCTTGAATATCAGTCACTCATTCCAAATTTAATATTCTTTCTTAGTGGAAACAGAGAGAAAGAATATTAAAATCAGAATGAGTGGCTGAATTTCAAAGGAAAATTCACGTGTAATATAAGAGGTGTAGCAGAACGCTGCCATATATATATAAATATATATACATGTATATGTATGTATGTATATATAGCGTCTATATAGACACAAAATTCAAGTTGTTAGATTAGTTTGTCTTTACGTGAGGGACGAATATCAGGAGGCAATCTAAGAGTGATGATTTTGTGTCCCCCAGTTTGTATCTATTTTTGTGTCCAAACAGATTTTCCACATACATACATACATATATATATCAATTGCACTCCTATTCCATAGCACTCATCCAACCTCCTCTTTCCATCACATTCTGATTAAAATAATATTTGTCTCTCCATCTTTTGCATCATATCAATAATTCAATCAGAATTTAGATGGAAATCACGAGGCAAAAGGGATGCTGGAAAATAGAACTATCATTGAACGTTCACATACATATACACGCACATACGCATATATATATATGTGTGTGTGTGTGTGTGTGTGCGTGTGTGTGCGTGTGTGTGTGCGCGCACATATCTTTAATAATAACTGTAATACCTTTGATGTCACACTTTAAATGTAAATTTTTCAAAATTCCTTTCTAAATTCAAGTTACACACCTTAATTAAAATTGAAATATTTATATTATATTATTTGGCTAACCATTCTTATCTTTTACCTAAAGCTTCTCATATCTTAATTAAAACATAAGTTATTCATCAGCGAAAACCTAGTCAATCAGTTTTATACCTAAAGTTATTCAACCTTTAATTAAAATGAAAATCTTGCACTAATAAAATTAGTAAATTTCTATATGTAGTGTCACACTTTTTTGGGGTAAACATAAATTTTCCAAAATGTCCTTTCAAATTCAAGTTACCCACACCTTAATTAAAACTAAAATATTTATATTATATTACTTGGTCAATCATTCTAAAACTTCTCATATCTTGATTAAAAACACTACTTCGCCAACTAAAACCAAGTTAATTAAAATGAACAGAGTCGAGCTTTTAAACGCATTTTTATACTTAAAATTACTCAACCTTTAATTAAAATCAAATTCTTGCATTAATGAAATTACTACTTTTTTATATGTTATAACAGAGTCGATCAATAATATCTCAACTGAAAATTAAATTATAAATTCGAAAGCTAATTAAAAGTATACCTAAAATCGTTCTCAAAATCACACGCTTGTGTGTGTCATGACACTCATATGTGCCATAGCTCGTATATGTGTGTTCCAAAGTAAGGCACATGTCAAAAGGTGTTCTGCTTTAAAGACGTACGCCTCATACAACTGAGACGGAAAAAAACATACGCCTCATGTTCTAAAGATAGTGAGGCTCAAGTCTTTGGAGCACAAAAATTATGATGTATACAAAAAGCCATTATTTTGTTGCTCATTCGGGCTTCCACTTTTGATACTTAAATATGTATTTTGTTTAAATCATGCAATCAATTCCAGTAATTGAGTTTGAACTCGATTATGAAATATAGCTCGATTCCGGTAACTATAATCGAACAAGATTCCACTTACTAATATCGACTCGACTCCAATCTGGAATCGAGTTCGATTGCGCTAAGCGGCATCGACAACATCCCTTTTTTTAAAGAACTTTTACATGATTTTTTTTTTTACTTTTTGTGTAGTGTAAACTGCTAACTACTGTGTGTAGCGTAGGGTGAGGAGATGAGCAAGAAAGATATCACATGGAAGTGAATTAAAGGTTTACCAAATTCCACCAATTCATAATATTTTCTTTGTGGATTTTGTGACCATAGACGCACTGGAGGGATTATGAGTTTTAAACAACATTTGATATGTACTCATCTTGGTCCTTGGAATTATTCCTCTTCCAAGAGAGCTTATTCGTTCTCTTCCTCCTGTTATTCCATACAAAAGAAGGCGATATACTAATGGTATGACAATAGATTAATATTAATACCAAACAAATTGTTAATTTACAATATATAATTAAACTAATATTCTCATTTCAAAATTTCACTGGCAATGATTCAAAAGGCAAGGGAGTAAGAATTGAGAATGATGATGTTGGTGATTATGAACTTTTTCTCAAACCACACACGAAAGATTTTTTTTTTCATGCCAATGCCGACGATAGCATGAATGGCAACACGTTTATGAACGAGGAAGATATCATTTGATTTATTGCAATTTATGTTGATTTAACTTTATATGCTTATGGATGATCGTAATTTGTTTGAATTGCTCTGGACGCTTTATGTTTCTTGTTTAACATTTAGACATTAAATATTATTATATTCTAGATTTCATCACGTGCGTTATTCTTTGATACAAAAAGCTTTTGCCTCGACATTTCGAGGCTAATGCCTCGCCTTATGGCTGCAAACGTTTGGCGTACATTTTCACTTATAAAATAATGATATATACACATATGCATACAATGTGTACGTATGTGCATAGGGAAAAGATCGACTACATCTTACTTTTGCTACACCTCAAATCCTCCTTAATTTCAATCATATATTCAGCCTTCGGAATGAGATAATATATATTCTCTCCCTCTTGTCACTTCGGAAGAGAAGATAAATTATTTAATTCACAACATGTGGTTGAAATCAAGGGGAATTGAGATGTGGCAAAAGTGAGATGCAATCGATCTCAGCACATACACACACACGCGCAAACACACACACACGCATGCGCGCACACACACGCATACATATGCTAGTAGTTTTTAAACTTAAAAAGAAAACAAAGTAAAAGAAAAGGCAAAAAAATCGCAGAACCAATTACACCACATGAGATCAAATAGACATATAAATGGTTTAAGTGAAAAATATACAGCAATGAACTTTAGTGGGCGTACTTCATAAATGACTGCTTCTATATTGTGCATAAAGGATTAAAAATGACTTTTGCAAGCTTCTTGATAGCTTGTTACATTATTCTATTAATACTGGGTGTGCATTCCTTATCTTTAAAGTCTCCTCCTATCTCTTCGTGAAAATCAGTAAGCTTTTACTACATGTGTTTCAGAAATCAATCGTCACAGCGTATAATTTTCCAATTCCTTCTCATCGTCGTAGCCAGCCCTGATTTTAATTTAGGGTAATGTCACTCACGGCTATCAACATTGTCCCCAAGCTGACCATTGCAATTTTATTTTATTTCAGCCATTCTTTACTACTCTTGCCCCAACGTCCATAGGTAAGTTCCCAAGGCATGCATAGGTATTACTGATTAGGTAATCTCCTTTATTGTCTTTCGACTCTTTCCCTCTACTTCGTGTTGTTTATGAACTCGGCTGGTATTTTTCGATTGTCGATTGTTGAATTGACTTTCTTCTACTGAGAAAATTTGTTGTCAGCTTAATCATTTAAAATCTTAGACTATTTGTTGCAATTAGGTTAACGTAATGTGTTTGGTATAATGCTGTTAGCTCATGGTTCAGGACTTCAGGTTATCTCTCAGGTTCAAGGTAATGGAAATCTACGCATATGCTTTTTCCCGCAGGAAAAGCTTAAAAGGGATATTCATGTTTATTCTTCGGTTATCTTACCACACACCAACTTCTGTCATTTCACAAATTCTATGAAAACAATTGTGAAATTGTCTTGCCAAAGAAATGTCAGAAATAAAAACGTGGAGTTTATTGATACGGTAAAATGATTTTCAAACATTATAGTACTAAGAAAGAATGAGTGAAAAGCTAAAATAAGCATATCTTCACAAGGATCATGATTATATATAAAGCATATAGCCAGTATGTGTTGACGCCATATAATGCTATATTTACGTCTGTTCCAAGGATGCTGCTATAACTATCCCTTCAATATTTGGAAGTCTAACATCTTGTTAACTCGAATATACTGCTTTATTGTTACCGGCTCTTTTCAGCAAAGTTTATATGGTTAGATCATAAAGGATGATTATCTCTCTTTTATTATAGACATAGTGGCTAAGTAAGATGGCTCGTGATTATCACATTGCATGCTTCTTCGAGACCTTGGAAGTTTCCTTTTACTTCTTCTAATTTAATATAAAAATAAACTTCACCACAAGTTATAATTCTTACATGGTACCAAATTACCAATACAGACATGTATATTGCTTTCCTTAATGTGCTTAACCGTTAACGAGAGACAATATCGAGAAGTTGGTCTTCATTTCTGTTTTATTTGATCATCATTTGTTCCTTTTTTTAATTACGAGAAACTAAGGGGAGAGTTTAGTTTTGAGCTGTCATTTTTAAAATCTTTACGGCATTACCTCTATTGTGGGAGGCAGAATTTCTTTCCTGCCTGCTGATGGTTGCAGATGTGTTTCAATTTTTATTTGTTGCCTTTCTTATCTTAATACTTCCATTTTTGTTTGAACTTATCGTGCCCCTATTATTTCTTATAAAAAAATAATGTATAATTTGCTATAAATTTGCAATGCACATAAATTTTTAGTCAACAATTAATTTGAACAAGCATAGAAATCCAATAACGGGTGAATTATCATTGACTACTAATTGCTTTTTGATTCCTATTATATATTATCTTTTAATGATACACATCTAGATTTAATTCATTTGACTACTAATTATCATCTGATAATTAACGCTTTTGAACTCGTCTGCATAACTGGAACTGGAGGTAGTTCAAATATAGAGGAATTGGAAGTTTGCACTGAAAACATGTGTTATTTTCAAAAAGTTTTTAAAAGTTCGATTGAACACATTTATCATTTAAAGCCATATGTTTGCATGAATATTGCTATATACGTTATATCGTTTCATTTGGTTTGGAACTCTTTATAATTTGCTTGTTACCAGGTACATTAATTTGCGAGCATTCCCTTACAATATGAAGCATTGAAAATGTATAACGTTAAAATTTAGTATGGCTTCCCTCAACTAGAAGAGATATTTATGGTTAGACAACCTTTTTGTAAATAATTTGTTCATTGTTAGTTGAGATATATGTTCCTATATATTCATGTAAATCAACTTTAACAGATAAAATTGAATCTGCATGGAGGAAGAGTTAGTTATGAGTCTCTCTCCTGTATTTTTATCTTTACTATATAATTAAAATTGAATGTAGCTACGCATTCTCTTATTCATCTGTCATGATTCTCTTGTTAACAATCTATGTAGTTAATATCAGATAATATCGCTGATATATCTCATATCGCTCGTTAATCGATAATATCGATAACAAATATCGTTAACGACATATCATCTGATATTTGTTGATGTATCGCTCTGATATTCAGTGTAAAATCTCTGAAATCTTTAAACATATTTCATTATTGTATCACTTGAAGAAAAGAATTTTATAAACAAATATCTTCTCATTCTTAATATTTATTTTTAGTATATGGCAAATGACAATGTGTAGAAATCCCAATGCACAGGTATTTTTAGTTTTTACCCCGATTTTTTTAGCCTATTTCATTCAACTTTTGACAAAGAAAACTCTGTTTATTTCGCTATTTTATTTTATTTATTTCATTGAAGGTTTTACTACTAAAAACTAGATCGTTTAAGAGTTACTTCTCTTATTAATCTTTTAAACATCCATAAAGAACATGTTAAAGTTGTAATAGATTTCAAACCAACATTACTTAGTTGATAAATTAAGTGAAAATGAAAATGGAAAAACTATAAATATGGACAAATTCCCAAATTAATATAAACAATTAGACGACTTAAAACGAATATACTATAAAAACAAATAAAACAATAACAATCTAAATTATACGAATTTCTTGATTTTTACAAGTTTATTCCATGACTTGTGTTTAATAGGGTATCTTGTAAACATATTGTAGTCCATACTACGTTCAATCACTCTTGAATATTAATATGGATTGATCCAAACATTTAAAAACATAACCTAAGGATAACATTACAAAGTAGTATAATATGGCTTATAACATGTCCTACACATGTCTGATATTACATCAATATCATCACGATAGTTTAAAATAACTCATATCGGTACTTGGTCGGCACGTATCCAATACCAATATCAACTACATAGTTAATAATACATTTCTCTCATTTTTTTTTCCCATTATTATTCCTTGCAATGCATAATAAAGCAGGCAAGCTTATTTCTTTGTTCTAACTGTTAATTTCTACCTTTAAAAATAAGAAAAAATCAATTCATATTAGACTACGGCAAACAAAATTTTGCAGCTACGTCATCAAGTAAGTTTCATTTTGACAAAACTGCACATATATGGACCAACCATAAACAAGTCAGAAACAACTCCTATTACTAACTGCTTAGATGTGCATGTTGAAGTGATCTGGAATATGTTGCTTCATAGAGTTTGATTTTCTTAATCCACCATTCTTCTGTATATCTTTTGTATGTTACTTATTTTTTAGATCAGACGTAAATTGATCTGTTTGTTATAAAAATAGAAAACATCAACTAGGCTATGAATTGTGAATTTAGTTATTGATTTTATCAGATCTTATCTCTGTTTAATTTGGAAAAAAAAATAAAATAACAAACATAATATATCATATAAATTTATGATACATTTATATTCCCATTGTGGATGTTATAAATTTGTAACTATGCTACATTTAAATATTCTGTTTTATTACCTCGTCCGTATATTTGGTAAATTTTACTTCATGTAGCTATGTTTTTTTTTTTTTTTTTTTTTTTGCATATATAACATTTTTTTTTATAATTAGGTTCACCATTGAATAAATTTTAAATTTTATTTATTGTACCGGGTACATAATTCAATGATAAAAAGCACGCACAGATTATGGCAAATACACAGTGATTTTAGTGTTTTCTCAATGGATGAAAAGTGATAAAACCTTTCCAAAAATGCTGTCAAGGATTGAACTGTAGAATTTGGTTTAAAAATCACCAGCTTGAATGTCCAAGGCATGGGGATGGGGATAAGATTCCTGAAAGTGTTATCTCATTTGAAATGAGGTCAGAAATATATGAACATTGATATGGTAACATATATTCTCCAAGTGCTGCTAAGGAGGCAGGTGACATTTTCCTATATTTTAAAATGATAGAATAAGCACATACTGATCATGTTTACTGCTTATGACATTATTTGTTTGAACTTGAGTTCAATAGTATTTATATTCCTATGCGAGGAATTATCGTCTTTAATCAATCAATATATTGAATGCTTTGTTATAAACTTTGCATCATGCAAATTGTTGGTATTAATCAAAGTTATTAACGGCGTCCGGTGCAAAAATGCACAAAGCCTCTCCAGAGTCTTGGAGCACGGAGCAGCAAACAACGCACGATTTTCTAATTTGATGTGCACGTTTAAAAATTTTATTATAAATTTAATATATATAATAATAGATTCAAAACATTCAATATTTTTGCTAAATATATACGATAAAGATCTTTTAGGCATTTCATAAAAATAATCAGATATAGAAGCTTAATAGTTTTCTAAAACTAAAAGCCAATATAATTATTGAATATGATTCAACATTTATATTTTCGAATCAATGCTTGCATCATCATCAGATTCATAAGCTTCAGCATTTCACTTATCTATCACATTTAAAGTTGTCTCTTCTTCGTTAAGATGTAAAGAAACGGATGCTAAGATATCTCTTATGTGTATGTTCTTCTAATCGGATATCTAGTTTCCTCCACAATTGCAAAACTATTAGCAACACCCTAAATCAAGACATCACTATCATCTTCAAATACAAGCACATCTTCAGCATCGGATGCATCATTTATAGTTTCCGTTATTCATTTATTGTAATCATTAATAACTTGTAAGAAAATTGAATCAATGGTGCCAAAGGAGCTGCAACCTCTGTTTAATGCTCTCCATAATATGATGAAAACTAATTTTTATGTTGTTCGAATTATAAAAATTGAAAAAAAAAAACAATAATATAATGAAAAGGCATGTCATTTTGCGCTACACATCATTTTTGCATATGCGTCATTTGCCATCCATTTTCATGTGCATCGCACCGCAAGAAAAAAGGTCTAACCGTCGTGTTGCGCCACAGGGTGTGTCTTGGCATGCCTTTCATGACTATGGTATTAATCTGGAAAATATTATTTAAATTCAAAAGATAAATTATTTATGTGCATGATGTCTAGAGATTGTCTGTTCTTTCAAATGCACATTTGGCCGAATAGGAACGCCGCTCACTAAAGGTGACATATTTGTAACAAAGCATTATTAGGATGTGTTAGCATTGAAAAGAAGAAGACAACCGGGAGACTCAGATGTGAAAAGAGCTTATGAACATCGGCATACTTATATCAGTTGTTGGAGGACGTGTATGTTGTCAGAGCATGCTAAAAGTTTGAGAAATTAGTTCTTATCGATAACCGCGACCGCTAAATTGAAGTGTTAAGCTAAAAGCCTAAGAAAATAAGCATCTAAGAAAATGACCCTATACAGATAACAAAGAACCATAAAACTGAATTACCTGAAATGTCTGTTGCCTATAAAAATCCTCAAGCCAACCATTAATAGTAATGGAACTCTATGCGAAATTTATATATGCACAAAAACAGAAAATGAGCTATCTACCCTAGTGGTCAAAATGAGTCAATTGCCTTCTCACTCAATTCTTCATTCTTTAATAAAATCATGGATCAATCAAATCTCCCAAAGTAAGATTTGAACCTACGACTAATTGGTTGCAAAAATGGATCTTTTCTAATCGTTTATCAAGGATTTTTCTATGAAAGATATGAATCAAAGTTTAAAGGAGAAAGGGCCATCGATTCGCACAGGTAGACGAAGAATTTACTCAATCAAACAACTTTCGCTTCTAGAAGTCGAGCAAAAAAAGGAAGAAAGCTCTCTCTTCCAAGTTCTCCTATAGCTAGATTCTCCGAAACCACAAGAATCCCGAGAATGACTAAGATTTCAATTCAACGCCTTTTGAAAATCTGAGAAGAGCTGCTCTTTAGTCTTCAGAATGCACAATAAGATGAAAAATGACAAATGTGTTTGGAGGGTTTATTGTCTGCCATTGACCTATATAATAGAATCTTCCACAAAGCATTCGAAACAAGCAAGGTATTTTGCATCTTCGAAGCAACAAGTTCATAACGCAAGCAAATTGTTTCGCTACGAGCAGGAATGAAATATCAAACATAAGAAGCCGTTTTGCTTCGACCAGCTCAAAACAAGCAATCACTATACTCATCGGATCAGTGCTTCGATCAAGACAAAGCAACAGGAACATACCTCGCTTAGCAAACATAGCTCGAAGCAAGTTGTTTCGCATCGCAAAGATACTTCGCTTCAGTAAATGGCTTTACATTGTTTAAAAATACGGCTTTGCACCATAATTTATTTCTATGCTCTTTTTCAGTTTCGAAACATGTCACATTCGTTACACTAGGGTGTTTCGAATACTTGGACAATAAAAGCATCCCACTTTGTTCGTCTTTAATTCGAAGAATTCCTTCTGTTAGGAAGCAAAAACAAAGCGGCTCCAAGGATGATGTAACGAAGCCAAAAGTCGAAGCAAAGATATCCAAAGCAAGAATACTCAAAGCAACGGAAATTGAAGTTGTTCAAAGCGCTCAAAGAGCTTCGAAGCAGGTCGAAGCGTTCAAAAGACATCGAAGCAGACCGAAACCGCCTACGGAAAGCAAGAAATGATTCTATTACGAAGCAAAAACAATAGCCAAAAGACCTGCGTATATGAAACATATGAGGTAGCCCTGAAATCAAGACTGAAAAATCATTCTTCTTGTTCTCATGACAAATTATTGTCATTGATTGCAGACTTGCGTAAGAATTGTTGTACTGACATAGCATATTAAGGGCGATTTTGACACTTGTACAGATCTTGCATACAAAAATTGGACTTGGATTTTCTTTGACACTTGAATTCTTCTTGCCTACAGTCAATATACTTGGACTAGTATGACATTCGAACTGACCTGCTTGAATGCATATTTTCGTGTTTCCAAGCACAATGATATGAGCCTTCTCGATTGAAATTGATCTGCTTCGATCAGGATCTAATTATGTTTCGAGCATAGCCATGTTTTACTCTATTTCTACCTACTTTGATTTGAAGCTCTTTAATATAATTTTAATTGGATTTAGACTAATTCTCCATTTCGAATCCAATTTTTGGCTTTAAGCTAACTCGCTGGCTTCAAAGCAAAGCATAAGACTTCAACATCCGGTTTTGCATTAGCTTCATGGGGTGTTCAACCAATTTTTCGGTCAACAATACCATGTAGTGGATGTCAGCGATTTCGAGTCCACTTATTCCAGCACGTGCACTTAGCCGACAGACCATGAATTATTTCAATTCGATAGCTCGATCTATGATCAAAATTAAAATAACTAGTTTAACTGACCGTCAATATTCCTTTTTTATGTAATCGCTTGATTCTAGTCAATAAACTTGATTGAATTTTTGTTCATATTGAAATGAATCGAGGTTGATTAGGTTTTAGTCAAAAGTATTCGAACATGTATTTTTTTTTTTATGTAAAAATTATTGAATTAGACAACACTGGAATCCAATAAATGAGAAGCAAGGCTTTCGCAAGCGAATATTGACACCTTCCTTTTCCTGTTGTATTGGTATGATCAATCCACAACCTCTTCAAGTAAAAGAAATTGCTCTTGATTATGTTTCCCAACCATTTGGATTCTTTCAAACAAAATTCAATAGTCACAGGTTTCTTCGTTCACATAGCTTCACGTTTAATGATTAGGTCAGAACTCTGCAAAGGAACACTCAACAAAATATGTTTCCATTCCAAGTCAACCTCCTTATTTTCTAATTTATTTTACAATAATTTATAAAGTATGTATGTCTAAGACAAAAAAGATAAGTTCCAATAAATATTAGAATTTGTGTTACTAACACTAAAATTACCGTTATAAAAATATTATATAGCTTTTTTATAGTTGAAATAAAGTTCATCATTTTTATCGCAGTGCTCCCCCAGCGGATCGTTTGGATCCAACGAGTGAATAGAAAATTAGATCTATATTGTATCTCGCTTGAACCACCATATCTATCTTTCTGAGAAGTTTGATTTCTAACCTCGATTCAAATAGGAGGTGTGCCTTGGATGATCCACATCTCCGGATCAGGCGATGATGAGCACACTGAACTATTCATGTGGCGAGAGCCCTTACGGTCCAGGCATAACGACGCAATCGGCAAAATCGAAATATGGTATATAACAAATAACCCTCAAAGAACTTCTTTTTCTTATTTTTGTGTGCCTTTATAGTAAGTAATAACATTAAGATCTACTCGTTTTTGAGCTTGTCTAAGAGCTAGATTCGCAGAAGAAGTTAATTATGGGTGCCTTAAAACTATATATGAAATCTATGTATTTGATTCATAGTGCATTTCCAGAGCGATCTTTCTTCATGTTTCACAAGTGCGATGCTCACTAAAACTATTCGCCTAAATGTATTACATCTTAAGATCAAAGAGATCAGCTTTTGATATAATAAACACTCTATGGAGCTATGCATAGTTTACAACCCTATAGCAATTCCTTTGGTTGCATTTCCATAAGCTTATAGCCTTCCCAACTTCGACACGGGTTTGTTTTTTAGAGAAAACTTGCTATGAAGCCAAAAAGCCAAAAGCCAAATGTTGGTTGCACATTTATTTATATTGTACATGAAAATGCATGGTACTGTAATTTAAAAGTTATTTTTCTATCCAGCCATGTCTTTTTTTATGACTATGTTGGGGATCGTCACCTCGGCATCTATCTCTGAAAAACAAAGGTACATGGTCTCTCTCCCCTCACTCCCTTTATATATACATATACACCCCCCCCCCCCCAATTCCAAAAACTTATGTGGAGAAGACTACATTAGTGACCAGATTATCTACTACTATATTTTTAATAGATTATACTCATTTCCCTTTTTGTTTTACATGATTTCTCTACTTCATAATATTCTTGTATAGCTTCACGTCAAGGGGTATACGTTCGAAAAGATGTATAAATTATGGCATTATTATCACGGCGCTTGACTAGTTGAGATCAAGCCATCGACAAGAAGCCTCAACTTGCTTTTTGTATGAATTTCGGGCATCTAGATCAAAATTTGTCGACTAATCGACTAGTCAAGTCGACTAGGTCGTTATGGGTGTCGACTACTTTGGTATTAGCCCATTTTAGAAAAGAAAAGAAATTTTGCACCTCTTACAGTTATCGATACATCGAACAGAAAAAAACGAAAGTTACCAATATCTGTATCGAATAAATAAACAACAAAAAAAGATCGATACCTAGCGAAATTCGATTTAAAATTTTCAAATTAAAAAAGACCCAGTTTCGACTATCGAACAGAAAAAACTTCGAAACCTAGCTTCGATTGAAAGTCGATTGATATCTGAACCAGCAGCGTCATCTTTCCACTGTCATCTTGCAACTTGCACTTTATTAAATTCTATGCATCCTTCGTTTATTTTCTTTATTCAGTAGCAATATATTTGTTGGCAGCAATATAATAGAATTGACATTTTTTCGGTGGCAGCAATATATTTGTCGACCAGTCTACGACTAATCAACTAGTCGACTAGTTGGACTCGACTCGACTTACCGCTGTAATAACCATGAATTGTGGATTCTGGTTGGGAAAAACATGGAATTCTTATTTGAACAGCCAGCTATGTGGTTCGTAAATAACGATCTTACTATTTTTTTGGTGTTCATCACATAATGAAATTATTTCATTGAAGAACATTTTCCTAACATAAATAAAAATAAATATGATAATTTTTCATTTATGGATACTTTTATTATGGTAGTGTGGGTCATGGTTCATTGCTTCTACTACAGGTAATATTAATAAATTGTTGTACTTGCAAGTGGAAATAAATTGCTTTATGTTGCAAACAGTTATATCATGATTGGCTGAATAGTTTGTTTGTTGACAGATATACATTTTTTTAAATCACTGATGAAATTAAGCTCCTTCGGCATATGAAAAAACACATCCAATCCAGAGTTATATGTTTATTAAGACTATAAATGAGAAACTTCATTATTAATTAACTTGCACATCAAAATCTGTTTGTGTAGCACGGCTTCGTCCTAGTTAATATATGTGTATTACTATCCGTGTTGCTATGATACTTGATATACCACCGAGAAAATAAACTCAAAAGTTAGTTAATGCAATTCACCTGATGAACAATTGAAACTTATCCAATAAATGATAGCTCGACTATGATGATAAGGCCATAATCAACACTACCATCAGGAAAGTCAAAACCAACAAGCAAAATATGCATTTCAGTGCTGCAACAAACCATAAGCCCAGCTAATTTGGTTTTGAAACTATTTTATGGTTCATAGCTTGACAAATTTTTTAGATGACGTTGTACTTCACATAACATTTCTACATATCCGTAAAATTGTATCTTCGAAAATGAGTTAAACTACAATTTTACTCTTTTTTTTTAAACTCCATTTATAGGTTGTTAAGTACCATGTCACACACCTATATTCGCATGTCTAAGCTTACCTTCCTGTATGGCCACCTTACAATATTATTCTCACGACATATCCTCTTCAGAACGCTAGTGCAAACGCCTGCAACATAGTAAGTACTGATTTTTAATCTTAATTACATGGTCAAAGAGCCATAATAACGTACATAAATATAAAAGAATCAACAATAGTCGTAAATAAACTTCACATCTTATGTCAATACAGAGCTGAGCACAGATGGCAACGTTCGGACAAAATGCGAAATCATGCAAATGCAAAAGGAACAAAAATAGTGTCGATTTTATTTGAGATAAAAAATAATACCAAGATTGGACGCAGCTTCAGCAATAGGAAGATGAAAGTACCGACTGATGTCTTCAAGGGACAACTTGCTTCTTGACGACGGCACCACTGCGGGGGCGCCGGGGGCGGCAGGGATAGCTTGGACAAGAACAGAACGCGAGTTGCCTGCTGACGTGGATGACATCTTTGTTTACCAACTAGGGTTTTTGATATTGAATATGATTATTTTCTCATAAAAAGATTTTTCCTGGGGTGAGGAATCGTAAACGGAGGAAGAACTGAAAGGGTTTGATTTGTTTGGTTTCCAGAGGACTCCCAATCGAGGGTGAGGGTGTTGTTCGAGGTTAAACCAAGCTTTCTTAGGCCCAATATGTTCTTCCTAATCCGGCGACTAATAAATACCACAAGAATTAGTATTATACTCTTCTTAATACCACACACTTAAAAATAGGGGCTACCACACTCTTTTATCCAATTTCTATTTCACTCGATACTCGTTCGTCTTCATTTGTAAAACTGATCAACGTGCTAAACCCTTGATTTATAACTGATCAACAAATTCAACGCCGCAATATACAAAAGTCGTGAATAAGATTTGAATTAAGCAAAGTAGAAGAGGAACTGAGAGATTATAATTTTCAGATCACCAAACAGTTGAGAGATTACCGTACAAATTTGAATTTTTCCACGAGAAATGTGAAGAAGACACGATTATAAAAGATTATAGTATATAGATTAGCTTAACACGTGATTAGTTCGGCAAATAATGGTTAAGTGAGAGATTAAAATGGAGTGGTAATGTGGTATTAGGAAACATACAAAATTTAATGAGTTTTATTTTTTTTAATTGCGGTATCAGGAAGAACATATTGGGGTGCCCTTAGCACCACACTATATATATATATATATATATATATATATATATGTGTGTGTGTGTGTGTGTGTGTGTGTATGTATATATATTTATATGTGTGTATATATATATGTATGTATGTATATGTGTGTGTGTGTGTATATATATATATATATATATAATCTCTTAGTCGGTTTAAAATGAGTCAGCTAAGAGAAAGAATAAAAAAATGCATCAATACTAGGCTGAGGCAACGAAAGTAATGGAAAAAAAAAGGGAATAGCCGGCTTATTTAAATCCGGCTCTATAAGCCGGCTAAGCCCCCTTCCTAAAGCAACCAACCGAGTTGCTTTGGCAACCTCCGGAATTGCCAAAGCAACATCGATTGGAAGTGTTGACCCCTGTTGGGGGTCAGTTGCTTTCCAACCGGAGGCAGCTGACCTATGGTTGGTAATACTCTTAGTGTGCTTTAATGCGAAATTCCGTAGAAGGGTGTTAGATTGGGCAGAACGGATCGGACAGAGTGGTGTTCATGTCCTGTCCTACAAGACTTTCGGATGTACATGGGCCGGAGGAGGAGTTGACTCAGACATTGTTTGTACGAGCCGGACAATGGACAGGCAAGGTTCAGACAATAGAAAAACATCGAATATTCTCGGACCGACATATTTTTGTACACTTTTTCTTGTTTTAACTCATGTCCTAATTGAGAATCGTACGGACATGGACCGAACACCTTACCCCTTCGAGTCGTATAACAGATTGTCATGTCCTATTATTACCCCTAATTCTCTATGTAGTCCTTAGAGTTCGCTTGGAAATTTTAGGATTCAGTGTTGTTTATGAGAAGTCTTTTGAGTATCTATTTTGATGGTTATTGATTGTAGCGATTTTAATTGGTTTATATGAAGTGTTGTTGTAACCGATGGATGCATACTTAAGAGTTATATACCCGCTTTGGGAGTTCTTGTCTAATGTAACATAACACTTGTATTCCTATATTTATTTTCGGTTTGTGTAAAGTGATTTTTTGATATAAATATTGGGCTATAACTGGAAAAATACAGAGCTGTCTAAAATCAATCAATACCGGTTAGAAATTAACTTTCAGACGGAGCCTTACGGACTTACACATGTATAAAAATAGAGCATTTGTTCAAACATGATATAATTTTCCTTTATCTACACCTTTAAATTTCCATTACCAACTAATACAATTGTAAATTAATGAAGAATTTTACAGTGAAGAATAAACTGTTTGATAATGTAATTTTCAAAAGAAACAAAAGAATATTTGCATTGCTAAAATAAAAAGTAAAAATATTCACGTACCAAAGATTAAATATTAAAAAAATCAACATTTAAGTATAATCTTCAAAATAAAAAAACAACAAGAAACTAAAAAGAGAACACCTATAAGAACATCTCCTATGAGTTATGTCTGGAATATCATCGGACGTAACATTACATTTTGGATATTCAAGGTGTAACGCGACGGTAGGGCGTTGATCAGATCTACACCCTATCTTGAACGTTGATTCAATCAGCAGTTTCATTTGAGTGTTGATCTAATAAGTGCCCAGAAGGATATGCTGTGTAAATCAACACCCGAGGCTGGATGCTTATTAAAATTGTTTTCAAATTTCATTTTTTTTTCCCCTTCTTTTCTTTTTTATTTGGAACAAACTACAAAATGTCGTTTTGCATTACAAAAATTGCTAGACCTGCTGCACGACAACAGATAGAGGAGCAAGTTGTTCGACAACGAATAGCTCCTACCACTCGGGCAACGATATATGACTTATGCATTCTTCACGAACTATCTGAGGGATACACGCATCGTGTGCTACAGCGCTGGATGCGGTCGGGGTACAATTTTAAATATTAAAATATATTTTTAATACATAACTGTTACATTCACCGTATATTAACAATAAAATATAGTTTATTACATAGAATTATTAAATTATCAATTATATTGATTAGCCGTGAAATATTTAAGTAGTACAATAATCTAGGACAACTATTTATTTTTTTAGTTCTAGTGCGTCAGCTATCAGGATAGTTGGACAAAGTGTATGTCATAATACTACGATGAACTTTCTTAGGATTTAGTGAATCGGACATAGGGCAAGCCTTTTAGTTTTTTCTCATAGATTGGAACCATCTCAGTCATTGGATTGATAGGCTAGTTTTTACACACCAAGGAGGATATCATATAGATTTTTATTTATTTCCTTTATCTTTTCTTTTTATTTAAGAGCACACTGACAATACATAACCAGATCTTGGATTTTTAAATGAGGTCAATTGCAGCTTAAATTATAAGTAATCTCTTAACCATGCATGATCAGAGCTTGGATTTTTAAATAAGGTTAGAGAAACACTTATGTATATTATATTTTTATTATTCTCTTAAAAAAACTCCTCGGTATATAAAACCAATATGGATGATAGAAATGTGGTAGGTACAGAAATGATAGTGTAATAAATTTCTAAATTAGTCATATTATGAAATATGCTCAACTGTACTGGGATTCTTGAAATTTTTCAATTATCACTAATTCTGAAAAATAATATAACCACAATTCCATCATAAATATTTCCACTGTTTATTTAAGATGATTTAAAAAATATTAAACTCTCCGCATTAATATAAAATCATGATGGATGGCAGAATGATGATAGACTAAGAAGATATTCGTGAAATAAATGCCAATTCAAATATATTATAAAAATTGTTCAATCATCATGAGAATTTAAATAAAATTTCCACTTATTGTGAAATATATTGTAGTCACAACTCATCACAATTTCAAAGTTCTGATGATAATTTTGATGAATTCTAAATACAGTTCGGTTTGGTTATCGATTTCAACTTCTAAATAAATAATCGATAAATGATTTTAAAATTGAAAAATCAATTATAAGAGGGAACCAGAAATATTTATACAAGACAAGAGGAATTTAAAAAGATCTTTACAAGATGAAGATCAGAATAAAGGATCAAAATAGATGAGTGTGAAAATTATAAGACACTTCTGATACCTCTTGTTGTCTCCATTAACAAGAATTTTAATATGACACTGGTGGCTAACAAGGGTATCTCAGACAACAATATCCAGTCACAAAGCCCAAGCAAATAATTTAATAATTCAGTTCCATTTATCAGAGTAGCAAGACAAATTCAGAAGAAGTTTCACAAGAAAGTTTTCAAAAAATTTACAACAAGTCAAAGAAGACAAATCATGATCCAGTTCAGACCATTTTCTCAGAGCAGCAATCAATATTTACCAAAACAAGCAGTCATCACAAACATTTTCAAAATGATTCCTTTTATCGGAGCAGCGCAATAAACAATTTCAAAGCAGACTTGTCAAGAGAATTTTAGATATTTCTAGTAGTCACAGAAGATGGTTCATGATCCAAGATTAAAAATACAGTTTATTTGAAATCATTTGAAGGAATATGAAAATCTCAAGATTCAATGAATCGATCACACCAGATTATAAATTTCAGATCCAAGATGCGTGTGAGATTTAAGAAATCAACAATTTCAAATGATTTTAAATAATCAAATATTCAAGCTAAATGATCATGAAATAAAGTGAGTTTCAAGACCATAATTTCAAAGATTTTTCACAAATTTTCCTGATAAGCACAAAAGGAATTTTCAAAATATTTACATCAAACATGAGAGATAATTCGTGATCCAAAATCAAAAATAATTTATTCGAAATCACTTGAATAGATGCAAATTTTGTGATACAATGAATCAATCACGCAAGATTAATAATTTCAAATCTAAGAAGTGTGTGAGATTCAAAATATCAAAAGTTTCAAATGATTTCAAACAAATAAACGTCCAATCAAAATGATCATGCATAAAAATGAATTTCAAGATGTAACACAATGATTCAAGTCAAAAAATTCAATTTAGAAATAATCAATCCAATCCAAAAAATCAATGAAATTATCACAACTGAAAAATAGTAGTGTGTTGTAATGAGAATAAATTTTCAAGTCTTTCTAAAATGAATTAGAAGAAACTCAAAATAATAAAGGTATGTGAAATTTCATAAGCTTTTCAGATCTTCAAAAAATTTAGAATTCAGATTAATAGTGTTCAAGATATGATAAGAACACTTTAGCATTGTTAGGAATTCAGAAATCAGTAAACAAAAATAAACTTCAAAATAATTGCAGAAATTTACAAATTTGAATTCAAGATATGGAAATCATTTCAACATCAGAGTTTTATTCAAATGAAGCGAATTTCCAGAAAATCATGAATTCTGCAATTTGAAGTTAAGAAAGCTCAGTAGAAGAAAATATATAACAGTGACAAATCAAATTATAATAATCGAAAGAAACTAAATAGAAGGGGTAGAAGAAGGAATAACGTAACAACCCGGAATTTCTGAACCAATTTAAAATTTTTATTTTAGCTATTTTAATGGGTTTTTAATGATTTATTTTAAATAATAACGATTTAAAATTTATTTAAATCGAAGTTAGAATGTATGAATTTATTTTAAATATAAAACAAACTCGAAATGGCGCGGTCGTTTGAAAATTCAATTTTAAATTTCAAATGAATATACAGAATTCAAAATAAATAGGATTTCAGTAAAACCAGAAATGTTAGAATCTGTTTAATTATATCTCTCTAATGAATGTGAAAAATTCAGATTTCATAATATAAATTGTAAGTTATGTCCAGCTTAAAATTCAGAATAGTCGCTATGGAATATATATATATATTAATATAATATATAGCCCTTAAAAATAGCCATTGCAACGACCTGGCTTTTTGCCCGTCTCAAGTCGGTAATTAAACCAACTCGAAAAAATCAGAACGACAGATTGTTATTGGCTTACACGGTTTAAACAGAATCACATAGTACAAAAATTGCAGCAAAATAAAATTTTTGTATAAATATCAGAGTTGTATACAATATTGCACAGCGGAAAATTTGTATATAATGTATACATGAATTTTCAACTGAATAAAATTTACATTTTTGTTGAGCTTAGCACGCGGGAGCATTCCATGTTTCCACATCCTCTCCAGTTTGCGAGCTGATATCTCTAAACCTGGAACACTTGGGGCCTGACCCGAGCGTTCCATGCAAAATACACAAAACACCCGAGTCAAGATTAAACTTATTTCATGTCAGTAAATTTTGGTAAACACTAAATATAATTTTTTAATCCCAACAATAAATTAGAGTGTTCGAGCTTACCCAACCCTGAGACTGCCAACATTTATATACCAAAGTAGATCAACTAGTCGTATGCACTAACGAACAATGGGTGACAGTGATTAGTTTGATGCAACAATACATGACCAATAGGACAGGGGCATGAAAGTAAGGCAACATGCCAACAAATAGATAAAGGCCAAGAATAGGTATTGAGTACTGGGCATAGTACCACATGTGCTAGTCAAGCCAACACTCAAGAAAACAACAACAACAACAACAATAATTGGTATACCTGAAGCATATACAAAATATGCATCGCAAGTTTAAATCAAGAATATACGCTTATAGAGGCCAAAGTGGACAGTAGAATTCATAGTAGTTGCCTATCCAACGTAGGACTGTACACATAATGAAAGGGCATAACCAAAGTAAGAACCTATTACAAACTATATAGCAACAACCGAATGTACACGGGAAGTGGGCGTTGTAGCATGGATAACTGGTAAGGACACAACATACATGAACATATTTCAAGATTGTCGGATAATCAACATACTAGACCAGAAAGGCACATAACAAAGTGTCGGACATCATGAATGCCTATACAGTTTTGTACACTCGCAAAACCTATTGCCGTTCTAATCCTACGCTCAAAACCCTGAACTGATTTCTGTCCCCGAAATCATATTTTCCCCTATCTACAAACCCGTAGCTAGTAACCCTAGTTATTATAAACACTAGAAAATCGATGGTTGATTACAAAAGAAAATAAAACAAAACAATATAGAATGAAATAAACCAAAACCCTAAGCCCTTAATAAAACTAGTCGTCCCCCTTATTTCTTTTTGCTCCTTTGTCTTCACAAAAATGACGGCCGAACTAAAATATTAGGGTTTTGCTTCCCCTTGTCCAAATCTCAAATTCGAATCTGAAAGATGATGCTCTGATGATTTCTTCTGGCTCTCTGATGCTTCTTGCTCACCGATTTGGGCTTTTTCTGGTGATCGAAAACTGTGAGTTTGAATTGATTTCTTCGATTTCCTTTTAGGGTTTGTTGCTTGTGTTTTCAATCCCCTTTGCCGATGATGATTTGTGTTATATATAGGATTATAAAATCTTACGTATTCTCTGATTTCTGTATTGTCTTGCTCTGATTTGAGCGTGTTTCCTCTTTTAGTTGCCTTGATTTAATTATCCTTAGATCAATGGTTTTCTTGGCAATGTTTGTGTGATTTTTTCCCTGACTGTTGCCTTGATACAATAGCCATGAATACCTGAATCATTTCTGGAAAGATTCGAATGTGAATTGATTTGTTTCCAAAAACAATTTCTTAGAATTTGTTGAGTTAAAAATCTTGCATGATTGATTTTGTGGCCCCTTGAAAATTCTTTGCTTTGTCGTGAAACATTTTGTTCATTCATGGAAATATTTCCTTGATTTGCGAAATGTTTCTTGCCCCAAATAAACACTTTGATTTCTTGCTAAAAATTTAACAATGAATTTTGGAACACTATTCAATCATGTGATATGGTTCATGCCAAAAAATACTTGCTTGCTAAAATTGTGCATCACGTTATTTTGGAAAACAGAATGTCCATGAATGTATATCTGGCATCATTTTGAAATGAATTCGTGCAAAATTGGTTTTCTTGGAAAAATTTGAGATGTTTTTAATGCCTTAAATTATGCTCGAATTTCTTGCCAAAATAATCATTTCTGGAAACAAAAGATTGTTTTTGTGAAATTGTTTTCTTACCAAAAAACTTGCTCTTCGATTCGCTGGTGAAAAACTTTCTAGAAATCAGCCCTTTGTGAATTTTGGAAAATGATATGAAAAATGTGTTTGCTCATATGACATGATAATTTCAGGAAACATTATCACACACATATATATGTATATACACAAACAAATGTTTGTGTATATTCATATCACTATTTTGTAGCCTTGCATCTTTGATGTTCAAACTGAGTTTTCAAAAGAAACTCTGATCACTCCACTTGTATGTGAACCCATGTGTTCACTGGCTTCATGTTCTATATTTTAGAATTTTTACAAACTTTACATTGTGCATTTGAATAAATTTGCAGTTGCACTTATTCTTGTTACCGCTCAATGCTTTCTGATTTACTTGTTGTGTAAAACATTTTTTTGTGACATTGACCTTTGTCGTGTGCCTTGTGCCATGAGATTACTAGGCATTTTCATCATGTACTTGTGCACATTGCTATTTCGACTTGAGAATCTTCTGTCTTGAAACTGGTTGGACATTCTGAACTTTAAACCATTTTAGTATCTATTGTTGTGATCATGGCTTGACTTTTATCATTCTCGAGCACTTCATTGGCTTTTGATATACATGCATATATATTCATATATATTAATGTATATATACACAAAAATGTGTATATATATATATATGTTTATATTTTTTAGGCCACCAGCAATCCGAATGTTGTACATTCTTGTTTGACTTGAATCTTTGTGTCTCATGTATTATTTGCATTTGTGTGTCCATGGATACTTGACCCATGCACTGTGCATATGTGTCAGGCTTCACCTAAACACAACTTTCTTGATATATTTGTCCCTTTCTGACCAAATTTCCCTTGCACATAATATATGTGTATATACATACACATGTATGTGTATACATGTATCGTGCACGTGCAGTTTATATATATATATATGTGTGTGTGTGTGTGTGTGTGTGTGTGCACTGGCAATACTGTCTACCTTGTGGTATTTACAGTGTATCACTATGAATATCACAAGTTGTCTAGACATAGATGGATGTCCATATAAATCAGATCAAGTCATGAAATATGATGAGAAACACACCAAAATTTTGAGGTAAATAAATTTTAAAATAAAATTATATCTGCTAGAATTTAAAAATATTTTATTCCAAATTACTATGTGTTTTTTCGTGACAGGTAAGCAATCGACTGGACTGACTTTGAAGCTGGAAAAAAACAGAAGACAAAGCTGTGTAAGTGTGTCATGTAAATATAACAGAGATTGAAACAAAAATAGTGACAGAGTGGAATGTATGTGTATGTTTGTTTGTACAACTGAGTGACTGAGTGAACGCTAGTGAGAAGCAATGTATACAAATGAAATTGAATGTATTGTTTTACATTGAGTTGTACAAATAGTGGAGTTATAAATTTGTACTATTGAGATGTTGAAATAAAATATTATATTTAAATAAAATACTGTTTGAATATTTAAATTCTTGTGCAGTAGTATTTTATTTAAAGGTAAATATTTATTTTTGTCTGTGATGTAGCATAGCAGTACAATTAAAAACACATTTATTATAATAAATATATGTTTTTTATTATCAAACAAAAATCATAGAATTGTTAGATACAACATAAGCCTGCCCGGAACCAACCGGCAAATCCAGCAACCACAAGTATACCCAACTATTGTGAGAGGTCTAGGTGTCATAGGCCATTCAAACAGTACACTATGAAACGAGGTTAAACCTACTTATAGTAGAAGTCTGCCCGGAACCGCCTGACATATCCAGCATCTACAAGTATACGGTTTAATTTGAGAGGTCTAGTGTGTGTGTATATATGTATATAACTATATATATATAATTATATATATAAGTCTATTGTATGTGAAAATAGGCAGGTTTATTATACCTTGAGAAGGTCTTAAGTGCCTGACTCTCTTCTTATCTAATTTGGGTCATAAGTGGTTAGGATTAGGATCTCCTCTGAAGGTTTATTCCTCGGAGAGGAACCAAAGTCATGGGACCCACCCTTATTAGATTCTAAGTAAGTCTTTGGATCCTCCTTCTCTAAAAGTGGTTAGGCATAAGCATTAATGGACTAGGGTAGTTCACGGGGAATGTCCACTTCCTCTTGAAGCTTTTAGGGGCTCAACTAAGGACAGGATTGGTACATAAAAGATATGTGGCCATTGCATGCTAACTAATTGTCTAAGGGAAGTCTTAAGTGACATAGGTGTTCTATCGTAATATCAGTTAAGTAGAAACGTTCGCAATACTACTTCTCATATTACAACTGAGAGTACAGACTTAAGAATGTTGACGTATTAGGACGGGGTCTTAAGAGGCTAGGATCCGCCTCAGGGTTATAAAAGATCATAAGAATCCATCTTTAATAGGGCCATAAGTGACCGAGAATGCCCACCTCGTTAGGTCTTTACCCTAAACACTAATGAGCGATTGACTTGGATATCCACCTCATTAGGTAGATACTTGGTGTTTGTGTGAATGTTGTGTGCTGCGTAGACAAACCTTGACATATGTAACCTGCTAAAAACTAGGGTATGGACTTTAAGTAAATGCTATATTTCAGTCACACAGAACTTTATGTTCTGACCCCTCTCCTTTACACATTTAATAGGTCAGTAACTGAGGTAGAATCCATGGACGAAATAATGATGGGAGCTAAAGACGAAGACGAAGGCGTTATGCTATTATTAGTTGCTATTGCTGTATTTCTTATGGAAACTTCTGAGAATGAATTTATTGATGTACCTATGGAACAAATGTAATATTGACTGTTATGTTGGAATTCTATGATTTTCAATAAAGTGGTACAACATATTTCAGTATAATATTTTTCTCATTCCGCTGTGAGATTTCAGTTCGCAGTGTATTTATGTATATTGTCTTTGCAAACGGAAATCCTTACAGGAACCAACGACCTATTTAGAATGATTATAAGTTTCAATGGGCCTTTTCTGGTTCAAAATTTAGGCTCATTCCGGGCGGGTTGTTACGTTTGGTATCAGAGCCTAGGTTACCCGATTATAAGGGAATTACGTATACTAAGAGACGTATTTGTATATTGAAAAAGGTTTTTCAAACTATTTATAAATGTATATGATATATTTACCCTAATAAGCATACACATCTATACTAGACAAATTTATCGATTTCTTCCCTTTTCAGCTTAAATATTATCTCAGTAGTATCCACTAAAGGATTCTTCCTTTTCTTTCCAGATACTAGAATAACTGATAATCCTACCGAGCAGGGAAACCATGCAAGGCGCCGATACTTGCTAGAATGGTTCCAAGAGTATCTCCATATTATGGAACATGTCCCTATTGCTAATCCTGCCCCAGCAGGGCCTACAGCTCCTGCTGCTAAGGTAGCCTTTGACTTTTCTCGCTTCTGTAAGAACTTTGCGAACCTTGGAGAAAAATCGTTCACTAGAAAGGAAGGTTTTACTAACGCCCAATCTCGGATAATGGACTGTGAAAGAATTTTTGAAGCTGTTGGCTGGCCCGATGAAGTGAAAAGGGTAATTGCAGCCTGGCACTTGAAAGAGGAGGCCCTTGATTGGTGGAATTTAGTATATGGAGAGAACGAGGGCCGAATTTTCACTTGGGCTGAATTCAAAACCCGTTTCGAAGCAAAGTTTTTGCGAAGAGCAGAAATGACGATCCAGTTGGAAAATTTTACCCATCTCAAGCAAGGGAGCTTTAGCTTGCAAGAGTATGTAGCCAAATTTATCGAACTGAGTAAGTCTGGAAGAGGTTTAGTAGACACCCTCATGTACAGAGCCTCGATATTTGTTAAAGGGCTGAACTCTCCAGTAAAGGAAATTTTACAAGTAATTTTTGGGGAAACTTTTGAAACCCTATTAGAGACAGTTATCCTATGCATGGCGGTAGGCTCCAAGGAGGATAAAAAAGGTGAGAAAAGAGAAGGAAGTTCCAATAAGAATAAGAAAAAGGAATAGTTGAAGAACAAGAAGAAAGGGGGCAAATTCAAGAAGGAAGCACAAACTTGTACGAGGTGCAACCATTAGGGCCATGAGGCCAAGGATTGTAGGACCTCGTTGGCAAAGAAGGAATATGAGGGAAAGTGTTTCAACTACCATGAAGAAGGACACATGTCTAAGGACTGCCCAAAGCCCAAAGTTATCCAAAAGGGCCAAAATTTTGCAATAGCGGCAACATCGATTCAAAGCCGACCCCCAAAAGACCAAGCACAACCCACACTTAACTTCTGTTTTAGGAAATTCTGTATACACCTTATTTGATTCCGGAGCGACTCATTCTTTTATCTCTAAGAGATTAGTTAATCTGTTGAACCTTTCCATGTCTATCTCTAATAGTCTGATAGTGGTGGCCAGCCCTATCAAAGGATCTAAGTATCTTGAACTGTTTTGCAAAGACCTAGTATTGGAGGTCGATAATGTCGATTTCCTTTGCGAAGCATATGTATTGCATTTTATGGGGTATGACCTTATCTTTGGTATGGATTGGCTATCATTTTATGGTGTCGTCCTAGATTGCGACAAGAGAATCGTTCATCTTAGGAGCCAAGGAGGACGTAGTCTGAATATTCCTTGTAATGTTAGGAACAAGGATAAAGCTTTATTAAATTACTTATTTCCTAGTTCAGAAGGACCATCTTCAGTCCCTATAGTATGTTAGTTCTTGGATGTTTTTAAGGAAGTCACGGGACTTCCACCACATAGAGAAATCTCTTTTTGCATTGACCTAGAGAAGGACGCTAGACCTGTAGCACTACTCTTGAGGCATATGACGCATAAGGAAAGAACGGAGTTGGATAAGCAGATTTTAAAATTATTACAGAAAGGTTTCATTCAGCGAAGTACCTCTGAATTGGATGCACCCGTTGTGTTTGCCACCAAAGCAGGCGTATCTTTCAGACTTTGTGTAGGTTATAGGGAACTTAATAAATTGACTAAGAAGAATAGGCACCCCTTACCTAGAATCGATGATCTTTTAGACTACTTGGGATAAGCCTGAGTATTTTCCCAATTAGACCCTGTCACTGGATTTCACCAGTTGAGAATTGCACTTAGGACGCCAGATGGATTGTTCCGATGGTAAGTTATGCCCTTCGGACTGACGAATGCACCCGCCTTCTTTGTTGACCTCATGAGAAGAGTATTTAGGGGGATTCTAAATAAGATTGTGGTATTCTTCATAGATAATATCCTTATATTTTTAAAAGACCATAAAGAGCATGAAAATCACTTAAGATAAGTTTGGGGATATTAAGGAAGAACCAATTAAAAGCAAAATTCTCGAAGTACCATTTCTGGAGGGAAGAAGTTATATTTTTAGGACATATTGTGTAGAGTGAAGGCTTGGCCGTAGACCCCGCAAATATCGAGGCAATCAAGGAATGGAGGGCACCTCGGAATGCTACGGAAGTGAAAAGCTTCCTTGGATTAGCCGGATATTATCGGTAATTCATTAAAGACTATGCAAAGATTGCTACTCCTTTAACCCAACTAACAATGAAGAATTTGGTGTTTTCTTGGAGTAATAAATGTGACATAGCCTTTAAGAAAAAGGAAGTATTAACTAGCGCGCCAGTCCTAATTATACCCGATGGTTCAAAATTGTTTACAGTTTGCACTGATGTGTGTAGGACCGGTTTAGGAGCGTTCCTTACGCAAGAAGGAAGAGTAGTTGCTTATGCTAGTAGACAACTCACGGATTCAGAAAAGAGGTACCCAGTTCATGATCTTGAGTTAGACGTAGAAGTGTTCTCCCTCAAAATGTGGAGGCATTATCTTTTAGGGAAGAAATTTGAACTTTTTACCAACCATAGATCCCAAAGCTATTTGTTTTCTCAATGTGACTTAAACTTGAGACAACAATGGTGGATGGAATATATTGCCTTATTTGATTACATGATTCAGTATATCTCAGGAAAAGGGAATGTTGTGGCAGACGCGTTAAGTAGGAAACATGCAACCTTGAATGCGATCTCAGAATGGAAACAATTAGAGTTTCTCTCTAATTTTAATTTACAACCCTCACCAATCACTCCTAATGATTTTCTTGGAGCTATGATTATAAGACGTACTCTAAAAGAAAGGATTCGAAGTACACAAGACCTTGACGAAGAACTAAGAAGCATAAAGGAGAAAGTGGGAAAGAAGATGTAACAACCCGAATTCTGATGGACCGATTTTTTTTCAAAATTCTAATCTACCGAAACTCATGTTGGTTTGCTCCGGTATCCTGCAGAAAAGGCAGAGACATAAAATATGTCAGAGCTTAGAAAATATCTCACAATGGAATGGATAAAATATAATATAATCAAAGTATAGCCTTACCGTATTAATAATACTGCCTAACCAGCATCCAAAGTTATCATGTCTCTGCCACAAATCTAACCTGCGAGTACGTTATGGGGAGGGGGTCATAACACAAGTTCTGGTGACTGAATTTAAACTATACACTTTGGATAATCCTACATATACCGTTCAATCACATTTTCTTATTTATTAGGTTAGTTGGGTTAATAACGCTCAAGGCTTACACACACGTCGTACTCATTTACTTCCCAATGGATTAACCTAATCCAGTATATATGTAGCTACCCCCTAATATTGAGGTACACCCCATGATACCCTACTCGCGTGGTCTCCACCGTGATGCCATAGAAATGAACGCAGTCCTTCATCCTAAGCGGAGTGACGTACAGATCTCTACATAACAATATTACATTCCGCATATATTTGTCATTACTATGTTACGTAAGCGTACAGACTGCCACCTTCGATCGAGTCAGATTTCATACCAGAGAAATGCCCTCTAGTCTACGATACACCACCAAAGCAGACATGCATGTATCTAGACTTTCCCACGTACGTATCGTCAATCGTATTCAATGCTTAACCGCACATAATGAGCATCGAGTTCGGTGGTAGGGCTATAAAATAAACGCGGAACTCGGTCATGAGCTTTTCCATATCTATACAGGACCGTCTTTAAGAGCCTCTAAGTACAAATATTCCTAAGGTCTATTTTCCATGGTGGCTATGGCCCCACCTCGGTCCTCTCTCAACTAGTAAAGACTACAAGAGCTAAGCGACTTGCCCCTAATAAACAATCTAAACATCCAGTTGGTGTCTCCCCTCAACCACCGTACTCCGATGGTGAAAGGTGAATGGTCTATTAGGTTTAGCTGTAGTCTTTTCGCATCCCACGGGCTGCCGATGATGGGTTCCCGACGATCTACTATTTTTGTTGGTCTTGATCTCTGCCCTCCCTCCCCCTCCCAGTTGAGGCGACCGCCGAATCACCATAATGTCACCACGTCACAGCATTCTGACTACAAAGCTACTTTTGCAATCAAGGCCCACCCACCTAGTAGTTACGCATAGATCCAACCTCTGAGAGCACAACCTAAATATCTGCCACCGCACAAAGGACTACCTGGAGCACCTTACGTATCTCAGGAAGCTGTGTGCTTCCCCTTCCAGTCCTTCGGAGCCGACAGAATAATCTGATGAACGTGCGCTCCCCTCGTGCCTAATGACACCACGATGATCCACCCAATTGGGTTATTCACCCTCAAACGTGCAGACTAGTCCAACCGCCTCATTTTAATGTGTTATTAGACCTATGTCTAAACATTCTTTTATGCGCCTGCTTTACCTCATAAGGTTTCCATTTAAAATGTTTATCATCTTAACTTTTTATTCAGGTTACCAAGTTCTTTCTAGCCCCTTATATCTCTAAGTAATGGGCCTTCTTGCTTATTAATTTCAGTTATAACTTAATCCATTTAAGTTTATTAATAAGCCCATAACATGTTATTCTCTAGATTGTGATCCAAGGCCTGTAATTCACAATCCCTTTATGTTCTTGTTTGATTTAACAGTTACAATAACATGTTCTACTTAATATGTAATTAAATATATCCCTATTTACATGTTTTCTGTCTAACATGTCACTTATTATTTATGATTAAATATAACTTATTCCATTTCATAAGTTTGCCGCTCTCTTTCCAATTTAATCATAATTCCATCTTACACTGTCACTACAACTTATCGTTGATTACTTATTAACTTAGTTCTCTTAATCAATGTTTACTAATAAATTCCCTTTTCATTTATTATAACCTTTGTTATAATTTCCTCTTGTCCCTAGGACAAGCCTAAATATGTTATTCTTATCCGCAGATTTCAGACTTCCAAGTTTACAGATTACTTAATTTATAATTAAGCGCAACTTCTTACATTTCATATTCCCCCTTTTTCTCTACTTATTAAAAACAACTGGTTTCAGTTTTCCCCATTTACTGATTACTTAATTTACAATTAAGTGCCACTTATCTCATTTCACCAGTTATCTCATTTTCTTACTAGTTTATTATAACCTAAGTTATAGTCTTCACTTGTCCCTAGGACAAATCTACCCATTATACAACATTCTCATTAATGTAATTTATTTATAATAGGTTATTATCATTCTCCGTTTATTCCAATCCTTTTACTGTTGTAATTATCTTTCAATTAATTCCTTTCATTTCCATTAATTACGATTAATTTCAATTATGAATCCTACTATTTACATATATATATATATATATATATATATATATATATGTTTATGCACTAGACCTCTCATATTAAGCAAACACTTGTGGATGCTGGATTTGCTGGGCGGTTCCGGGCAGACTTTTTCCACAAGTTGACTTAACCTCGTGTCTTAGCTCCGTTACATGTTTTATTTACGCAGTAGACCTCTCACATTAAATTGACAACTTATGGACGCTGGATTTGTCGGGCGGTTCCGGGTAGACTTCTACCGCAAGTTAAATTTAACCTCATGTCTAAGTGCAATTACAAATTTCTATTTACTGTAAATTTTCTATATAGTCTAGGCGTGTCCATTCTTTCAAATTTCCCTGTAATCTATATTTTTCATATCATCACATTAAGCCCATTTTATATTGCATGTTCTGTCTAACATGTAATTAATTCTATTCTAACATGTAATCAATTTCATCTCAAAATATCATGTGATCGTCAAATCATGAAATTAATCTAACTTAACATGTAATTATTCCAATTTCTACAATTAAGGGTTCAATTACATAAATGACACAAGTTAAAATGAAATTAGAACAATAGTAATCGCTACACATGTATTAACAAGTTTATATTTCAACATATGAACATTGAACGTTTCAACATGTGAATTTCTAACATATTCATATTAATATTTCAACATGTCATAATAGCATTTCATCATTTTTGATCATTATAATTGATTTACATGACATGTTAACGGGGAACGTTAAACGATAATATATCATTATCAAAAGTGATATAGCTTAAATCAACTCACATTGATATGCCGATCTAGAAAAGAATCTCTACGGATTAGTTGCAGATGGAGAGTCATGAGTTTGTACCGTTGTTGCAGTTGAAAACGCCTTATTTTCTGAATTTGTCGTTGTTGACAATAAATCTTTTTTTATTTTTATTTTTTCTTCATTTAGATAGCGCTCCAATATTGTAATGACCCGCATTCTACGCATCGGAGGATCGTAGAATATTTATTTCTTTCCCGTATAAAGTCACATGGTCATGTAACTTTGGGAAACATCTATTAGAGTCATTTCCCATGCTTATGATTTTTGTCGATTTTTAAATGACCATTTTGCCCCTGGTTGGTACTGTTTTGGCCATAACTTTTGATTGGAAAGGAATTTTGACCTGAAACCACTTCCATTGGATTCGTTTGATGGTTTACCTTTCCGTAGAGTGGTCATAATAGCCAAACGGACTTACCGTTTGGGAGATATGGCTGAAATAAGGTTTGGAGGACGAAAAACTGCTTAACGGGGCCAAATCGGGTGATTAGTGAGTAGGCCCATAACCCATTTCGGGATTAGGGTTATGGGGAGGCTGAAATGAGATAGAGGATCATTCCATTTCAGTTTTCTAGCCTCCACTTATCACCAAGGAACCCTAAAAATGGCCTCCAACCTCTAAATCACCTCCAAATCACCTTTTGGTCAAGGATTTGGCTTAGCAACCCCTAATCAAGGAAGATCTACACCAAAGAAACATTGGAGCTGCTGTTTAGCATTGGGATTCACATCAAATCAAAGATTTATTTCAGATCTTAGTTTATTTTGTGGCTAAGGTGAGTGATTTGCATAGTTTTGCACTAATTTTGGCTAGTAAGGGGTGATTAGTGTTAATTAGCGAATTTAAACATGATAAAATTTGGGAAAAATGTTCATAAATTCTTAAATGATGTTTTAGACCTCTGATATGAATTTTGGTTAATTTAGTTAAGTTTTGTTAATCCTATCATTAGTTTCACCTAAACATGCTTAGGGGGAGATATGGGATTTTGGGGTATGTTTGATCCATTTTAACCTATTATATTGATGTTTTGATGTTTGTGGTTGATTATGTATGTTGCTATGACTGTATGAAATGCTTTGTGATTGATTTCAATAGTTAGAATGGTCGAAAACGTCGTCGAATGGCGTAAACACTTGCTGGAACAGTTTCAGAAAACAGTGCAGGGTTCGGATCGGATCGGATATGGGGCTCGGATCGGATATGTTGAACTGGGCAAGGAATCCGATCGGATCGGAACCTGACACTTGAGAAAATTGGCAAAAAGGAAGGCCACGCTAACTGAACTGGGATCGGATCGGATTAATGGGGAGGCGGATCGGAGCGGAAGCCTGAAGACGGATCGGATAGGAGAATATGAAGGATGAGGAGACGGATCGGAGCGGAGGCACGAACTGGAGGGGAGATGGCACCCGACCCGACCCGAGGTGAAGCACCCGACCCGAACCAATGGAAGACACCCGACCCGAACCGTATCAGAAGAGGACCCGACCCGAACCAATGGAAGACACCCGACCCGAACCGTATCAGAAGAGGACCCGACCCGAACCAATGGGGGACACCCGACCCGAACCGATAACTTGAAGAGAACCCGACCCGATCCAGTATTGACCAATAGCCCGAGATGCAAAGGTAGTCCAATATGGGAAGTTAGAGCTCAGGATCCGGTTGGGAACCGATGAGTTCACTTCATGGTTGGACTTTGCTGCGGGACGTGTGCTAAGGAGTTGTCGACGTTCATAACTTCGATTCACCACTAAAAAAATGGATGATGGGCTACTTATCAGTGCAGTAGGGTCATTATGACCTGAGGGGCAAGGTGATGGTAGCAAGACTACGTTATCACTGCAGTAGGGTCAATATGACCTGAGGGGCAAGGTGATGCGTAGTAAGACTATGAGCCAGTGCAGTGGGGTCATTGTGACTTCATGGGGCAGAGTGGACATAGTAAGGATTAGTAAGGCTATGAGCCAGTGCAGTGGGGTTCTTGTGACTCCATGGGGCAAAGTGGACATAGCAAAGGATTTGTGGCTACGTTATCAGTGCAGTGAAGCCATTTATGACTTCATGGGGCATAGTGATCGTAGCAAGGTATGTTGGGTGATCGAAGTGGTGAATATCGTATGCTTCACGCACTGAGTGAGAGATGTGAGGATGGATGCTATGTTTTATTATTTGCCATCCCTATGACATGCACACCTCCCCCCACCTCCGTATCTTTACACTGTTTGATATGGTACCTTAAAGTGTTGTACAGTATGTAGTGCTAACTCTTTGGTTGTAGGTCCAGATTCTGGTATGTTTTAGTCTACCTGTTATTGTTCACTTTAGATGCTTATCGCTCATACCAGGCTTTATGTCTGACCCAGAGTTTTATGTCTCCTCTTATTACTCTGGGTGCTCACACGAGCAGACTAGAGACAGGTTAGCTGGTGATGCGCGAGTAGCTGATTCGGAGGCGGGCAGGAGGCTTCCACGTATGATATATATACTCATTCTCCCTGTGTCGTTGGTGGTCGCTACTTGGGCATTAGTAGTGTACCTCCTTTATCTTACTTTTGCTTTGAGACGGTTTGAAAGTTGTAATAAGCTGTATTTTGGATTTCCGCTGCTATGATGTTTAGTTCTGATTTTCAGCTTATGCACTGTCTCTCCTGTTTTATGTCAAGTATGTTATTATTATATTTTGTTCTATGCGCTGTGAGACATTCTACAGGTTCTTTGTATATTCATTTCCTTCTTCCCTTTCCTTCTTACGACCCGTTCCGTGCTAACTGGACATGTGTACAGCGCACCTTTGGAGCAAATGTCGGTTGGTGCGGGGCGGGCCGTCTCACTTGGTATCAGAGCTCTAGGTTGCGTAGTTAACCTAGGGAGAGTTAGTACGTATATGAGAGCGCGTATTTGTGATTACTTTGGTTTTCAAAAGCTATATATATATATACTATTAGTAGTATAAGAATGAAGTGGCACTGCACTAGCACCACTATGGGGTCGTTAATCGTTTCCCTTTTTCAGATTGACGTTGAGCCGAGATACGAGGGGTGCTGGTAGAGGGACCAACCAAGGGAATGCCGCTGACATGAGGGCGATGTTTACTAACCTCATGAGAGACATGCTTAGAGAAGTGCAAGGGGCAGTTCCCAATCCCGGGGTTGGTGTTGGCCCAGTAGTGCAGGCGCCTAGGGTCGATTTCGCCAAGTTGTGCAAAGATTACACTAATCTTGGTGGAAAGCCGTTCCACGGAACGGAGTCAGCCACAGATGTTCAAGATTGGATGGATAGTTGTGATCGTATCTTTGATGACTTGGGTCTTGAGGATGCGATGAAGAGAAGGCTAGCGTCTCGTCAGCTGCAAGGGCGAGCGATGAATTGGTGGAATGCCATTAGAACAGCTACTCCAGAGGACCAAGTTACTTGGGATCAGTTCAAGGCTCGCTTTAGCGAGAAGTTCATTCCAGCTGCCCAGAAGTCAGTGTTGTTTAAGAGGTTCTTGGAACTCAAGCAGAACGGAAGGGCAGTTTCTGACTATATTGCTGAGTTCGACACTTTGTCGAAATATGGACTATCTCTTATCGATACTCCTGAGAAGAAGAATGAGTAGTTCATTACTGGTTTGGATGGATACTTGGGGGAAAGGCTTATCAACCACATCGATGAGACTTTTGAATCGATTGTGGGGAAAGCTTTGAGATCAGAGAGTCTTTACCCTAAGTCAAAGACTGAGGCTGCATCTGCAGAAGGGCCAAAGCCGCAAGCAGGCGGTGGAGGCAAGAATAACTCTTAGAATAAGAGGAAGCAGGACCAATCTAAAGGTGGCCAGAAAAAGAGCAAGAAGGATGTTGAGTGCTTCAGCTGTGGAAAGAAGGGCCATTATGCTAAAGAATGTAGGGCCAAGCCAGCGGAAAGGAAGTGCTACAACTATGGTCAAATGGGACATCAGAAGGATAAGTGTCCGCAACCTCTTAAGGAGAAGCAGATTGTGAAAGCATATGCTATTGATGCTGTTCCTTCTTCGTCGAATGCCCCAACTGCGGTGGAGAAAGGAAAGAATGTTGTTATTCAAGGTATGCTTTCTATTTATGATGTACCAGTTCGAGTTTTGTTTGATACTGGGGCTTCCCGTTCCTTCATATCTAGTGACCTGGTAGATAGGTTGGGACTGGAACCCGAGATAGTCGATAGACCATTGGTTGTGACGAACCCGATTGGTGGTTCGACTAGCCTTAGTATGATTTGCAGGAATTTGGTCTTATCGAGTCATGGATGTATGTTTGTATGTGATTGCTTTGTTTTGGGCTTTACTGGGTATGGCATTATATTGGGAGTCGATTGGCTCCAAAGATACAGGGTGGTGGTAGACTGTGAGGGCTTTTTGGTGACAGTGAGGGCGGATGATGGGCGGAGGGTAGTGTTTGGTAGTCTACCTAGTGATGGGGTTATGGCTAGTTTTGTAAATTCCCTCGACATCCCGCAGGATGAGTTGTCAGATGTGCCCGTGGTTGGCCAGTATCCGGACGTCTTCGAGGAGGTGAACGGGCTTCCACCACACCGAGAGATTGAGTTCCGTATTGATTTAGTGAAAGATGCCAGACCTATAGTAATGCCACTTCGTCGTATGGCACCAAGGGAGCAACGAGAGCTCGGGGTGCAAGTCAGCAATCTTTTGAAGAAGGGGTTTATTAGAAGGAGTGTCTCCGAGTGGGGAGCACCAGTTGTGTTTGCCACTAAGGCAGATGGTTCCCTTCATTTGTGTGTGGACTATCACGAGTTGAATAAGGTAACGAGGAAGAATAAGTATCCTCTACCACGGATAGATGATTTGTTTGATCAACTGGAAGGAGCAAGAGTGTTCTCCCAGTTGGACCTCGCGACAGGATTTCATCAGCTTCGAGTGGCAGATGAGAGTGTTCCGAAAACGGCCTTTAGGACGCCGTCTGGATTTTATGAGTGGTTGGTCATGCCATTTGGGTTGACCAATGCACCAGCCTACTTTGTGGATCTTATGAATCGAGTATTCAGAGATCAGTTGAATAAGTTTGTTCTTGTGTTCGTGGATGATATCCTTGTTTACTCAAGGACAGAGGAGGAACACAAGGGACACTTGAGGATAGTGATGGAGGTGTTGAGGAAACACCAATTGAAAGCGAAATTCTCTAAGTGTCATTTTTGGAGAAGGGAAGTAAGATTCTTGGGTCATATTGTTTCAGAGAGTGGTATTGTCGTGGACCCTGCGAAGATGGCTACGGTACAGGATTGGCCTACACCCAAGAATGTAACAGATGTGAGAAGTTTCTTGGGATTAGCTGGATATTATCATAAGTTTATCCAGGACTTCTCCAAGATAGCAGCACCGTTGACTCAATTGACTAAGAAGAATCAGTCATTCGTCTGGGACGGAGTGTGTGAGGATGCCTTCAAGAGTCTAAAGGAGAAGTTGATGCGTGCGCTAGTGTTAGTCATTCCTAAAGGGAATTAAGAGATGACGGTATACACGGATGCTTGTGGTACCGGACTGGGTGCAGTATTGATGCAAGGAGGTAGGGTTGTAGCTTATGCTAGTCGACAGCTAAAGCCGCATGAGAATAAGTATCCTACCCATGATTTGGAATTAGCAACGATCGTGTTTGCGCTGAAGATGTGGAGACATTATCTCTTGGGAGAAAGATTTGAGTTGTTTACCGATCATAAATCGTTAAAGTATCTCTTCTCCCAGAAAGATCTGAATCTCCGTCAGCAGAGATGGTTAGAGTTCTTGGCTTCGTATGATTTTGATATCGCATACACACCTGGGAAAGGTAATGCGGTAGCCGATGCCTTGAGTAGGAGACATGCCAGCTTAGGGGCAATGTTTCTTGAGTGGAAGCAACTGGAGTATATCGCGGGGTTTGATTTCAGACCAAAGTGCGAATTGGATCCAGTCATGCTAGCTAGTTTGACGATCAGACCCACTTTGATAGAGCGGATTGGTTCCAGCCAGAGGAACGATCCTAATCTATTGGAAATCATCTCCAAGTTAGAGATGAACATCGACGGTGAGGAGATGAATGTGTATGGGCTTGATCGAGATGGAAGGCTTCGAAAGAATGGAAGACTAGTTGTGCCCAACGTAAATGGTTTGAGAGATGAAGTGCTTAGAGAATGTCATCACTCAAAACTGACTATACATCCTGGTGGTAACAAGATGCATCGAGACATGAGACAGACTTACTACTGGGAAGGGATGAAAAGAGACGTTGGGAAGTTTATATCCAAATGCATGAATTGCCAGCTAGTTAAAGCCGAGCAAAAGAAGCCTAGTGGGTTGTTGCAACCATTAGAAATTCCCGAATGGAAATGGGAGCAAGTCTCGATGGATTTCATCGATGGTTTACCAAGGACTAGATCGGGATATGATAGCATTTGGGTAATTGTGAATCGATTGACTAAGAGCGCAAGATTTATACCAGTCAAATCGACCAGAACGGCAGTCAAGTTGGCAGAATTGTATATGAAGTGGGTAGTGAGATTTCACGGAGTACCCAAAAGCATTGTGAGTGACCGAGACCCGTTGTTCACTAGTGGGTTTTGGAAGAGCTTACAAGAGGCTCTAGGGTCAAGATTACATCTCAGTACCGTATATCATCCTCAGACCGACGGTCAGACGGAGAGGGTGAATCGTATATTGGAAGATCTTTTGAGAGCGTGTATATTGGATTTTGGTGGATCATGGGATGACCATTTGCATCTAGTAGAGTTTGCATATAATAATAGCTACCAATCCAGTATCGGTATGGCTCCATATGAAGCTTTGTACGGAAGACCGTGCAACTCACCATCATGTTGGATAGAGATTGGCGAGAAGTTTGTGCTTGGACCGGATGTGGTGAGAGAAACTTTGGATAAGATTAAGATCATTCAGCAACGAATGAAAGCTGCCCAAGATAGGCAGAAGAGTTATGCTGATAAGAGGAGAAGAGACTTGAAATTTTCCGTTGGTGACTTGGTGTTTGTCAAGATCTCTCCGTTAAAGAGCGTGATACGATTTGGCAGGAGAGGCAAGTTGGCACCAAGATTTGTTGGCCCATTCCCTGTTCTTGAACTAGTCGGGAATTTGGCATATAGAGTTGGCTTACCAGAGAAAATGACGGGAGTTCATAATGTATTTTATGTTTCCCAACTAAGGAAGTTCGTTCACGACTCAGATATGACTATTTCACCTGATCAGTTAGAGGACTTCGAAGTAGAACCCGAGGCGGTTGGGAACCGCAAGCCGATTCGTATTGTGGGGCACGATACGAAGCAACTTTGAATGAAGGCGGTGAAGCTAGTCAAGGTTCAGTTGGGCGAGGACGAGGATGATTGTACTTGGGAGACAGAGGAGAGCATTAGAAAGGCATATCCAGAACTCTTTGCCTGGTAAGATTTACTTTGCGATTTAGTTATTCCGCATGCTAGGATAGACTTATTTTACTTGTTTTGCATGTTGATGGTTGTTTTATGGTTGATAGGCATGCGGGAACCTTTGTGTGTGTTTTGATTAAGGAATTTCGGGGGCGAAATTTCTTAAGGGGGGGGAGAGTGTAATGACCCGCATTCTACGCATCGGGGGATCGTAGAATATTTATTTCTTTCCCGTATGAAGTCATATGGTCATGTAACTTTGGGAAACATCCATTAGAGTCATTTCCCATGCTTATGATTTTTGTCGATTTTTAAATGACCATTTTGCCCCTGGTTGGTACTGTTTTGGCCATAACTTTTGATTGGAAAGGAATTTTGACCTGAAACCATTTCCATTAGATTCGTTTGATGGTTTACCTTTTCGTAGAGTGGTCATAATAGCCAAACGGACTTACCGTTTGGGAGATATGGCTGAAATAAGGTTTGGAGGGTGAAAAACTGCTTAACCGGGCCAAATCGGGTGATTAGTGAGTAGGCCCATAACCCATTTCGGGATTAGGGTTATGGGGAGGCTGAAATGAGATAGAGGATCATTCCATTTCAGTTTTCTAGCCTCCACTTATCACCAAGGAACCCTAAAAATGGCCTCCAACCTCTAAATCACCTCCAAATCACCTTTTGGTCAAGGATTTGGCTTAGCAACCCCTAATCAAGGAAGATCTACACCAAAGCAACATTGGAGCTGCTATTTAGCATTGGGATTCACATCAAATCAGAGATTTATTTCAGATCTTAGTTTATTTTGTGGCTAAGGTGAGTGATTTGCATAGTTTTGCACTAATTTTGGCTAGTAAGGGGTGATTAGTGTTAATTAGCGAATTTAAACATGATAAAATTCGGGGAAAATGTTCATAAATTCTTAAATGATGTTTTAGACCTCTGATATGAATTTTGGTTAATTTGGTTAAGTTTTGTTAATCCTATCATTAGTTTCACCTAAACATGCTTAGGGGGAGATATGGGATTTTGGGGTATGTTTGATCCATTTTAACCTATTATATTGATGTTTTGATGTTTGTGATTGATTATGTATGTTGCTATGACTGTATGAAATGCTTTGTGATTGATTTCAATAGTTAGAATGGTCGAAAACGTCGTCGAATGGCGTAAACACTTGCTGGAACAGTTTCAGAAAACAGTGCAGGGTTCGGATCGGATCGGATATGGGGCTCAGATCGGATATGTTGAACTGGGCAAGGAATCCGATCGGATCGGAACCTGACACTTGAGAAAATTGGCAAAAAGGAAGGCCACGCTAACTGAACAGGGATCGGATCGGATTAAGGGGGAGGCGGATCGGAGCGGAAGCCTGAAGACGGATCGGATAGGAGCATATGAAGGATGAGGAGACGGATCGGAGCGGAGGCACGAACTGGAGGGGAGATGGCACTCGACCCGACCCGAGGTGAAGCACCCGACCCGAACCAATGGAAGACACCCGACCCGAACCGTTTCAAAAGAGGACCCGACCCGAACCAATGGAAGACACCCGACCCGAACCGTATCAGAAGAGGACCCGACCCGAACCAATGGGGGACACCCGACCCGAACCGATAACTTGAAGAGAACCCGACCCGATCCAGTATTGACCAATATCCCGAGATGCAAAGGTAGTCCAATATGGGAAGTTAGAGCTCAGGATCCGGTTGGGAACCGATGAGTTCACTTCATGGTTGGACTTTGCTGCGGGACGTGTGCTAAGGAGTTGGCGACGTTCATAACTTCGATTCACCACTAAAAAAATGGATGATGGGCTACTTATCAGTGCAGTAGGGTCATTATGACCTGAGGGGCAAGGTGATGGTAGCAAGACTACGTTATCAGTGCAGTAGGGTCAATATGACCTGAGGGGCAAGGTGATGCGTAGTAAGACTATGAGCCAGTGCAGTGGGGTCATTGTGACTCCATGGGGCAAAGTGGACATAGTAAGGATTAGTAAGGCTATGAGCCAGTGCAGTGGGGTTCTTGTGACTCTATGGGGCAAAGTGGACATAGCAAAGGATTTGTGGCTACGTTATCAGTGCAGTGAAGTCATTTATGACTTCATGGGGCAGAGTGATCGTAGCAAGGTATGTTGGGTGATCGAAGTGGTGAATATCGTATGCTTCACGCACTGAGTGAGAGATGTGAGGATGGATGCTATGTTTGATTGTTTGCCATCCCTATGACATGCACACCTCCCCCACCTCCGTATCTTTACACTGTTTGATATGGTACCTTAGAGTGTTGTATAGTATGTAGTGCTAACTCTTTGGTTGTAGGTCCAGATTCAGGTATGTTTTAGTCTACCTATTATTGTTCACTTTAGATGCTTATCGCTCATACCAGGCTTTATGTCTGACCCAGAGTTTTACGTCTCCTCTTATTACTCTGGGTGCTCACACGAGCAGACTAGAGACAGGTTAGCTGGTGATGCGCGAGTAGCTGATTCGGAGGCGGGCAGGAGGCTTCCACGTATGATATATATATACACATTCTCCCTGTGTCGTTGGTGGTCACTACTTGAGCATTAGTAGTGTACCTCCTTTATCTTACTTTTGCTTTGAGACAGTTTGAAAGTTGTAATAAGCTGTATTTTGGATTTCCGCTGCTATGATGTTTAGTTCTGATTTTCAGCTTATGCGCTGTCTCTCCTGTTTTATGTCAAGTATGTTATTATTATATTTTGTTTTATGCGCTGTGAGACATTCTACAGGTTCTTTGTATATTCATTTCCTTCTTCCCTTTCCTTCTCACGACCCGTTCCGTGCTAACTGGACATGTGTACAGCGCACCTTTGGAGTAAATGTCGGTTGGTGCGGGGTGGGCCGTCTCAAATATTATAATTAATAATTTTATTAAGAAATTATATGGAGGAAGAAGAAGAGAGTGAATAAACAACAAATGAAAATGGAGAGCTATAGGGTCCTTTATATATGAAGCTTAAATTGATGCTAACCATCTATTTTCCCTAATGAAATCTATTCTCTCCATGTCATATGGCCAATAGGAAGTTGCCACGTCAACAATAATTTTGAATTGGATCAATAGAATAAAGCCAATAAGGCATGCATTTTCACTTTCTACCAATTAAATGTGCCAATTAGGCGTAAAAGTTTGAATTTCGAATGACCATTTTACGCGTGTGTGTATATATATATATATATATATATATATATATATGTGTGTGTGTGTGTGTGTGTGTGTGTGCATACACGTACAACATATGTTTTGTTTTCAAAATTCAAATGGTATTACACCGTAATTTGATTCTTGTCATATTTCTTTAATTGCAGCATTATCTTGAACTTTATCTCTTATTTACATATATTTCTGCACATAAATACATATATATTCTCATACACACACACACACACACATACATTTTCTTTATTTTCTTATATGTGCGTTCTTATCCTTTCAAATTTTGAATTTGTATGTGTACTTATATTTGTATGTTCAGTTGGCCCTCTCTAAAACAAAGATAAAAATTATGTCGTCACCGGGGTTCAAACCCCCAACCTCTATGCTGCAAATCCAATGCCTTAACCAACTGAGCTATGATGTCTTTTGTTAATAAGTTTAGAAACAATGGTAGTCATTGTTCTCCTTCTTTTACCTTATTTTCTTGTTTTGCTACAATACTTCATTTAAAGGTATCTCTTTCATTTTAAATCAGTTTCCTGCAATCCATAGGTCTAAATTGACCAGAAAATCGCCACGAACGCAATGACGCTAATCTCGTGGCCAAATTCTGGAAGCACTTCAAAATTTTCTTTTCTTTTTAAAATATGTATTTTAATCGCATTGCATTTCTTCTTTATTGCATGTAATTCATTTTATTAATCTTTTCTTCATTTCAATGTATGAACCTATTACATGCAATTATATTATCATATTTTATTTTATTGTCATAAAATGCGGGGTGTAACATTCTCCCACCCTAAGGAAATTTCGTCCTCGAAATTTGTTAAGAGTAAAATTAATTAACCCATCGCATAATATGCATTCATCATGTGTATCCAATTTTTGCAAACATTACGCACTTGTGCAAAGTGAAATACTACATAATAACACATGCGTGCCTAAGCGGTACCTCCTATGTGTATGCAAATTTTTCAAAAATCCTTTTGAAATATGATGCTCGCATCCTAAATATACTGGCAGTTCTATATGAATGCAATATTTTGAAAATCAAAAGATATTTTCATCCAAATTTCCCACATTCTTGCAGAGCAAGAGTGCAATTCATCCAATTGTTGCATCCAAAATCATACCAACCAACTTTATTTTTCGAATTTCAGAAAAATCTAATTTTTTAAATTCGATTTCTTATGTTACAAAATGGTGGAAAACGAAAAACTTCACATCTTCTGTTTTTCCTTTTCAACCTTTTTCCAACCGTACTTGGATTTTATGTAACTATTTATGAAGATTCCCTATTTTCCTATCCAAGCACAGCCCACATAAGAAAATTTTCCTTGTTACTGATTTTCTTTTTCATCTTATCTTGGAAATTTTTACTCTTATTCATCTTTTCTCAAAATTTGTCGAGTTTGTCGCTTTACTGAATTTGTTGTTTCCTTTTTAGTTATGTCATTACTCTTTTCTTAGCTTATTTAACTTAATCCTCTGATCTAAGTTTAATTTTAAATAAGCCTTCTAGTCCTTCGACTAAAACAGGAAAACAGACGCTATACACAGCTACTACTAAGGGCCAAGAATCTCAGGACTATGTTTCCCTCTGATAAATTCAACCAACAGGATGTAAATACTTACTTGCCCTCTAATGTCTAGTACTCACCACTGGTCCTAGTTGTGTACCAACAATTATTTCAAGCAACACCCCAGGCTTTTCAATGCTTACGCATTTTACGGGAACTAATTATCATTATTCCAAGATAATTCTCGCTATTTATTTCATAGCCTCAAAACTTTTTTCTGTCTTTCCTAGGCACTAATCATCACATACTCCATACTTTTAAAATAAGGTATGACCTTTTCATTTAATTTTTCTTCCAAAAATTAAAGGTGTCAAAAAATTATTTTCCTCATGAAAACTTACTTTTGCCAAACCATAAAACATGTCATATATATAAAAAAATAAATCATTTTTTTTCAAATAAAAAAACTAGAGTAGATAAGGACAACTATTTCTCAATCGGGTTTATAACTTGTTCTTGCCTATAAGGTCGGTTCAGTCTCTTACTACAAGGTGCAAACATTTACTCTATTATACAACTTACTTTGTCCACCCAATAAAATTCTCTTGTTAAAACAATTTATCAAAAACGATTGTCAAAAGAATAGAGATTTTAAAACTTTCTTTCCTGGAAATTCCAATTTTCAACAAAATTCAATAATTTCTAAATTTTGCTTTTAAATACTTCCATTCCATATAACTAGAAAACTACGAGCTACATGCTCTATAATATGCATCTTTTAATGAGAGAATTTTACTTTAGACAAAATTTTCGCAAGAAATCACTATTTACAAAATATACCCCATTTTACTCTAATACTCAATATGTGTACTTTACATATTTAAAACTATAACTTTTAAGATTAAAACTTGAAAACACCATAAACCATTTTTCCAAAACTTTTACAATTTCAAGTTCTTAAAAGTTAACAATGGGGTTAGACTCAAAGCGGATTTCCAATTTTTCTAGGCTTTCCTAGACACTCCCATAAAGTCAATTCTCTTAACTATATATATTCCTAATTCATCCTTCTCTTTTTAGCCTTTTCAATTTATAAGGTTTTACTGCCAAACCCACTAGCCGAAAATACTAAGCACATGGGATTCACCTTCCTTCCATACAAAGTACATTGTACACTTTCCAACCAAATTACCTAAGGGTCTCAGATTTCCATATTCATTCCTTTAGTGTACAAAACAAACATCTCATTTCTTACCATATTATAATCTTTCTATTTAGTGGGTTTCTCTGTGGATATATATATATATAATATTTATATTTTTAAAAATACAAATACGTTCACTTATTATTTATATAGGAATTCGAAACCTAAGCTCTGATACCAGATGTAATAACCCGAATTCCGATGGACCGATTTTTTTTCTTCAAAATTCTAATCTATCGAGACTCGTGTTGGTTTGCTCTGGTATCTTGCAGAAAAGACAGAGACATAAAATATGTCATAGCTCAGAAAATATCTAACATCGGAATGGATAAAATAAAATATAATCAAAGTATAGCCTTACAGTATTAATAATACTGCCTAACCAGTATCCAAAGCTATCATGTCTCTGCCACAAATCTAACCTGTGAGTATGTTATGAGGAGGGGGTCAGAACACAAGTTCTGGTGACTGGATTTAAACTATACACTTTGGATAATCCAACATATACCGTTCAATCACATTTTCTTATTTATTAGGTTACTTGGGTTAATAGCACTCAAGGCTTACACACACGTCGTACCCATTTACTTCCCAATGGATTAATCTAATATAGTATATATGTAGCTACCCTCTAATATTGAGGTACACCCCATGATACCCTACACACACAGTCTCCACCGTGATGCCACAGAAATGAATGCAGTCCCTCATCCTACGCCGGAGTGACGTACAGATCTCTACATAACAATATTACGTTCCACATATATCTGTCATTACTATGCTACGTAAGCATACGGACTGCCACCTTTAATCGAGTCAGATTTAATACCAGAGTAATGTCCTCAAGTCTATGATACACCACCCATAGCAGACATGCATGTATCTAGACTTTCCCATGTACGTATCGTCAATTGTATTTGATGCTTAACGCACATAATGTGCACCAAGTTCCATGGAAAGGCTATACAAGAAACGCGGAATTCGGTCGGGAGCTTTTCCATATCTGTATAGGCCCATCTTTAAGAGCCTCTAAATACAGATATTCCTAGGGTCTGTTTTTCATGGTGGTTGTGACCCCACCTCGTCCCCAACTAGTAAAGACTACAAGAGTTAAGCGACTTGCCCCTAATAACAATCTAAACATCCAGTTGGCGTCTCCCCTCAACCACCGTACCCCGATAGTGAAAGGTGAATAGTCTATTGGGTTTAGCTCTAGTTTTTTCGCATCCCACGGGCTGCCGATGATGGGTACCCGACGATCTACTATCTTTGTTGGTCCTGACCTCTATTTCCCTGTTGAGGCGACCACCGAATCATCCTAGTGTCACCACGTCACAGAATTCTGACTACAAAGTTACTTAGTCATTCAAGGCCCACCCACTTGGTAGTTACGCGCAAACCCAACCTCTGAGAGCATAGCCTAAACAGCTGCCTCCGCACAGAGGACTATCAGGAGCACCTTACGTATCTTAGGAAGTTGCGTGCTTCCCCTTCCAGTCCTTGGGAATCGACAGAATAATCTGATAAACATGCGCTCCACTCGTGCCTCATGACACCACATTGATCTACCCCACTGGGTTATTCACGTTCAAACGTATGGACTGGTCCAAGCACCTCATTTTAATGTGTTATTAGACCCTATGTCTAAACATTCTTTTATGCGCTTGCTTTACCTCATCAGGTTTCCATTTAACTTGGTTATCATCTTAACTTTTTATTCAGGTTACCAAGTTCTTTCTAGCCCCTTATATCTCTAAGGAATGGGCCCTCTTGCTTATTAATTTCAGTTATAACTTAATCCATTTAACTATATTAATAAGCCCATAACATGTTATTCTCTAGATTGTGATCCAAGGTCGGTAATTCACAATCCCTATATCTTCTTGTTTGATTTCACAGTTATAATAATATGTTCTATTTAATATGTAATTAAATATATCTCTATTAACATGTTTTCTGTTTAACATGTCACTTATCATTTATGATTAAATATAACTTATTTCATTTCATGAGTTTGCCTCACCCTTTCCTATTTAATCATAATTCCATCTTACACTGTCACTACAACTTATCGTTGATTACTTATTAACTTAGTTCTCTTAACTAAGGTTTACTAATAAGTTCCCTTTTCATTTATTATAACCTTTGTTATAATTTCCTCTTGTCCCTAGGACAAGCCTAAACATGTTATTCTTATCCGTAGATTTCAGACTTCCAAGTTTACAGATTACTTAATTTATAATTAATTACAACTTCTAACATTTCATAAATTTCCCCCTTTTTCTTTACTTATTACAAACAACTGGTTTCAGTTTTCCTCATTTACTGATTACTTAATTTACAATTAAGTATCGCTTATCTCATTTCACCAGTTATCTCATTTCCTTACTAGTTTAATATAACCGAAGTTATAATCTTCACTTGTCCCTAGGACAAATCTACCTATTATACAACATTCTCATTCATGTATTTTACTTATCGTAGGTTATTATCATTCCCTGTTCATTCCAATCCTTTTACTGTTGTAATTATCTTTCAATCAATTCCTTTCATTTCTATTAATTACAATTAATGCCATTTATCAATCCTGTTATTTACATATATTTGTGTGTGTGTGTGTGTGTGTGTGTGTATATGTTTATGCACTAGTCCTCTCACATTAAGCCTATACTTATGGATGTTGGATTTGTTGGGCGGTTCCGGGTAGACTTCTTCCACAAGTTGACTTAACCTCGTGTCTTAGCACTGTTACATGTTTTATTTACGCGCTTGACCTCTCACATTAAATTGATAACTCGTGGACGCTGGATTTGCTGGGCGGTTTCGATCAGACTTCTACCACAAGTTGAATTTAACCTCGTGTCTAGATCCAATTGCAGTTTTCTATTTACTGTAAATTTTCAATATAGTCTAGGCATGTCCATTCTTTCAAATTTTCATTGTAATCTATATTTTTCATGTTATCAAACTAAGCCCATTTTATGTCGCATGTTCTGTCTAACATGTAATTAATTCTATTCTAACATGTAATCAATTTCATCTCAAAATATCATGTGTCGTCAAATCATGAAATTATTCTAACTTAACATGTATTATTCCAATTTCTACAATTAAGGGTTCAGTTACATAAATGTCACAAGTTAACATGAAATTAGAACAATAGGAATCGCTGCACATGTATTAACAAGTTTATATTTCAACATATGAACATTGAACGTTTCAAGATATGAATTTCTAACATATTCATCTTAATATTCCAACATGTCATAATAGCATTTCATCATTTTTGATCATTCTAATTAATTAACATGACATGTTAACGGGGAATGTTAAACGATAATATACCAGTATCAAAAATGATATAACTTAAATCCACTCACATTGATATGCCGATCTAGAAAAGAATCTCTTTGGATTGGTTGTAGACGAGGAGTCATGAGTTTGTACTGTTGTTGCAGTTGAAAACGCCTTATTTTCTGAATTTGTCGTTGTTAACGATGTCTTTTTTCTTCATTTAGACAGCGCTCCAATATTATAATTAATTATTTTATTCAGAAATTATATGGAGGAAGAAGAAGAGAGTGAAGAAACAACAAATGAGAATGGAGAGCTATAGGGTCCTTTATATATGAAGCTTAAATTGATGCTAACCATCTATTTTCCCTGATGTAATATATTCTCTCCATGTCATATGGCCAATAGGAAGTTGCCACATCAACAATAATTTTGAACTGGACTAATAGAAAAAGCCAACAAGGCATGCATTGTCACTTCCTACCAATTAAATGTGCCAATTAGGCGCAAAAGTTTGAATTTCGAATGTTTAAATTGTTTTGAATATGTTCACATATAAGGCCCTTATATGTATACAAAACTTATAATGACCATTTTACGCATATATATATATATATATATATATATATATACGTACAACCTATGTTTTGATAACAAAATTCAAATGGTATTGCACTTCTTTAATTGCGGCCTTATCTTGAATTTTATCTCTTGTATATATATATATATATATTTCTGCACATATATACATATATATTCTCATATATATATATACATACATTTTCTTTATTTCCTTATTTGTGCATTCTTATCCCTTCAAATTTTGAATTGTATGTGTACTTATATTTATACGTTCAATTGGTCCTCTCTAAAACAAAGATAAAAATTATGCCGTAGTCGGAGTTCGAAGCCCCGACCTCCATGCTACAAATCCAATGCCTTAACCAACTGAGCTATGATGTCTTTTGTTAATAAGTTTAGAAACAATGGTAGTCATTGTTCTCCTTCTTTTACCTTATTTTCGTGTTTTGCTACAATACTTCATTTAGAGGTATCTCTTTCATCTTAAATCAGTTTTCTGCAATCCATAGGTCTAAATTGACCATAAAATTGCCACAAACGCAATGAAGCTAATCCCATGGCCAAATTCTGGAAGCTCTTCAAAATTTTCTTTTCTTTTTAAAATATGCATTTTAATCGCATTGCGTTTCTTCTTATTGCATGTAATTCATTTTATTAATCTTTTCTTCATTTCAATGTATGAACCTATTACATGCAATTATATTATCATATTTTATTTTATTGTCTTAAAATGCGGGTTGTTACAGAAGGAGACCTTTCCCCATTCGGCTTGATATTTGATTGGCGATGATGGAAGTTTACTTTAGGATATATGACTTTACATTCCTAAGGATAAAGGGTTGAGGAAAGAGATTCTAGAGGAATGCCTTAGGTCAAAAAATGACAATACACCCTGGTAGGGATAAAATGTACAGAGATATGAATAGGAATCTCCATTGATAAGGAATGAAGAGTGATCTACCGAGTTTGTGGCCAAATGCTTGATGTTACAAAAAGTAAAATCAGAGCAAGGGAAACCCGTAGGATTATTACTACCTTTAGAGATCTCCATGTGGAAGTGGGAACATATTTCCATGGACTTTGTAGACGGACTTCCTAAAAGAAAAAGGGGTAATGAGGCCATTTGGGTCGCGGTAGATCATTTAACCAAAAGCGTCCATTTTATACCAATCAAGAAGACAAGGACTGTAGGCTTGTTAGCCTAACTATATGTCAAAGAAATAGTCAGACTACATACTATCCCATCAAATATAGTGAGTGATAGAGACCCCTTGTTCACAAGTGAATTTTGGAGTAGCCTACAAGCAGCATTGGGAACGACCCTTGATCTAAGCACAACCTATCATCCGTAGACTGACGACCAACAGATAGAGTAAATCGGATTTTGGAAGGCTTGCTCAGAGCTTGCATCATTGACTTTGGAGGATTTTGGGAGCAGCACCTACCGCTCGTAGAGTTCACCTATAATAACAGTTTTCAAATGATAATTGGTATGGCCCCTGAAAGGCTTTACGGGAGGCCATGCAAATCGCTAACTTGTTGGTGGGAAACTACCGACAAGGTTCTACTCAGACCAGACTTCGTCCGTGATTCCACGGAGAAGATATCCTTGATTAGGCAAAGGATGAATGCAGCCCAAGACCTTCAGAAATCGCATGCCGATAAACAAAGAAGGGAACTTGAGTTTAATGTTGGAGATTTAGTATTCGTAAAAGTATCCCCTCTCAAGAAGACTGTTCAATTTGGGAAGATTGGAAAGTTAGTTCCCATACTTATTGGGCCTTTTCGCGTCATTGAGAAGATATGATCTTTGGCTTATCGAGTGGATCTCCCAGAGCGTCTATCGGGAATCCATAATGTTTTCATATATCTCATCTAAGGAAATGCCTTCATAGTTCTGCTATCAATCTCGAGCTTGATGGAGTTAGGGAGATAGAAAAGCTCGAGTTGGAGTCCAGGTTGCCCCGTGCCACTGTAAGGATTGTAGAGCACAGAATCAAGAGTCTCTGCAACAATATCGTTCTTGTCCGAGTACAATGGGGAAATGATCCTACGGAAAGCACATGGGAGACCGAGGATGAGATGAGACAGAGTCACCCAGAGCTTTTCTCGGGTATTTTTTTCCTCAAAATAACGTTTATGGATGCATTGTGTTTGCTAGATTGGATGTTAGGAAATGGATGCAATACCATTACACAACGCATTCATATAGAAATATATGTGTAATTAGGTTGTTTGCATACATATTGCATCACTTATTACATTTACACGTTAGGACTGAGCTCACTGTAGTGGGTATGCAGTTTATAATCATTGTGAGTCATGGATGCTTATGGATAAATTAAAAATAACATGGATGTACAACATTGTTGTTTCGAGCAAGTTCTGTTTTTCGCCCCCTTAAAACAAATTTCGGGACCAATTCCATTTTAAAGGGGGAGTGAGAATGTAACACCCCGTAAAAGACATAAATATTAACAATAAATAAAATAGACATAAATATTAACAATAAATAAAATAAACAATTTAATAATAAGGTTGGAAAATGGGATTTTGCAGCTTCAAGAATTTGGCTACGAAAATCTTTTATATGGATTCATGGTGAAATTCTGAATTGTATTCATATATAATATGCTGGAAACGGTTAAAGTATGAAGAAGTTACAAGAAAATGAAATTGGACAGTAAAACGCAAATATATATATATATAATCAGATAAGTAATATATATCCAAAATATATTAAAATAAATATGGGTGAGTTTGAATTTCAAAATGAGGATAATATAGGGGGACGGAGAATATTTTAAATAAGGCAAGACATTAAACAAATAAAGTAATGTATTATTTAATTAAACACCTCAGCCTCATATACGTTCATTGGGCACTTCAACGACCAGGAGGTCGACCGCCCCTTAGAAGGGGCGTCGACCGCCCTTCTAAAGGGTAGGTTGACCGCCTGGCGGCTGGAACGCCTAATGAATCTAGGATTGGTTAGGTTTTTTAGGGTTAATATATGGTTAGGATTATATCTAAATAATCTAACGGCCCACGCTTACACAAGTGACTATATATAGGCCCTCAAACCTAGCAACTAAACCTAGTCACTCTCTTTTTCTCCACCTCTATATTATCCTTCTGCCATTTCTGAATTCCAGAAAGGTTAAGAATTTCTATTCTATTCCTCTAACCTCCATTCTTATCTTTTTCGTAATCCAAATTCATATAGATTTTAATATAAATTCTGGAATTTAGTTTTATATATGCATAAGATTCTACAGATGATTCTTGTATATATAGTAGAAGGATTAGTGCACGTTTATCACGAAGGCTGAATCCAGATCTGAATCTACAAAAAGAATTCTATTTTTCTTCCTTTTAGATATGTGATTGGAATATTGTGTTTCTTAGGCATATTCTGTTTTTTAATAGATTAACATGTTGATAGTTATGCCTAACAGGATTTGCAAACGATAACATCAATACAAAAACCCCCAAATCCTCTACTTTTTGTTTTACGTAAGAATTGTCAATTTATTGTTTGTGGATCTTGATCTTAATAATTGAGTAGAAATAAAAGGGGCGTTGTGTTACTACTTTATGTAATTCATCCTTGTGTAAATATTTGATTGTAACCTAAAAGGGTTTAAATTTGGTTTGATTCCTAACTTGATTAGGTTTGGGTTATATCTTGAATCCAAATGTATTCATACTGCAAGACTATCAAATATAAACGTTTTTATGTGCAATACACGAAAAACAGGTGAATTAAATAAAATGGAGCTTATAAATATACATGTATATATTTATGAATATATGAGTACATGTGTATATTATACTCTATTTATTAATCCATTATGGAAATCATTCCAATAAGCCAAGGATGCAAGTTGAAATTTTTGTGTATGTTGTATTTTCCATTCACTGATATCTGTTAATATGCTATTATGCCATCATGCCTGAAATGTAGCGGTTAAAATATGGAAATCAACTTGTATACCTTAATTTAGGACAAGTTGATAATTTTTATCTCTCTAGAACGTTCCCTCCTTCATATGAACATTAGTGTAATACCCCGTAATTTTAAAATATTAAAACTGTCAAATTTAAGAATACTTAATTTTTAGAAGAAGAATTAAGTGAAACGGGTTATGCCATTGCATTCGTCTCGGAATTCTGCTTGAGATAGAGTCCAAGTTTGCGTAAAATGGACATCGTATGAAGAAGTTATGAAGCTCGGAAGATTTAAAGTTTAAAGCTGTAAAACAAGTCGACCGCCCATTTTTCACCAGTCGAAGTGAAAACAGTCGACCAGTTGAAATTGGCCAGTCAACTGGTTGATTCTGGGCAGTTTCCTGATGATGTGTTATTTAATTTGAGTGGTTCGGATGGTTCCTAATCATATCTAAAGTTCCTAATTCACCTAATACATCTATAAATAAACATCTAGACCTAACCCGAATCCATGGCGCCTCCATGATGCTGCTCCAACTCAAATTAATTTTGCTTTTCTTCTTCAACAATCAAAGAAGATGTCATTCAAGATCAGAATTGCTACAACAACGACTAATTCTCTTTTCTAAGAATCCTATCGCTATGAGTTTATGTTACTTTCACATATAATTAAATTAAAAAGTAATTGTGATAGGTTGTAAATTCGATCTATTGTATGTGCCTGTGAATAAGATGAATCATATCAAATTTTGTAATTTTTTCTCCTTTAGATTTGTACCCAATTTCTATTATCATATGCCTGTCCGATCTATCTTATCGTTATTCATTTCACATGCCTATTTATATGTTTATGCCAATTTTGATGTTTGATTCTCTTCCCTTCTTCTTTTCATTTTCCCTTTTGAGATTAGGCTAACTTCGAGCCTAAGCATATTATGTTGAGATTTACGTACAAATAATGTTGGGATGATTGGGAAAAGTTTGGGAAATATGTAATAAAATGAGATTTGGCATAAATTGTTGATAATTATGAAATTGATTTGGGCATAATTTGGTACAACTTGCATATATGGAATTATAGGCATAACTTGAATTAGCATTATAAGAATAATTGGAAATTATGGGCAATTGGAATACATTAGTTAAAGACTTAAAATTGGGCATGAATAAAAAGGAAGAGATAATGAACGCCTAAGATGCGAGGTTAGATTGGGTTGCGGTAGATGTCTGGCCGGAACCACCTGGCATATCCAGCAACCACAAACGGCAGTCTAATGTGAGAGGTTAAAGGCAGAAATTAGATGCGTAATAGTGCTAAGGAACGAGGTTAGATTCAGATTGCGGTAGAAGTCTGGCTGGAACCGCCCGGCATATCCAGCAACTGCAAACGGTAATCTAATGTGGGAGGTCTTGCACAATTACTGATATAATGAATTAATGAACACTTAACCAAAATAAGACATGCAGTAAGACATGGAAATAGTAAAGGGGTTAAGTGGGTGACATGGATAGCATGTGAAACATAAGTAAGAGCACTTAACCATAATGAGACATGTGGTAAGATATGGGAGTAATAAAAGGGGTTAAGTGGGAAATCCTAGTGGGGACCAAGCCTAGGAGGGGAGCTTGTGTCAAGTATAGGGACCCTTTTCAACAGTAACCCATTTTTAGTATCTATATGATCTCGAACTAGGTCGAGGACGGGACACGCTTATTGGGGTTGATTGTAAGAGGTCAAAATAGTAAAGAGCGATGGCAACGCAAGTCCAAAGGAGTCATGTGCGTGCGTGGGTCCGAGCTGGTAGGTAAGACGTTGTTGCATCGTGTAGGTATAAGCCGTACATTTTAGCAGTACCGGGTTGCCACTTTAGGGAGTGATACACCTTACTGTGGGGCCAACACAGGTATCTACGAGTTAGGGAGCCGATTGAATGGGGAGGGTAGTGGGTACAACTAGTGGGGATAGGAGCAAGTTGGCACCTACGAGAGCAGCTAGGAGTACACGAAGCTACCATTATTATGATTAGTAAGGAGGGATCACCTTTTAGTATGAGACTAGTATTGGTGCGGCGCCGGAAATATCTTATAGTGTTCAGAAGCGCAATCGATGTTATACCTTATTCATCTTGTTGACCTTGTCATACTTGCTTATGTTACAGTCATTTCTTATATCCAGTTTATGTTCTTATGCTGTTACTTTGCTAATTATATTGTTAAAGTTACTGGACTCGCCAGACTTTATGTCTGACCCTTTTTGTTTCGCCTCTTTTCCTTCCTTTCCCTCCAGGTTCTCAGGGTGGGACTAGCGAGGCTTGATTTGGATTTCTCTCTCTCTACTGGAAGTGCTGAAAGTAATGCTTAGCTTTATTTCTCTTTCATATGGCATTTTGGAATGGGATTATGGTTTTGCTTTTATGTACTCTGATAGTAATTTTGTTCAAGATGGATATTTGTGTACTTGGCTTTAGTATGTGGTTTTGATGTTATAACCAGACATGTTTTGCTCTTTTGCTAAAATGAATAAATTTTGAATTTTTAAGTACCATTTTATATATCTGTCTTGTGATGTTCTGTTCTATACTCTTATAATGCTCCATGAAAGTTAATGCATTCCCTTAGTGAGTGACATTAATGGACGTGGGGTGCCACACGTGGTATTAGAGCTAAAGGTTACCAGAACAGATAAAAAGATTTTTTTTAAAACATGCTTTTAAAGTAATTTAAAAGATTTTTGAAAGAAGTATTTTCAAAAACATGTTTTAAAGAGGGTGTTTTCAAGAGAAAGGTTTATCATGAAAAACATAATCCCCAAAAGCCATATATCTTTCTTTAGATTCTTTGTTTTGAATCTCTTCCTTTTACTTTTCTGCTTGTCTGGGGAACCCAATATACCCGAGGGCGTATAGATACCAGGCTGGTTCAGAAGGTATCTGGAGGCTAGGGCTACTGCCGCAGGCCCAACAAACGTTCCTCCTCCCCCAGCTGCAGCCGTTGTTCCACCTCTTCCTCTGCATGTAGATGCTTTTTCTAAGATATGTTAGGACTTTCGTGCGATGGGCAGAAAACTATTTCATGGGACTGATACGTTTGTCGAAGCTAGAAATTGTCTCAAGGAAGTAGAGGACTTGTTTTGTATTTTTGACGTAGATGATGGAAGGAAGTTTCAACTAGCAGCTTGGCTGTTGAAGGATAAAGCCTCTTTTTGGTGGGAGGTAACGAATGGAGAACATGAAGTGGAGACTTGGATGGATTTCGGATAAAGGTTCGAGTTGAAATTTCTTTCACAAGCAGAAGAAAGTTTATACATGGAGAGGTTCTTGGCTTTGAAACAAGGAAACTTGTCTGTTAAAGAGTATGCTAACAAGTTTAATCAGTTGGCGAGATTTGGTTTAGAGTTGGTGAACACGCCACATAAGAAAGCCTTGAGATTTGCTAAGGGATTGAATGAACCGCTTCACGGGTTGGCTATGTCCCACATTCCTATGGGGGCTACTTTCGAGAAACTTGTTGATATGGCGTTGATGAATGAGGAGGAGAAAGGTGCTAAAATGGATAGGACACAGGATAAGAAAGTGGATCCAAATAAGGCCCAACAATAACAAAAGAAAGGCGGTAAGGATAACAAGGGCCAAGAGAAAAGGAAGCGTCACAATTGTGGAATACCTGGCCACTTAAAGAAAGACTGTAGAAAGAAGAAGAAGCCTAGTTGTTACCATTGCGGTGAGGCAGGGCATATGATTAAAGATTGCTCGAGGAGGCAAGGACAAGGGCAAGGGCAGAGGACATGATCTACTTCTGGAGGCCAGGTTCACGCTCTCATGGCACCAGGGCAAGAAGGAGGTAGAAACATTACTGTCGAAAGTTTGATTTTTCCTTTTTGATCATCTTGTTCGAACTTTGTTTGATTCTGGCGCTTCACATTCGTTTATATCTGCTTCGTTAGTTGAAACACTGCACTTAAATACTAGTTTAGTTACGGATCCCATTGTAGTCTCAAATTCTGTTGGTGGTTCGGCTCATTTATCTATGATTTATCGGGATTTGAGAGTGTCTATCTTGGGCGTTAAGTTTGAATGAAACGCCTATGCTATGGTTTGATTCTAGGGATGGATTGGCTAGCCAGGTATGGTGCCATCCTAGACTGTGAAAGGAGGGTAGTTAGATTGTTGACTCGTTGTGGAAGGACCCTTGATATTTCTTGTGACCCTAGGGGTTTAGTGATGCTTAGATACCTAGAATCACTTTATGCACCCATCGATGATTTGCAATTTGTTCGAGTAGTCCGTGAGTATGATGACGTCTTTGATGAGGTTCGGGGTTTACCCCCGAGGCGCGAGATAGACTTCCGTATATACTTAGTAGATAATGCAAAGCCAGTTGCATTGCCAGTGCGCCACATGGCTCCAAGAGAGAGGACAGAACTCAGTAAACAAGTAGGGGAGCTGCTTGAGAAAGGGACCATAAGAAGAAGTATTTCGGAATGGGGTGCTCTAGTTGTTTTTGCTACGAAGGCGGACGGTTCGCTTAGATTGTGCGTGGACTATAGGAAGTTAAATAAACCCACGAAGAAAAATAGACACCCATTGCCGAGGATAGATGATTATTTCGATCAGTTGGTTGGGCTTCAGTTTTCTCGTAGTTGGACTTAGCTACAGGATTTCATCAGTTGAGGGTAGCTGAGGATATCATAGATAAGGCTTCTTTTAGGACTCCCGACGGTTTCTTTGAATGGCTCGTCATGCCTTTTGGTTTGACGAATGCACCCGCATATTTTGTAGACTTGATGAGTAGGCTATTTAGGGAGTTTCTAAACAAGTTTGTAGTAGTATTTGTGGATGATATCTTGATATTCTTTAGAAGCGAGGAAGAACATTCCCTACATCTTAGGGAAGTCTTAGAGACCCTTCGATCACATCAACTCAAAGCTAAGTTCTCCAAATGTCATTTTTGGAGGAAGGAAGTAAGGTTCTTAGGGCACGTGGCCTCTAAGGAGGGGATAACAGTTGATCCCGCGAAGGTGGTGGCAATCCAAGCTTGGAAGATTCCTAGAAATGCAACGGAAGTAAGAAGTTTTATAGGGTTGGCGGGCTATTATAGGAAGTTCATTAAGGACTTCGCAAAGATATCAGCTCCACTTACACGGTTGACGAAAAAGAATTTGAACTTTTCTTGGGATGTTGACTGTGACGATGCTTTTCAACGATTGAAGAGGGCATTGACGACATCTCCAGTTTTAGTTTTGCCGGATGGGAGTAAACCATTCACCGTGCATACCAATGCTTGCGGGATAGGGCTTGCCGCAGTTTTGATGCAAGAGGGAAGGGTGATATGCTATGGTAGAAGGCAGTTAAAGGTTAATGAGAAGAATTACCCTACCCAAGACTTAGAGTTAGCTGCCATAGTTTTTGCGCTTAAGTTTTGGCGTCACTATTTGCTTGGAGAGAGGTTTGAGTTGTATACAGACCATAAGTAACTAAAATACTTGTTCTCTCAAAAAGATCTAAACTTAAGGCAACAGAGGTGGATGGAGTTCTTAGCATCCTACGATTTTGAGATTGCATATACCCCTGGCAAGGGTAACATTGTAGCTGACGCCTTGAGTAGAAAGAGGTTGACTTTGAGTCCTTTGTTTGTCAAGCGATAGAGTTTAGAGTACATATGTAACGACCCGAACTTCCCCAGTCTCTGAAGAGAAGAGAAAGAACGAATTGTTTGAGAACACGACAAATCAAAACACAAACAGAAGAACATTTCATTGCTTATTACAACAATTTACATCAGAGTACAAGAATATACAGAGTATGAACAAATATTTGATAAATGACAAAGATTTACAAATTACAATGCAGCGGAAAATAATACAAAAACACAACTGAAAAGAATACACGGATACAGAGCTTTCCCAGTATAGTTCCAGCTGTAAATCCAGGATCCTGTAAGTATAATATCTGCAAAACCAAACTACTAGTTGCCCGTGTTGAAAATAGGGGCACCTAGAGTTTAGGTTAAAACAATAAACTCCAGGTCGGTCATGTGACAAGTGAGAACTAAAACAGTTATTTAAAACTTTACTTTAAAATGGAGTAAATCAAGGGACCACGCCGTATAACACGGAACGGGTTTCCTCCCAAGAATACCAGTGCATAGAATAAACAACGCAATTCTTTTTGGAAAAATGAAGCTATTATAAGACCCCGGTCCCATCACACAATGCAACGCAAGCCAGAGGATAGGGTTTTCCCTTATAAAAGCCAAACAAGCTTGGTACGTTTAAAACAAATCATTTGATACTATTATAAGTGCATAGTGTATAAAACAACTTCAAATATAAATGTATCAATCATAGACGGCATGGGTACCATATATTATGTCGCCATACTAGTTATACAATTAAAACTGCACAATGTCGTATTGGAAGTTGGATTCCATCTGTGAACCAAGGCCAGGGATCATCCTGTGCACATTCGAGACACCCTAGCAAGTGCCTCAGGATTCAGCCGCAATTGCACCCGGATCGATAGGGCCGGTCACCCGTCGATGATTAGTTATACCATAAACTATATGTTAGTCGGTTCTATCGAACCTCTAAAATGGTCTGTACGTCGGCACGCATGCCAGTAATCGACTATATACCCATCGGCCCTGTAGTAACCGATATATCTGAGGCGTCTCTCTATCCAGCAAGTAATAATAAGCAACATCCACATGAGTAAACAGTCTGGGCTCTATACCATGACGTTACCCGTAGCTAGAACTAACATATGTCCATTTCCCTGCCGTCCTTCCCGTTTTTGGTTCACACCAGGGTGTGAGGCTCACGAATTAAAGCTACACAAGGCTATGTTATTTAAAGTCGTTCTTTGATCATCAACCACAAGACTCTGCTTTTCAACAGAAGCCTTGATCATTTGTCAGCATGCCACACAGGCAATTCACGCCATGCTACTGATGTCTATCAATATATAACCTCTGAGCTCGTACGTCTCAGAGATGTGCGTTAAGAAAGAGAATAAATTCTCCGCCGCCAAACAGATATATATTTAATACAGATCAATCAACACAGAATAAAATCCAATGTCAGACACACATCCATTTACAAGTTCGTTCTGGGTCTGAACAAAATCGAAAACACCTTATTCCTCGTCCCGTATGTCCAATACAGGAGAGAGGTCCTCGCATATCTGGTCGATCTCCAAGTACGTCTGGATGATCACCACTTATTACCTCGTCTTGGATGTACAACCCAATCAAGACATCAGTAATCATCCAAACGATGTGAAGACCTCCGGTCTTTAACCACCGTCTTCATCGTCGAATCAGTTATTCAGAATGGGTATAAACTAGGCCTTTCCGAATAACTCGCGTATATAATAAACAAGTGCTATAAAAACACAACATACCCTCATTCCAATTCTGAATATTCTTTTATTTAGATATTCATATCCTTTTTGGAAAGGTTCCCATTAATCTTATCAAAGATAAATTCTTTAAATTTATTCTTTAATCTTCCTTTGGATATCAATTCAAACCATATTTAGGTTTTCCAAACTAGTCAGGATTAGCGCACCTTACTGAAGTAATCATTTGTTTAATTTCCCAATCCTAACATATTCATCCCATGGAGCAAAACTGGTAATACTCCATATCTAACACCATGGTGTTATTGGTAAATTTAATTACCATTTCACGTTCAAATCTAATTAAAGATTTAACTATCGCTAGGAGCAAAACTGGTGATACTCCATTCTCGATCATTCCCAAATTTGATAATTTAAATTATCAATTCACAATTCAATCTAATTAAGGATTCATTAAACTCCACTTAATTTTAATCTTCCCAAAAATCAATATTAATGATTATTTAACTTTGGAAACCCAAACATGTAATCATGTCTTTAACTGGGTTAAAGAACGATGTCATTTAAAACACAGTCAACGATAAATCTAAATCACATTCCATTAACTATGGAATCTTCATGGAAAATAGATCAATATATAATCGATATCAATTTCCATATCCAACTACTAATATAAATGGAATAACGACAAAGCCTTTTAAATTCCATATATATTAAGTTTTCCTCCACCGACGCTCATTTCGATTTTTATCAAATCGAATCCAATCCAATTTAATATATTAAATTGGGAAACTTTAATTTGGAAAATTTTCGTTAAATCCTAATAAAAAGATTCATAAATTCCAAATCACATTTCACCGTAAATCGGGTTAAAGAACGAATGTCGTTAAAAACACAATTCACAATAAACCCAATTCACATTCCTTTTTTATTCCAGTTACTAAATATAACTGGAACTCCAATAATCTTAAGTAAAAGATTTATTCTTTTCACATGGGGATTAAGAATAGTGTTAATGAAGACACCATTCACGACAAACCCAAAATCCAATTCTTTTATTCAATTCCAATTAAATATTAATTAATTGGAAAATTTCACTAAATCTTAATTAAAAGATTTATTCTTTTCTCAACCGGGTTTAAGAACAGTGTGATCTAAAACACCATTCAAGACAAACCCAAAAGTCTATTTGATATTAAATACAAGGCACTGAATAGAAAATATATCGGCTTATATTCAATATCAAATTCTAAAACCAACAAATATCGTATTGGAAATAATGGTATAAATATATCTTTCGAATCTCTATAACAATATCTGTATAAGCACGAAATCCAACATCGAAACATTCCGAAGATGATTTCGCTTCAAATCCACTCCAATTCATATATTAGAAATGCTGGTTATTTTTAAAACCATCTCAATCCAATTTATTTATTTAAAAATAATTGGATTTTAATTCTAGTTAATAACTAGTTCAATTCGATAAAAATATATTTTTATCTTTTCAAATATGGATTTTTCATTCTAATTCTTTCTAGATCGTTTATTATGATTTTACATAAATTATTGATATTTTTAATAATTTTATCAAGGCCCGTACAGTCGATTTCCATAAACGGTCATCGAACTGCACTTACAGCGACCTTTTCCAAATTTGATTTGGACATAATTCCAAATCCAGCCATTAGATTTCAAATCTCTTATATTCGTTGGAAATGTCTTTTCGATACGAACCCAATGGTTCCGGTTTTAGGAGAATCCGACGGTCGAATTTCCCATAAGGTCCTTTCGAAGTCAATGGTCGGAATTTGCGAACTGCCGTGGCGCGGTGTGTTCTATTCAGGCCGCTAAATATATAGAATATATATATATATATTATATTTCATTGATTTCCATTTAAAACGTATCTTATAAATCGTTTTAAATTCGTTTTCAAAACGATTTCAACTTCATATTCAATTTCAAATCAAATTTGAATATTCCATATCATTAATGTATAAATGATAATATTTTCAAAACATTAGATTTTGAAATCATTTCCATTTCGATATTCATTATAAAATGAATAAAATCGATATAAATATCGTTCACGTCTGGCGTTAATCTAATCAACACGGCTTTATATATTTCAATATTTTCGGGTCCATCCCAAATCGGACATCAAAATTATATTTTAGTTCATTACTGAATATTATTTTAAAATATTGTTATTTTAAAATATTCATTACTCGTCATTTTAAAATATTCTTTAATTTAAAATATTCGTTCATTTCGAATTGGAATCAAACACAGTCAATTACCATATAATTTTACTTATATGGATTTCACATACACAGGTACACAACAATAATCAAACACAGTCAACCATCATCCAGAGTGTATTACACAACTGCATAAGCGTTAAATATGAATAATTAACGCTTATAACAGTCTGTCAACCCATCGATTGACATACAACTAAACAATTGGGATTAGTGTACGCCAAATATTATCCCAATACCCGTATGGGGTTTCAATCAACAAACACAGATTTTATTTGTGCAGTTGGGCGATGTGTAAAATATATCGTCCATATCGGCATCAGATAAATGGGTGTACATAAACAAATCGTCCGATCTGTTTATAAATATTTATTTCGATACATGACTATTTTAAATAGTTCATATGTACAATAAAATTGATACTTTTATGATTCAAATATTTAATTCAATACACGAATATTTTATTCAGTTCATATATACAATAAAAATGATATTTTTATTATTCGAATATTTTATTCATCACATGAATATTTTATTCAGTTCATATATACAATAAAAATGATATTTTTATTATTCAAATATTTTATTCATCACATGAATATTTTATTCAGTTCATATATACAATAAAAATGATGTTTTTATTATTTGAATATTTTATTCATCACATGAATATTTTATTTTCCATTTATCAATACAATCACAATCAATTTCTACATCACAATACAATCAAACAAGTTGTCCATGGTCTATAGACGACGGGGAGCAGTTCATATAAGTAGTTATAAAATAAATAACTGTACAAGAAATTATAGGGGGAAGTCCTCACATTGGGATTCACTCCGCCAGTTTTATTTCTGAATTTATGTTCTGTTTGAGTTTGAATTTGCCACAAATTCTAATTTGCTCCGTTTTTTTCCTGGTCAGTTTTGAAATGTAGATCTCCTTGTTGCGAATCCCACGCATCTGAAATTGTTCAATTTCGTGTCCGTTTGCAAGAGTTACAATCTTTTAAAATTTAATTACATAATTAAATTAAAACTATAATTAATTAAAACTAATTTAATCCCACCCCCTTTGTCTTCTTTAACGATTTCCAGTTCTGGCCAAAACCCATGCTCGAATACTAGGGTTCCTTGTTGCACGAACTCCAACGCGCCGGGGCCAAATCAGAATAACTCACGTGGAGCACCTAGGGACGCACCTCCATCCGTCGGAGCTTTGCAAACTCAGTGCCTCCTCCTCGCCAGAAATGGCATGCGAACTCGGCGAGTTCGAGTGAGAAAAACAAGGCGAATACGCCATGATGTATGATCATAATGGTATGGGTTTAAATCCCTAGAAATTCTCTTCGAATTCCTTTTGGAAGCTTGGAGTAATTTGTTGTAAATCGGAATATTTTGGCTCATGAAATGTCGAGCGATTATGGCCGTAGGAGTGAGGGTGGCGACACTTTTCGATTTGGGGAATTAGGGTTTTAACGTGGGAGGGGGTATTTATATTAAATAATAATATTTTTAATTCATTTATCATTTAAATGTGAATTGTATCGATCCGAACTCCGAATCGAACCCAACATTTGTTGCTCCTAGCCAAATACCCTCATTCCGGACACAATGGAATAAGTTTTGTAAGCCCATTCGACTGTTATAGTCAGTTATTCTGCAAATTAAAATATAAAACATTCAATTTTAGATTTGAACGTACATTTTAATTTACCGGGGCCACATAATGATTCCATAAATTCCAGAAAAATAAATCTAGCTCTGTTTCGATGATACGGTCCTAACGAAACTAATTTCGTCGAATTTGGAGAGTGTTTGAAAAATGGTCATTTTCCAGTCGATAAAATTCAAACTGAATTTACCAAACACGTTTAAATTCACCATGCTCACATATTGATTCCAAAAATTATGAAAATTGGAGTCTAGCAATAATTTGACATTCCAGATCCAACAAAAGTGGTCTCGTCGAAAACGGAGGTCGTTTGCAAAATCTCCATTTTTATGGGCTATATTTTATATAAAATTCCATGGCGACTATTCTGAATTTTCAACTGGACATAACTTTTTATTCCCGTTATGAAATCTGGATTTTTCACATTCGTTGGAAAGATATTTTCAAATAGATTCAAATATTTCTAGTTTTACTAAAATCCTGTTTATTTTGAATCCTAAACATTCATTTGAAATTTAAAATCGATTTTTCAAACTACCACGCCATTTCCAATTCCTTTTATAATTAAAATAAATATATATATTCTAACTTCGATTTAAATAAATATATACGTTCTAATTCAATTCAAAATAAATTTTTAGTTGTTATTATTTAAAATAAATCATTTTAAATATTCAAAATTCGTTAAAATAGCCAAAATAATTTTTTTAAATTGGTTCCGATTTTCCGGTTGTTACAATCTCCCTCACTTAAAATCATTTCGTCCTCGAAAAGGAACGGAGCTGAAAATTGTTTAACTAATCAACTCAACTTTCAATTTGGCTTTCATTCTTCAACTTTTCAGTTTCTAAGAATTTTCTAATTCTTCAAAAATTTGGCTAACACCCTAAATTTTTGAAAAATTTCGCCATAACTTCATATGTACGGGAAGACATTTTAAACCTCAACCAGCCACGCAGGGCCCTCATCGTCCAAAAAGAAAAAGAAAAAGCCAAGTAGCTAGCCAATCGGCTCATAAAATCATCCAAACCCAAGAAATATAGTAAATATGTACCTATTTGTCGGGTACACAATTTTATTCCTCTTCTTAGCCTCGTTGCTATGACCTGTTCAATGTATATACATGTATATGCATGCATTTCAACCAATTTTCATTTCAGTTAAATATTTGACACAATTTGGCTAGATTTACTTCCTTTCACATGTTGGTTTAAATGAATAATCACATAACACAATCAATAGTCAGCAATCAATTAGTTGATTAACGTTTCAAACTCATAACTTTAGTACATAGTCAAAAATCAGATTTTTGGTGATAATTCACAGCAATCAACCCTATCTAGTTTTGGTTCTCACACCAGTCAATTGGAAATATATAGAAATCCCACCTTCGAAACTCGAATATAAATACTGATGATGTCGCGATATCAACAGAATTATGTCCGGGCGACTAGAGTGTGACTCTATATCTATCCAGTATACTTGAGACTTCAAATATACGTTCATGACGCGTATATGCAAAATCTCATATACTCGATTGTCCAAATTCAATATAAAATAAATATTCAAATACATATAAAATGGTTTAAATTTTCAAAACAAAATTCCTTTTCATTTTTATTTTAAAAATTACACTCCTTTAAACTCATTCCAGGATACTACTGATCCCATCTCTAACGAGTCATTCTTATTGGATATTACTAGTCCATTCTCTGATGAATTCTTTCGTTCGGTTCGAATGTGTCTTGTTCTCGAGCTCTGTAAACCAAAGCTCTGATACCACGTGTAACGACTCGAACTTCCCCGGTCTCCGAAGAGAAGAGAAAGAACGGATTGTCTGAGAACACGACAAATTAGAACACAAACAGAAGAACATTTCATTGCTTATTCCAACAATTTACATCAGAGTACAAGAATAAACAGAGTATGAACAAATAATATACATTTGATAAATGATAGAGATTTACAAATTGCAATGCAGTGGAAAATAATATAAAAACACAACTGAAAGGAATACACCGATACAGAGCTTTCCTAGTACAGTTCCAACTGTAAATCCAGGATCCTGTGAGTATATTATCTGCAAAACCAAACTACTAGTTGCCCGCGTGGAAAATAGGGGCACCCAGAGTTTAGGTTAAAACAATAAACTCCAGGTCAGTCATGTGACTAGTGTGAGAACTAAAACAGTTATTTAAAACTTACTTTAAAATGGAGTAAATCAAGGGACCATGCCGTATAACACAGAACAGGTTTCCTCCCAAGAATATCAGTGCATAGAATAAACAACGCAATGCTTTTTGAAAAAATGAAGCTATTATAAGACCCAGGTCCCATCACACAATGCAACGCAAGCAGGAGGATAGGGTTTTCCCTTATAATAGCCAAACATGCTTGGTACGTTTAAAACAAATCATTTGATACTATTATAAGTGCATAGTGTACAAAACAACTTCATACATAAATGTATCAATCATAGACGCATGGGTACCATATATCATGTCACCATACTAGTACTACAATTAAAACCACACAATGTCGTATTGGAAGTTGGATTCCATCTGTGAGCCAAGGCCAGAGATCATCCCGTGTACATTCGAGACACCCTAGCAAGTGCCTCAGGATTCAGCCACAACTGCACCCGGATCGGTAGGGCCGGTCACCCGTCGATGATTAGTTATACCATAAACTATATGTTAGCCGGTTATATCGAACCTCTAAAATGGTCTGTACGTCGACACACATGCTAGTAATAGACCATATACCCATCGGCCCCGTAGTGACCGATATATCCGAGGCGCCTCTCTATCCAGCAAGTAATAATAAGCAACATCCACATGAGTAAACAGTCTGGGCTCTATACCATGACGTTACCCGTAGCTAGAACTAACATATGTCCATTTCCCTGCCGTCCTTCCCGTTTTTGGTTCACACCAGGGTGTGAGGCTCACGAATTAAAGCTACACAAGGCTATGTTATTTAAAGTCGTTCTTTGATCATCAACCACAAGACTCTGCTTTTCAACAGAAGCCTTGATCATTTGCATCTCAGCATACCACACAGGCAATTCACGCCGTGCGACTGATGTCTATCAATATATAACCTCTGGGCTCGTACGTCTCAGAGAAGGGAGTTAAGCAAGAGAATAAATTCTCCGCCACCAAACAGATATATACTTAATAGAGACCAATCAACACAAAATAAAATCCAATGTCAAACACACATCCATTTACAAGTTCGTTCTGGGTCGGAATGAAACCGGAGGCACTTATTCCTCGTCCCATATATCCAATACAGGAGAGAGGTCCTTGCATCCGGTCGATTTCCAAGTACGTCTAGACGATCACCACTTATTACGTCGTCTTAGGTGTACAGCCCAATTAAGACATCAGTAATCATCCAAACGATGTGAAGACCTCTGGTCTTTAACCACCATCTTCATCGTCGACATATCGTCGAGTCAGTTATTCAGAATGGGTATAAACCCGGCCTTTTCGAATAACTCGCATATATAATAAACAAGTGCTATAAAAACACAACATATGCCTCATTCCAATTATGAATATTCTTTTATTTCGATATTCATATTCTTTGGAAAAGGTTCCCATTAATCTTATCAAAGATAAATTCTTTTAAATTTATTCTTTAATCTTCCTTTGGATATCAATTCAAACCATATTAAGGTTTTCCAAACTAGTCGGGATTAGCGCACCTTGCCGAAGTAATCATTTGTTTAATTTCCCAATCCCAACCTATTCATCCCATGGAGCAAAACTGGTCATACTCCATATCTAACACCACGGTGTTATCGGTAAATTTAATTACCATTTCAAGTTCAATTCTAATTAAAGATTTAACTATCGCTAGGAGCAAAACTGGTGATACTCCATTCTTGATCATTCCCAAATTTGATAATTTAAATTATCAATTCACATTTCAATCCAATTAAAGATTCATTAAAACTACACCTAGTTTTAATCTTCCCAAAAATCAATATTAATGATTATTTAACTTTGGAAACACAAAAATGCCGCATCGACAATCTACACCGTACTATCGATTTCTTCCGATATATAACCTCTAAGCTCGTACGTCCTAAAGAAGGGTGTTAAGCAATAGAATTAATTCTCCGCCACCAAACAGATATATATTTAGCAGATATCAACCAAACATTTCAAACTACAATGTTAGACACGTAATCCTGTCTTTAAATGGGTTAAAGAACTGGTGTCATTTAAAACATAGTTCACGATAAACCCAAATCACATTCCATTAATTATGGAATCTTCACGGAAAATAGATCAATATATAATCGATATCAATTTCCGTATCCGACTAATAATATAAATGAAATAACGACAAAGCCTTTTAAATTCCATATATATATATTAATAGTCTTCCTCCACAGAAGCTCATTTCGATTTTTATCAAATTGAATCCCACCCAACTCCAATTTAATATATTAAATTGGAAAACTTTACTTTGGATAATTTCCATTGAATCTTAGTAAAAAGATTCATAAATTCCAAATCACAATTTACTGTAAATCGGGTTAAAGAACGAATGTTGTTAAAAACACAGTTCACAATAAACCCAATTCACATTCCATTTTTATTCCAGTTACTAAATATAACTGGAACTCCAATAATCTTAATTAAAAGATTCATTCTTTTCACATGGGGTTTAAGAACAGTGTTAATGAAGACACCATTCATGACAAACCCAAAATCCAATTCTTTTATTCAATTCCAATTAAATATTAATTAATTGGAGAATTTCACTAAATCTTAATTAAAAGATTTATTCTTTTCTCAACTTGTTTTAAGAACAATGTTATTTAAAACACCATTCACGACAAATCCAAAATTCAATTTGATATTAAATACAAGGCTCTCAATACAAAATATATCGGCTTATATTCAATATCAAATTCTGGAACCAACAAATATCGTATTGGAAATAACGGTATAAATTTATCTTTCAAATCTCCATAACAATATCTGTATAATCACGAAATCCAACATCGAAACATTCCTAAGATGATTTCCCTTCAAATCCACTCCAATTCATATATTGGAAATTCTGGTTATTTTTAAAACCGTCTCAATCCAATTTATTTATTTAAAAATAATTGGATTTTAATTCTAGTTAATAACTAGTTCATTTCGATAAAAATATATTTTTATCTTTTTAAATATGGAATTTTTCATCCTAATTCTTTCCAAATCATTTTTTATGATTTTACATAAATTATTGATATTTTTATTATTTTTATCAAGGCCCGTACAGTCGATTTCCATAAACTGTCATCGAACTGCACTTATAGCGACCTTTTCCAAAATTTGATTTGGATATAATTCCAAATCCAACCATTATATTTCAAATCTCTTATATTTGTTAGAAAGCTCTTTTCGATACGAACACAACTGTTCTGGTTTTAGGAGAATCTGACGGTCGGATCTCCCGTAATGTCCATTTGAAGTCAATGGTTAAAATTCGCGAACTACCGCGGCGCGACGTGTTCTATTCAGACCATTAAATATATAGAATATATATATTATATATATTTCGTCGATTTCCATTTAAAACGTATTTGATAAATCGTTTTATATTCATTTTCAAAACGATTTCAACTTCATATTCAATTTCAAATCAAAATTGAATATTCCATATTATTAATGTATAAATGATAATATTTTCAAAACATTAGATTTTGAAATCACTTCCATTTCGATATTCATTATAAAATGAATAAAATCAATATAAATATCGTTCACGTCAAAATGGCGTTAATCTAATCAACACGGCTTTATATATTTCAATATTTTCGTGTCCATCCCAAATCGGACATCAAAATTATATTTTTATCCATTACTGAATATTATTTTAAAATATTAGTTATTTTAAAATATTCATTACACATCATTTTAAAATATTCTTTAGTTTAAAATATTTGTTCATTCCGAATTGGAATCAGACACAGTCAATTACCATATAATTTTATTTATATGGATTTCATACACACATGTACACAACAATAATCAAACACAGTCAACCATCATCCAGAGTTCATTATACAACTACATAAGCGTTAAATATAAATAATTAACGCTTATAACAGTCTGTCAACCCATCGTTTGACATACAACTAAACAATTGGGATTAGTGTATGTCCAATATCATCCCAATACCTGTGTGGGGTTTATCAACAAACACAGGTTTTATTTGTACAGTTGGGCGATGTGTAAAATAAATCATCCCAATCAGTATCAGATAAATGGGTGTACATGAACAAATCGTCCGATTTGTTTATAAATATTTATTTCGACACATGAATATTTTAAATAGTTCATATGTACAATAAAAATAATATTTTTATTATTCAAATATTTTATTCAATACATGAATATTTTATTTAGTTCATATATATAATAAAAATGATATTTTTATTATTCGAATATTTTATTTAGTTCATATATACAATAAAAATGATATTTTTATTATTCAAATATTTTATTCATCACATGAATATTTTATTTTCCATTTCATAATACAATCACAATCAATTTCTACATCACAATACAATCAAACAAGTCGTCCATGGTATGTGGACGACGGGAAGCAGTTCATATAAGCAGTTATAAAATAAATATTTGTATAAAAAATTATAGGTAGAAGTCCTCACATTGGGATCCACTCCGCCAGTTTTATTTCTGAATTTATGTTCTATTTGAGTTTGAATTTGCCACAAATTCTAATCTGCTCCATTTTTGTCCTGGTCAGTTTTGAAATGTAGATCTCCTTGTTGCGAATCCAACGCGTCTGAAACTGTTCAATTTCGTGTCCGTTTGCAAGAGTTACGGTCTTTTAAAATTTAATTACATAATTAAATTAAAACTAAAATTAATTAAAACTAATTTAATCCCTCCCCCTTTGTCTTCTTTAACAATTTCTAGTTCTGGCCAAAACCCATGCTCGATTACTAGGGTTCCTTGTTGCACGAACTCCAACGTGCCGGAGCTAGATCAGAATAGCTCACGTGGAGCGCCTAGGGACGCGCCTCCATCCGCCGAAGATCTGGCAAACTCAGGGCGTCCTCCTCGCCAAAAATGGTGTGCGAACTCAGCGAGTTTGAGTGATAAAAACGAGATGAATACGCCACGATGTATCATCATAATGGTATGAGTTTAAAGCCCTGGAACTTCTCTTCGAATTCCTTTTGGAAGCTTTGAGTAATTTGTTGTAGATCGGAAAATTTTGGCTCGTGAAATTTCGAGCGATTATGGCCGTAGGAATGAGGGTGGTGGAACTTTTTGATTTGGGGAATTAGGGTTTTAATGGGTTGGGGGGGGGGGGGGTACTTATATTAAATAATAATATATTTAATTCATTTATCATTTGAATGTGAATTCTGTCGATTCGAACTCCGAATCGAACCCAACGAGTAACGCTCCTACCCAAGTACCCTAATTCCGGACACAATGGAATATGTTTCGTAAGCCCATTTGATTGTTTTAGTCAGTTATTCTTCAAATTAAAATATAAAACATTCAAATTTAGAATTAAACGTACATTTTAATTTACTGGGGCCACATAATGATTCCAAAAATTCCAGAAAAATAAATCTAGCTATGTTTTGATAATATGGTCCTAACTAAACTATTTTTGTTGAATTTGGAGTCCGTTTGAAAAATGGTCTTTTTCTAGTCGATAAAATTCAAACTGAATTTACCAAACACGTTTAAATTCACCACGCTCACATATTAATTCCAAAAACTATGAAAATTGGAATCCAGCAATAATTTGACATTCCAAATCCAACAAAAGTGGTCTCGTCGAAAATGGAAGTCATTTGCAAAATCTCTGTTTTTAAGGGCTATATTTTATATAAAATTCCGTAGCGACTATTCTAAATTTTCAACTGGACATAACATTTTATTCCCGTTATGAAATCTGGATTTTTCACATTCATTGGAAAGATATTTTCAAACAAATTCAAATATTTCTAGTTTTACTAAAATCCGGTTTATTTTGAATCCTGTACATTCATTTGAAATTTGAAATCGAATTTTCAAACTACCACGCCATTTCCAATTCCTTTTATAATTAAAATAAATATTTATATTCTAACTTCAATTTAAATAAATATATACGTTCTAATTCTATTCAAAATAAATTTCTAGTCGTTATTATTTAAAATAAATCATTTTAAATGTCCAAAATTTGTTAAAATTGCCAAAATAAGAATTTTAAATTGGTTCCAATTTTCCCGGTTGTTACAACATATCTACCTTTGACTTTAGACCCTCTATCGATTATGTACCCGGTTTGTTGGCATCGTTAGAGGTGCGACCTACGCTTTTAGGACATATAGGAGTGGCACAGCGAGATGACCCACAACTGATAGAGATAGTAGACAAGCTCATAAGAGGGGAGTCTTCGAGCCATCTTAGTAGGTATACTATAGATGAAAAAGGTTGGTTGCGTAGGGATGAGAGACTTTGCGTATCACGAGACGAAAGCTTGAGGAGGACGATCCTTGAAGACGCAAAAGATGATCATACATCCCGGTAGTGACAAGATGTATAGGGATATGAAGCGAGTTTTCTTTTGGGTTGGAATGAAGAAGGATACGGCTGAGTTTGTTTCTAGATGCTTAGTGTGCCAGCAAGTCAAGGCTGAGCAAAAGAACCCTGGTGGTTTGCTTCACCCTTTAGAGGTTTCACATTGGAAATGGGAAAGCGTTTCCATGGATTTCATTGATGGGTTACAGAGGTCAAAGAAGGATAATACGGGGATTTGGGTAGTAGTGGATAGACTTACTAAGAGCGCCCATTTCATTCCCGTTAAGAGTAAAAGAACAGCGGCATGGTTAGCATCTGTTTATCTCTGAGAGATAGTTTGTCTACATGGCATACCTTCTAGTATTGTGAGCGATCGAGATCCCATTTTCACTAGTGAGTTTTGGAAGAGCTTGCAAGAGGCGGTAGGAACACAATTGTGTTTAAGCACCGCTTATCACCCTTAGACGGACAGCCAAACAGAAAGAGTTAATCGGATTCTAGAAGATCTTTTGAGGTTATGCATCTTGGACTTTGGAGGAACATGGGAGGAACACCTTCCATTAGTAGAGTTCGCCAACAACAACAGCTATCAGACTAATATTGGCATGGCACCTTTTGAAGCTCTATATGGACGACCTTGATGATCACCGACTTGTTGGTGGGAATCTACGGATAAGATTTTGCTTGGGCCGGAGATGGTTAGGGAAACCTCGGAGAAGATAGACTTGATTCAAAGACGCATGAAGACGGCACAAGATCGGAAAAAGTCATACGCTGATAAAAGACGAACCGATCTTGAATTCGATGTTGGAGACACAGTTTTTGTTAAAGTGTCACCATTGAGGAACTTAGTTCGCTTTGGATCTGTAGGGAAATTGGCACCAAGGTTCGTAGGGCCATTCCCCATTACAGAAAGAATTGGACAGATGACCTACAGAGTAAAGTTGCTTTAGAAGCTTAGTAGTGTTCATGACGTGTTTCACGTGTCGCATTTGCGGAAGTGTTTACATGATACCGCGGAAGTAGTGGAGCCGAGCATGCTTAGGGAAGTGGAAGTAGAGCGAGATGCCATGATTAGGTGAGTTCCTACATGCATCCTTGGATTGGAAGTCAAGAAGTTACGCAACCGAGAGATCAAGTTGGTTAAAGTCCAATGGGGAGATGATCAAGGAGACACGATTTGGGAAACAGAAGACAAGATACGTGCGTCGTACCCTTTCCTTTTTGAGGGTATGTTCTTAACTTCTCCTTTTTCTACCGCTTTGCTTATACTTGTTCTATTGTTTGGTATATCCTCTCGATTGTATCCTCGGTCTTTAGGTAGAAAATCATATGGTTGTAAACATGTGTTTGAGAAATGTTGTGTTTGGTGGATGCAAGTGGATGTAAGTGTTTGCTAGTGGTTGATCGTGGATGCATTTTCATACACATTAGACACTAGATCGGCTCAATTACTTTCATATTGCATATGGATGAGTGTGCATATTTAAATTAATGGATGTATATTGAATGTGTTATCATATGGATGTTGCATTTGGATGAATGTTTGTGCACTCATATAGAAATGATATGTATCATTAGGATTCTTTCGCATACATAATGGACGCATGGCACTATCATGTTTTGCATTAAGGAGGTCAACTGAATCAGTAGACCGCCTGATTTTGCATTAGGATAAGGTTATATGCACACACTTTGCATATGTTCATGAAAGCTTTAGAAATCTTTTAAGGACAATGGACGCCCGTGATTGATAGATGAATAGATAGATGATGGATGGTATGACATACATTCTTCTTAACTTGGAGAATTCGGGGACGAAATCCTTTAAGTAGGGGAGAATGTAACACTCCGTAATTTTAAAATATTAAAACAGTCATATTTAAGAATACTTAATTTTTGGAAGAAGAATTAAGTGAAACGGGTTACGTCATTGCATTCATCTCGGAATTCTTCTTGAGTTAGAATCCAAGTTTGCATAAAACGGACATCATATGAAGAAGTTATGAATCTCGGAAGATTTAAAGTTTAAAGCTGCAAAACAAGTCGACCGCCCATTTTTCACCAATCGAAGTGAAAATAGTCGACTGCCCATTTTTCACCATTCGACCATTTTTAAACAGAAGTGGAAACAGTCGACCGGTTGAAATTAGCCAGTTGACTGGTTGATTCTGGGCAGTTTCTTGATGACGTGTTTTTCTGATTTGAGTGGTTCGGATGGTTCCTAATCAAATCTAAAGGTCCTAATTCACCTAAACATCTATAAATAACACCTAAACCTAACCCTAATCTCTTCAACCCTAATCCATGGTGCCTTCATGTTGCTACTCCAACTCAAATTAATTTATCTTTTCTTCTTCAACAATCAAGGAAGAGGTTATTCAAGATCAGAATTGCTACAACAATGACTAATTCTCTTTTCTAAGAATCCTATCGCTGTGGGTTTATGTTACTTTCGCATATAATTAAATTAAAAAGTAATTGTGATAGGATTGTTAATTGGATCTAATGTATATGCCTGTAAATAAGATGAATCATAACAAGTTTTGTAATTTGTTGTAACACCCCGTATGTTGAATAACTTGCTATAATATAAAACAGGGCAGAATTAAATTTTAAAGTCTGAATCAGGGGAAACGGGCTATGCCATTGCGTTCATCTCGGAAAAATACGTGAAATAGAGTCCGAGTTTTAGAAAATCGGAGTCTGTATGACCCAGTTAAGGCCCGAAGAAGTTTTCAGAAAATTCAAACAGATTTAAAATATTCAGATTACACATTTCAGAAGAGGCGGGAAAATTCCCGCCAGGCAGAGGGTGTCGACCCTAGGATCGACATGGGTGTCGACCCCCTCCCTAGGGGTCGACCCAGGGGTCGACCCCCCCTGTCGGTCTGTGTGACCTGGGTGCAACCTGAAGGGGTTTGGGCTAGGGTTGGTGGCTAGTGACGAGATCTAACGGCTCTAATCTGATTTAGGGTTAATCTAATGGCTTAAACTAAATCCTAATTCTATAAATACACCCTAAGACTACCCTAATTCATACTAAAAATAGATACAACGTCGTTATGTCGTCAAAATGCAACTTGAAGGAGCCTCCATCAAATTGTAGAAGAAGATAGCCTCTCAAATCAACCTCTAATCAACTCTAGCAACTTAATCTTCTTCATAGGAGTGCTAATCAACAAGTTGTGAGTTTCTATAGCCTTAATGACCAATTGTTGAAATGATTATGATAGGATATAATGTGGTTATGGCTATGAATGTGGATCAATGCAAGTTATGTTATCATATGCTATGTGTTCATGATGTTATGCAAGTTATATGCTATGTGTTCATGATGTTATGCAAGTTATGCAAGTCATATGCTATGTGATCATGATGTTATGCAAGTTATGCAAGTCATATGCTAGGTGATCATGATGTTATGCAAGTTATATGCTATGTGTTCATGATGCTAGTTATGCAAATCGCTATGATAAACATTGATCCATTATGACACCATGTTATGCAAGTTTGGTGTTTGATTATATGCAAGTTCATATATGATATGTTATGCAAGTTTAGTGTATGATTATATGCAAGTTCATATATGATATGTTATGCAAGTTTGGTGTATGATTATATGCAAGTTCATATATGACATGTTATGCAAGTTTGGTGTTTGATTATATGCAAGTAACATGTGCAAGTTTACACCTTTGTATGATATGCATACATATGCAAGTTAACACCTTTGTATGTCATACATACATATGCAAGTTTACCCCATTGTATGACATAAGTAACTTATGCAAGTTAACCTCTTTATGACATATGTGATTCATGCAAGTTTGGGTTGATTATTTATGCTAGTTGGGTTTGATGCTATATGCATGTTGACACCTTTTAAACCCATGTTGATGCTAATGTTATGCAAGTTGAACTCATTGTATGTGTGATGAATCTTCCCTTTTAAGTATGTCATGTTAGCGAATTACGTGGGGAACGATGGGGTTAATATTCATGTTAATGAAATGGTGTGAAGTTGGTATGATTATGCATACCATAAAGTGGATGGACATAATTGAGTCAATTATGTACATCGTTAAATTTGTAATTAATTAGGGATAATTAATACAAATTATGGGGGTGATTAATTAGGTGTAATTAATCGACTAAGACACGAGATTGGACCCTTTTGTAGCATAAGACTGCCTGGAACCGACCGGCAAATCCAGCGGCTACAAATGATTGGCCCAATGTGAGAGGTCTTAGGCACAAACTAAATACGTGACAAGTGTAAAGACACGAGGTTAGACTCGGTTATGGCGTAAGGCTGCCCGGACCCGACCGGCAAATCCAGTTGCCATAAAAGATAGTCTAATGTGAGAGGTCTTTACAACGGTTACGTTCTTAATCAATTAAGAAACACTTAACCAGATAAGCATGTAGTGGGGCATGAGGGTTAAGTGGGTGCCTTGGGTGGAATGTGGAAATCAAGTAAGTGCCTTGGGTGGCATGTGGAAATCTAGTGGGTTGCCTTGGGTGGCAATAGAAAATACGATTAGAATACTTAACCAAAGTGGAACATGTAATTAAACATGATTAGAGGGTTAAGTAGGTACCTTGGGTGGCATGGGAAATCTAGTGGGTGCCTTGAGTGGCAATTGAAATATGATTAGATGACTTAACCAAACTTTAAACATGTAAGTGGACATGATTATTCAAAAGGGTTAAGTGGGATACACTAGAAAAAGGGACAAGCTTAGGTGGGTAGCTTGTGGGGGCCCATTTCAACTAGTAACCCATTTGTATCTTATTGGGCTCGACCCATGTCGAGGACGGGACACACGTACTGGGCTTGACTATAAGAGGCCAAAACGGGTTAGCAGTGGCAACGCAAGTCCAACGGGTTTCATATGCGTGTGTGGACCCGGGCTGGTAGGTAAGACGTTGTTGCATCGTGTAGGTATAAGCCGTGCACCGTTGATTGTATCGGGTTGCCACTTTGGGGAGTGATACTCCCCACTGTGGGGCCAGCACGGGTATCTACGTTAGGGAGCCGATCGAATGGGAGTAGTGGGTACACCTAGTGGAGATAGGGGCAGACGACACCTATGTAGTCAGCTAGGGGTACACGAGACTACTATTAAGATTACTAAGTACAGGGTACACCTAGTGGAGATAGGGGCAGATGACACCTATATAGTCAGCTAGGGGTACACGAGACTATTATTAAGATTACTAAGTACACTTAGTGGGATCAACCTTTAAGTAGGAATTACCCTTGGGTGGGTAGATCTGGTGTGGTGCAGTGTAGGAATTACCCTTGGGTGGGTAGATCTGGTGTGGTGCAGTGTAGTATTTATCCTTGGATGGATAGGCGCGTCTTTACCGTTATCTTAGTTCATCCTAAGTCTAGTTGGCTGCTTAGTGTAGTCATTTATCCCCAGTCGTACCGTACCAGGTTTATATCATACCCTAATTACTTTAATGATTGTATTGTTAAAGTTATAGGGCTCACTCAGACTTATGTCTGACCCCGTTGTTTTTATCTTTTTCCCAACCCTCAGGTTATTAGAGTGGGCCTAGCACTAGTGGGCTTTGATTCGGATTGCTTTATCTATCTTTTGAAGCTTGGACTCTTGAAGTAAAGCTCGGTTATCTTTTCTATTATGGCTATTAGTATGTAGTGGGATTATGTACCTATGTTTTAACGAGATGGATATTTTGTACTTGACTCTTGTTGGTTTTTGATATGTAACCAAACATGTTTACCTTCTGCTGCAATGAAATGATGTTTTAAATTTCAAGTATTACTTATATCTGTCTGTTGTAATTTTTCTGTTCTATATTCACTTAAAATACTCCACCGAAGTTAAGGCATTCCCTTAGCGAGTGACCTTAGCGGGTGTGGGGTGTTACACGTGGTATCAGAGCTTAAGGTTACCAGAACAGATAAAATTTTTAGAAAACTATTTTTCTAAAAACATTTTTGGAAGAAGTATTTTCAAAAACATGTCTTTTAAGAGAAAAGTTTTTGAAAGAAAAGAACATAATACCCAAGAGCCATATATCCTTCCTTCGATTCTCCGTTTTGAATCTCTTCCTCTATCCCTTTTCGAATTTCCCCTCCGCGTATAGATGTCTTTTTAAGATAATTAAGGACTTCTGTATGAAGGACGGATGAACCACTTCAAGGGACTAAGAAGTTTGTCGGGCTAAGAAGTTAGTCCAAGGAGGTGGAGGGCTTATGGGTACCTTTAAGATGGACGAGGGAGGAAGGTTCAAATAGCTGTTAGGTAAATAAAGGACGAAACCTCATCGTGGCGAGAAGGTCACGAAAGGAGAATGTAAAGGAGAAGGCTAGTTGTTTTAGAGAAATAGGACACCTTATTAGGATTGTCTAAAGAGGTGAGGACAAAGTACAGGATCTTCTGGAGGGTAGATGTATTCCCTCATGGTTGGTATACCTGATGGGGGTAGGGCCGTCTAGGTTGAAAGTTGGTCCTCTCGATCATCCTGTTCGAACTTTATTCGACTCTGGCGCATCGCATTTGTTTATCTCATCATCGTTAGTTGAGTCACTGCACTTAGACACCAGTCTAGTAGATGATCCCTTGGTTGCTTCAAACCCAGTTGGGGGCTCCACTTATTTGTCCATGATGTGTTTGGGTTTGAAGATTTCCATACTTAGCATTGAGTTTAGATGTGATGCTTTTGTTTTGGGCTTCACGGGCTATGGGTTGATTTTGGGCATGGACTGGTTATCCAGTAATGGTGCCGTTCTTGATTGCGAAAGGAGAGTTGTTAGGCTCATGACCCGCTTGGGGAATACTCTCGAGATCTCTTGTAAGCCCATGGATTCTGTTATGCTAAGTTATCTAGAATCGCTCGACGCTTCGGTCGAGAGTTTGCGGTCTGTTAGAGTGGTCCGGGAATACTCGGATGTGTTTGAGGAGGTGAAGGGCTTACCTCCGAGGCGGGAGATAGACTTCTAAATATATCTGGTGGACAATGCTAAACCAGTATCTTTGCCAGTGCGCCACATGGCTCTTCGTGAGAGGAGGGAACTCCATAAGCAAGTAGGGGAGTTGCTTGAGAAGGGGTTCATAAGACGAAGTATATCGGAGTGTGGTGCTCCAGTAGTTTTTGCCACGAAGGCGGATGGGTCCCTCAGACTTTGTGTAGACTATAGAAACTCAACAAGCTCACAAAGAAGAATAGACACCCATTGCCGAGGATTGATGATCTCTTTGATCAGTTGGTTGGCGCCTCAGTGTTTTCGCAGTTGGACTTAGCCACGGGGTTTCATCAGTTGAGAGTGGCTGAGGATAGTATAGAGAAGACTGCCTTTAGGACTCCGGATGGTTTCTATGAGTGGCTGGTGATGCCATTTGGTTTGACGAACGCCCCTGCATACTTTGTTGATTTGATGAGTAGGGTGTTCAGGGAGTACCTAAATAGCTTCGTAGTGGTCTTTGTGGATGACATCTTGGTCTTTTCTAAGAGCGAAATAAGTTTTCGTATGTGCTTAATAGGTTAAGCAAAGCCAGTTATTTGATCAACGGTGGTTTTGGAGCGAGACTAGCAAGGACATCCAGAGTTGGACAAGTGCTTAATTATTTAGCCGTTTTTACTAGTATCATCTCACGTAGGTCGTCTGAATTCGAAGGAGGTATCCCTTGGGTGTTTGTCTGATATTGGTTTAGGCCTTTGGGGCTTGCACTTGGGGATGTCGAGTTCGACTAGGATGGTCTGCATGAGAGATGGATAGTTGTGACGATTTTGCATGGGAGAATATCCTGGTTTTCTCTAGAAGTGGAGAAAAGCATGCCCTATATCTTAGGGAAGTGTTGGAGACTCTTCGAGCGCATAGTCTTAAGACAGCAAAGGTGGATGGAGTTCTTAGCATCCTATGATTTCGAGATAGCGTATACCCCTGGCAAGGGTAACGTGGTGGTGGACGCCTTAAGCAGAAAAAGGTTGCCCTTGAGTCCATTGTTCGTGGAACGACGAAGCTTGGAATTTATCTCGATGTTTGATTTTAGACCTTCCGTTAACTTTGTACCCGGTTTGCTAGCATCCTTAGAGGTTAGACCTACTCTTTTGGGATGGCTTGGCGAGGCACAGCGGGACGACCCAAAGTTGGTTGAGTTGGTAGAGAGGCTCATAAGGGGGGAGTCGTCCAGCCATTTGGGTAGGTACACCCTAGACGATAGGGGGTGGTTGCGTATACTTTGTGTACCGCAAGATGAGGGTTTGAGGAAGACTATACTCGATGATGCACATCGTTCGAAGATGACCATTCATCCCGGTGGGGACAAGATGTACCAAGACATGAAGCGAGTTTTCTTTTGGGCCGGTATGAAGAAAGATGTGGCCGAGTATGTCGCTAGATGCTTGGTGTGCCAACAAGTGAAAGCGGAGCAAAAGAAACCCGGTGGGTTGCTTCACCCATTGGAAGTTCCGCAATGGAAGCGGGATAGCGTCTCGATGGATTTTATTGATGGGTTACCAAGATCGAGGAAGGGTAATACGGGAATTTGGGTTGTGGTAGACAGACTTACTAAGAGCGCCCATTTCATACCCGTGAAGAGCAAGAGGACTGCTCCATGGCTAGCTTCAGTTTACCTTCGAGAAATAGTTCGATTGCATGGTGTACCTTCGAGCATAGTGAGCGATCGAGATCCTATCTTCACTAGCGAGTTTTGGAAAAGTTTGCAAGAGGCGGTAGGGACTCAGTTGTGTCTGAGCACCGCATATCATCCTCAGACGGACGGCCAGACCGAGAGGGTGAATCGTGTTCTAGAAGACCTTTTGAGACTATGTATCTTAGATTTTGGAGGTACATGGGAAGAGCATCTTCCATTGGTGGAGCTCGCGTATAATAACAGCTTTCAGTCTAGTATTGGTATGGCTCCTTTTGAAGCTCTTTATGGAAGGCCTTGTCGATCACCTACATGTTGGTGGGAATATACGGATAAGATCTTGCTTGGGCCTGATATGGTTAGAGAGACTTCGGAAAAGATTGATTTGATTTGGAGAAGGATGAAAGCAGCGCAAGATAGGCAGAAATCTTATGCGGACAAGAGGAGGACGGATCTTGAGTTTGATGTTGGGGACATGGTCTTTGTTAAAGTATCTCTATTACGGAATGTTGTTCGCTTTGGGTCCGTTGGGAAGTTAGCCCCAAGATTTGTAGGACCATTTCCTATTAAGGAAAGGATTGGACGGATGGCATATAGAGTGGATTTACCCGAGAGACTTGGTGGGGTACATGACGTATTTCATGTGTCACATTTGAGGAAGTGCCTACATGAGACCGCAGAGGTGGTAGAGCCGAGCTTGCTTAGAGAAGTGGAGGTAGAGCGTGATGCGACTATTCGACGAGCTCCTACCCGCATCCTTGGGTCAGAGATTAGGAAGTTGAGAAACAGAGAGGTTCAACTAGTCAAAGTGCAATGGGGAGAAGACGAGAGCAATGCTACTTGGGAGACAGAAGCGAAGATGCGTTCACTGTACCCATTTCTTTTTGAGGGTATGTCTTTTAACTTCTCCTTTATCGTTTGTCTAGTACTTATCTTATCTTTAGTATGTCCTCTCGTTAGTACCTTTGACCTTTAGATAGGGTAAACCTATGGTTGAAACATGTGTTTGAGACATGTTATGATTGATGGATGCGTGTGGATGCAAGTGGTTGCTAGTGGTTGCTCGTGGATGCATACACACACACTTTAGGCACTAGATCGGCTCAGTCACTTCATATTGCATATTGCATATAAATTGTGTGTAGGTAGCTTTATTTATGGATGTATAATGGTTGCGTTATCATATGGATGATGCATTTTGGTGTATGATTGTGCACTCATGTAGAAATAGTATGTGTCGATAGGGTTCTTTCGCATACATATTGGATGCATGGCACTATCATGGTTTGCATTAAGGAGGTCAATTGAATCAGTAGACCGCCTAATTTTGCATTAGACAGGGAACATATACACACACTCTTTGCATATGTTCATACAGCATTAGAAATTTTAAGGACAATGGATGCCAGTGTTTGATGGTTTGAGTAGATGGTTGTTTGGATGGTAGGATACGTTCTTCTTGACTTAGAGATTTCGGGGACGAAATCCTTTAAGTAGGGGAGAATGTAACACCCCGTATGTTGAATAACTTGCTATAATATAAAACAGGGCAGAATTAAATTTTAAAATCTGAATCAGGGGAAACGGGCTATGCCATTGCGTTCGTCTCGGAAAAATACGCGAAATAGAGTCCGAGTTTTCGAAAATCGGAGTCCGTATGACCCAGTTAAGGCCCGAAGAAGTTTTCAGAAAATTCAAACAGATTTAAAATATTCAGATTACACATTTCAGAAGAGGCGGGAAAATTCCCGCCAGGCAGAGGGTGTCGACCTTAGGGTCGACATGGGTGTCGACCCCCTCCCTAGGGGTCGACCCAGGGGTCGACCCCCCTTGTCGGTCTGTGTGACCTGGGTGCAACCTGAAGGGGTTTGGGCTAGGGTTGGTGGCTAGTGACGAGATCTGACGGCTCTAATCTGATTTAGGGTTAATCTAATGGCTTAAACTAAATCCTAATTCTATAAATACACCCTAAGACTACCCTAATTCATACTAAAAATAGATACAACGTCGTTATGTCGTCAAAATGCAACTTGAAGGAGCCTCCATCAAATTGTAGAAGAAGATATCCTCTCAAATCAACTCTAGCAACTTAATCTTCTTCATAGGAGTGCTAATCAACAAGTTGTGAGTTTCTATAGCCTTAATGACCAATTGTTGAAATGATTATGATAGGATATAATGTGGTTATGGCTATGAATGTGGATCAATGCAAGTTATGTTATCATATGCTATGTGTTCATGATGTTATGCAAGTTATGCAAGTTATATGCTATGTGTTCATGATGTTATGCAAGTTATGCAAGTCATATGCTATGTGATCATGATGTTATGCAAGTTATGCAAGTCATATGCTAGGTGATCATGATGTTATGCAAGTTATGCAAGTTATATGCTATGTGTTCATGATGCTAGTTATGAAAATCGCTATGATAAACATTGATCCATTATGACACCATGTTATGCAAGTTTGGTGTTTGATTATATGCAAGTTCATATATGATATGTTATGCAAGTTTGGTGTATGATTATATGCAAGTTCATATATGATATGTTATGCAAGTTTGGTGTATGATTATATGCAAGTTCATATATGACATGTTATGCAAGTTTGGTGTTTGATTATATGCAAGTAACATGTGCAAGTTTACACCTTTGTATGATATGCATACATATGCAAGTTAACACCTTTGTATGTCATACATACATATGCAAGTTTACCCCTTTGTATGACATAAGTAACTTATGCAAGTTAACCTCTTTATGACATATGTGATTCATGCAAGTTTGGGTTGATTATTTATGCTAGTTGGGTTTGATGCTATATGCATGTTGACACCTTTTAAACCCATGTTGATGCTAATGTTATGTAAGTTGAACCCATTGTATGTGTGATGAATCTTCCCTTTTAAGTATGTCATGTTAGAGAATTACGTGGGGAACGATGGGGTTAATATTCATGTTAATGAAATGGTGTGAAGTTGGTATGATTATGCATACCATAAAGTGGATGAACATAATTGAGTCAATTATGTACATCGTTAAATTTGTAATTAATTAGGGATAATTAATACAAATTATGGGGGTGATTAATTAGGTGTAATTAATCGACTAAGACACGAGGTTGGACCCTTTTGTAGCATAAGACTGCCTGGAACCGACCGGCAAATCCAACGGCTACAAATGATTGGCCCAATGTGAGAGGTCTTAGGCACAAACTAAATACGTGACAAGTGTAAAGACACGAGGTTAGACTCGGTTATTTCGTAAGGCTGCCCGGACCCGACCGACAAATCCAGCTGCCATAAAAGATAGTCTAATGTGAGAGGTCTTTACAACGGTTACGTTCTTAATCAATTAAGAAACACTTAACCAGATAAGCATGTAGTGGGGCATGAGGGTTAAGTGGGTACCTTGGGTGGCATGTGGAAATCAAGTAAGTGCCTTGGGTGGCATGTGGAAATCTAGTGGGTTGCCTTGGGTGGCAATAGAAAATACGATTAGAATACTTAACCAAAGTGGAACATGTAATTAAACATGATTAGAGGGTTAAGTATGTGCCTTGGGTGGCATGGGAAATCTAGTGGGTGCCTTGAGTGGCAATTGAAATATGATTAGATGACTTAACCAAACTTTAAACATGTAAGTGGACATGATTATTCAAAAGGGTTAAGTGGGATACACTATAAAAGGGACAAGCTTAGGTGGGTAGCTTGTGGGGGCCCATTTCAACCAGTAACCCATTTGTATCTTATTGGGCTCGACCCATGTCGAGGACGGGACACGCGTACTGGGCTTGACTATAAGAGGCCAAAACGGGTTAGCGGTGGCAACGCAAGTCCAACGGGTTTCATATGCGTGTGTGGACCCGGGCTGGTAGGTAAGACGTTGTTGCATCATGTAGGTATAAGCCGTGCACCGTTGATTGTATCGGGTTGCCACTTTGGGGAGTAATACACCCCACTGTGGGGCCAGCACGGGTATCTACGTTAGGGAGCCGATCAAATGGGAGTAATGGGTACACCTAGTGGAGATAGGGGCAGACGGCACCTATGTAGTCAGCTAGGGGTACACGAGACTACTATTAAGATTACTAAGTACAGGGTACACCTAGTGGAGATAGGGGCAGACGGCACCTATGTAGTCAGCTAGGGGTACACGAGACTATTATTAAGATTACTAAGTACACTTAGTGGGATCAACCTTTAAGTAGGAATTACCCTTGGGTGGGTAGATCTGGTGTGGTGCAGTGTAGGAATTACCCTTGGGTGGGTAGATCTGGTGTGGTGCAGTGTAGTATTTATCCTTGGATGGATAGGCGCGTCTTTACCGTTATCTTAGTTCATCCTAAGTCTAGTTGGCTGCTTAGTGTAGTCATTTATCCCCAGTCGTACCGTACCAAGTTTATACCATACCCTAATTACTTTAATGATTGTATTGTTAAAGTTATAGGGCTCACTCAGACTTATGTCTGACCCCGTTGTTTTTATCTTTTTCCCAACCCTCAGGTTATTAGAGTGGGCCTAGCACTAGTGGGCTTTGATTCAGATTGCTTTATCTATCTTTTGAAGCTTGGACTCTTGAAGTAAAGCTCGGTTATCTTTTCTATTATGGCTATTAGTATGTAGTGGGATTATGTACCTATGTTTTAACGAGATGGATATTTTGTACTTGACTCTTGTTGGTTTTTGATATGTAACCAAACATGTTTACCTTCTGCTGCAATGAAATGATGTTTTAAATTTCAAGTATTACTTATATCTGTCTGTTGTAATTTTTCTGTTCTATATTCACTTAAAATACTCCATCGAAGTTAAGACATTCCCTTAGCGAGTGACCTTAGCGGGTGTGGGGTGTTACATTTGTTATCCTTCAGATTCATACCCAATTGCTATTATCATATGCCTGTCTGATCTATCTTATTGTTATTCATTTCACATGCCTATTTATATGTTTATGCCAATTTTGATGTTTGATTCTCTTCCCTTCTTTTTCTTTTTCCTTTTGATATTAGGCTAACTTCGAGCTTAAGCATATTACGTTGAGATTTACGTACGAATAACGTTAGGACGATTGGGAAAAGTTTGGGGAATATATAATAAAATGAGATTTGGCATAAATTGTTGATAACTATGAAATTGATTTGGGCATAATTTGGTACTACTTGTATACATAGCATTATAAGCATAATTGGAAATTATGGGCAATTTGAATACATTAATTAAAGACTTGAAATTGGGCATGAATAAAAAAGGAAGAGATAATGAACGCATAAGACACGAGGTTAGATTGGGTTATGGTAGAAGTCTACCCGGAACCACCTGGCATATCCAACAACCGCAAACGGCAGTCTAATGTGATAGGTCAAAGGCAGAAATTAAATGCGTAATAGTGCTAAGGCACGAGGTTAGATTCAGATTGCGGTAGAAGTCTTCCCAGAACTTCCCAGTATATCCAGCAACCGCAAACGGTAATCTAATGTGGGTGGTCTTGCACAATTACGGATATAATGAATTAATAAACACTTAACCAAGATAAGACATGTGGTAAGACATGGAAATAGTAAAGTGGTTAAGTGGGTGACATGGATAGCATGTGAAACACAATTAAGAGCACTTAACCATAATGAGACATGCAGTAAGATATGGGAGTAATAAAAGGGGTTAAGTGGGAAATCCTAGTGAAATTTTTTCTATAAAATAGCATTTAAGTGTCCTTTATATATTTATTTACAAATAATACTAATATCTATAGTAATATTTCAATATATATTTATATTGAAATATTACTATAGATATTAGTCAATGTGAAGTTTCACGTGTGATTCATGCGACTTATATGATCATGGTTGTTGAAAGGTAAATCAAAGTTTCTTGGTCCTTTCTGATGAACAGATTGTGTCAATTATAGGGACCCTTTTCAACCAGTAACCCATTTTTAGTATCTATATGAGCTCGAACTAGGTCGAGGATGGGACAAGCTTACTGGGGTTGATTGTAAGAGGTCAAAAGAGTAAAGAGCGATGGCAACGCAAGTCCAACAGAGTCATGTGCGTGCGTGAGTCCGGCCTGGAAGGTAAAACGTTGTTGCATCGTGTAGATATAAGCCATGCATTTTAGCAGTATCGAGCTGCCACTTTAGGGAGTGATACACCTTATTGTAGGGCCAGCACGGGTATCTACGAGTTAGGGAGTCGATCGAATAGGGAGGGTAGTGGGTACAACTAGTGGGGGTAGGAGCAATCGGGCACCTACGAGAGCAGCTAGGAGTACACGAAGCTACCATTGTTATGATTAGTAGGGAGGGATCACCTTTTAGTATGAGACTAGCATTGGCGCGGTGCAGGAAATATCTTATAGTGGTTAGAAGTGCAATCGATGTTTTACCTTGTTCATCTTTTTGACCTTGTCATACTTGCTTATGTTACAGACATTTCTTATATCCAGTTTATGTTCTTATCCTATTACTTTACTAATTATATTATTAAAGTCACTGGACTAGCCAGACTTTATGTCTGACCCTTTTTGTTTCACCTCTTTTCTTTCCTCCCCCCCTCCACCCAGGTTCTTAGGGTGGGACTAGCGAGGCTTGATTTGGATTTCTATCTCTCTCTCTCTCTCTACTGGAAGTGCTGAAAGTAATGATCAGCTTTGATTCTCTTTTATATGGCATTTTGGAATGGGATCATGGTTTTGCTTTTATGTACTCTGATAATAATTTTGTTCAAGATGGATATTTGTGTACTTGGCTTTAGTATGTGGTTTTGATATTGTAACCAGACATGTTTTGCTTTTCTGCTGCAATAAATAAATTTTGAATTTTTAAGTACCATTTTATATATATATATGTCTTGTGATGTTCTATTCTATACACTTATAACGCTCTATGAAAGTTAATGCATTCCCTTAGTGAGTGACATTAATGGACGTGGGGTGTCACAATTAGCGTTATTTATGCATTACAATTATTATACTTATTAGTATAATCAATGTAATTAACGTAATATTAACGTAATAAATGCGACTAGGATAGAACTCGAATTTGAAATGTCCCCACATATACGTTGATTGCTTGTGTGTATAGAATGGCTTTACATATATAAATACTGACACACAGATATGAGGCTAGTTGCCATTTGTGTTAAAATCATGCCCAAAACCAACCAGCAAATCCAACAACCACAAATAGGCCCAACTAATGTGAGAGGTCTTGGTGCCATGGTCCAGTCAAATAGTACACTTTGACACGAGGTTAACCTACTTGTAGTAGAAGCCTGTCTGGAACCGCCCGACATATCCAGCATCTACAGTTATGCGGCTTAATGTGAGAGGTCTAGTGTATATGTATATATATATATAACTATATATAAATAAGTCTATTATGTGTGAACATAGGCAGGTTTATTATAACTTGAGAAGGTCTTAAGTGGCTGACTCTCTTCTTATCTAATTTGGGTCTTAAGTGGTAAGGACTAGGATCCCCTCCGAAGGTTTATTCCTCGGAGAGGAACCAAAGTCATGGGGCCCACCCTTATTATATTCTAGGTAAGTCTTTGGGTTCTCCTTCTCTATAAGTGGTTAGGCATAAGCGGTAATGGAGTAGGGTAGTTCACGGGGGATTTCCACTTCCTCTAGAAGCTTTTAGGGGCTCAACTAGGGACATGATTGGTACATAAAAGATATGTGGCCATTGCATGCTCACCAATTGTCTAAGGGAAATCTTAAGAGACATAGGTGTTCTATCGTAATGTTAGTTAAGTAGAAACGTTCGTAATACTACTTCTCATATTACAATTGAGAGTATAGACTCAAGAACGTTGACGTACTAGGACGGGGTCTAAAGAGGCTAGGGTCCACCGTAGGGTATAAGAGATAATAAGAATCCACCTTTAATAGGTTCATAAGTGACCGAGAATGCCTGCCTCGTTGGGTCTTACCCTAAACAATAATGAGCGATTGACTTGGATATCCACCTCATTGGTTAGATACTTGGTGTTTGTGTGAATGTTATGTGCTGTGTAGACAAACCTTGACATATGTAAGCTGCTAAAAACTAGGGTATGGACTTTATGTAAATGCTATATTTCAGCCACACAGAATTTTATGTTCTGACCTCTCTCCTTAACATATCCAATATGTCAGTAGGTGGGGTAGAATCCATAGATTAAATATTGATGGGAGCTGAAGACGAAGACGAAGGCGTTATGCTATTATTAGTTATTATTGATGTACTTCTTATGGAAGCTTTTGAGAATGAATTTATTGATGTACCTATGGAACAAATGTAATCTTGACTTTTGTGTTGGAATTCTGTGATTTTCAATAAAGTGGTACATCATATTTCAGTATTATATTTTTCTCGTTTTGGTGTCAGATTTCCAATCGAAGTGTATTTATGTATATTGTCTGTGCAAATGAAATTCCTTACAGGAACCAATGACCCGTTTGGAATGGTTCTAAGTTTCGATGGGCCTTTTCTAGGTCAAAATTTAGGCCCATTCCGGGTGGGTTGTTACAACTGAGAAAACGATCTTATAATATTTTAATTATTATCTAACTAAAAACCGTAAGAAAGACAAAGAAACTACATAATAACTTACATGAAAATAAACAAATCATAAGAACTGTAAATTAACAACTACAACTACTATCAGGCCTATTTTCCAAAATAGAACAAAAATCTAAATAATTATAAAAACTCACCAAGCCTCCCTCGAGGCCCTGGCAGAACCCACCTCCAAAATATAAATATAAAAGAGAAAATATTTTTATTTATAATTCCAGTTCCCCTAAAAATTTAATTAAGGTTGCCTCTCTCTTAAAGAAGATTAGCCTAGGAGGGGATTTTGTGAAGAATGAGTGAGGGGTTATAGGTTTATTTATGTGTGGGCTAAAAGATCATATGCCATTAGATGTTGGGTTTAAATCTGAACCAACCATGCCCTCGGACCAATCGTGGGTTGCCACATCATCTTAGAATTCAAATAAGGCCAACCATAAATTTACATGCCAAACAAATCACACTTTATATTTTTTGTTCGTTCATTTCGACTACGTACCAGGCACGTAAACATGCCAAGCACTAGATGGGTCGACCCACCCATATACTTGGTCGACACATGGGTCGACTCATTTGCAACTTGGGTCGACCTGGTGTAAGCTGAGGCGTCCCATACATATATATTAGTATTATTTTCTTATTTAAAATTCAGGGCGCAATTGGTTATAACTTGCTCGTTTTACATCTATTTCTCGCAAATCATATATGTTGTTGAACTAGAATATCTTAGCAGCCCCAATGGTGCAGTTCCCATTGCCGAATTATGACAATTTTACAAATTATTCTTTAGTTAATTAATTTGTTAATTAATTACCTTGTATTCAAATTTGGGTTGTTACATTCTCCCCACCTTAAAGGATTTCGCCCCTGAAATTCCTAAGGGTAGGAGGACAATATAACTGTTTCCATGCAAATATCTGCAATAGTCTACTCAAATATCGCCCATTTTACTTACTTTATCCAATGCTTTTCCTGTAGTTATGTAAGAGCAAGTGTATATGTTCTTAATTATTGCGAAAGATTGGGCGGTCTACTGATTCAGTTGACCTCCTTTTTATGTAATCATGTTGGTGCCATGTATCCAAGTGTATGAAAAATGCTTTGACGATAGCAGATAGTTCTACATGTGTGCTTCAATCATTATTCATATGCAACAACCATATGATAACATCCGTTTATATCATCCATAAAAATAATGTAAAATGCACACACCCATATGCATATGGAAGTGCCCTGTTAGTCAATCCCTAATATTGCCTAGTGTGTATATATGCATCCAATGCATTCACTTGCAAACATTTGCGTCCATTTGCAAACATCAAACATAACGTGTTCTACAGCATGTTTCAACCATATCCTATCATTCATGGATTAAATCCCAAGGTTCAAAGGATTGGAAAGTTAAAGCCTATTCAAAACTAATGATAGGAAAAACCGAAGCGTATCGCAAAAGAGGAATGGATAAGAATTGCGCATCTCCTCCTCAGGTTCCCATGTAGCCTCACCCGTATCATCTCCCCATTGAACATTTACAAGCCTCAATTCCTTATTCGTCTTCGTCTTGACCTCATTGTCTAGAAACTGTGTAGGTACTCGACGAACGAATGTCTCTCTCTCAATCTGCACATCCTCCAACTGACTAGGCTCCACCACCACCATTGAATCATGTAGGCACTTTCACAAGTGCGAAACATGGAATACATCGTGCACTCTATAAAGTCTCTTAGGTAGCTAAACTCTATATGGCATCTTCCTCATTCTCTCTATAATCATGAATAGTTCTACGAACCTTGGTTCCAACTTGCCTACAAATCCAAACCTTACAACATTCCTTAGGAGTGATACCCCTACGAAGAATAGGTCCTTAACTCTAACTCTAGATCAGTCTTTCCCTTGCCTGCATAAGACTTCTGTCGATCTTGTGTTTCTTTCATCCTACTTCTTGTCAGTTTAATCTTATTGGAGGTCTCTTTAATCATATCTAGCGCAAGAAGTAGTATATTAGTCGATTCCCACCAACATAAGGGAGATCTACACAGTGGTTCATACTGTGCCTTGAAGGATGTCATGCCCATGCTCATCTGGTAACTGTTGTTATATGGAAATTTCACAAGGGGTAGATGCTCCTCTCTAGTGCCTTTGAAATCTAAGATGCACGGTATCAAAAAATCCTCTAAGATCTTGTTCACCCTCTCAATCTTCCTGTCAGTCTGAGAGTGATAAGCCGTACTCAATCTGAGCTGTGTTCGAAAAGCCTCTTATAGACTCCTCCAAAACTCATTAGTGAAAATAAGATCTTTGTCACTCACTATGCTACAAAAAACCCTGTGGAGTCAGACTATGAGACGACCCAAAGATCCTCGCTTTCTGAATGAACGATAAACCACACAAGTCCGGTTCGAAAGGCAAGCATCTTCGGAAGGTCTTGCGATTAGCTAAATCTCCGACCTTCGATAGTCGATACTTAACACATCCACGGTGTTCGTATACTGCAAAATCAAATGTTGCAAACTCGATTCATCGGGATTTTATCCCAGCTAACACCACGGAACAGAAGCAAAATATAATATTCAATATGTTACTTTATAATGGAAACTTTTACATCAATTTAAAAACACATTCTTACATTCTCAAATCATATACATCCAAGTGTAGATAGTGTAGTATGTCTTTCCATCCGACGAAGAACTCCAGCTTATCAAAATCAACTGAAACTCCTCATCAACTTGTTCAATCCAAAACACACGCACTCGGATCTGATCCGAGCGTCAAACACTCGGGTTAGGCTTGGATTATCCAGTTTAAAAAATAAAAAGTAGATAAAAAAACCATAATCCAAATCACATAAACATCAACCAATTATTCAAAGGTTCCGAAATTCATGATTTTGTAAAAATGAAGCTATTAAAGGGCTCAACTCCAATCATACAATGCAAGCGTAAACCAGAGGAAAGAGTTTTACCTTGTAATAACCAAACATGCTTGATATTCTTAAAAACAATTCATTTGATATTATTATTAATGTCTAGTGTGGAAATCATTTTCAAAAGTAAATGTAGAAATATGAGATGACATAATACCCCATCCTATTATGTCTCCATATATGTATACAACTGAGTCTCGTATTGGAAATTGGATTACATCTATGACCAAGGCAAAAGATCTTCCTTATTTGCATTCAGAATGTTCTAGAAAATGTCTCAGGAGTTAAACATTGAGTCCTTTGGAGCGGCAAAGGCAGCCAGCACTAAACGCGACTGATTAGAATCTTTCCTAAGCATAACGTTCCCTCGGTCGTATTTGACCGTCACATGAGGCGCCTTTCCATCATCCACATAAGTAAACCTGCTTGGGCTCCATACCATGGCATCAACTTTCGGCTAGAAGGGAACGCTAGCCCATATCTCTGCGGTCCAACATCCTGTTTTTGGTCATTCACGGGTTGTGAGGTCCTAAGGTCATGTTTCAACACAAAGCTACGCCATATCACCCATGCTTTGATCATCGTATACAAAATTCTTATTTTTAACAAAACTTTGATCAACTCAGCACTTAGCATGCCACATTGTCAATTCACGACATATGATTGGTGTCTATTAATATAAAACCCTATGAATACTAAAGTCTCAGAGATAGGTGTTAAGCAAAAAGATTAAGTTCTCCGCCACCAACTGATATAACATTAATAGAAATCAATAGTTTATGTTGAAAAATAAAAAGCCAGATCAGACACACATCCATTTACAAGTCCGTTTTTGGTTTCAAACGAAACCGAAGGCGCTTTATACCAAGACCCCGCCTAGGTGCGACAACCCTCGCAACTCGAATCACTTCAATTACGGTTGGATCACCGTCACAACATAACCTCATAATGGGGAATCAACCCGAGGCATCAACAAGCAATCCTTCCGATGTGAAGGTCTCCAGTCTTCTGTCAAAGTGAACTCCGTTTTCATTACATCATTTTAGTTATTCACAATGAGTCGAAACCTGCTCATTCCGAATAACTATCGCATATTTTCAAACAAATTAAGATACACAAGACGTTCTAAGCTTATTCCTACTTAGGAATAATCTTTTACTCTAATCTTTGTGTTTGAGTCAAAATTGGCTCCAACACCAAGGGTGCTTGGGAAGTACTTTACCAAATAGTTAGATTTAAGGTAATAGGGCTACAATCACTAAAAAGCAAAGTAAAAGACAAGAGATTTTATAGTGGTTCGATCTTAGGTAGATCTACATCCACTTTGGAAAAGATTTCATTATGACATCAATGGTTACAAGACATAGAACTCTCATTACAAGTAAATCTCACTTAGATCTATGCAAATCGGTGGAGAAATGGTTGGACCAGTGGATAAATGGTGAGATCAGTGGAGGAATGGTGAGAAGTCTTCAAATGCAAGGAGGATGAAGGAGGATCTTCAATCTCTAAGACACTTGGTTGATCTCGATGGAAGCTATGGTGGATCAAGCTCTAAATCTTTGCTTGAAAGTGTTAGATGATGTTAGGATCACTTGAAATGGGAGAGGAAGCAATTTGGCAGCCCCTCGGGGTGGTGGAAGTCGATCCCTTGTGTTGTGGAAGCCATGGCCTATTTATAGGTGAGCTCCCATGAAGAAATGAGCTAAAATTCATACATCCAGGTTACGGCTCGCTCGTCCCTTTAATTACGAAAATGCCACCGCCTAGTTGTAGCCAACTGTTGACAGTTGTAACCAGCTATCTCGTGCGAGCGACCTTCGTATGTGCAGGTAGGTTGAACAGGCGAGCGAGTGGTGAATGTACGAGCGACCGATCAGAGCTGCAGGGCAGGTGTAAGAGTGACCAACCAGGAATTAGCTTAGGCCTTTCTTTGATCGACCGATAGGTGGCATCTGATTGAAGCAGTGGTATTTGACCAAGGGATGAATGAGCGAGTAGGTTTGTGGTGTGCGAGCAGACAGAGGATATGCGAGCGATCAGGAGATGGTTTGGAGGACCAAGAGGTAACTGACCAGGGTTTGAACGAGCGAGCGACCGAGATAACCTGAGCGACCAAACCCATTACTTGGACATTGTACTTGTATGAGTTAATATGAAACTTGAATGAATGACCGTGTGGTTGGACCACATGCGAGCGATTTCTCCAAAAGTGTAAAAGCCAAGTTACGCTCGACCGACCTCCCCGACGTAGGAGTAAGTGACTAAGAGAGTGACTTCCTCTAATACGAGCGAGCGACCCTTGTTGTGAACGATCGACTTCTACTGATTTGTGCGACCTCTCTTGTCGTGCTCGAATCTTCATGCCTTGATTGACATCTTACACCGTGCTCGATCCTTAGCTTTCGCTCGACCCTGTTTGTGGCTGATCGATCCTTACCTTGATCTTGAACACTGGGCACATACGACCGATCTAGGTACGTATGACTATGCATGTGCGATCGAGCCTTGTCTAATACAAGTGCTTATAGTAAGTTTAACCTATCAATTTGTGTGCGACCCTTAAGGGATAAACATTTTCCCCTCGAAGTTTGTGATTTTTAATTTATAAAAATAACAGGCTTCGAAATAATGAGATATAACACAATGTAATAGATTAAACTTTGTTTCTCATGCAATAGTTGCACACGGTACGAACAGATTGGTATCATACACATTTCTCCAGTCGTCCTTTAGTGTGAACGAGCGAGCCTACATACTGGTCGACCAGTTTATGTAGGGCTGAACGAGCTTGCTGGGTCGGGCTAGCATATTTAACATGGGCTGTGCAAACTCCTTGGGCTCGAGCGGGCTGATGTGTCATCCTGGTTTGTACGAGCCCTGTAGTCTTCAACATGTACTGCCTCTTTGTTTTCCTTCCCCTCATTTCATTTTTGCATTCCAACTTTTATTGAAGAAAACAAATTAATGGCTACATTATTCTAGAAAATTCCGCTCAGCACCACAACCCTCGATTAATCCCTCTTAAACTTCAACCATATTAACTCCACCGGTTCTCAATTCATTGTCGTGTTTGATAACTCCAACAAAGCTCTACCATGCCCGACATTTCCAGCAGAGCTCTACAACTTCAAAACCCGTCAAAACAACTTATTCTTAAATCCGAGGCAATCCGCTCGCTTGTAGGTGAATTATTCCTTTTGATTTTGTGTTGGGTTAACTTTGAAATCACTTAGGGTTCCACATTGGACTGATTTGGGTACAGTTTGGATTTGATTTGAAGTTTGGAATCGCATTACCTGGGATTGTATTGATTGGAATTTGGTATGTGTTTGAGTATGTAGTTGTTTGATTAAGTCCAATTACCCAATACCCCTTTTCATTTCAATTTGAATCTTACACACACAATGCGTTCGGCGAAATGTTTGAAACATGAAATCCTGCTCGTTTTTCTGATTTTCCTGTAAAGTTGAATCTGATTGCTTTGTAACCTGATTTTGTGAGTGATTGAGGATCTTGAATCATGTAAGGTCCTCTGAATTTTTTGTTTTGAACCAAATGTACGCAAGTCATTTGTTGAAATGCTTAAGACACGAGGCCCTAAAATTTCGTACGTTTCCACTTTTTTGTTGTACACAAAATTTACGGTACCAAGCTTGGCTTGTGGGTATTTGCAAACTTGAGTTGGAGTAGTTTTTATAGTGCTAAACCTATGGCAACTTCATGTGTATTTACTATGGGTTTGCTTTGCTCGAGCTAGTATGGGTTGTTCCTGCTTGCTTCCTACACGGGATCGGTCACGCGCGACCTTGCCATGATCGAGCGCGTGCGACCCTTGAATTTGTACCAATATAAGTGCTTGGCTTTCGAGAATAACTTACGCATATTTAAATCCATTACTGTAGCGACGATGTATATTTGTTTTGGTCCCATACTCAATTCAGAAGCTTTTGGTCTTGCAACCCTTTGGCACCCTTGCCCGATCACTGTGATTGCTTATGCTCGACCTGGCAAGGGTCGCTCCTGATCTAGTTGATCGTGCACGAACGTCTTGAAGTGAGTATGTATGACCAGACTTTGATTGAACATGCCCGACCAGACTTGAATTGAACATGCACGACCAGATTGGGATTGAACATGCACGAACCGACTTGGATTGAACATGCACGACCAGACTTGGATTGAACACGCACGACCACGACAGAACTCTTCATGTACGACAAAGCATGGGTTGTGTGTGACCGACCAGACCTAGGTCGTTCATATTCGACCTAGTTTGAGTGGCATTTTCACATCTCTCGGAAGCTTCTTTGTATTGAGGCCTCTATTGATTTTTAAACTTTTTTCTACTAGTCTGTAATGACAAGCATTTGCACACGTTTTCGAGCTTATGATTTTACCATTGGTCGCTTATACCAATAGTAGTCTAAAAAATAGATATATATGGTAGCTTACAACTTAGCTTGAATAGCATATTTATACAGGGTTGCTCTCATTTAACTATTTGCGATTTAATTAAACTTTTCTGCACAAATATCTACATTCTAGAATCATCGAAATTTGGAACTAGCTTAATCAGTACATACAAATTGTGAATCCCTAGCCTCATATGTTATTCGCTTTAAACTAGGAAGCACATACCTGCAACTTGCTTTTTAAACTTATCTATTTACGTAGAAATGCAAACTAGAAACCATTCTCATCAAAGTCCTGAAGGAGAAGCTATATCTAGCGAGGCTAGAAGTTCTGTTTAGGTAATTAGCACTACCTCAACTGTTGGCCCCGGGAAGAACATTAGTCAGGATTTTCCCCAACCCCGGGCTCTTGATAGAGTGCCTTCTGACAGTTATTGATCAACACTCCCTTTTGACTTATACCAGGAAATGCGTGCTCTGTTTAGGTTTTCAGAAGATGAAACTAAGTTTCCATTGGGAAGGATGATTTGCCTGACCATCCACCCCCTGGGTATGTTAAAATAAACCGCCATACGCTTTAAGTTGAGCAGTCTCCCCTTTTGATTCCTATTTAGAATCCATTTTGCGGCATTTGGCTATTGCCCCATATCAATTGCATCCTAATGGATATCGTATTATAATGGGACTTTACGTACTCTTCATGAGGGTCAAACAATGAGCGCCTACATTTCAAGATATCTGTTCTTTATATGCCTTTAAAAAAGGAAGATTGATCGTCCCTCTTTTATCTTTGTGGAAGGCAAGTATTGTAAAATTATTACTGGTTTAGTGGACAGTGTTAGGGGGTTCTCGGATCAATACTTTTATGTTCAATGCCCTGGCAATTTTTATGGCCGATGGATGGAAGGAGGCAATCCATCCTTGCTTGAAGTTCTCTATTTTATTTTTAAACACTGATTCTTAACTCCTTCCGTTCTTTACAGTAATTCCTTCCGACGAAGGCACGTTCTTGACCAGGCCCATCTTGATTCTTTGACATCTGTTGATAAGACTGAGAGAAGCAGACGGTTATTATTTACGGAAAGGACCCTCCGTCAATATCGATTACTTTACCCTTCACGGTCTATCGAGAAAATCCCAGCTTATAAGAAAAGTGTTACTAGAAAATCTTCTGCTAAAAAGGCTCCCTTGAAGAAATGTTCAGATCTCCGAGGTAGTAGCCAAACTTTGCCGAAATCGCCATTGCCCTCGATTACTGAAGGCGATACCTCTCACCGTGAAGGTAAGGAAGTTGAGGGAGGAAGAACTAACATAAGGGATGAAATAATTTCTAAGAAAGTTGTCAAGAATCCCAGTGTCCCAGTCACACAAGAAGAGGGTTCTACAAGAACTTCTGGAGGCTTAGGAGATTTGGAAACCACTAAAGATCTTAGTCAGGGATACACTATGACCTCGGAGCCAGTAGTACTAGTTACAAAGACTAGGACTGAAAAATATTCATCTCGAAATCCTTCTCCTGGAAAACACTCGAAGACATAGGAATTTTCCTAGATGAGCCTCCTGAGATTAGTTCATTATTAGACATCCATTAGAAAACATAGATACCATAAGCACTTTACGTTTCCCGTAAACCCCATAGTTTATCTACGGATAGTTTCTCTTGACAGATTGGTTCTATTGACCCACAGAGCCTTTTACAATCTCGCCTTTCTCGTCACTCAAAGCGTTCTCAAACATCTTCTGGTTCTTAGCCTCAACACGCTTCTGAGCTTTCATTGACTGACCCTCGAAGGAGGGGAAAGCACGATCATGTAGAGATACCAGAGAAAGGTGATAAGGGCAAGCATCAAAAGAAAGGAGAGAAGAATAAAAGCAGAGATGAACGAGGCGAAAGTGAAATTCATAAATGCTATAAATCATCTGAGTTTTTAGAATTTGACATTCCTATTCCTCTTGAACAATCCATTGTTCCAACTTCTGCTCAGATCCAGATGATTCTTGACATACCTCCTTATAAAATTCCACCTGGAAATTTGAAGCTTAGGGATCGTCTCAGAGGTTGGGACTTAAGAGGAACGTACTTTGATTTGGATTACATCCGAATGACAGGCGGGACGCTGTCGAGGAGCTGAGTACTATAAATAGCTGTATGATTACCCAGTTCAAAATTGCTAAGAGTCAACTTGAAACATGGTTAAATACAACCATAAGCAACACTGACCAACAATTAGAGAAGTGGAACAAATTTTGCTATGAGTTTCAAAGGTTGAATGCCCAACACCTTGATCATATTGAAACTTTGGAGAATGATAAGTTGGACTGGTCCACTTGATCAAGTCCTAAGAGTCCGAAATTGCATCTTTAAAAGGTGGAAATACCAGGGTAAATAGCTTGGAAGTCGAGAATAAAAAACTTAAAGAAGAGCTTGAAGCTGCAAGAAAACAAGCTCAGGAAGCTCAATCTGCTCAAGAACTTGTCGAATCTCAATTGGCTTTGGAAAAGCGAGCTTCGACCACTTATCAAGAGGTAAAGGAAGTTCTTGACGACAAGATTACTTCTCAGAATAAGGCTCTTAAAGCTCTGGAAGAAGATAATGCTAAGCTAACAAGTGTTCTTGAACAGATCAAGGCCAAGACTGATGATACTTGGTTCCAATTTTATATCTATAGCGTCATGAACTGTGGAAGTTTAAGCTAGTTGAATTATGATTTTCAGCAAACTCTGGCTCTCGTTTGGGAACAAGTACTTATATACTCTAATGGCGTAGAAGGCAATGTCCTTCAGGAGAGTCTCCTTGAAGAAGAAGACCGTGATGCTTTGGCTATGGGCAGGAAGATATTGATGGATGAGCGATCTCAACCCCTTAATGAGAAAACCCCGGGTGCTACCTCTATTCATGCCCCAACCCGCCCAACCAATGTTGAGGCTTCTAGTTCACAAACTCTCCCTGCGGGCCCTCCGGCTCTCCATACCGACGAGAATGTTACCGAAGTTTCTGCTGCTGAGGAGCCCATTGTTAAGCAATGCGCAGGGAATGATAAAAATGATGACTGCCCTTTGAATGCTAATGATTATGAAATTGAGCTCATAAACCTGCACACCCAAGGTAAAACTGATGCTTATCAAACCATACTAGATTTGGATTATCTTATTTCTTCACTCGGGCTTGCCGAATTCCGTGCTTACTATTCACTTGTAATATGTTTGCCTTCGTCACCTCTTCTTCCTATAGGTGTCACCACCGTTCAAGCTGCTACTATCGACTCGATCTTAGTGTCACTTAGCACTGGCCCGCGTACTACTCCTCTTCCAAGTGATACGTCATTACTTACGACATCTAATCTGGAACCTGTTAGCTATGATTTTAGTAATGATGAAGATGAGGTTTGGAATACTAAGGCTGTGTCTACTTTGAAATGCAGGAGGAGGCCCGTTGTGATTAATTCGGAAATTATTAACCTATCCTCCCTTGAAGGTCCTTGTGAAAACAAAGAAGCGAGAGATGGAAGCCGAGCAGTTAATACATTTCCCCCTTCCTCCACTAAACAATCTTTAAGGTCTAGAGGTGGGAAAAAAGAAGTAGTATTTGTGACTTTCATGCTTTTATTTCAGTTTATTTCCTTTTTGTGGTACACTAAGATAGGTTGTATATGCGAGTGTTGGTCCTCGCCTAGTACTTTCTAGTTGACTTGTGATTCTGTGGCTTGGCTCTGTGTTGCTGCAATGAAGCTGTGTTCTGCTTGTTGTACCTAAGTTTTTACTTTAGCATTGTCATACTTTTTTGTTCTGCATTATGCACCTGTTCTCTTTTTCATGCTTACAACACAGATTCTTTAAAACATAAGTCATTTGTTTTGCAATGTCCGGTGTTATAATGACCTCATGGTACGTTTTTCATAAATAGTGACTTTTCAGTTATAGCCATATATCCTTATAAATTGGATTTACTTGATCAGTTGTACTGAATTCTCTTAATTTTGACTGGGGTAGTATTCGAGACTTCTTTTCTGTGAGTAACCACTTCCTTGTTTATCACTGTATCGAAGTACTCGAGTTTGCCTCATGTATTTCAAGAGGTTCAATTTTGTTAGTCTATTAATCCTTATAGATGTCAAGCCTTTAATGTAAAGTTGTGACAAACTTATGGTATGTTTAAGTGAGCATTATTGAATTTCCTTAATGCGGTGGTGATGCCCTATACCAAAATTTGTCACAGACTTTTAAGGGTTAGGCATGACATTTGTGATTGGCTATATTAGGAATTTCCTGGTCATGTGATTTTGCCGTCACGTTCGAAATTTCTTGGCTTGCGCATGATCCAAGGATTTCCATTCTAGTTGACCAAATCTTTACCATTTAATGGACATGAATCTTTGTTTTTGCACCTTTTCTTGAGAGGTTTTACATTCAATCATATTTCTTGCTAATCTGGCACCCCAAACCCATTGGAGATCAGATTTGAAAATGTGCCCTTGAAGAGTTCTTGGTCCTAATACCTCCGAAAAGGTCTTTATAGGCCCCGGGTTTGTTGTAATCGAACCATGTGTAACCGGATCAGGTACTTCCTAATACCGATGATCAATTGGGTTCCCCTGGAGAGGTCTTTGGCTAAAACCCCAATGTTTGTCATAACCGGATCAGGTACTTCCTTATACTGACGATCAATTGGGTGACCTGGAGAGGTGTTTGGTTAAAATCCCAATGTTTGTTGTAATCGGATCAGGTACTTTCTGATATTGACGATCAATTGGATGCTCCTGGAGAGGTCTTTGGTTTGTTCTGGTCCTTCCAGCATATTTGCCGGTCCTTCCGGCCTGATGCTGGTACTTCCAACATCAGGTTTTGTTAGTCCTTTCAACACAATGCTGGTCCTTCTAGCATGTTTGCCGGTCCTTCTGGCCTAATGTTGGTACTTGCAACATCAGGTTTTGTCGGTCCATCCGACATGGTGTTGGTCCTTCCAGCTTAGATTGTAGGACCTTGCAGCCTAGGATCGGTACTTCCAGTCTAGTTTTTGTCGGTCCTTCCGAAATATTGCTTCGTCCCATGAGGCAGACGCTAGTTCTTTTATCGAGTATTGTCTCGATTTATAGAACTGAGGTCCTGCACCTTTCATTTAAGAGGGTGCCTCTACGGTGGAACTTGCAATCTTTTACTTGTTGGCAAGATTGGGTTGGCTCCAATTCCTTTGCTAGCTGTTTGATTTGGCGGACTATCCCAGATTAGGAACTAAAGCTTTGAAACTCTCACTTAGGGGGTACCCTTTTCATGAAAGTTTCAACACCCTTGTTCGTTTGTCGTGGCGCTTGTTCATTGTTTGAATCTTTGGGACTTCTCCCATTCTCTTCCCAAGGCGATGCTATTCTGTTTTTGCATTTGTACATGTCGACGTGTTGTTGGGGTCGCTATGTTTCATTAGATTTTGAAGGGACAAGCGCTCGACAAATTTACTGCAATATGACATCATTTTTAATCAAGTTTTGAATTGACATAAAATTTTGCAGGCTATAAATTCATTTAGACAAATATGCTCTTAATCATAGATCTAATGTTCAGTGCATCACTTGTAGATTATTACAAAATGTTTACATGATTTTTGAATACAGCAGTAAGTAGAGCATGAAGTAATGCATGAAAATAAAGCAATGGTGATGATTTTCTTAATTTATTATTGGCCTTGGATTGGTTTGAGCAAGTGATCCATTGATTGTTGCCCATTGCCCCTAGGGAGTCAGAGTAGTGTTTGAGGATTGTGGATTTTTTAAATATTGTCGCAAACGATTCTTCCTAATCAGTTCTTTAATTAGCGATTTTAGATGCCTACACTCGTCGGTATTGTGGCCTGGCTAGTTATTGACAGAACCTGCTTAACTTTATTGCAGCATCGTTGAACTTTATTTGCTTTGGCATTGGAGATTTCTCAATATCCTTAGTTGCCATAAAGATATTCCCAACGGTGTCATTGAGAGGAGTGAACTCAGAATTCTTAGAAAAGCAGAGTTTTTTAATAGTCCCGTTATCCTTTCCCTTGTTTCCCATCTTCTGCCCACCAAGATTCTTTTGGCCGCTTTGCACATTATCTTTCTTTTTAGGCTGTACACTGCTTTCTGGGACATCCAGGGCATAGGTTGGATCCTCATCGATACTCGTATATTAGACATCCATTAGAAAACTTAGATACCATAAGCACTTTACGTTTCCCAAAAATCCCATAGTTTATCTACGGATAGTTTTTCTCGACAGATTGGTTCTATTGACCCATAGAGCCTTTTACAATCTCACCTTTCTCATCACTCGAAGCGTTCTCAAACATCTTCGGGTTCTTAGCCTCAACACGCTTCTGAGCTTTCATTGAAAGACCCTCGAAGGAGGGGAAAGCACGATCATGTAGAGATACCAGAGAAAGGTGATAAGGGCAAGCATCAAAAGAAAGGAGAGAAGAATAGAAGCAGAGATGAACGACGTGAAAGTGAAATTCAGAAATGTTATAAATCATCTGAGTTTCTAGATTTTGACATTCCTATTCCTCTTGAACAATCCATTGTTCCAACTTCTGCTCAGATCCAGATGATTCTTGACAGACCTCCTTATAAAATTCCACCTAGAAATTTGAAGCTTAGGGATCGTCTCAGAGGTTGGGACTTAAGAGGAACGTACTTTGATTTGGATTACATCCGAATGACAGGCGGGACGCTGTCGAGGAGCTGAGTACTATAAATAGCTGTATGATTACCCAGTTCAAAATTTCTAAGAGTCAACTTGAAACATGGTTAAATACAACCATAAGCAACACTGACCAACAATTAGAGAAGTGGAACAAATTTTGCTACGAGTTTCAAAGGTTGAATGCCCAACACCTTGATCATATTGAAACTTTGGAGAATGATAAGCTGGACTGGTCCACTTGATCAGATCTTGGAAGCCGAGAATAAAAAACTTAAAGAAGAGCTTGAAGCTGCAAGAAAACAAGCTCAGGAAGCTCAATCTGCTCAAGAACTTGTCGAATCTCAATTGGCTTTGGAAAAGCGAGCTTCGACCACTTATCAAGAGGTAAATGAAGTTCTTGACGACAAGATTACTTCTCAGAATAAGGCTCTTAAAGCTCTGGAAGAAGATAATGCTAAGCTAACAAGTGTTCTTGAACAGATCAAGGCCAAGACTGATGATACTTTGTTCCAATTTTATATCTATAGCGTCATGAACTGTGGAAGTTTAAGCTAGTTGAATTATGATTATCAGCAAACTCTGGCTCTCGTTTAGGAACAAGTACTTATATACTCTAATGGCGTAGAAGGCAATGTCCTTCAGGAGAGTCTCCTTGAAGAAGAAGACCGTGATGCTTTGGCTAAGGGCAGGAGATATTGATGGATGAGCGAGCTCAACCCCTTAAGGAGAAAACCCCGGGTGCTACCTCTATTCATGCCCCAACCCGCCCTACCAATGCTGAGTATTCTAGTTCACAAACTCTTCCTATGGGCTCTCCGGCTCTCCATACCGACGAGAATGTTATCGAAGTTTCTGCTGCTGAGGAGCCCATTGTTAAGCAATGTGCAGGGAATGGCAAAAATGATGACTGCCCTTTGAATGCTAATGATTATGAAATTGAGCTCATAAACCTGCACACCCACGGTAAAACTGATGCTTATCAAACCATACTAGATTTGGATTATCTTATTTCTTCACTCGGGTTTGCCGAATTCCGTGCTTACTATTCACTTGTAATATGTTTGCCTTCGTCACCTCTTCTTCCTATTGGTGTCACCACCGTTCAAGCTGCTACTATCGACTCGATCTTAGTGTCACTTAGCACTGGCCCACGTACTACTCCTCTTCCAAGTGATACGTCATTACTTACGACATCTAATCTGGAACCTGTTAGCTATGATTTTAGTAATGATGAAGACGAGGTTTGGAATACTAAGGCTGTGTCTACTTTGAAATGCAGGAGGAGGCCCGTTGTGATTAAGTCGGGAATTATTAACCTATCCTCCCTTGAAGGTCCTTGTGAAAACAAAGAAGCGAGAGATGGAAGCCGAGCAGTTAATACATTTCCCCCTTCCTCCACTAAACAATCTTTAAGGTCTAGAGGTGGGAAAAAAGAAGTAGTATTTGTGACTTTCATGCTTTTATTTCAGTTTATTTCCTTTTTGTGGTACACTAAGATAGGTTGTATATGCGAGTGTTGGTCCTCGCCTAGTACTTTCTAGTTGACTTGTGATTCTGTGGCTTGGCTCTGTGTTGCTGCAATGAAGTTGTGTTCTGCTTGTTGTACCTAAGTTTTTACTTTAGCATTGTCATACTTTCTTGTTCTGCATTATGCACCTGTTTTCTTTTTCATGCTTACAACACAGATTCTGTAAAACATAAGTCATTTGTTTTGCAATGTCTAGTGTTATAATGACCTCATGGTACTTTTTTCATAAATAATGACTTTTCAGTTATAGCCATAGATCCTTATAAATTGGATTTACTTGACCAGTTGTACTGAATTCTCTTAATTTCGACTGGGGTAGTATTCAAGACTTATTTTCTGTGAGTTACCACTTCCTTGTTTATCACTGTATCGAAGTTCTCGAGATTGCCTCATGTATTTCAAGAGGTTCAATTTTGTTAGTCAAATAATCCCTATAGATGTCAAGCCTTTAATGTAAAGTTGTGACGAACTTATGGTATGTTTAAGTGAGCGTTATTGAATTTCCTTAATGCGGTGGTGATGCCCCTATACCAAAATTTGTCAAAGACTTTTAAGGGTTAGGCATGACATTTGTGATTGGCTATATTAGGAATTTCCTGGTCATGTGATTTTGCCGTCACGTTCGAAATTTCTTGGCTTGCGCATGATCCAAGGATTTCCATTCTAGTCGACCAAATCTTTACCATTTAATGGACATGAATCTTTGTTTTTGCACCTCTGCTTGAGAGGTTTTACATTCAATCATATTTCTTGCTAATCTGGCACCCCAAGCCCATTGGAGATCAGATTTGAAAATGTGCCCCTGAAGAGATCTTGGTCTTAATACCTCCGAAAAGGTCTTTATAGGCCCCGGGTTTGTTGTAATCGAACCATGTGTAACCGGATCAGGTACTTCCTAATACTGATGATCAATTGGGTTCCCCTAGAGAGGTCTTTGGCTAAAACCCCAATGTTTGTCATAATCGGACCAGGTACTTCCTGATACTGACGATCAATTGGGTGACCAGGAGAGGTGTTTGGTTAAAATCCCTATGTTTGTTGTAACTGGATCACGTACTTCCTTTCTGATATTGACGATCAATCGGATGCTCCTAGAGAGGTCTTTGATTTGTGCTGGTCCTTCCAGCATGTTTGCCGGTCCTTCCGGCCTGATGCTGGTACTTCCAACATCAGGTTTTGTTGGTCCTTTCAACATGGTGCTGGTCCTTCCAGCATGTTTGCCGGTCCTTCTGGCCTAATGTTGGTACTTGCAACATCAGGTTTTGTCGATCCATCTGACATGGTGTTGGTCCTTCCAGCTTAGATTGTAGGACCTTCTGGCCTAGGATCGGTACTTCCATCCTAGTTTTTATCGGTCCTTTCGAAATATTGCTTCGTCCCATGAGGCAGACGCTAGTTCTTTTATCGAGTATTGTCTCGATTTATAGAACTGAGGTCCTGCACCTTTCATTTAAGAGGGTGCCTCTATGGTGGAACTTGCAATCTTTTACTTGTTGGCAAGATTGGGTTGCCTCCAATTCCTTTGCTAGCTGCTTGATTTGGCGGGCTATCCCAGATTAGGAACTAAAGCTTTGAAACTCTCACTTAGGGTTACCCTTTTCATGAAAGTTTCAACACCCTTGTTCGTTTGTTGTGGCGCTTGTTCATTGTTTGAATCTTTGGGACTTCTCCCATTCTCTTCCCAAGGTGATGCTATTCTGTTTTGCATTTGTACATGTCGACGTGTTGTTGGGGTCGCTATGTTTCATTAGATTATGAAGGAACAAGAGCTCAACAAATTTCCTGCAATATGACATCATTTTTAATCAAGTTTTGATTTGATATAAAATTTTGCAGGCTATAAATTCATTCAGACAAATATGCTCTTAATCGTAGATTTAATGTTCAGTGCATCACTTGCAGATTATTATAAAATGTTTACATGATTTTTGAATACAGCAGTAAGTAGAGCATGAAGTAATGCATGAAAATAAAGCAATGGTGATGATTTTCTTAATTTATTATTGGCCTTGGATTGGTTTGAGCAAGTGATCCATTGCTTGTTGCCCATTGCCCCTGGGGAGTCAGAGTAGTGTTTGAGGATTGTGGATTTTTTAAATATTGTCGCAAACGATTCTTCCTAATCAGTTCTTCGATTAGCGATTTTATATGCCTACACTCGTCGGTATTGTGGCCTGGCTAGTTGTGGAATTGACAGAACCTGCTTGACTTTATTGCAACATCGTTGAACTTTATTTGCTTTAGCATTGGAGATTTCTCAATATCCTTAGTTGCCATAAAGATATTCCCTACGGTGTCATTGAGAGGAGTGAACTCAGAATTCTTAGAAAAGTGGAGTTTTTTAATAATCCGTTTATCCTTTCCCTTGTTTCCGCTCTTCTGCCCACCAAGACTCTTTTGGCCGCTTTGCACATTATCTTTCTTTTTAGGCTGTACACTGCTTTCTGGGACATCCAGGGCATAGGTTGGATCCTCATCGATACTCGTATACTCTTCGACTTTATCAAACAGTTGCTCAAGTGTACTTGGTTTTGTCTTCCAAATCCATCATCCAAGCTTGGTTTTCTTGCATATGGCCCCTTTCAAAGCCATCAGAACCAAGCGGGGCTCATAATTATCAACTTCGGCCGCCGCCGCATTGAAGCGAGTAAGAAAAGCTTTGATGAATTCCCCTAGCCTTTGCTCGAGCTCATTTAGTTCCATAACATCCCGACCCTTAGTTGCTTGGAACCTGAATTGTTCCCTGAATTGCTTGGCCAAGCTAGCAAAATCATCCACAGGCTTTGGTAGTAACTTTGTGAACCAGAGATAGGCCACCCCTTCTAGGTAAGTTGGGAAGTACAAGCACTTGAGCTCGTCTGTGGCACGTGCCCCATCCATATGCTGATCGTATTTACACAAGAACACGTTGGGACCACGAGTCCCATCATAAGCTTTCACCATTGGAGGTTTGAACTTTTGTGGATATGGAGCCATCTTGATCCTTTCGGTGAGTGGGGTCTTAGTCGGAGAAAATCTCCACTCTTTTTCGTTGTCCTCTTTCTTCAAGCTTCCCTTCATAATCTCACGTACCATTTCTGATATGCGCTCCTCCTCGTCGTACTAGTCTGCGGGGCGGACGACATCATCCTGACCGAATGTTTGCCTATGAAAATAGTCATGGGTCGGAATCCGGAGACCTGGACCTTCCCCTTGGGGAAGTGCCACATTGGTGGAACCGAGCACCAGTCGGGAAGTTGCTTTGTCGGAATGGTTGTTTGTAAGTGGTTATTCTTCTCTATGGTTAGAATTATCAGGATCTGCAATCCCCCGGACAAAGTATCACGATTTGGACTTGAAGAGGAGGTACCTACATTGTCCGTATAAGTAGTTCGAGTAGGGTGAATTCAGATGGGTAGCATTTAAGGTAACCTTCACAGTAGCGGCTTGAATGGCGATCATTGATTCAAGTTTTTTCAGCATAGCATTACTTGCAATATCTATTTGACTCGTTATACCTGCCACAACTTCATCCAACTCTCTCCTTGTTACAGCCGCTCCAACTTTAGAAGATTCACCAACTTCGAAGTGGGTGGTGTAACTTTGTTAGCATTTTTGGTGAGGTCATTGATCTCTTCGACGGCCTTACTAGAAATCTCCTTTGGTCTACCCATGACTTCGAGTAAGGTTTAAAGCCTGGAAGAGATTTGATGATTCGCCTGGATCTTAGATCTAGTGGATCTACAATAAAAGCAGGCTTATAACTTCAAGGCGAGGCTCTTAAGCTTGAGAGAAGTGTGAAGGAAGGAGATGCGAATGCGGCCCCACGGTGGTCGCCAAATGTTTGAGTCAAAATTGGCTCAAACACCATGGGTGCTTCAGAAGCACTTCACCAAACAGTTAGATTTAAGGTAATAGGCCACAATCACTAAAAAGCAAAGTAAAAGATAAGAAAATTTATAGTGGTTCGATCTTAGGAAGATCTACATCCACTTTGGCAAAGATTTCATTATGACATTAATGGTTACAAGACATAGTATCTCTCTTTGTACATTCATCTTCTCTCATTACAAGTAAATCTCACTTAGATCTATGCAAATCGGTGGAGAAATGATTGCACCAGTGGAGAAATGGTGAGATCGGTGGAGGAATGGTGAGAAATCTTCAAATGTAAGGAGGATGAAGGAGGATCTTCAATCTCTAAGACACTTGGTTGATCTCGATGGAAGCCATGGTGGATCAAGCTCTAGATCTTTGCTTGAAAGTGTTAGATGATGTTAGGATCACTTGAAATGGGAGAGGAAGCAATTTGGCAGCCCCTCGGGGTGGTAATAATCGATCCTTTGTGTGGTGGAAGCCATGGCCTATTTATAGGTGAGCTCCCATGAAATGAGCTGAAATTCATACATGCAGGTTACGGGTCTCTCGTCCCTTTAATTACGAAAATGCCACCGCCTGGTTGTAGCCAACTGTTGATAGCTGTACCCGGCTGTCACGTGAGAGCGACCTTTATATGTGCAGGTAGGTTGAACAGGCGAGCGGGTTGTGAATGTACGAGCGACCGGTCAGAGCTACAGGGAAAGTGTAAGAGTGACCAACCAGGAATTAGCTTAGGCCTTTCTTTGATCGACCGGTAGGTGGCATTTGATTGAGGAAGTGGTATTTGACCAAGGGATGAATGAGCAAGTAGGGTTGCAGTGTGCGAGCAGACAGAGGATGTGCGAGCGATCAGATCAGGAGATGGTTTGGAGGTCCAAGAGGTGACCGACCAGGGGTTGAACGAGCGAGCGACTGAGATAACCTGAGCGACCTTAGACATTGCACTTGTATAAGTTAGTATGAAACTTGAGTGAACGACCATGTGGTTGGACCACATGGAAGTGATTTCTCCAAAAGTGTAAAATCCAAGTTACGCTCAACTGACCTCCCCGACGTAGGAGTAAGTGACTAAGAAAGTGACTTCCTCTAATACGAGTGACCAACCCTTGTTGTGAATGATCAACTTCTACTTATGTATGCGACCTCTCTTGCCATGCTCGAACCTTCATGCCTTGATTGACACCTTACACCGTGCTCGATCCTTAGCTTCTGCTCGACCCTGTTTGTGGTCGATCGATCCTTACCTTGATCTTGAACTCTGGTTACGTACGACCGATCTGGGTACGTAATACTATGCATGTGTGATCGAGCCTTGTCTAATACAAGTGCTTATAGCAAATTTAACCTATTAATTTGTGTGCGACCCTTAAGGGATAAACACTTTGTAATCAAATTTAAATAAAGATTTCTTTTCGACTAATCTTGACAAATAATCTTCTTTTTTAACTTGGTTAAAGAATAAACGTTATTGAAAACATATTCATAACAAACCCCAAACCAAATTGATATTAAATATAAGAATTCAAACAGAGTTATATTGACTTATATTCAACACTAATTCCTGAAATCAACGAATACTTTAAGCGGAGTAATGATGTTAACATCTTCCAAATTCCACAGATAGTAAACATCTACACAACGGTAACTAATAGCAAAAATTCGAAGATTAATTTTATCCAAATCCAACTTTTATTTTAATAGGAAATCCCTTTTAAATAAAAGATTTATCTAATACTTATCAAAACTTGGTTATATTAAATAAGCCAAACGATTTAAGTTTAATAAATTTAAATTTTCAAAACATTGTTTTTACCCTTTTCAGTCAGTTAGGATGAAAACACCAATCTCAAAATATAGTTCAAAACTCCATATTTATTTTTAAAATCACTTTGAAATTATTTATTATGATTTATCATAATTTTCCCTATTTTTACTAATTTAAAAATAGCTCTTTTTTTAAAATCCATTTACAGGCCACTAATGGTTAAGGCCTTGTTTTTAAAACTGATGTGGACTTATTTCAAGATCTAACCGTTAGAATATAAAGCTCTTATACTCATTTGAAAGCTCTTTTTATTGTAGATATAATGATTTTTATTTTAAGAGAATCCGACGGTCGGATCTTCCAGATGTCAATTTGAAGTCAATGGTCGAAATTCGCGAACTACCGCTGCGCCACGAGTTCTACTCTAAGTTTCTAACCCAACTTCGATTATATATATATTAAAATCGAATATAATTCCTTTTAAATAGTTTATAGTAGCTTTTGTAAAATATATTTTCTATTTTCAACTCAATATCCAAATATTCATTAAATCACTATTGTAATATTATTTTATTATTAAAATAATATTATTTTTCAAACTTCAATATTTTAAACCCCAATTTTCCCGACATCATTATAAATATAAATAAAAAAGTTTTGAAAATAAACTTTTGTTAAAACGTTTTCTAGATACCTTAACATAACTTCACTTTTCCTAGTTAATATTCATTTTAAAACAAAAACTCGAATATGCCATAACTATTTGAAAATTATTTCAAATCAATTTCTTTCTTTTGCAAATATTCATCGTAATGAATTATACTTTACGTCCATCCAAAATTAGAAGTCAAATTTTGACATTTATTTTTCACCCATCATTATATTATTAAAATATTCATTAATTTTCCAAATTGGAATAAAACTCAACTAACAACCATGTAATTCAAATTATATAGATTCATTATGTCATTTATACCCAAACGACATTTTTCAATCATTTCAACATTTATTGCCCATATATCATGGCACAGTACAGAACATGTAAGCATTAAATATTTAACGCTCATATGTGTTTATCAATCAACAGATTAACTGCAATATTCAACCATCAACTAGCATACACATTCAAATATCAAATAGGGTTTCATACTCATATACAATTTATTTTTGACAAAAGTTACATAAAAATAACGGTGATTCACTATTCATCCATAACCTGTTTATTCAAGTATATGTTTTCAACTACTATCGGTACTTCACACACACACATATGTATATATATATATATATCATTTTGGATACGGTAAACTATCAAATCTTATTGGTAATTGTTTAATATTTTATCAACCCAACGCTAACTTGTAAATATTTATTTTTCATGTCAATGTACATACAACATTCAACCAAGTTATCTTCCATTTCAACGAAACATTTTGTTTATGGTTTCAACTACTAAGTCACTTACATTAACATGTCAACTACTGGCTAATATCAACAAATCGTACCCAAACTTCATCACTAAACGACATAGCATAAAATTTACTTGCAAATAATTAAATATGACACCAACGACCACAAACACAAATAAACAATTCAAACGTGAGCATATATTACTCACCATGGATTTCCACTCCATTAATCTTTTAAAAATGAAAAATATTAACTTGTAACCGATCCCGGAAAATTTTACCATCCTTCCTGCATTACCGGATATTTGCTAAGGAAAATTAGGTAGGGGTTCGGAGCTTGGATTTTGGAAAGTGGGAACCAAGGGGCTGTAGGGGGCAGAAGGGGGCTGTTGCTCGCACAGGTGGGCCTGGGGTGGAGGCGGATTGGGCTGTAGGAGGACCAAGAGGGGTGTAAATGGGGGTAGGAGGTGGAAAAATGGTAGGTTTTGTAACACCCCGTATTTTCTGTTAATGGTATAGTAACGAATTAAACAATACTTAATTTAAAATGTGAGAATTAAGGGAAACGGGTTACGTCATAGTGTTCGTCTCGAAATTCTGGTTGAAATAGAGTCCGAGTTTACGTAAATTGGACTTCGTATGAAGAAGTTATGGTTGTCAGAAGTTTCCAGAAAATTCAAATAAATTCAAACAGCTCAAAAACAAATTCAAATTCGAATAAGAAGACAGAAGCGGGCTGGGCGGGAAAATTCCCGCCTAGGACCCAGGTCGACCAGGGGTCGACCCCAGTGTCGACCTCCCCTCTACAGGTCGACCTGGGGGTCGACTTGCCCTACCGGGCAGATCTGAATGGTGACGGTTTTATGACTCAGTGTTGAGTCACTAGGGCTGAGGTATCACCCTATCTTCACTGGATGGTTGTGGTTAACCCTAGGATCATCCGACGACTCAAATTGAGTTGAAATTCTATATAAACAACCCTATGCTCTAACCTAAAAATCACACAAAAATAATCCTAGAACTATTATGTTGTCAATGGAAAACTTGGAGTAGCCGTCACCAATTCAAAGACAAGATAAGAACTTGAATCAAAAATCAAATTAAAAGATTATCAAATTCAACGGTCTACATCAAAGGAGAGCTTACCAATTTCAGAATTCAGATTTCAGAACGCAAGAATTCCTTTTTAGTTTGTAAGTTGTATATTACGCAGATTTAAATGTTCTTTCAGTTGAATCATGACATGTTGTAATTTGAAGATAGAATGATGCTTATGTATAAGATTTGATTCTCGTTTATCTTATAGTATCGTTGTAATTAATCATGTCTATATGCTTCTGGTGAAGAACATGTTGTATATTAATCATGTCTATATGCTTATGGTGATGAACATATTGTATGTTATTGGAATCTATTATGATTGGGTAATGGATTTATTTTGCCAATTAAATGGTAAAACATGTCATGTTATAAATTGGTGGTTATTTGCAAGTTTATGATCTAAGACACATGCTTATATGTTAGATCAACACTCATGTATATTCATGTTAGCTTGAATCTATTTATGTTGAAAAACGTGGAATTGTAGTCCTCTAATGTTTTAACACATAAGTCATCATGTTAAGTTATGATCCGAATATGTTGATAATAGTTTTCTTATATTTTGACATACATAAGTTAATATGCTAAGTTGCGATTTAAATATGGTTATAGTAGCTTTCTTATGTTTTGACATACATAAGTTAATATGCTAAGTTGTGGGTTGAAACTGTGATTATATGTTAAACCTCTATGCTATACCTTTGTCAAGTTTACATGACAATTAGACCCAACTTAGTCATAAGTTCACCTTTACCCATTTAATTAAAGTTAATGATACCTCTATGCCAAGTTACACATGACAAGTTGAAATGTATGCTATTTTATGTCCCTCGTTTATTACCCTTTTTGTTTATGGGTTTGGGCTAATTTACTAGACCAACATTTTATGTGATTCGTGCGTACATTCCACGGGGGTAGCAATGGGAAAATATAAAAATTCATGGCATAGATTTGTTCGTAAAATGGTATATTTGATATACCATTTATGGTGAGCATAATCAAAGGATAATTATGGCATGACTAAATCAAATTTAATTTACATAAAGAAATTAGACATATATAGAAAAAAATGTGAATTTAGTAAAAGACGAATATGCCTAACCCGAGGTTAGACTGAGTTGTGGTGTAAATCTGCCTGGAATCGACCGGCATATCCAGTGACCGCAACAAGACCTGTCTAATGTGGGTGGTTAGTGCATCAACCCCAAAAAGAACCCGAGGTTAGATTGAGTTGTGGTGTAAACCTGCCCGGAACCGACCAGTACATCCAGTGACCACAATAAGACCTGTCTAATGTGAGTTGTTGGTGCTTTAATAAATTAAAGCTAAGTCAGGATTGGTAGGGTTAAGTCAATTAAGGAAACACTTAACCGATTCAACATGTTAACTAAACGAATGGTTGGGGTTAAATAAACTTGGACACTTAGCCAAATAAACATGTTGATTAGAAAACCCTAGTAACGGGGACCCATTTCAGCAGTAACCCACTTAGATGTATCATGGTACCCTGAAACTAGGCAGGGTGGGGCACGATTACTGGGCTGAGTATAAGCAGTCAAAACGTCGGCGGTTAGTGGGCCAGTGTAGGTTCCGACGTAGTATGGGCGTGCACGTACTCCGGAGTGGAAAAATCAGGCACTGGGCATCAGTAGTATACACTGTGCATCGTGTTGGGTTGCCACCAGAGGGACTGATACACCCAATGGTGAGACCAGCACAGGTATCTACAGTCAAGTGGGGCCGAATGACACAGGATATGAATGCATATGAGTAGGAGTTGATCATTAAGGGGATCGTTTGTTATGAACACGTAGAGCTGGTTGAGCCAATGGTTAAGTAGGTGCAGAGACTATAGTAATGGGTGCGATCACATGTTCCTCTTATCTTATATTAGGGCATTGTCCTATGTTTCGTTATTACTGTGATGACCCCTTTTCCTTGTTTAAATACTAGTAATCACCGAACTTACCAGACTTATTGTCTGATCCGTTTTCTTTCGTCCTCTTTTCTTCCGTTTTGCCCCCCAGGTCCACAGGGAGGGAATACTGTAGCTTAGTCAGACCCTTTGCAAGCTTCAAGAAAGTAGATGTATGGTTTGGACTCTCTCTCAATCTTGGCTATGGCTCTTGGACATTATCCTTGGGGATTTATGCTGCTTTATTAAATAATCAAGACATAAAATATGTTATAATGTTTTGGAAGTCGTTTTGAGACAATTTGATGTAATGCTTTTGTATTGAACCACGTATTCAATAAATAATTTGAATTCTGCTGCTTATACTTATCTGTCTTGTAAAATTTTCTGTGTCTTGTACCTATAACCCTCCACCAAAGTTAAGGCATTCCCTTTGTGAGTGACCTTAACGGAGGTGGGGTGTTTCACTTGGTATCAGAGCAAAGGTTTACCGGATCAGATAAGAGTTTTTGAAAATTATTTTCAAAAAGAAGTATAAAGAAGCATTTTACAAGAAAGAGTGTTGTTTTAAATTTAAAAAGGCATAATCCCCAAAGCTATATGCACTATCTTTCTATCCTTCGTTTTGAACGTTTTCTTTTTTTGTTTCAGCATGTCTGGGAATCTTAACCTTCCAGAGGGTGTACCGATACCTGGCTGGTTCAGGAGGTACTTAGAGGCTAGGGCCAACGACGTAGGCCCATCAGATATTCCTCCTCCTCCAGCTGCAGCGGTTCCTCCTCCTCCTCGTGCAAATGCTTTCTCAAAGATTTGTAGGGACTTTAGGGCCATGGGTGGAAAGGATTTCAAGGGAACCGAATCATTCGTAGAAGCTAGGAACTGGCTCAAAGAAACTGAGGATCTGTTCATTATCTTCGAGGTAGACGATAGGCAGAAAATACAGCTGGATGTATGGTTGCTCAAAGACTTAGCTTCCTATTGGTGGGAAGTCACTAACGCTGAAAGACCAGTTGACACATGGATGGATTTCAGAATAAGGTTTGAGATGAAATTCCTCTTACAAGCTGAGAGAAGTCTACAGCTGGAAAAGTTCTTATCTCTTAAGCAAGGAAGTATGACGGTCAAGGAGTACGTCAATCACTTCAATCAGCTGGCCCAATTTAGACTGGACTTAGTGAATACTCTTCATAAGAAGGTTCTCCGTTTTGTCAAAGGATTGAATGAGCCACTTCACAGCTTGGTTATGACCCATATACCTATGGGGGCTACTTACATGAGGTTAGTGGACATGGCACTCTTACATGAGGAAGACAAGGGAAAGAATAAGGCAAAAGCAGAAGCGCCTCAGGATAAGAAGGGGGAGGGGTCGCAGAACAAGAAGGCTGATTCAAAGAAAGGCGGGAAGAACAACAAACCCCGTGAAAAGTGAAAGTGTAATTTCTGTGGCATTCCTGGACATTTGATCAAAGACCGCAAGAAGAAGAAAAAGAAGATGGGTGGCTATTTCCACTGTGGTGAGATAGGACACATGGCTAGGGCTTGCCCGAGGAAGCAAGGGCAGGGAGCTGGACCTTCTTCTGGAGGACAAGTTCACGCTATCACGGCACATCCGCAATGACGAGGTAGAAATATTTCTGTCGAAAGTTTAGTCTATCTTTTTGATCACCCTGTTCATACACTATTTGATTCTGATGCATCACACTCTTTTATATCTACTGCTTTAGTGGAATCTCTGCACCTAGACACCAGTATAGTAGAGGATCCCTTGGTTGTTTCAAATCCAATTGGGGCCTCAGCTTATTTGTCAATGGTTTGTTTGGATTTGAAAATATCTATACTAAGCATTGGGTTTAGATGTAATGCCTTTGTTTTGGGCTTCACGAGCTATGGGTTGATTCTAGGCTTGGACTGGCTGTCCAGTAATAATGCCGTCCTCGATTGTGAAAAAAGAGTGGTTAGACTCATGACTCATCTCGGTAACACTCTCGAAATTTCTTGTAATCCCATGACATCCATTATGCTTAGTTTTCTAGAATCTCTTGATGAGTCTGTTAAGAACTTGGAGTCTTTAAGGGTAGTCCGTGAATACTCGGATGTGTTTGAAGAGGTAAAGGGCTTACCTCCGGAGCGGGATATAGACTTCCGCATATACCTCGTGGACAACGCAAAACCCGTTGCTTTACCTGTTAGACACATGGCTCCAAGGGAGAGGAAAGAACTCAGCAAGCAAGTTAAAGAATTGCTTAAGAAGGGGTTTATAAGGCGGAGTATTTCTGAATGGGGTGCTCCAGTAGTGTTCGCCACTAAAGTAGACGGTTTGCTTCGCCTATGCGTTGATTATAGGGAGCTAAACAAGCTGACCAAAAGGAATAGGAACCCACTCCCGAGAATAGATGATTTGTTCGATCAACTTGTAGGTGCATCGATTTTCTCCCAATTAGATTTGGCTACCGGGTTTCATCAACTAAGGGTGACTGAAGACAACATTGATAAGACCGCGTTCAAAACTCCAGATGGTTTCTTCGAGTGGCTTGTCATGCCCTTCGGCTTGACAAATGCACCCGGTTACTTCGTTGATTTAATGAGCAGGGTGTTCCGAGAGTTCCTAAATAAGTTTGTGGTGGTCTTCGTAGACGATATTTTGATATTCTCAAAGAATGAGGAAGAGCATGCTCAGCATCTAAAAGAAGTCATGGATACTCTCCGTGCACATTAGTTGAAGGCGAAATTCTCCAAATGCCATTTCTGGAGAGAAGAAGTTAGGTTCCTTGGACACGTGGTGTCAAAAGAGGGGATAGCTGTGGACCCCGCGAAAGTGGTTGCTGTGCAAGATTGGAAGGTTCCTCGAAACGCAACCGAAGTCCAAAGCTTTCTCGGGCTAGCAGGCTTTTATCGAAAATTTATCAAAGATTTTGCAAAAATCTCAGCTCCACTGACAAGGTTGACAAAGAAGAACCTAGCTTTCAATTGGGATTTGGATTGCGATATTGCTTTCCAACGTTTGGAAAGGGCTCTAACAACAGCCCCAGTTCTGACATTGCCTGATGGAAGCAAGATGTTTACAGTTTACACAGATGCTTGTGGAACAGGACTAGGCGCTGTTCTGATGCAAGAAGGGAAGGTAGTAGCATATGGTGGAAGGCAGTTGAAAGTACACGAGAAAAACTACCCAACCCACGACCTAGAGTTGGCAGCCATCATTTTTGCGCTTAAGTCTTGGCGCCATTATCTCCTAGGTGAGAAATTTGAACTGTATACTGACCATAAAACGTTGAATACCTTTTCTCGCAGAAAGATCTCTATTTGAGGCAGCAAAGATGGATGGTGTTTCTTGCCTCGTTCGATTTTGAGATTTCCTACACTCCTGACAAGGGCAATGCAGTAGCAGACGCCTTAAGTAGAAAGAAGCTGGCCTTAAGCCCTCTCTTTGTGGAAAGGCAAAGCTTGGAGTTCATAACAAGCTTTAACTTCAACCCCTCCTCTGATTTTGTGCATGGCTTGCTAGTAACGTTAGAAGTGCGACCAACTCTATTAGACTCAATCGGAGTCGCGCAAAGAGAAGACCCTCAGCTAGCCGATGTGATGGACAAGTTAATTGGGGGTGAGACTTCCAGTCACCTCAATAGATACTCCATTAATGCCAAGGGCTGGTTGAGACGAGATGGAAGACTATGAGTCCCCCAAGCAAGAGATTTGGTAAAGGCGGTTCTAGAAGAGGCACACCATTCCAAGCTGACCATACACCCAGGCGGAGACAAAATGTATAAAGACATCAAAAGAGTTTTCTTTTGGAATGGCATGAAGAAAGACGTAGCTGACTTTGTTTCTAAGTGTTTAATATGCCAACAAGTCAAGGCAGAGTAGAAGAAGCCTGGTGGTCTGCTCCATCCTCTAGAAGTCCCACAGTGGAAATGGGATAGCATCTCGATGGACTTTATAGATGGGTTGCCTAGGTCAAGAAGGGGCAATACCAGCATTTGGGTAATAGTGGATAGGCTTATAAAAAGCGCCCACTTTATACCCGTCAAAAGTAGAAGGACTGCCTCATCTCTAGCATCCATATATCTTAAAGAGATAGTTCAACTCCAAGGGATACCCTCCAGCATAGTAAGTGATCGAGACCCTATCTTCACGAGCGAGTTTTGGAAGAGTTTATAAGAGGCTGTAAGCACACAGTTATGCTTAAGCACGACCTATCACCCTCAAACCGATGGCCAGACGGAAAGAGTCAACAGAGTGTTAGAAGACCTCTTGAGACTATTCATTCTTGACTTCGGAGGTACATGGGAGGATCATCTACCTTTGGTGGAATTTGCTTACAACAATAACTACCAAGTCACCATAGGCATGGCTCCTTTCGAAGCTTTATATGGAAGATCGTGCAGGTCACTAACTTGCTGGTGGGAGTCCACAGACAAGCTCATACTTGGACCAGACATGATTAGGGAAACTTCAGAGAAAGTAGACTTGATACGAAGAAGAATGAAGACTGCCCAAGACAGACAGAAGTCCTACGCAGACAAAAGAAGAACTGACCTTGAGTTCGAAGTTGGAGACAAGGTGTTCCTGAAAGTATCTCCTTTGAGGAACGTCGTTCGCTTTGGATATGCAGGAAAGTTAGCACCAAGATTTGTAGGGCCGTTCCCTATCATCGAAAAGATTGGGAAGATGGCTTATAGGGTATAGCTCCTCGAAAGGTTGGCTGGGGTTCATAATGTCTTTCATATCTCTCACCTGCGGAAATACTTACACGAGTCTGCGGAAGTGGTAGAACCAAGTATGCTAGAGGAAGTTGAAGTTGAACGAGAAGCAACTGTGAGGAGAGTTCCAAACCGTATCTTGGGAACAGAAGTCAAAAAGCTACGCAACCGTGAAGTTAAGCTCGTCAAAGTTCAATGGAGCGACACCGAGGAAGACACCACTTGGGAAACTGAGGACAGAATACGCGTAGCCTACCCTTTTCTTTTGAGGGTACATCCTTAATCTCTTTTTCCTTAAGTTTATGCTCGTATCTATCCTTTTAGATATATCTCCTCGATCCTATCCTTTATCCTTAGGTAGGAACCCATTTAGATGTAAACATGTAATTGAAACATGTTATGATTGATGGTTGCAAGTGGTTGCAAGTGGTTGCTAATGGTTGCTAGTGGATGCATATACACACACGTTAGGTATTAGATCGGCTCAGTCACTTCCATATTGCATATGCATATATGTATTGGTGTATGGATTGAAACTTGATGTGTTATGATATGGACGTTGCATTTGTATGAATGATTGTGCACTCACTCACGTAGGAAATTTTGAGTAGGAAAAATTACATTCATAATGGACTCATGACACTGGCATAATTTGCATTAAGGAGGTCAACTGAATCAGTAGACCGCCTGATTTTGCACTAGATAAGGACATGTACACACACAATGCATATGATCATAAAGCATTAGAAATCTTTTAAGGACAATGGACGCCTGTGTTTGATCGTTGAGTAGATGGGTGATTGGATGGTAGGATATAAGTTCTTCTTGACTTGAAGATTTCGGGGACGAAATCCTAAAATGAGGGGAGAATGTAACACCCCGTATTTTCTGTTAACGATATAGTAACGAATTAAACAATACTTAATTTAAAATGTGAGGATTAAGGGAAACGGGTTATGCCATTGTGTTCGTCTCGGAATTCTGGTTGAACTAGAGTCCGAGTTTGCGTAAATTGGACTTCGTATGAAGAAGTTATGGCTGTCGGAAGTTTCCAGAAAGTTGAAATAAATTCAAACAGCTCGAAAACAAATTCAAATTTGAATCAGAAGACAGAAGCGGGCTGGGCGGGAAAATTCCCGCCCAGGACCTACGTCGACCTCCCCCCTACAAGTCGACCTGGGGGTCGACCTGCCCCCCACCCCCGGGCAAATCTGAATGGTGACGATTTTTTGACTCAGTGTTGAGTCACTAGGGCTGAGGTGTCACCCTATCCTCACTGGATGGTTGTGGTTAACCCTAGGATCATCCGATGGCTCATATTGAGTTGAAATTCTATATAAACAACCCTGCGCTCAAACCTAAAAATCACACAAAAATAATCCTAGAACTATCATGCTGTCAATGGAAAACTTGGAGTAGCCATCACCAATTCAAAGACAAGATAAGAACTTAAATCAAAAATCAAATTAAAAGATTATCAAATTCAACGATCTACATCAAAGGCAAGCTTACCAAATTCAGAATTCAGATTTCAGAACGCAAGAATTCCTTTTTAGTTTGTAAGTTGGTTATTACGCAGATTTAAACGTTCTTGCAATTGAATCATGACATGTTGTAATTTGAAGATAGAATGATGCTTATGTATAAGATTTGATTCTCATTTATCTTAAAGTATCGTTGTAATTAATCATGTCTATATGCTTGTGGTGATGAACATGTTGTATATTAATCATTTCTATATGCTTATGGTGATGAACATATTGTATGTTATTGGAATCTATTATGATTGGGTAATGGATTTATTTTGCCAATTAAATGGTAAAACATGTCATGTTATAAACTGGTGGTTATTTGCAAGTTTATGATCTAAGACACATGCTTATATGTTAGATCAACACTCATGTATATTCATGTTAGGTTGAATCTATTTATGTTGAAAAACTTGGAATTGTAGTCCTCTTATGTTTTAACACATAAGTCATCATGTTAAGTTATGATCTGAATATGTTGATAATAGTTTTCTTATGTTTTGACATACATAAGTTAATATGCTAAGTTGTGATTTAAAAATGATTATAGTAGCTTTCTTATGTTTTGACGTACATAAGTTAATATGCTAAGTTGTGGGTTAAAACTGTGATTATATGTTAAACCTCCATGCTAGACCTTTGTCAAGTTTACATGACAATTAGACCCAACTTAGTCACAAGTTCACCTTTACCCATTTAATTAAAGTTAATGATACCTCTATGCCATGTTACACATGACAAGTTGGAATATATGATATTTTATGTCCCTTGTTTATTACCCTTTTTGTTTATGGGCTTGGTCTAATTTACTAGCCCAACATTTTATGTGATTCATGCGTACGTTCCACGGGGGTAGCGATGGGAAAATATGAAAATTCATGGCATAGATTTGTTCATAAAATGGTATATTTGATATACCATTTATGGTGAGCATAATCAAAGGATAATTATGGCATGATTAAATCAAATTTAATTTACATAAAGAAATTAGACATATATAGAAAAAAATGTGAATTTAGAAAAAGACGAATATGCCTAACCCGATGTTAGACTGAGTTGTGGTGTAAATCTGCCCGGAACTGACCGGCATATCCAGTGACCACAACAAGACCTGTCTAATATGGGTGGTTAGTGTATCAAGCCCAAAAAGAACCCGAGGTTAGACTGAGTTGTGGTGTAAACCTGCCTGGAACCGACCGGCACATCCAGTGACCACAACAAGACCTGTCTAATGTGAGTGGTTGGTGCTTTAATAAATTAAAGCTAAGTCAGGATTGGTAGGGTTAAGTCAATTAAGGAAACACTTAACCAATTCAACATGTTAACTAAACGAATGGGTGGGGTTAAGTAAACTTGGACACTTAGCCAAAAAAATATGTTGATTAGAAAACCCTAGTAACGGGGACCCATTTCAGCAGTAACCCACATAGATGTATCATGGTACCCTAAAACTAGGCAGGGTAGGGCAAGATTACTAGGCTGAGTATAAGCGGTCAAAACGTCGGTGGTTGGTGGGCCATTGTAGGTTCCGACGGAGTATGGGAGTGCACGTACTCCGGAGTGGAAAAATCAGGCACTAGGCATCAGTTGTATACACTGTGCATCTTGAATCGTGTCGGGATGCCACTAGAGGGACTGATACACCCCATGGTGGGACCAGCACAGGTATCTATAGTCAAGCGGGGCCGAATGACACTGGATATGAATGCATACGAGTAGGAGCCGATCATTAAGGGGATCGTTTGTTATGAACACGTAGGGCTGGTTGAACCAATGGTTAAGTAGGTGCAGAGACTGTAGTAATGGGTGCGATCACATGTTCCTCTTATCTTATATTAGGGCATTGTCCTATGTTCCGTTATTACTGTCATGAACCCTTTTCCTTGTTTAAATACTAGTAATCACCGAACTTACCAGACTTATTGTATGACCTGTTTTCTTTCGTCCTCTTTTCTTCCGTTTCCCCCCAGGTCCACAGGGAGGGAATACTGCAGCTTAGTCAGACCCTTTGCAAGCTTCAAGAAAGTAGATGTATGATTTGGACTCTCTCTCAATCTTGGCTATGGCTCTTGGACATTATCCTTGGGGATTAATGCAGTTTTATTTATGATTTATGCTTCTTTATTAAATAATCAAGACAGAAATTATGTTGTAATGTTTTGGAAGTTGTTTTGAGACAATTTGATGTAATGCTTTTGTATTGAACCACGTATTCAATAAATAATTGAATTCCGCTGCTTATACTTATCTGTCTTGTAAAATTTTCTGTGTCTTGTACCTATAACCCTCTAACAAAGTTAAGGAATTCCCTTTGTGAGTGACCTTAACAGAGGTGGGGTGTTTCAGGTTTAGTGGTGGAGAGAGGTTTAAAGAGATGTGGGTCCACTGGGAGGGGGCTACTTCCGATGTGGGGAGGGGGTGCTGCGTGTGGTGGTTGGGGGCATGGTGGAGAGAGGAAGAATGGACGTTGGAAGAAAGGAGAGTGAAGAAATGGAAGAAAATGAGAAGCAGACACCTCCTTTTATAGGGTTTTAAAGTTAGTCTGGATTGATGAGGTGTTGATCATCTAGGAAGATGGATGGACACATTAAAACAAACACACATTGGTGTCTTAGGAAGGTGACAACTCAATAAAAGCACACTTTTCCTTCCTAAATGAATAGTGCTTAGGAATATTAAGTTACATAAGATAATTAACTTATATACATACAATGTTTCAGACAACTTGTTGACACATCTATGCATACAATATCAAATATATTTTCTGGTCATATTACTCAGTTTTTCGTGCTCTTCAATAATATGTAAACAAAATTAATTTTTTTTTTTATTAATTAAAAAGAGCTTTAACTTATTATTAATCCTTATATAGATTATTACACTACTTGACGTTGTATAATGATATATCACTGCTTACGGAAATTTATTTATGTTCCAAAAACATTTTCATATCTTTGGACTACTATAATATATTATATTATATTTTTAAATAATATTTATTTTCTTAAAATCAATTAACTAAGTCGTTTAATTCAATTTTCTTTGAATTCTACCCATGCGTTTAATAATCACACAACCATATATTGATCCCAAAAATTATGAAATTTGAAACTCTTCGTTGTTTTAAAATCAATTAATTAAGTCGTTTAATTCAATTTTCTTTAAATTCTACCCATGCGTTTAATAATCACACAACCATATACTAATCCCAAAAATTATGAAATTTGAATATCTCCGTTGTTTTTCAGACCCGGTTCTAATGATCCTAGTCTCGTCGAATTCAGTGACCGCTGGAAAAATGGTCTTTGTTAATCTTATTATTCAGTTTTAACTGCTTTTTCCAAATCGCGTTTATATTATGCTTGCTCACACACCGACTTCAATTAACTTGAAATTTGGAACCTTACCATTATTATTATTACGGATTTGATAAAATGGTTTCATTGAATTCCGAGATCACATGCAAAATTTCTATTTTAGGCTTTCTAACTAGTATTGAATTGTCGATTTATAAAATAACCTATCTAATTATTATTTAAAACTTTAATAACCTTATTTAAACTATCATGTAAGTTGTATTTCAAATACTTATCTCAAAATCTCAAAAAATTTACAGTTTTGATGAATAGTGTCAAAATCTTGTTTCTGCCGAAAATCGTTTGAACTGCTAAGTTGCTAAAACTAATTTAAATAACTTATCTGACCGTTATGTTATTTGAAATCACAATTAAAAATGAGTGTATTTACCCAGAATCGTGTGTGGTTATTTTAAATTCTCAAATACTCAAATTTTCAAAATTTTAAATTGGTTCCAAAATTTTGGGTTGTTACATTCTCCCCTACTTAGAACTTTTCGTCCCTGAAAAGGAAGGAAGACGAAGCTAATTCAGTTACAATAACCCTTTAAACTATTTACCAAATACCCTTTTTTCAGAATTGTAAAACTTAATTCACCAAGTATTCGTAACTGCTTACACTCATTATTTTCTCAACTAATAGGTTTCAAAACTTATCGATTTTCAAAAATCGTCGGAAATTTCATTTACTACAGTAACTTAACAGTTTAAGTTTATAATTACTCCTTTATTAGCGACCACACGCCACATCCAATAATCAATTAATTTATTAACTTTCTTTACATTTCCTTTATCAAAATACATATTATTCTGAAAATTAAAACTATAAATACATCTCTCATATATGTGTGTATATATATGTATGTATATATATATATATATATATATATATATATATATATATATATATATATATATATATATCTCGCTTAACTCATTCTAGGGTATAACTAACCATATCTATAATGAGCTACTCGTCCTATGATACTAATGATCCTATATCTGACAAGTTATTCATCCTAGGATACTAATGATCCTATCTTTAATGAGTATTCTACTCCGTAGAGCCATGGTTCATCACTAAACCAAAGCTCTGATACCACTGAGATGACCCAAATATCCTCACCCTAAGAACCAACCATAAACCACACAAGTCTGGTTCGAAAGGCAAGCATCCTCGGAAGGTCCTGCGATAAACCAAATCTCCGACCTTCAATTGTGATACTTAACATATCCACGGTGCTCGTGTACTGCAAAATCAAATGTCGTAAACTCGATTCACCGGGATTTTATCAAAGCTAACATAGCTGAGCAGAAAAAAAATATAATATTCAATATATTACTTCACAGTGGAAACTTTTACATCATTTTAAAAACACATTCTTACATTCTCAAATCATATACATCCAAGTGTAGATAGTATAGTATGTCTTGCCATCTGACGAAGAACTCCAGCTTCTTTAAATCAACTGAAACTCTTCATCAACCTGTTCAACCTAAAACACACACACTTGGATCTGACCCGAGCGTCAAACACTTGGGTCAGACTTGGATTAACCAGTTTAAAAACTAGATAACAAAATCATCACACAAACATCCACCAATTATTCAAAGGTTTCGAAATTCGTCATTTTGTAAAAATGAAGCTATTATAAGACTTAAGTCCCTTCACATAATGCATCGCATACCAAAGAATAGAGTTCTACCCTATAATAACCAAACATGTTTGATACTATTAAAAAGAAATCATTTGATATTATTATTAACGTCTAGGTGTGGAAATCTTTTCAAAAGTAAATGTATAAATCTTTGGTGACATAATACCCCATCCAATTATGTTGTTATATAGGTATACAACTAAAAAACACAAAGTCTCATATTGGAAATTAGATTCCATCTATGACCAAGGCAGAGGATCTTCCTTATCTGCATTCGAAATATTCTAGCAAATGTCCAAGAGTCAAACATTGAGTCCTTCAGAGCGGTAGAGCCGGCCAGCACTAAACGCGAATGATTAGAATCTTTCCTGAACATAACATTCCCTCGGTCGTATTTGACCGTCACATGAGACGCCTCCCCATCATCCACATAAGTAAACCTGCTTGGGCTCTATACCATGGCATCAACTTTCGGCTAGAAGGGAACACTAGCCCATATCTCTACCGTTCAACATCCTGTTTTCGGTCATTCACGGGTTATGAGGTTCTAAGGCCACGTTTTAACACAAAGCTACGCTATATCAGCCATGCTTTGATCATCATCCACAAAAATTCTGGTTTTTAACAAAACTTTGATCAACTCAACAGTTAGCATGCCACATTGTCAATTTACGACATATGATTGGTGACTGTTAATATATAACCCTCTGAATACCGAAGTCTTAGAGGAGGGTGTTAAGCAAAAAAGAATAAATTCTATGCTACCAACTAATATTACATTAATAGAAACCAATCGTTTATGTTGTAAAATACAGCGTTAGATAAACATCCATTTACAAGTCCGTTCTTGGTTTTGAATGAAACCGAAGGCGCTTTATTCCACGATCTTGCCTGGGTGCGTAAGCCCTTACAACCTGAACCACTTCAAGTACAGTTGGATCACCGTAACATATAACCTAATAATAAGGGATCAACCCGAGGTATCAACGAGCAGTCCTTCCCATGTGAAGGTCTCCGGTCTTCTATCATAGTCAACATCGTTTTCGTTATGTCGTTTTAGTTATTCGCAATGGGTCAAAACCCGCTCATTCCGAACAACTATCACATCTTTTCAAATAAATTAAGGTACACAAGTTGTTCTAAGCCTTATTCCAATTTGGTAATATTCTTTTACTCTAATCCTTATAATCAAATTTGAATAAAGATTTCTTTTTAACTAATCTTGAGAAATCATCTTCTCTTTTAACTAGGCTAAAGAATAGACATTATTGAAAACATATTCACAACAAACCCCAAACCAAATTGATAGTAAAAATAAGAATTCAAATAGAGTTATGTAGATTTATATCCAACACTAATTCCCGAAATCAGCGAGTACTATAAGTGGAGTAACGATATTAACATCTTGCAAATTCCACAGATAGTAAACATTTACACAACGATAACCAATAGAAAATATCTGAAGATTACTTCTATCCGAACCCAACTTTTATTTTAATTGAAAACCCTTTTAAATCAATGATTTACCTAATACTTATCAATACTTAGTTACATTAAATAAGCCAAAGGATTTAAGTTTAATTAACTTAAATTTTCAAAACGTTGTTTTTACCTTTTTCAATCAATTAATGTGGAAATGCCAATATCTCAAAATATAGTTTGAAACTCAATATTTTATTTTCAAATCACTTTGAAATTATTTATTATGATTTATCATATTTTCCCCCTATTTTTAATAATTTAAATATAACTCTTTTTCAAAATCCATTTTCAAACCACTAATGGTTCTAGCGCTGTTTATATTCAAAATTAACTAGGACTTATTTCAAGATTCATCCATTAGAATTTAAAGCTCTTATAAAGAAGTTTATAATAATTTTTGGAAAATATATTTTTCTATTTCCAACTCAAAATCCAAATATTCATTAAATCACTATTATAATATTATTTTATTATTAAAACAATTTTATTTTTCAAACTTCAATATTTCAAACCTAAACTTTCCTTGCATTCATTATAAAAATAAATAAAGAAGTTTTAAAAAGAAATTTTTGTTAAAACTTTTTCTAGATATCCTAAACGAACTTCATTTTTCCTAGTTACTGTTCATTTTAAAATAAAAACTTGAATATGCCATAACTATTTGAAAATTATTTCAATTCAATTTCTTTACGTCCATCCAAAATCTAACGTCAAATTTTGACTTTTGTTTTTCAGCCATTATTATATTATTAAAATATTCATTGATTTCCCAAATTGGAATAAAACTCAACTAACAACCATATAATTCAGCTTATATGAATTCAATATGTCATTTATACCCAAACGACATTTTTCAATCATTTCAACATCTAGTGCTCACAAATCGTGACATAGTACACAACATGCAAGCTTTAAATATTTAACGCTCATACGCATTTGTCAATCAACATATTAACCGCAATATTTAGCCATCAACTAGCACACACATTCAAATATCAAATAGGGGTTCATACTCATATACTTTTTATTTTGACAAATGTTACGTCAAAATAAACGGTGATTCACTATTCATCCATAACCTGTTTATTTAAGTATAGGTTTTCAACTACCACCAATACTACACACACACACACACACACACACACAAATATATATATATATATGTCATCTTGGAAGGGGTAAACGATCCAAATCTCATTGTTAACTGTTTAATATTTTATCAACCCAACGCTAACTTGTAAATATTTATTTTTCATGTCAATATACATATCACATTCAACCAAGTTATCATCCATTTCAACCAAACATTTTTTTTATGGTTTCAACTACTAAATCACTTACATTAACTTGTCAATTACCGGTTAATGTCAGCAAATCTTACCCAGACTTCATCACTAAATGACATAGCGTAAAATTTACCTGCATATAATTAAATATAACATCAACTACCACAAACACAAATAAATAATTCAAACGTGAGCATATATTACTCACCATCGATTTCCACTCCGTCAAGCTTTTTAGAATGCAAGATTTTTACTTTAAATTTATCTTGAAAAATTTCTCCATCTTTTCGACGTCATCGGATATTTTTCTGAGGAAAATTGTGTAGATGTTCGACGCTGTAACAACTCGAATTTTTTTGGTCGATTTATTTAAACTTTTAATACTGTTTTAAATGTTGAGTTGATATTATAAATGGATTTTACATTGAGTTTTTCGATTTAATAATCAAATACGATTAATTTTTGGGTATTCAGATTATCGTAATACTGAAAACGATAAATAAGCGAATTTGAAGTTAAAACTGAATCGAAAATGATTCAGATGATCAATATAAATTTTAATTGAATATAAACGATAATAATTACTTATTATCGATGAATTTTATTGTTTGAAATCGATTTATATTTTTAATCAATAGAATTTAATTTAAATAGCTAGTTTAAATTGTTATATTTTCCAAATGATCAAATTAAACTTCGGAACTTGTTCTAGTATGTTTAGAATAGTGGTTAAACCCTAGATATGCCAGTTATTGTGTTTCGATTGGAGTTCAGAACCCCGAAATATATTATTATAAAATTTAAATGGATAAGCTCGAAATCAAATGGTATTTATTCGAAATCAAATTAATTAAAGCTACCCTAACTTGTACTTAAAGCCGACCTAAATTTTGTACTTGCACAGGCCTATTTTTCTTCATGCTTAAGTGTTCTTCCTATATAAATTGCATGCACTCCTCCCTCGATCTCCTTTCTATTTCTTTTATTGCCTGGCAATTTGAAATCCATGTTGCCATACTCAAAATCGAAGAGAAATCCAAACCTAAAAGCTTCCACGAAAATGGTCGTTACTGTAACACCCCGTAACTTTAAAGAACATTATAATGATAAACTAAAGAATACTAAATTAAATATTGGGAATTAAGTAAAATGGACTGCATCATTGCATTCGTCTTGGAATTCTGCTTAAGATAGACTCTGAGTTTGTGTAAAACGGACATCGTATGAAGAAGTTATTAAGCTTAGAAGTTTGTATACATATAAGCAAAATATACATATACAAAACCAGTCCAGAAATCAAAATCGAAAGGGGGGAAAACGCGGAAAATCGACCCATTGGGGGTCAACCCTAGGGTCGACCCATATAAGGGGGTGTCAATCCTAGGGTCAACCCCGGGTCGACCCCACCCAGATCCGGGCCAGATCCCTTCCCTGCACTTGGACACGTTTCTGAACGAGATTCGTTGCCTTGAGGCTATATATAGGACCTTATCTCTATTGTTTTATTCATCAAAATCAATGGAGACAATGAGAAGTTGCTCCAACTCAGATTGAATTAGCCTATTCTTCTGCAACAACAACTTATACGTATTCAAGAATCTCTGCTTCAACATCGACATTCATTTCTCTGTTCTTTAGATCCATTCTCTATCAGTTTATGTTGCTTTTAGATATAAACATTTAATAAGTAATCCTAACACGTTTATAAGTTTGGATCTAAACCTATGCATGTTAATAACCTAAATCATAACTATACAGATATGTCATTACTTGTACACCTATTATTCAGTTCTCATATGTTGATTCCTGATATGCCTATTTCTGTCATCATATGCCTATTCTTTTGTTATGCTCATTTCTGTCATCATATGCCTATTCTATTATTATCCCCAATTCTATTATCATATGCCTATTCTGTTATTATGCCTATTTCTGCTCCCTTCTCTCCTTCCTTCCCTTTTTATTTTTATAGCCAGGCAACCTTCGAGCCTAGGCCTGTCGCTGAAATATGCAAATGAACGAAATTGGGAATGGTAAATTAGGGCATAACTTGCATCGTAATACATGACTGGGATTTGGGGGCATAACCTATACCATGATCTAAGACTTTAATTTTGGGCATATCGTACATGATGATTTATGATTTGAGGGTAGGGGCATGAAAAACCTATGATGAAGATGAATAATTGTTTAAGAATGAATATGCCTAAATTTACAGTAAATAGAAACTATAACCGCACTTAGACACGAGGTTAGATTACACTTGTGGTAGAAGTCTGCCCGGAACCGCCCGGCAAATCCAGCATCCACGAGTGGTTAATTTAATGTGAGGGGTCTAGTGCGTAAATGTGCACATAACGGTGCTAGGACACGAGGTTAAGTCCAACTTGTGGTAGAAGTCTGCCCGGAACCGCGAGGCATATCCAGCATCCACAAGTGGTCGACTTAATGTGAGAAGTCTGGTGAATTAACATATATGAACGGGAAATGATAATAACTTGTTAACCCGTAATACTTAACCTGTTTAACTATTTGGGGGTTATATGAACCTATCAAATTGTGTAAGGGTTAAGTAAGCTTGTTTGAATAAATGGGGGGTTAAGTAAATCTGCTAAATATTTGGGGGGTTATGCGAACCCGAAGAACTTAACCTGTTTTATATGGGGTTATGCAGACTTGTTAATCTGTTAGGCATAACCTATCAAAATCCTAGTAGTAGGGATGCAAGCCTAGGGGGCGGCTTGTATTATCTATTGTGTGGGACCCATATCAGTCAGTAACCCATACTGGTATCCAAAGAGGGACCCCGAACGAGGTAGGGGCCAAGGCACGCTTACTTAGCCGATTATAAGAGGTTCATATGGGTAGAGGTGTCTGATGGCGCGTTCCGACGGAGTCATGTGTATGCATGGATCCACTTGCTTGGGAAAATAAGACGCTATAGCACCAGTAGATATGGTTGTGTGCCACCTTAGGAAGTGATACATCCTTTTGTGGGGCCAACACAGGGTATCTACAGGATAAGGAGCCGATCGATTGGGTGTTGTAATTAGGGTACATCTAGTCCTGCCTGTTTAGGAGCCCATTATTATCGTTTGGGGTAACACCCGTTATTTCTGTGGGGCTGCATGTTATTATCGTTGGGGGTAAAGCCCGTCACTAGAAGTATACCTAAGTCTACCATTCTGTTACTGTTGGGATCATTCTGTTTCTGTTATACTAGTATTGGTGCAGAGATAAGTATTTGAAAAGCGCAATCTACTCTGTTCTGTTTATTCTTCTTATCCGGCTCAGTCTATTATACCTGTCTTATGGTACTGTTATCTCTCTCATCCAGTTTATATGCCTATCATGATACTTTTACTTATTTATATGTTAAAAGTAACTGGACTCGCCATACTTTATGTCTGACCCGTTTTGTTTCCTTTTCTCTCTCTTCTTTTCTTCCCAGGTTCTCATGGTGGGAATACTCAGGCTTGATTGGATTCTCTCTTCTGTTTCTTCTTGGAGGTGCTTAGATGTACCGCTTTGATTATGTCTATCTTGTTGTGGCTATTTTCGGGGATTATGATTTTACATTACTGTACTCCTATAATTTTAGTACAAGGCAGATATTTTAAGTTGATGTAATGGGTTTTCTGTATTTCAGACTTACGTTGTAACTGGATTTTGGACCATGATGTTTTCTGTTTGAAGAATAAAGTTTTGAATTCCATTGTTATTTTATATCTATCTTGTGATGTTTCTGTTTACCTACAAGGCTTCACGGAACTTAGTGCATTCTATTAAAGAGTGACATTAACGGACATGGGGTGTCACATTTAGTATCAGAGCTGAAGGTTATCAGATCAGATAAAAGAGTTTTCAAAAATTGTTTTCAAAATGTTTAGAAAAAAGTATTTTAAAAAAAAAGTCTATTTTGAAAAACATATTCCCTAAAGCCATACGAAATATCTTTCGATTCTTCATTTGAATCCCTTTTCCTTTTCTTTTCAGCATGTCTAGGGAACCGAATATTCCCGAGGGCATTCAGATATCAGCTTGGTTCTGTAGGTATCTTGAGGCTACGGTGCTTACCGAAGGCCAAGCAGACGCTCCTTCCCCAGTTGTAGCCGATGTTCTCCCTCCTCCGCGAGCGGATAATTTCTCCAATATATGCAAGGATTTCTATGCGATGGGAGGAAAGCCTTTCCGAGGAACTGAGACTTTTGTAGAAGCAAGGAATTGGCTTAAAGAAACTGAGGTTTTGTTTGGGATTTTTGAGGTTAACGACCGTAGGAAGATTTAGTTGGTCGTTTGGTAGCTGAAAGATGAGGCTTCATTCTAGTGGGAAATGACGCAAGCAGGGCGTCTAGTTGAGACTTGGGATAATTTACGATAGAGATTCGAGATGAAATTTCTTTCTCAGGCAGAAGAGAGTATGCAAATGAAAAGATTTTGGGCACTTAAGCAAGGAGGCATGTCTGTCAAAGAGTTTGTCAATAAGTTCAATCAATTGGCTAGGTTTGGTTTGGAGCTAGTGAACACCCCTCACAAGAAAGCTTTGAGGTTTGAAAGAGGGTTAAATGAACCCCTCCATGGGTTGGCTATGTCACATGTTCCGATGGGGGCAACTTTTGATAAACTCGTTGATATGGAATTGATGCGCGAAGAAGATAAAGGCGAATTGAAAGAGGCTAAGATTGATGAGACACAAAACAAGAAAGTGTGGCCCAAGAAAGAAAAACAACAACAAAAGAACGAAAAAAAGAATGAAAAAGCCTGATATAAGAGGAAATATCATAGTTGTGGACGCGTGGGTCATTTGAGCAAAGAGTGCAGAAAAAGGAAGAATGCTTGTTTCCACTGTGGTGAGGTCAAACACTATACTAAGGAGTGCCTGAAGAAGCAGCGGCAGGATCATCTAGATGGCAGGTGCATGCTCTCATGGCCGGTGTATACCAGATAGAGGTAGGAAAGTTTCTGTTGATGGTTTGATTTCTCTTTCCGATCATCCTGTTAGAACTCTTTTTTATTCTGGCGCTTCGCATTCTTTTGTATCTGATTCTGTGGTTGAGTCTCTACACCTTAGTACTAGTATGGTTTTGGATCCCATTGTTGTCTCAAACCCCATTGGGGGAATGGCTCATCTGTCCATGATTTGTCGGGGTTTGAGGATATCTGTATTGGGCGTCGAGTTTGAGTGTGACGCATATGTGCCTGCTTTCATGGGCTATGGTTTGATTCTAGGGATGGATTGGCTAGCCATGTATGGTGCCATTCTGGACTGTGAGAGGAGGGTCGTTAGGCTTTTGACTTTCCACAGGAGGACTCTTAAGATTTCTTATGACTCTAAGGGGTCTGTCATGCTTAGTTTCCCTGAGTTGCTTAATGCATCTATCAATGATTTACGATCTGTACTAGTAGTCTGTAAGTATCAGATGTTTTTGAGGAGGTTTAGGGCTTACCTCCAAGGCACGAGATTTATTTCCAGATATACTTGGTGGACAATGCAAAGCTAGTTGCATTGCCTGTGCGCCACATGGCTCCGAGAGAAAGGAGGGAGCTCAGCAAGCAAGTAGCGGAGCTACTTGAGAAAGGGTTTATTAGGCGAAGCATATCGGAATAGGGTGCTCCAGTCGTTTTCACGACTAAGACTGATGGTTTGCTTCGCTTATGTATGGATTACAGGGAGTTGAATAAGCTCACTAAGAAGAATAGGCACCCAATCCCCAGGATAGATTGTCTGTTTGACCAGCTTGTTGGTGCATCTGTTTTCTCCCAGTTAGACTCGGCCATGGGGTTTCATCAATTGAGGGTGGCCGAGGACAGTCTAGACAAAACTGCTTTTAGAACTCCAGATGGTTTCTTCGAGTGGCTCGTCATGCCTTTTGGGTTGATGAATGCACCCGTCCATTTTGTTGATCAGACGAGTAGGGTGTTGCGGGAGTTTCTAAATAAGTTCGTTGTGGTCTCTGTTGATGACATCTTGATTTTCTTGAAGAATGAATAAGAGCATGCCCTACATCTAAAGGAGGTTTTGAAGACTCTCCGAGCGCATCAGCTTAAGGAAAATTTTCCAAATGTCAGTTTTGGAGACAAGAAGTGAGATTTCTAGGGCATGTGGTCTCTAAGGATGGGATAGAAGTTGATCTCACGGAAGTAGTTGCAGATTAAGATTAGAAGATTCCAAAGAATGCAACGGAGGTGAGGAGTTTTCTTGGTTTAACGGGCTATTATAGGAAGTTCATTAAGGACTTCGGAATGATATCAGCCCCACCCATTAGATTGACAAAGAAGAATCTGACCTTTTCTTGGGATATTGACTGTGAGGATGCTTTTTAGCAATTAAAGAGGGCTCTAGCAATAGCTCCAGTTTTGACTTTGCCGGACGGGAACAAGGTGTTCATAGTATACACTGATGCATGTGGCATAGGGCTTGGTGCTGTTTGATGCAAGAGGGAAGGATAGTATATTACGGTGGAAGATAGTTGAGAGTTCATGAGAAGAACTACCCTACCCATGACTTAGAGTTGGCTGCCATAGTGTGTTCGCGCTTAAGACCTGGCATCATTATCTACTTGGAGAGAAGTTCGAGTTGTATACCGATCATAAATCTATCAAGTATTTGTTCTCACAGAAGGATCTCAATTTGTGGCAACAGAGATGGTTGGAGTTCCCAGCGCCCTATGATTTTGAGATTTCTTATACCCCTGGAAAGGGTAATGTGGTGGCGGATGCGTTGAGTAGACAGAGGATGGCTTTGAGTCCACTATTTGTAGAAAGGCGGAGCTTGGAGTATATATTGACCTTTGATTTTAGGCTATCTACGAATCTTATACCTTGTTTGTTGGCATCCCTAGAGGTGCGACCTACTCTTATAGATTAGATAGGAACTTCACAGTAAGAGGATCCACAGATAGCATACATCTTTGATAGGCTCAATAGAGGGGAGACTCCTAGTCACCTCAGTAGATACTCCACGGATGATAGAGGGTGGTTGCGACGAGATGGAAGGCTTTGTGTTCCCCGAGTTGGGACTTTGTTGAAGACAGTCCTTGAGGAATCCCATCATTCTAGGACGACTATTTATCCATGCGATGAAAAGATGTATAGAGATGTGAAGAGGGTTTGCTTTTGGGCTGGGATGAAGAAAGACGTAGCGGAGCTTGTTTCTCGATGTTTGATTTGTCAGCAAGTCAAAGCTGAGCAAAGGAAGCCCGGCTGTTTACTTCATCTTTTGGAGGTCCCACAGTGGAAGTGGGAGAGCGTCTCTATGGATTTCATTGATGGTTTGCCTAGATCGAGGAAAGGAAACATCAGTATTTGGGTTACATTTGACAGGCTTACTAAGAGCGCTTGTTACATTCCTGTTAAGAGTAAGAGAATGACAACATGGTTGGAAGTAGTATATCTTCATGAGATTGTCCGTCTATATAGAGTACCTTCCAGTATAGTGAGTGATCGTGACCCCATATTCACCATTGAGTTTTGGAGGAGCTTGCAAGAGGCATTCGGTACACAGTTGTGTTTGAGCACCGCTTATCACCCTCAGACCGATGGGCAGACTGAGAGGGTGAACAAGGTTCTTGAGGATCTTCTAAGGCTGTGTATCCTAGACTTCATAGGGATTTAGGAAAAGCATCTTCCTTTGGTAGACTTTGCCTATAACAATAGTTATTAAGCTAGTATTGGCATGGCACCCTTTGAGGCATTGTATGGACGACCCGTAGATCATTGACTTGTTGGTGGGAGTTTACAGATAGGCTTCTACTTGGACCTGAGATGATTAGAGAAACTTCAGAGAAGATTGATCTTATCTACAGACGCATGAAGATAGCTCAGGACAGGAAGAAGTCCTACGAGATAAGAGAAAGACTGATATCGAGTTTGAGGTAGGAGACATGGTTTTCATCAAGGTATCACCTTTGAGGAATGTGGTTCGCTTTGGATATATGGGGAAATTGGCCCCAAGGTTTGTAGGACCATTTCCCATAACAGAAAGGACTGGCCAAATGGCCTATATGGTGAAACAACCAGAGAGAATGGCGGGTGTTCATGATGTTTTCCACATTTCTCATTTTTGGAAATGTCTGCATGATACAACAGAGTTAGTTGAGCCTAGTATGCTTGAGGAACTAGAGGTGGAACGGGAGGCGATAGTTAGACGAGTTCCTTCCCGTATTTTTGGATCAGAGTTTAAGAAGCTATGCAATCGAGAAGTCAAGTTGATAAAAGTCCAATGGGGAGAAGATAGAGAAGATGCAACTTGGGAGACTGAAAACAAGATTCGCGCTTCGTACCCTTTTCTTTTCAAAGGTATGTTCTTAACTTCTTTTTCCAAAGCTTTTATTCGTACTTCTTTCTGTCATTAAGTACAACCTATCGATCGAATCTTCGACCTTTAGGTAGGAAACCAATGGATGTAAACATGTTTTTGAGACATGTTATGCTTGATGGATGCAAGTGTTTGCTAGTGGTTGCTCGTGGATGCATAAACACACACACACACACGACACTAGCTCGGCTCAATCACTCTCATACTGCATATGGATGCGTGTGCATATTTTTCTTTATAGATGGAAACGGATGTAACATCACATGAATGTTGCATTTGGATGGATGATTGTGCATGCATATAACATTTACATGATTTACTAGGACTATTTGTATACATGTTGGATTCATGGCACTGACATAGATTGCATTAAGGAGGTCGACTGAATCAGTAGACCGCCTGATCTTTCGCGTTAGTATAGAGACATACACACACCTTTGCATATGTTCATATAAGCATTAGAAACCTTTTAAGGACAACAGATGCCTGTGATTGGTGGATGAGTAGATGGATGATGGATGTTAGGACATACATTATTCTTAACTTGGAGATTTCGAGGACGAAATAGTTTAAGTAGGGGAGAATGTAACACCCCGTAATATTAAAAAATATTAAAATGATAAAATAAAGAATACTTAATTAAATATTGGGAATTAAGTAAAATGGACTGCACTATTGCGTTCGACCCGGAATTCGCCTTAAGATAGACTCCGAGTTTGCATAAAATGGACATCGTATGAAGAAGTTATTAAGCTTAGAAGTTTGTATATATATAAGCAATATATATATATACACACACAAAAAACCAGTTCAAAAAGCAAAATCGAAGGGCGAAAGACACGCGGAAAATCGACCCGTTGGGGGTCGACCCTATGGTTGACCCATACAAGGGGGTGTCGATCTTAGGGTCAACCGTGGGGTCGACCCCACCCAGATCCGGACCAGATCCCTTCCTTGCACTTGGATGCAATTATGAACAAGATTCGTTGGCTTGAGGCTATATATAGGACCTCATTTCTATTGTTTTATTCATCAAAAATAATGGAGACAACGAGATGCTGCCCCAGCTCAGATTGAATTAGCCTATTCTTCTGCAAGAATGTCTTATACATATTCAAAAATATCTGCTTCAACATCAACATTCATTTCTCTGTTCTTTAGATCCAATCTCTGTCAATTTATGTTGCTTTTAGATATAAACATTTAATAAGTAATCCTGACATGTTTATATGTTTGGATCTAAACCTATGCCTGTTAATAACCTGAACATAACTATACAGATATGCAATTAGTTGTACACCTGCTGTTTAGTTCTCATATGCCTATTCCTGATATGCCTATTTCTGTCATCATATGCCGATTCTGTTATTATGCCCATTTCTATCATTATATGCCTATTCTGCTATTATGCCCGTTTCTGTTATCATATACCTATTATGTTATTATGCCTAATTTTGTTCTCTTCTCTCCCTCCTTCCCTTTTTATTTTTATAGCCAGGCTACCTTCGAGCCTAGGCCTATCGCTGAAATATGCAAACGAACGAAATTGGGAATGGTAAATTGGGGCATAACTTGTCTCGTAAAACATGACTGGGATTTGGGGGCATAACCTATATAGTGATCTAAGAATTTAATTTGGGGCATATCGTACATGATGATTTATGATTTGAGGATAGGGGCATGAAAAACATATGATGAACATGAATAATTGATTAAGAATGAATATGTCTAAATTTACAGTAAATAGAAACTGTAACCACACTTAGGCACAAGGTTAGATTACACTTGTGGTAGAAGTCTGCCCGACATCACTTGGCAAATTTAGCATCCACGAGTGGTTAATTTAATGTGAGGGGTCTATTGCGTAAATGTACACGTAACGGTGCTAGGATACGAGGTTAAGCCCAACTTGTGGTAGAAGTCTGCCCGGAACCGCCTGACATATCCAGCATCCACAAGTGGTCGACCTAATGTGAGAAGTCTGGTGCATTAACATACATGAACGGGAAATGATAATAACCCTTTAACCTATAATACTTAACCTTTTTAATTCTGTAGGGGTTATATGAACTTGTCAAATTGTGTAAGGGTTAAGTAAGCTTGTTTGAATAAATGGGGGGTTAAGTAAATCTGTTAAAGCTGTGGGGGTTATACGAACCCGACAAACTTAACCTGTTTTATATGTTGGGGTTATGTGGACCTGTGCAATTAAAGCGGGATACGACTCCATAGCGGTTGAGGTGCGAAAACTCATAGTGGGGATATATCGAAGATATAACAGGATATAACGGATAACTGATAATAACACATACAATATATATTTTAAGTACTTTTTACCATGTAGTTGCATTAACCAAGTGTATAATTAAAATTTCACCTAGGTAAATGTAATATATTGTCAATATAAAGAATATATATGTATATGTGATTAAGCATTAATTAAACTAGCAATTTTTCTAACGACGAAAAATGGGCATTTACTGTTAAAAAGGGAACAAGTATAATTTACTATTTCATACCAAGCAAAAAAAAGTTACAATAAAATCAAGATAAACAAAGTCAACACTTAAAAAGTTAGAGCTAGTTATATTGTCCAATAACATATCCCATTGTCCCATTGAAGTAAATATAAACATATAATCAAGACATCCAGCAAAATCCCAAAAAATAAACCTTTAGATGCCAGAATGAACATATACTAGTTTTCACCTAAGCATGTACATCCTCCAAAACACAAAAATCTAACATGTAGCATTAACTTATATGTCAATGTCGATAAATTCATTTTCATCGTCTTCCTCTTCCCCTAGATCTTGTCCATCTAACTCTCCAAGTTCCAACTCAACTTCTTGATCTTCTTCGCTATGATCATCAGGAAACAAAGTTCTCCTTACCCTACTTCTAGTAATTGGACCTTCATTTTCATCTCCATTCCTTATCACGTGAACTTGCTCTAATGTGATATCATCACCTTCCGCTACATAATCTTGAAGCTCTTCCTCGCTTGGAATAATCCATTCATCACATTCCTCAATTTCTTTTAGAAGAATGGGATCGCTACTACCATAAGCAAGTCTTTCTTTGGATCTTCTCTCTAGTTTTCAATTGTATTGAATGTAAACAAGACGGTTTAATTTTTCTTGATGTAGACAATTTCTCTTCTTGGAATGCAACTGCAATATTTTAAAAAGGAGATCGAAAAACAAAATTGTCAATTTCACAAAGATTTATTTTTCAGAAAAAAATAATCATAGGTAGGATTTGCATATGATGGCATATACATTTGTGCATGCTAGCTAGAGAGAGGCATATGCAAATGCATATGCTAGAGAGAGGCATATGCATATGCTAGGCACGACATACGCACTTGCATACGCGTATGCAAATTAATGCCTATGTTATATGCGCAGCAGCATAGGCATATGCAAATGCATATGCTTTTGCATATGCCTGCGCATATGCATGTGCACAGCATATGCAAAAATTACATATGCCTGTTGGCATATGCATTTGCATATGCCTGTTGTAACAACCTGAATTTTTGAGTATCTGGGCATAACATACTATAATGTGTTTTTGTATTTTAAATTTGAAGAGGATAGAATATGAGTTTGGGAGCCCAGCTCATATATTATTTTAAAAAAAAACTAGAAATAAGAAATTTGTAATTTTGTATGCTAGAATAAATTAAATGTCCTTAATTTAATAAGTAATTTATTCCAATATGCGTTTATAAATTATAACTCGTTGATTTATGCGAATATTGAAAATATATAATATTGATTGAGAATCAATATTTAAGTGAAAAATATATTTCAATATTAATGACAAATTGTTGGTTGAGATAATTATTAGCTATTGTCTTGGATTTCAATTGCTAGAATATTTGTCATAATAAAATAGAGAATTGTGTTTTTAAACTATGGTGGAAGATTTAATATAATAATAGAAATATTATAACATTGGATTTGTTGATTGTTGTTAATATTTTAATGTGTAACTTTTAAATATTAACAACAATGAGTGACTTAGTCGGATTGTTTTCATTATAAAAATAAATGTTGATTGAAAATCAATATTTGTAAAATATTTGTTAGAGTTAATTAATTTAATTTACTAAATCAATGAAGGATGTGAAATTTGTTGGTAAAATATAATTATGTTTATGTTATCGACAACATGGATGCTTTAACAGGATTGTTGTCAAATATATATATTAAGTGTGAATCAATATTTGGGGTTTTTAGATGGTTATTATAGATAGTTGAGCTAATTTGTTAAATCAACGTAGATTATAAATCTTGTTGCAAAAATATAAATATGTTTTCAAAGATAAGAGAATTATTTGATAAACATATTTATATTCGATTGTCATGACTAGATTAAAATAAAATATAGTTTAAGAGCTTTTGGCAGTTATTATGATGGATAAATTGTATTTCAAAAATCAAATACAATCTAATTGGTTTTTGTATGTGTTGGTGAAATTTACAAATGTGTTTCATTAGTAAAATAATTATTGTGATAAACAAAAGAAATTTATATGCAATGTTAGAAGTGTGATTCAAAACATTATTTAAAGTGTTTTGAAACCTAATATAAAGTGTGTTTGTGTTTTATGTTTTAAGCACAAATTAATTAGTGATTTGTAGTGTGTGTTTATTGATTGAAGAAGTGTTTGGAGTTTTATAATTGGGAACTAGAGGGTGATTACCTATATTATCCCTTTTGGGCCATGATGAATGTTGTAGCCCATTATTCTTTGGCTTGAGATAGTTCTGGAAGGAGAAAAATAGACAATACCGACAATTTTCTTCCTCATCCTTACTCCTTATCGTGCAAAAAATTTCATGGACTCTTCTTTAATTCACCAAAACCCTAGCTGATCTGAAAATCATAGAAAATCAAATAAAATCTCAAAAATTCTCAAATTTGGATATGATGTTGGTAACACATTCCAACACCTCTCCTCTAATTTTTGTAGCATTTGGTTCTGTTTTGAGGCATCAAACATCTTCGTTCATCTAGAAATTTTGGGATTAGATCTGGGATGAAAACGCAGGTTGCATGACATTTTCTTCGCTTCTTAAAGATCTTGATGGGATCAAAGCTTCTAATTGTTGCCAAATTCATGGTAATTCTTGCTGGTAATCAAGGTTAGTATTTTGATCATAACTTTTGCGTTCTTCATCCGAATTGGATAATTTTTTATGTTCCGAAAACTTGAAAAAGAATGTGACAATTCCATGTTAAGCCATTCGACGATTCTGAGAGTAAATGATCGGAAAACCTAATGCAATCTCGCTGTCCTATCACGGTAAATTTCAATTTGAATCTTAGTTCGTATTTCAATCATAACTTTCTCATCCTTTATCGAAATTTGGTGATTCTTGATGTTCTGGAAATCTTAGAATATTTTCTACAACTTCATGTTTTGAGTTTTCTGGAATTTTGATTTTATTTTAGCCAAAATTGAATTTTTCTATTGGTATCCCGAGAGCAAGACATATATTGCTCTATGGTTTGAAGCTGAAACCAAATTGCTCGTATTTGTTTCATTTCTTAACTGAATTCGATGATGTTAGATGTTTCGGAAAGCTTGAATTGTATGCAACAATTTTCCTACAATTTTTTTTAATATTTTGATGTCGCTAGCTTGAAACAACCAATTTTATCTGTTGTCCTATGTTTGTTTCAATTTGTTATTGCATTTATTATTTTCTAACTAATTGAAAGTTGTTTTGCATCCATGAACATGTACAAGCATGCACTTACTTGTTAATTGCGATGTTAAATAATTTGCATTTTTAGAGGATTTCTAAATAATAAAAGTATTTATACTATCCTTATTTTTATATAAAATGTGGAATTTTAATAAATGGATTTCAAAAATTATTTAAAAAAAACGGTTTCCTTAGTAAATTATTTTAGAAAGAACATAAACTATTTTGTTTCACTTTTCAGACGTATAAGAATGAGAATTAAACGATTTAGTAAAAATATGTGGTATCGGACATGTGTTTTTATTTTATCACTTTATATCGGACTTGTACGATCGAAACTCTTTTGATGCGATTTTTTTGAGATATTGCAAAATTTTGGCGAAGGTCGTTGGTTCTAGAACTACTCTACTGGAGTATGCTCGATGATGAACCAACCACGATGCTGTGTAAACTTGCCAATGAGACGAGGAAAGCTATTCTATGATAAATTCATGGTATTTTGATGTTTATGAGTTCATAATGTTTATGAATTTACGATTTTTTGATGTTAATGATGGATTTTTACTTGTCGATGAGATGAGACATGTTTGATTGCTCATTAGTACTCGTCGGAAAGAGGGAGAGAGATGAGACGAGTTTGGTATCTTTACACTCGTCGATGAGATAAGGTAGTGTATATTTGATGATGTTTATGATGTTTTCTAATGTGGCAACGACAAATAGCTAGTAAACCGTTAGGTGTGAACGTATGATACGGGACATATGTTGGCGCCTTATGGGTTCCTATCCGAGAGGTTGAGAAACATTCAAGATGATTACTAGTACTATAACCGAGTACTCGATTGGAGTCATCATGATGTTTACGACTATAGCCATCACGATGATCACGATGTTTTTGACTCCAATCATCATGATGTTTATTACTCAGGTTTTTGTGACTCAGTGGAATCACGATGTTCTCGGCTATCGTCAACATGATGATGATGTTGTTTGTGTCCCTAATCATCACGATGTATGGTACGAAAAAGTATAGCACTAGTCAAGATGTAATGCACGTGCAGTTTCACATGATGTTTTAACTGTTTTAATTTCACCACTATATGATGATGTTTATTACTGCCTCGAGCAAGATGAAGGCATAATTAAATTGATGGTTTCATGTTGATTTTGAATCAGATGTTTTGTATTCCATATAAGTTATATTATGATAATTTCTATAAAAAAATGGGTTTGAGATTTACGGTGGATTTAAGATGTGCTTAGATTTATACTTGTGAGATAAGGTATAAATGGTTATGAAGATTCTTTTATGTTGAGTTTTAATTATGGATTTATAATGTATTTATATTCATATCGATGAGAGGAGATATGGATAAGTATGATGCTTCTTTTATGATTGAGTTTTATATTTCTCTTGATGATACTTGAGAGTATGCCAATGAGATGAGGCATATTCATTCAGATTTATTTCTATATGTGAAGCGTAGGTATCCTTGAAATATATACGTATTGATGTTTTCTTCTAATAAGATATTCAATTCTTTTGAAGTATATACTACCATTGACATTAGGCGAAAGCAAGTTTGATTGAGTCTTACTTTTAAGATTCTTCTAGTTGAAGTCTCTTTTATTAGGTATTGATTATGTCACTTGAGTATGACCATATCCAAGATATTTCTTATTTTTCTCTAGAGCATAGATTATTCCTTCTAATGAGGTGAATCATTGTTATGGAATGATATCCTTCGAGTAAAAGGACACAATATCTTTCCTTTACTTCTCATTACCAGTTGTTCTATTTAACCAATGAATTTAGCTAGCCCTACCCTTGTGTTTTCACTCGGGTCAGACCGAGTTTGTTTCATGTATCAGTCTCCCTTTTGGCTCTTAGCTGTAACACCCCACATCCGTTAGTGTCACGCACAAAGGGAATGCACCAAGTTCTGTGAAGTATTATAGGTAAAAGATGCAGATAAATTACAAGAAAGATAAATAAAGCAGCGGAAAAAGTGAATAAAACTTTATTTCATTTATAACAGCTTGTACAAGGATTGTTTTCCAACAACAAAGTATCTATCTTGTCTAACAAAATAAAGAAGCATAAATATACAATGATATTCCCCAATAAAACATTAGCCAACCATAGCGGTGGAAAAGAGAGTCCAAAGCAGCACATCAAAGAGTCTTCAAGCTTGGAAAGAGTAACAGTTCATACAAATCTGAGCTATTCCCTCCCTGACTACCTGGGAGGGGGGAACGGAAGAAAAGAAGACGAAAGAAAACATAGAGTCAGACATAAAGCCCGGTAAGTCTAGTGGTGTTTAGGTATATGAATAAAGAAAAGGACATGACATGCATAAACTGAAAATGGGACGATACCATAAACTAAGGCAAAGCGGTTTAGAATCGAAATTACTATCGCACCCCATACTAATCTCTGCACCACCTAACTAGTATCCCAACTAGTAATCTGTATAAAGATGATAACGTGATCCCCCTCCTGTAATTGCGGTTGCCCTTAGGTGTATATCCATTATTTATTACCTAGATCTAATCTAGGGTTTTCTTAGTCGAGCGCTTCCTAGATTCAACTAGGGCTTATGCGACTTATCTAATACTTCTCGGCTTCAGCATTTATGCCACCTAGGTCCAACTAGGGATTATGCTACCTGTCAAACGATGCCCTTAGTCTAGGACACACTACCTAGAGTGGTATATGTTCCTAGACTTTCCCCACGTAAGTGTCGCGAATCGTTTATCGCTGTCTAGATGCACATGTCCTGAAATGTGCGACCCGAGTCCCGTGGCAGGGTTATTCTAGAAACACGGAACTCGGTCTAGAGCTTTCAGATATCTGCCGATGCAGATGCTAAGGTCTGTTTTTCTACCAGTGGTTATGGTCCCACGTGACCCCTCCCTCAACTAATGAAAGGCAATCCAAGAAAATCAAGCACGAGAACTATACTCCTGCCACCTATGCCCCACTTTCCTATTGGCCAGCCTCACCCATAAATAGATAGCAAGTATATGGTCTGTTGGGAGTTCTCTGCCTTTCCGCATGCGTACTATGATTGACTCAAGATGGTAGGTAGACGACGAGTCGCTATCACAGGGCTACTGGTCTCGTCGAATCACGCTGATCCATCCTAGTCTTTAGGTTGCCTTAAATTGCAACCAAGGCATACCCTTGGTTCTTCTGACGCAGACCTTAACCTCTGTGAGCCCAGGCGGATCATCTGCAGCCTCACAGAGGGATAACAAGAGTACCCTCACGTCCCCCGAAGCTACGTGCTTCTAAACCCAGTCTGCTGGAGCCTTTTTTTGAAATCAGATAAACGTTTGATCCTTCTCATGCACTTGTTAAGCGATGATCTACCATATCGGGTTATTCATATATTATGGACCGGATCAGTTTTCTTGACTAAGAATTATTACTTAGTTGTTCTCAACTAAGGTTTACCACTTAGTTTCTTTTCCCACAAATCTTGTTAACTAAGGTTTATCACTTAGTTTCTTTAACTGGGGATTTCAACTTAGCTCCCGTTCTCGATTGTTTCTTAACTAGGGTTTTCTACTTAGCCCTCTTTCTCGTCAATTGGATTGGTTAAGTGTCATTAGTCAATTCAGGTTAGCTTAACCCATTCCTTTGTAATATTAAACTGGCTAAGTGTTATCAGTAGTTCATGTCGACTTAACCCTCTCACAAACCAAGTTATATTGGTTAAGTATTTCTTATTACTTAACCCAACCCATTCATCTTGTATTGGTTAAGTGTCACCTAACCTAATCTTGCCCATCTGTTTTAACTAACATGTTATAGTGGTTAAGTGTTCCCTTAGTTAACTTAACCCTAACATCTGTTTAATTAACATGTTCTAATGGTTAGGTATTGTCCCTTCATGTGTCAACTTAACCCTATTCAATTTATCACACTATGATGGTTAATTGTTCTAAGTTTACTTAACCCTACCCTCTAGTCCAACTAACATATTAAATTGGCTAAGTGTATTTACTTAACCTTACCCACTTATCTAGCTAACGTGTTATAATGGTTAAGTATTCTAAATTTACTTAACCTCACCCACTTATCTAATTATCAGGTTATAATGGTTAAGTGTCCTGAATTTACTTAACCTCACCCTCTAGTCTAGTTAATATGTTAAATTGGTTAAGTATATTAACTTTACCTAACCTCACCTTCTAGTCTAGTTAACATGTTAAATCAGTTAAGTGTTTTCTTAGTTACTTAACCCCTACAAGTCTTGTCTTGTTAACATGTTAAGCTGGTTAAGTGTTTTAGTTAACTTAACCCTACCATCTATCCTTAGCCTCTTAGAGCACCTGACTACTCACATTAGACAGATATTGCTACGATTACTGGATGTACCGGTCGGTTCCGGGCAGGTTTACACTGTAGCTCAGTCTAACCTCGGGTCATTATTGGGCTCAATGCTTAACCACCCACATTGGATAGGTATTGTTGTGACTACTGGACAGCCGGGCAGGTTTACATCACAACTCAATCCAACCTCGGGTTAAGCATACTCGTATTTTCTAGATTTACATATTTGTCACCTTTCATTTTTATATGTAAATGTTTATGGCCCAATTATCCAAACCCACTAATTTTGGGTATAATTTATACCGCTTTAAATGTCACTAGTCATTGGCATGTGTCAGACATGCCGATACATGTATTTTATTTTAAACCCAACGTTTGTTTCCCCCGTTTGTACGTACGCAACATAACATATGTTGGGCTTAACATTTCAGCCCAACTCATAAACATAAAAAGGGGAAGCACAGAATCATGAATTGTTCTAGAATACATAAAAGTGTGTGGCGCATGAACTTGCAACATAGCGTTTTTCACTAACATAGATTGTGGGTCATGTGAACTTGCATTCAATAAGGATATATCTAAATGGGTGTCACATGAAATGGCGTACTTTTAGACTTGTTTACACATTGTTTTATACACATATAACTAGATATAATGTCAAACGCCAAACTAGCATAAAAATGTCCACTTTTTGACATAACCCAAAGGTGTAAACTAACTTTACATCAAGTAGCCTATTTCAACATGAAATTAGTATAATTTGTGTAACCAAAAGGTACTTGCATAAACCCAATTATCACTTGCAAATAAATATAATAATGTATACAATGGTTTTGAGTCGTGTAGGCATAAATGGTTTCAACTTGGAACATGTTTACATGAGTCTCAACCTAGGACTAAAAAGAATATATGCTAACCATGTTAACGACATAACATAAAGATGTCAATTCTAGTTTTTACTACAAACTTGCGAGTGATATTTATCTTCATATACAAATGTCAATAGGCTCGGATAAACCAATTTATGCCACAAACACTCAATACAAAATATGACATAATCAACGCAATACACAGAATTTACATCAATATTTTACAATAGTAAAACCCCAATTTCAATTACATCGAATCACATCGCAATTTCTATTCATATTCAGAAAACCACTATACTTACAATGGGCGCTGAAACTTGTTTTCTGGTTTCTGTTATTCTGAATTTACAAAGCTTTCCCTTGGAGTAGAAAACGTTGTATAGAAATTAGGTTAGACTTTTGTTTCTTGAATCGTTGTTCGTCTCTTTTCAAGCGGAGGCTCTCCTTAGTTTTCTTCTGACATCATGGCGGCTCAAGTTCTTATTTTTGTGTGAATTTTAGTTGGAGACCTAGGGTGTTTTTATAGAATTGCAAGTTAATTAGAGCCGTCGATGAAGCCAGGTTTAATCAAAGCCATCCGTTCTGAAGAGAAGCCAATCAAAAGAAGACAACTCAGCCCTAGTGACAAGACCAGGCCCAGAAATTTGACCAGAACACAGACCAGGCCAGCCAGACCTGACCAGGTCGACCGGGGAGGTCGACCCTATGGTCAACCTGGGTCAACCAGGTCGACACTATGGTCGACCCTATGGTCGACCTGGGTCACCCAGGTCGACACTATGGTCGACCCTAGGGTCGACCTGGGTTCTGGGCAGGAATTTTCCTGCCCAGCCCGGGTCTGGTCCTATTTTTGAATTTTGAATCCGTTTTTCGAGCTGTTTGAATTTTAAATAAATTCTTAAACTTCCGGAGGTCATATCTCCTTCGTACGGAGTCCGATTTACGCAAACTCGGACTCTATCTCAAGTAGAATTTCGAGACGAACGCAATGGCGTAACCCGTTTCCCTTAATTCTTCCTCTAAAATTTAATTATACTTTAATTTATGAAGCTTAATGTTACAGAACTACGGGGTGTTACATTCTCCCCCTCTTAAAAGGATTTCGTCCCCGAAATCTTCAAGTTAGGAAGAATGTGTCCTACTATCCAATCACTCATCTACTCAACCACTCAATCACAGGCATTCATTATGCTTAAAAATATTTCTAATGCTTTCATGTTCATATGCATAGTGTGTGTATATGTCTTTATCTAATGCAAAATCAGGCAGTCTACTGATTCAGTTGACCTCCCTAATGCGAATTATGTCAGTGCCATGCGTCCAATCATGTATACAAGCATCCCTAGTTATGTAAATACTACATGTGTGCATAGCCATTCATCCATATGCAACATCCATATGATAACATATCAAGCTAAATCCGTTAAGCAAATACATATATACGAATGCAATATGAAAGTGACTAAGTCGTTCTAGCGCATACGGTGTGTATATGCATCCACGAGCAACCACTTGCAACCATCAATCATAACATGTTTCAAATGCATGTTTACATCCATTGGCTTCTACCTAAGCATCGATGATACGTCCTAGAGGATATACCTTAAAAGCTAGAAACAAGTAGGCATAAAACTCCTAGAGAAAGGATATACGCTTAAGAAAAAGGGTATGATGCACGTATCTAGTCTTCAGTCTTCTAAGTCGCATCTTCTTGAGCTTCTCTGTACCGTATCTTATCTAGTTAATCTTCACGATTGTGAAGCTTCTTGACCTCCATTTCCAAAACTGTCATTGATCGGATAGCTGGCTTTTCATTGTCAACTGGATATATGCGGAAGTCTATCCCGCGTTTTAGGGGTAAACCTCTAACCTAATCAAAACATCTGCGTGCTCATGGACTATTCTAATGGATTGCAAATCGTCGATAAATGTATTATGCAATTCTAAATAGCTAAGCCTAACTGATCTCTTTAGGATCACGAAACCTCGAGGGTATTTCCAAGGCAAGTGAAAAAGTCTAGCTTTCAGAATTACTAGCCAACCAACCCATGCCTAGGATCAACTCATAGCCCATGGAACCAAAACATTACGCGTGTCCGTTCTCAAATCCCTCCAAACCAAAGGTAAACGGGCCGAACCACCAATTTGGATCTGAGACTAATTGGGGATATTCTACTATACAAGTACCTAGGTGCAGAGACTCAACTATGGAAGCAGGTATAAATGAATGTGAAGCTCTAAGATCAAAAGAGTACTAAATGCTTGATCAAATGAAAAGATAAACTTTTCCAATGGAGACTTTTATTATCTCTCTCCCAGGTATTCTGGTGGTGAAAGCACGCGCTCGTCCTCCTGAAAATCCTTTCCCTCGTCCTTGCCCTTGTCCTTAATTATATGCCCTATTATACCATAGAAAAGCTACTTCCTCTTGTATTAGATTCTATAATTCCTTCCTCCTTCGTGAGCCAAGTCCATATCCATGAATTCCTCATCCTTGGGTCGTGCCCTTTAGCCAAACTCCTCATCCTCTTCCTTGTGTAATCATGTTGACAAATCTCTCGAAAGATGCCTCCATCATACAGAAAACCCTACAAAGCTTGAAAGAAAACTAGCCGCAGGTGAAACTATTACGGCTATAGATGGAAGTCGGGCACTACTTCGCCCTTTGACGAGGTTACCTCCCAGAAAGCTGGGAGCCCCAGAGACTCAAGAAAGAAGGAAACAATGACTCAAACAGAGAATCAAAAGATAGTGCATATGGCTATGGGGAATATACCTTTAAAACAAAATATTTCTTTTGAAAATGCTTCTTTTAAACCCGTTTTGAAAATAATTTTTCAAATCTTTTATCTGATCCGATAACCTTCAGCTCTGATACCACGTGAAACACCCCACATCCGTTAGTGTCACTCACAAAGGGAATGAACTAAGTTCTGTGAAGTATTATAGGTAAAAGATGCAGATAAATTACAAGACAGATAAATAAAGCAGCGGAAAAAGTGAATAAAACTTTATTTCATTTATAACAGCTTGTACAAGGATTGTTTTCCAACAACAAAGTATCTATCTTGTTTAACAAAATAAAGAAGCATAAATATACAATGATATTTTTCCAATAAAACATTAGCCAGCCATAGCGGAGGAAAAGAGAGTCCAAAGCAGCACATCAAAGAGTCTTCAAGCTTGGAAAGAGTAACAGGTCCATACAAATCTGAGCTATTCCCTCCCTGACTACCCGGGGGGGGGGGGGGAACGGAAGAAAAGAAGACGAAAGAAAACATAGAGTCACACATAAAGCCTGGTAAGTCTAGTGGTGCTTCGGTATATGAATAAAGAAAAGGACATGACATGCATAAACTGAAAATGGGAAGATACCATAAACTAAGGCAAAGCTGTTTAGAATCGAAATTACTGTCGCACCCCATACTAATATCCGCACCACCTAACTAGTATCCCAACTAGTAATCTGTATAAAGACGATAACGTGATCCCCATCCTGTAATCGCGGTTGCCTTTAGGTGTATATCCATTATTTATTAACTAGATCTAATCTAGGGTTTTCTTAGTCGAGCGCTTCCTAGATTCAACTAGGGCTTATGCGACTTATCTAATACTTCTCGGCTTCAGGATTTATGCCACCTAGGTCCAACTAGGGATTATGCTACCTGTCGAACGATGGCCCTAGTCTAGGACACACTACCTAGAGTGGTATATGTTCCTAAACTTTCCCCACGTAAGTGTCGCGAATCATTTATCGCTGTCTAGATGCACATGTCCTGAAATGTGCGACCCGAGTCCCGTGGCAGGGCTATTCTAGAAACACGGAACTCGGTCGAGAGCTTTTAGATATCTGCCGATGCAGATGCTAAGGTCTGTTTTTCTACCAGTGGTTATGGTCCCACGTGACCCCTCCCTCAATTAATGAAAGGCAATCCAAGAAAATCAAGCACGAGAACTATACTCCTGCCACCTATGCCCCACTTTCCTATTGGCCAGCCTCACCCATAACTAGATAGCAAGTATATGGTCTATTGGGAGTTCTCTGCCTTTCCGCATGCATACTACGATTGACTCAAGATGGTAGGTAGACGATGAGTCGCTATCACAGGGCTACTGGTCTCGTCGAATCACGCTGATCCATCCTAGTCTATAGGTTGCCTTAAATTGCAACCAAGGCATACCCTTGGTTCTTCTGATGCAGACCTTAACCTCTGTGAGCCCAGGCGGATCATCTGCAGCCTCACAGAGGGATACCAAGAGTACCCTTACGTCCCCCGAAGCTACGTGCTTCTAAACCCAGTCCGCTGAGCCTTTTTTTCGAAATCGGATAAACGTTTTCTCCTTTTCATGCACTTGTTAAGCGATGATCTACCATATCGGGTTATTCATCTATTATGGACCGGCTCAGTTTTCTTGACTAAAAATTATTACTTAGTTGTTCTCAACTAAGGTTTACCACTTAGTTTCTTTTCCCACAAATCTTGTTAACTAAGGTTTATCACTTAGTTTCTTTAACTGGAGATTTCAACTTAGCTCCTGTTCTCGATTGTTTCTTAACTAGGGTTTTCTACTTAGCCCTCTTTCTCATCAATTGGATTGGTTAAGTGTCATTAGTCAATTCAGGTTAGCTTAACCCATTCCTTTGTCATATTAAACTGGCTAAGTGTTATCAGTAGTTCATGTCGACTTAACCCTATCACAAACCAAGTTATATTGGTTAAGTATTTCTTATTACTTAACCCAACACATTCATCTTGTATTGGTTAAGTGTCCCCTAACCTAATCTTGCCCATCTGTTTTAACTAACATGTTATAGCGGTTAAGTGTTCCCTTAGTTAACTTAACCCTAACATCTGTTTAATTAACATGTTCTAATGGTTAGGTATTGTCCCTTCATGTTACAACTTAACCCTGTTCAATTTATCACATTATAATGGTTAAGTGTTCTAAGTTTACTTAACCCTACCCTCTAGTCCAGCTAACATATTAAATTGGCTAAGTGTATTTACTTAACCTTACCCACTTATCTAGCTAACGTGTTATAATGGTTAAGTATTCTAAATTTACTTAGCCTCACCCACTTATCTAGTTATCAGGTTATAACGGTTAAGTGTCCTGAATTTACTTAACCTCACCCTCTAGTCTAGTTAATATGTTAAATTGGTTAAGTATATTAACTTTACTTAACCTCACCTTCTAGTCTAGTTAACATGTTAAATCGGTTAAGTGTTTTCTTAGTTACTTAACCCCTACAAGTCTTGTCTTGTTAAGATGTTAAGCTGGTTAAGTGTTTTAGTTAACTTAACCCTACCATATGTCCTTAGCCTCTTAGAGCACCTGACCACTCACATTAAACAGATATTGCTACGGTTACTGGATGTGCCGGTCGGTTCCGGGCAGGTTTACACCGTAGCTCTGTCAAACCTCAGGTCATTATTGGGCTTAATGCTTAACCACCCACATTGGATAGGTATTGTTATGACTACTGGACAGCCGGGCGGGTCCGGGCAGGTTTACATCACAACTCAATCCAACCTCGGGTTAAGCATACTCGTATTTTCTAGATTTACATATTTGTCACCTTTCATTTTTATATGTAAATGTTTATGGCCCAATTATCCAAACCCACTAATTTTGGGTATAATTTATACCGCTTTAAATGTCACTAGTCATTGGCATGTGTCAGACATGCCGATACATCTATTTTATTTTAAACCCAACTTTTGTTTCCCCCGTTTGTACGTACGCAACATAACATATGTTGGGCTTAACATTTCAGCCCAACTCATAAACATAAAAAGGGGAAGCACAGAATCATGAATTGTTCTAGAATACATAAAAGTGTGTGGCGCATGAACTTGCAACATAGCGTTTTTCACTAACATAGATTGTGGGTCATGTGAACTTGCATTCAATAAGGATATATCTAAATGGGTGTCACATGAAATGGCGTGCTTTTAGACTTGTTTAAACATGGTTTTATACACATATAACTATACTTAACGTCAACCACCAAACTAGCATAAAAATGTCCACTTTTTGACATAACCCAATGGTGTAAACTAACTTTACATCAAGTAGCCTATTTCAACATGAAACTAGTATAATTTGTGTAACCAAAAGGTACTTGCATAAACCCAATTATCACTTGCAAATAAATATAATAATGTATACAAAGCTTTTGAGTCGTGTAGGCATAAAAGGTTCCAACTTGGAACATGTTTACATGAGTCTCAACCTAGGCCTAAAAAGAATATATGCTAACCATGTTAACGACATAACATAAAGATGTCAATTCTAGTTTTTACTACAAACTTGCGAGTGATATTTATCTTCATATACAAATGTCAATAGGCTCGGATAAACCAATTTATGCCACAAACACCCAATACAAAATATGACATAATCAACGCAATACACATAATTTACATCAATATTTTACAATAGTAAAACCCCAATTTCAATTACATCGAATCACATCACAATTTCTATTCATATTCAGAAAACCACTATACTTACAACGGCCGTTGAAACTTGTTTTCTAGTTTCTGTTATTCTGAATTTGCAAAGCTTTCCCTTGGAGTAGAAAACATTGCGTAGAAATTAGGTTAGACTTTTGTTTCTTGAATCGTTGTTCGTCTCTTTTCAAGCGGAGGCTCTCCTTAGTTTTCTTCTGACATCATGGCGGCTCAAGTTCTTATTTTTGTGTGAATTTTAGTTGGAGACCTAGGGTGTTTTTATAGAGTTGCAAGTTAATTAGAGCCGTCGATGAAGCCAGGTTTAATCAAAGCCATCCGTTCTGAAGAGAAGCCAATCAAAAGAAGACAACTCAGCCCTAGTGACAAGACCAGGCCCAGAAATTTGACCAGAACACAGACCAGGCCAGCCAGACCTGACCAGGTCGACAGGGGAGGTCGACCCTATGGTCGACCTGGGTCACCTAGGTCGACACTATGGTCGACCCTAGGGTCGACCTGGGTCCTGGGCAGGAATTTTCCTGCCCAGCCCCGGTCTGGTCCTATTTTTGAATTTTGAATCTGTTTTTCGAGCTGTTTGAATTTTAAATAAATTCTTAAACTTCCGGAGGTCATATCACCTTCGTACGGAGTCCGATTTACGCAAACTCGGACTCTATCTCAAGTAGAATTTCGAGAGCAATGGCGTAACCCGTTTCTCTTAATTCATCTTTTAAAATTTAATTATACTTTAATTTATGAAACTTAATGTTACAGAACTACGGGGTGTTACATTAGCTATTTCATGAAGCATCTTTATGGGATCAAGTCTTTTTCTTGGGATTGATGGCTTCCTTATGAGATGTTATCGATTTGTTTTGTTTGCCTCTTGTATAATAAGTGATCGTCGTACCAGTTCGTTGTAGTATTCATATTATATTGAGATGTATCAGTGTATATGTAAGTGTATTTGCAACTATTCTATGGTGATATGGATATCCATTTAGATGCAGTATTTTGTTTTGATAAATCCATAGCCATCTATAGCTTGTTTTAATTGTGTATTAGATATGTCAATCCACTTAAGTTGTTCAAAAAAAAGATAGCAACTGTCGAAATGTCCAGTAGATAGCTAAGAGAAGTTTATAGTTGGTCTCCCCCAACAAGCCATATTCTCTGCATTAGCAGATGGAATTACTTTGTAATTCTCTTTGTTAATGTGGGTCTTAGGGTGGGGTGTTACACCTGTGCATGGCATATGCATTTGCATATGCCTGTGCATAACGTATGCAAAAAATGCATATGGTTGTTGGCATATCCCTTTGCATGTGCCTGTGCATGGCATTGCAAATGCATAAGCCAGGAGGCATATGCAAATGCATATGCCTGTTGGCACAAGCGTATTCATTTGCATATGCCTCCTGGCATATGCATTTGCATATACCATGCACATGCATATGCAAATGCATATACCTGTTGGCATATGCAAATGCATATACCTGTTGGCATATGCAAATGCATATGCCAACATGCGCAAATACATATGCTAGCAGGAATATGCAAATGCAAACTCCAGCCCATTAAAAAAGTAAATGCAAACTCCACCTCATTAAAAAAATCAGTAAATGCAAACTCCACCCCATTAAAAAAAACAGTAAATGCAAGCAGCCTATCACAAACTACACCCCATTAAAGAAAATAGTGATTGCAAGAAAATGCATACGCACGTATGTCGCAAACTCCACTCCATAAAAAAAACAGTAAATGCAAGCATATGCATGAAAAAAAAAATTGAAGCTACATAAGAACAGCAGCTGAAATAAACCAAGGACAAAGAAAAAATATGAATACATTATTCTCTAGAAAAGGCCACTAAACTAATACTCACGAGAACAAGTTTATGTTTGCAAGCTATTGCTGCATCCATTTGACTAATTGAGATAATCTTAACTTGATGAACCAATAACCATTAACAGGCCAAAGGATTTCCACCCAAAATTCATTCCAACTTAAATTTTTGTTCCTTATTTCACCTCTAATTTTCTAACCTTCAAATTTTACAGTAAAATCAAATAAAATAATGAAACTAAAATCTAAAAAAAATAAACGAACAAAAATACGAACAATAGGAATTGGGAACATCTGCAAGTAATAACTAGCAATAACCTCAAAATCAAGGCACAACAAACATATAATTAAAAGTTAAAAATCGAAGAAGTATACCTAAATTTATTTTACCTGATTGACTATAAATCTGAAGCGAAATAAGGAAGCCAATGGGCACTAGATGGTAGACTTGCAACAAACGATTGTGTAAAGAAGACAATCTAAGAAAGAGGCAACTTGAAGATGGAGTTCATAGAAGTGATGAGAGGATGGTGATAATTAGAGAACGAGAAAATTTTGAGAGAGCCGTTATTTTGAAATTTGAATTTTGGCTTTTAGCAAATGACGCGAGTGCAGAAAAAAAACGTTCGTTGCTTTCAAATGGAAAAATAAAATCCGTGAGAAGAAAAAAATATAGCGGGGCAAAATAAAGGAAAAATCGGATTTTTACAGTAACAATGTCCGATAGTAGTGGATCCGATATATTAGGCCGCTACACGGGAAAATCGTTGCCCCAGAAACCCAACACGCACTATATCAGGGATATAGCCGGGATACATTGGGGAATTGATTGCACAGATGCAGGCTTGTTAATCTGTTAGGCATAACCTATCAAAATCCTAGTAGTGGGGATGCAAGCCTAGGGGTTGGCTTGTGTCATCTATTGTGTAGGACCCGTATCAGTCAATAACCCATACTGGTATCCAAAGGGGGACCCCGAACTAGGTAGGGGTCAGGGCATGCTTACTGAGGTGATTATAAGAGGTTCATATGGGTGAAGGTGTCTGATGGCGCGTTCCAATGGAGTCATGTGCGTGCATGGATCCGCTTGCTTTGGAAAATAGGACGCTATAGCACCAGTAGATATTGTTGTTCCTATTGGGAAAAGGGGTTGCCACTTTAGGAAGTGATACATCCTACTATGGGGACAACACAGGGTATCCATGGGATAGGGAGCTGATCGATTGGGGGTAGTAATTAGGGTACATCTAGTCCTGCTTGTTTAGGGGCCCGATATTATCGTTTGGAGTAACACCCGTCATTTCTGCGGGGCTGCCAATTATTATCGTTGGGGTAAAACCCATCACTAGAAGTACACCTAAGTCTACCATTCTGTTACTGTTGGGATCATTATGTTTCTGTTATACCAGTATTGGTGTAGAGAAAAGTATTTGGGAAGTGCAATCTACTATGTTCTCTTTATTCTGCTTATCCTGCTCAGTCTGTTATACCTGACTTATGATACTGTTATCTCTCTCATCCAGTTTATATGCCTATCATGATACTTCTACTTATTTATATGCTAAAAGTAACTAGACTCGCCAGATGACCCGTTTTGTTTCCTTTTTTCTCTCTTCCTTTCTTCTTCAGGTTCTCAGGGTGGGAATAATCAGGCTTGATTAGGATTCTCTCTTCTTTTTCCTTTTGGAGTTGCTTAGATGTAGCGCTTTGATTATCTGTCTATCTTCCTATGGCTATTTTCAGGGACTATGATTTTATATTACTGTACTATGATGATTTTAGTACAAGGAATATATTTTAATTTGATGTAATGGGTTTTCTGTATTTCAGACTTATGTTGTAACTAGGTTTTGGACCACGATGTTTTCTATTTGAAGAATAATGTTTTAAATTCCGCTGTTATTTTATATCTGTCTTATGATGTTTTTGTTTCTGTTTACCTATAATGCTTCACGGAACTTAGTGCATTCTGTTAAAGAGTGACATTAACGGACATGGGGTATCACAATCCCCTTTTAAGAATTCCAGTCGCTCCTCTTTAATCCTCCTCCGTTATAAAATCCGAACACATCCTCTCCATTTCCTTTGCAAATCAAACAAACCCGTGGCTCTTTTTTTTCAATTCATTCAATCGAATAAAATTTGATCAAGAAAAAAGAGAAGTCCTGATCCGTTCAAAGATGTCGCGAGGCTCGAATACAAAGAGGAAGCGCTTGTGAATCAGAGTAGGTTTTAAGTAGTTCATAGATTTATGCAGTGTAGTTGAAATCGAGCTCAAGCATGGCCTTAATGAAGGATTTAACACATTATGCTGAAGTTTGGAGTGACTTCGTGTTTAAGTATTTCGCATGATTTTGGGTTTGGATGTGCGGCATCATGTTTTATCAAGGAGGCTGAGGCGAAATAATGGTGGCCTATAGGTCGAGCCTGAGGAAGAGAAGTTGGTGGAATTCGATGTCAATGGTTTGCATGATTTTCTGGACAGTGCGTAGAGAAGGCCAAAGATGAGATCTAAGGGGGAAGTACGATCTGGTCTGGGATGGTGTAGATTAGAAATAGGAGATGATGAGGCTGGTTTTAGTTTGTCAGGATGGATAGGGCTGCTGTGTTGTGAACTGAGGCGAAGGGGAAATGTGCTGAGGAGGAGGTTTCGGTGCAAAGTTTGGTCAGATTTTTGGTGTCAGGCTTTGCGATCTCTAAATTGAGGTTTTAGGCAGAAGTTGATAAACTTGAATTAAGGTAGTTCTTTTAACTTAGTAATTCAAATTTTAATTACATTTAAAATTATTTGATAACTTAAATAATGAACTTCATGTTAAATTTATACAAGATTTGAGCGAACAAAATCATTCGTGTAATCCGTAGACACGGATATCTAATCAGGAATTAAAATGGATTAGGAATAAAAATTCAAGGTTAGTAAACTCACTCTCTTGATTCATTTATAATTTTATTATAAACGAAAATTTATTTTAAATAATTTTTATATGCTGCTTGTTGGTTGTTTGGATGCACTAAAATATTATTGTGGCTATTATATACACTAGTAACATAGGCTTGGTGGTTGTGGCTATTACATATATATTAGTGGCTGGATATTTCCCGCAGTACCATTAGCGGATGCCCGTAGTATGATTAGCGAATGACCCTATGCGCCCCCACAATATATTATAGTGGATGACCTTCTATACCACGATATCCTACCTTGAAGCAGGATGTGTACTATTTATGTTGGCTAACATCTGTGGATGCAGGAAAACGGGTTGGAGGGATCCAACTGGATTCCTCAAAATTTATTATTGTTTGTTTATATATATATTATCACATATGATGTGTTAGAAAACCTATGATTGATAATAGGGTGTTTTGGATGTTTGAATATCATCGACCCTAATACTGACATATAAAAATATCGTGAAATGGGATTTTGAGATTTTAATGTGAAAATCTATTTTTCTAAGAATAGAATTTGAATTTCGAATGGGCTAAGAATATTAACTTGTTTTGAACAATAAAAACAAGTAGTGAATTTATAAAATGGTGTTTATAAATAAAATGGGATAATTTTCATTGGATGATGCAGGGAATTGAAATGGATTTATAAATGGTGTTTATAAATGAAATGGAATAATTTTCATTGGATAATATGGGGAATGTAAATTCAAATGTGAAAAAAAAGGAATTGAAGTTAGTTTCAAAAAGAAACGATGAAATCTATTCTGATGTTCAAAATGTAAATCGAACTAAAATAAATCCGTATGGATTTATGATCTGAATTCGATCAGATCGAATTTATTTAAATAAAATATTTTTAGAAAAGGTATTAGGATTGTATTAAATATAAGTTCAAAATTTAATATGAAAATAGATTCACTATTTATATATATAAGTTATAATCAATAGAATGTTCCAGAACAAGAATTGGGTTTCAAATGGATTTGAAATGGAAACTTGTTTTAAATTATAAAACAAGGAAGTTAAATTTATAAACAATGTTTATAAATTAAGTCAGATAATTATCGTGGGATAATTTGGAATTTTAATTTCAATTCTGAATTTAAAAGTGAATTGGAAATTGTTTCGAAAAGAGAATGATAGATTTTATTCCGAAATTCAGAATATAAACTGAATTGAGATAGTCCAAGGGATTAAAAATTAGAATTCAATTATATCGAATTCTATAAACTAATTTATTTCTAATGGAAGTGTAATTTAATATAGAAGTGGAGTTGTAAATGAAATTATCACTGAATAATGAAATAATCGACAATTAAGGATAATCGGAAATACAAGTTGGATTTGGTAAATGGCTAAAATTTATATTAAAATATACAAGAATGGGATTGAAATTATTAATAAACGAAATTTAAACATTTATATTTAAATATAATTAAAACGAACTCGTCGCAGTGCAGTAGTTCATAATTTGACGTTTCATACTTCAGTTGAGAATATATAACTCAATTTAAGCCGGAATTGTTTGAAACAAGAATTATCAGGACCGACTGAATAATAGTTTTCTAATGGAAGAAAAAATCTAGATTTCGTTCTATAGATTTTAAGTTATGTCAAAATCAAATTTTCAGAAAAACAGCGCTATAATTGTTTACAGGGTCCGTTTGGTACAGGTCCCTATTAAGTTTCAAAATTAGGCTCACATCCGGTCCAACTTTTCATGTAAATTTAGTCCTTATTTATCAAAAATACACTAAAAACAAAAAAATATAAAAAATCACGAAAATTCGTATTTAAATCAAACATGTATTCACCCAAAAAAAATAGCTCATAAAAAAATAAAAAATGCATCAAAATAAAAAATACAATAAAACAGCGAAAAATGCAGTAATTTGCATCAAATCATGCACATATTTGCAATACTTGCATTCATCTGTGCAAGTATTTCAAATGTTGAATTTGCATTTGTTTTTTTGCATACATGTATGCAAGGTAAACAGATTCTTGCATCCAAGTGTACAACAATCTTCAGGCAAAATTTTCGCTTCATATTTTTACATGCTATACTTGCATACATGTGTGCAAGTATTTCGTTTAGTTGCATACATGTATGCAAGTTTTTTTAGTTTCCGTGAATTTCTGTTAATATTTCCAGATTTTAGAAAAAATAATTCTTACATTGTAGCGCTTTTTTTTAAAATATAAAGAAAAGGCGAAAAAAGGGACAAAGTTTCCCATTCTTTTCCGCCCCCTTTTTTTGAGCTGCGGCCTAATAATTTTTGTCCCTTCCTTCCGCCTTCCACCTCCTTCCACTTCACCTCTTCCATTTTTTCATATAAAAAATGCGCTCTTGCAGGAAAATAAAAAAAAATATATTCTAAAATCTAGAAATATTCCCCTCAGTCCACGCAGATCAAAAAAAGTTTCATATATATATATATATGCAATTATTACTAATAGTTGCATACATGTATACAACTATTTAAATACACATGCAAAAAAAAACCGCAAACCTGCTGAATATTTGCATATAAATATGCTGCTATTCAGAATGGCTGCATACTTGTATGCAGTAATGCGTTGAAAGGCAGAGGGCATGGCAATATGTGCATACATGTATGCAAATATTTGAAATATGTGCATGTTTTCATGCATTTTACTACATATTCCGCTGTTTTGTGTATTTTTTGATTTTGACTTGTTTATCGATTGTTTTTCCACCTATTTTTTTGGCGTGAACATGTTTTATTCAATAATGAATTTTCGTGATTTTTTTATATTTTTTTTAAATGTTTTTGAAAAATAGGGACCTAATTTACATGAAAAGTTAGACCGGATGTGAGCCTAATTAAGTTTCGTTTTGGGGATGTGTGCCTAATTTTCACTTGTTTACAAACCATAACGGTTATTTAGTAAAAATAAAAAGATTTTAAGCAAATAAAAATTAGATTCCATTAGAAAAATCTAGATTTTAGTTCTAAAATAAATATGAATTCAAGTGGAGTAAATGGATTGATTTATGAAATAAAAATCAGACTTTTAATTATCGAATAGAATTAACTAATTTGAAGAATAATTAGTTAATGGAATTTTGATCGAAATTCGACCTTGGATTTGTGAATCCATATTCGAAATCGAATATGAAACTTGAATTGAAAATCGAATTCGATTGGATTATGAACAATTTAAAATTGTATATGAACATTATATGTTCAATTAAAAAGTGGAATAGGCAAAATAGCTAATTAAAGAATGAATAAGCAAATTGAGTTAAAAATGATTGGATTTAGTTGGAATAAATTGGGAATGGACGTATATATGTTAAATAGGTACGAAATGAAGAGAATGAAGATTATAATTCGAGTTCCCAACAAAAAAGGTACACATTTAAATTCCATATGAGATTTTCTTAGTAAGCCACTTGGCTTTTTTATTTTATTTTTGAAAGGAAAGGGCCTAGAGAGGCAAGCTGGGGTTTGAGCTATTGATCCATACGAAGGAGGTGCTGGTGAAATTTTTCGAAAATTTAAGGAGTTAGAATATTTTTATGAAAATTTGATAATTAGAAATCTATATATCGAGATATATATATATATATATATATATAGTTTGATAAGGAAACGAACATAAAATAGAATATTGCAAATAAAAAGAAAATCTATAAATTTTAATTATGTAAGAATAGAAAGAGAAACATATACATGTTTAAAAAAATGGATAATTGGTTTTATATGATGTTGATTATTCGAGATAAGTAATCTTGTCCGTTAGAAGTTAAGAATGTTATTCAGTTAAGGTCTAAGAGGTAATTATACCCCAACTTGGTTGATTCCATTATTAAGCGATCAATAGGAAGATTCAGTTTCGAAGACCAATGTTTAAAGAGATTTAGGTGAATGCGATATTTTGGGTTGTTGTAACGATGTTTTACAAAACATCTGTTTTAACCCGAGTAAGTGGAATTTTGGAAATATAAAAATAAATATTTCCTAAGTATAGAAATGAATGGTCATGAAAGAGATAAGTAATTGGAATTTTTTCCAGTTATAAATAGAAGATATGTTCTAAGTATAGAAAATAAAAGAAGGTGATATAGGAAAATGTTTTCCGAATAGCGTAAGAGGCAAGATGATCGTTGAAAATATTCGGTTAACAAATATTGATAAGGAAATGGAGAAGTGATTTAATTAATGAAATATTAATTAAGGGGCCCAATGATTGTTTGATGCTTTGGATGAATATTTGTTTTTCTTTGATAGTTAAATAACGACTATCGAAGTATTGGCCAATATCTTTGTCAGTATGGAGAGACCGGTTGGATTATTATCCTTGAACCACTCCGTATTGGCAGTAGCATTGCGAATCAGATTATATGAAAACAATCGAAGACATAGTAAAGTGCAAGGACTTTTTCTGTTAATCCTAGGTAGAAATTGCCTAAGATGGATTAATGGAAATTGTGCCTTTTGTTTTATTCGCTCCCAGAATGAACTTGTACGGATGAATGTGTGACAGAGTATTTCTAATGACCGCATATGTTGGTCCATAAAAATATACATCTGGTGAAGGAGAATTTATACTCTTAGCATAATGTCCAGGATATCTTTGTGCAAATCAATTAGTGATTAACGGATCTGACAATGTGGCATTCAAAGTGATTGTGCTATCAATGAAAGGTAAGTAATCGTAACCTCAAGCCTTACGACCGAGAAATGGTATAAAAGCAGGTAGGTCGCATGGCTAAGTGGGTCGCACCCAAGTAGGGTTAATTGTCACCTGATCTAGAGAAAATCCATTTGCTTCTTTATCTGATCGTTGTTATTACTTCAGAATGGTTGCTGATCCCAACCATTGGTGACAATACATTCTGTACTCTCAAGCAAAGTGAGGGGTCGGTTATGTTTAGCCTGGGTTGCAAGATGTTCTTGTTGAAACCGGTGTATTCCTCTCTAGAGATACATTGTTGGAAGGTGGTCCCATACCTTTCCATTTGGAATCCATTATCCAATAAGAGACCGCAGCTTTGATTGTATACTATGTACGTAGAGCGTGAGATGCAAGCGTTCTGCTAGATTATTATTTACTTGTTTTTGACACTATTATAATATTAGAAAAGCATTGATTTTAAAGAATGTTTTGGGTAATCGTAAGGTAAAAACCATCTGTGTTTATGTGTGGATCATTCTTACGATTATCCTTTTTTGAAAAAGAATTTTTAAAAGTTAAACCAATGGTTGGAGTTTACTCACACAAGTCCCATGACTGACCCTGATTTTATTTTATTTTTTTACCCTAAACTCTTGGGTGCCCAAATTTGTACGGGTAGTTAAGTAGTTCAGGTCTTTTCAGATATCTTGGGAGGAGCTTGGAGCAGGAGGCTTCAATATTATATATATATATATATATATAGAGAGAGAGAGAGAGAGAGAGTTTATTCTGTTTTGTTGTATATGTGAAGAACAAATGTTGTACTCTAATGCTGATATGTTTATACAGTTAAAATTTTGTATTCCAAAATCAGTTATATGTGTATATATATATATATTATATTTTGTTCCACTGCGATGTGAGATTCTGGGTTATCGTTTCTATTCTTCTTCTATCTTTTTCTTCCTATTTCATAATGATTCATAATTCTATGCAGCTTGAGTTGGACGTGTGGTGTTTTTAGTCAACTCAGATAGTACAGATTTGTGGGCCATTACAGTTGATATCAGAGCTTAGGTTGAGCGAGCACCTAAGCTTTGGTGGGGGTTTACTCATTAGGGATGAGTCAGTAGCACCCTAGAATGAGTTGAGTGTATATATACGAGAGGGAATATTTGTTAATTGATATAAAAATTGTTCTATACAGTGTTGATTTATTGGCGTAGTGAGTTATGAATTTTGTTCGCTTTGTGGGATGCCATGATATCGATAGGATTTCTAAACACTTGAACACGATAAACATATACACTATGTTTTTGAAAAGGGTAAATGGAATAATTTTACCCAAAAATTCCATTTTGATATAGAAGGAATTTTTTTTTTGAAATTATTATAATATATGGATGTGTTGATTGATATTATTATAATCAAATGAGATTATAAAAATTGGAATGGTTATATATCACCAAATAGATTTTTATTAAGAATAATATATACAAATGAGATGAGCTGGAAGTCGATTCAAATCAGAAATTAGAATTTAAACCCCGGAAGATTTGGAAAATATGTTTCGAAGTACATTAAAATAATATAGCTTTGTTTAAAGGGATTTTTGAATGAAAGTCATTTTGAATGCATGTGAAAACCCGTAACTTCCCCGTAAAGGAAAGTGTCGGATAGTTCGAGAACAAGCCACAACAGAACGCATACAGAAGAACATTTCATTGCTATATTACAACAATGCATCAGATTACAAGAATATACAGAGTATAAATAAATATTACACAGAATTATCAGAGATTACAATAAATTACATAGCAGCGGAAAAAAATAATACAATACACAACTAGAATGAGATATACGGATACAAAGCTTTCCGGATATCGTTCCAGCTGTAAACCAGGATCCTGTGAATATAAATCTGCAAAACCAAAACTACTAGCTGCCCGTGTCAAAATAGGGGCACCCAGAGTTTAGGTTAAAACAATAAACTCCAGGTCAGTCATGGGACTGGTGTGAGAACTAAAACAGTTATAAATCTTTATTTTAAAGCTTAGGTAAATCAAGGGACCACGCCGTATAACACGGAACGGGTTTCCTCCCAAGAATACCAGTGCATAAAACAAACAGCGCAATGCTAAATAAAGAAAAATGAAGCTGTTATAAGACCCAGGTCCTATCACACAATGCAACGCAAGCCGGGGGATAGGGTTTTCCCTTATAACAGCCAAAGAATGCTTGATACGTTTTAAAACAAATCATTTGATACTATTATAAGTGCATAGTGTATAAAACAACTTCAAATCATAAGTATCAATCATAGGCGGCATGGGTACCATATATCATGTCGCCATATATAGGTTTACAAATAAAACCGCAAATGTCACGTATTTGGAAATTGGATTTCCATCTATGAACCGAGGCAAAAGATAGTCCTCAACCGATTCGAGACTGCCTAGCCCGAGTCTCAGGATCAGAGCTCGAGTGACCCTTGGATCGTCAGGGCCGGTCCACCGATGTGGATTAAACTTAAACCCTGAACATGCGTTTCCCCGCCCTATGGGGCGTAAATGAGCCAACTAAATGACTCCATCGGTTCGAGAACGACCGATCAATCCGAGGCGCCTCGCAACAGCAACAACCACATAAGTCAAACTCGTCAGGGCGTGTAAAACCACTGACGCCACTTCTAACTAGGAAGAAACGCATGCCCTCCCTGAGGTCCTCTCCCGTTTTTGGTTCATACCGGGTGTGAAACACGCGAAATAAACGTTACACAAAGCTACGCCACAAAGGCCTTGCTTTGATCATCACCACAAGACTTTGCTTTTCAACAGAAGCCTTGATCAATTTCCACTTAGGCATGCCACACAGGCAATTCACTCCATGCGTTTGATATCCATCAATATATAACCCCTGAGCTCGTACGTCTCAGAGAAGGGCGTTAAGCAAGAGAATAAATTCTCCGCCGCCAAACAGATATATATTTAATAGAGATCAATCACACGGACTAAAATCCAATGTCAGACACACAGTCCATTTACAAGTTCGTTCTGGGTCTGAACGAAACCGGAGGCACCTAGTACCCCGCATATCCATCGATCTCCAAGTACGTCTGGACGATCACTAACTGTTTCCATCTTCTTGGGTGTACAGCCCAATCAAGATCATCAGTAATTACCCAAACGACGTGAAGACTTCCGGTCTTCGACCATCGTCTTCATCTTCGACTTATCGTCGTATCAGTTATTCAGAATGGGATAAACCCGGTCTTTCCGAATAACTCGCGTATATATTATAAAAGTGTTACACAAACACAACATACGCCTCATTCCAATTCATTAGTCACTAACCGTAAATTAATCAAGAGAATAATTCCCCAAATATTAACCCCGAAGGCCGAAACCAACATCAGATCAATATCCAGAAAACCATTCTGTTTGGCTAACCGACAGTCAATTTCTAAATTTCACATTCATAGGGAAAGGTTCCCATTAATTTTATCCAAGATAAATTTCTTGAATTTATTCTATAATCTATTTTTGAATATTAATTCAAACTAGTCAGGATTAACGAACCTTACCGAAGTAATTATTTGTTTTAATTTCCCAATCCCAACCTATTCATCCCATGAAGTAAAACTGGTAATACTTCATATCTAACACCACAGTGTTATCGGTAAATTCAATTACCATCTCACGTTCAAATCTAATTAAAGATTTGACTATCGCCTGGAGCAAAACTGGTGATACTCCATTCTCGACCATTTCAATCTAATTAAAGATTCATTAAAACTCAACTTAGTTTTAATCGTTAACTGGGTTAAAGAATCCGTGTCATTTAAAAACACAGTTCACAATAAACCCAAAATCACCTTCATTAATTATCGGGTTAAAGAACGAGTGTTATTTAAAACACTGCCCACGATAAACCCAAAAATCAATAGCAATTCAATTCCAATTAAATATTATTTAATTGGTACACTTCATTAAATCTAAATAAAAAGATTTAATCTTTTCTCATCTGGGTTCAAGAACAGTGTTAGTGAAGACACCATTCACGACAAACCCAAAATCACATTTGATATTCAATATAAGGCTCTGAATAGAAAATATATCGGCTTATATTCAATATCAAATTCTACGATTAACAAATGTCGTATTGAAATAACGATATAAATGTATATCTTTCAAATTCCCATAACAACATCTGTATAATCACGAATTCCAACATCGAAATATTCCGAAGACAATTTCGATTCAAATCCACTCCAATGCAATCATTGGAAATTTTGGTTATTTTTAAAACCCTTTTCAAATTCAATTTATTTATTTAAAAATAAATAGAATTATATTTCTAGTTCAAAACTAGTTCATTTCGATAAAAACCTATTTTTATCTTTTCAAATATGGAGTTTTTCATCCCAAATCTTCACAAATCATTTCTTATGATTTTACACAAATTATTGCTATTTTTAATAATTTTATCAAGGCCCGTACAGTCGATTTCCATCAATGGCCATCGAACTGCACTTACAGCGACCTTTTTCGAATTTGATTTGGACGTATCTCCAAATCCAACCGTTAGATTTCAAATTTCTAATATTCGTTAGAAAGCTCTTTTCGATACGAACCCAACGGTTCCGGTTTTAGGAGAATCCGACGGTCGGATCTCCCGCAATGTCCATTTGAAATAAATGGTCGAAATTCACGAACTGCCGCGGCGCGGCGCGTTCTATTCAGGCCATTATATTATATATATATAATATATATAATATATTTCGTCGATTTCTATTTAAAACGAATTATATAAATAGTTTTAAATTCGTTTCAAAAGCAATTTCAACTTCCGTTTCAATTCAAATCAAAATTGAATTCTTCTCTATAAATTCGTTTTAAAATTCATTTCTATTCAATTCAAATTTCAATTCAATTTGAATTCATTTAAATTCGCTTTCAATTCAATTTGAACTCGTTTTCAATTCATTTCATTTCGAAATCGTTTTCAATTCATTTCATTTCGAAATCGTTTTCAATTCATTTCATTTCGAAATCGTTTTCAATTCAATTCATTTCGAAATCGTTTTCAATTCAATTCATTTCGAAATCGTTTTCAATTCAATTCATTTCGAAATCGTTTTCAATTCAATTCATTTCGAAATCGTTTTCAATTCAATTCATTTCGAAATCGTTTTCAATTCAATTCATTTCGAAATCGTTTTCAATTCAATTCATTTCGAAATCGTTTTCAATTCAATTCATTTCGAAATCGTTTTCAATTCAATTCATTTCGAAATCGTTTTCAATTCAATTCATTTCGAAATCGTTTTCAATTCAATTCATTTCGAAATCGTTTTCAATTCAATTCATTTCGAAATCGTTTTCGAAATCACTTTTCAATTTTCATTTTAAAATGAATAAAATCGATATAAATATCGATCACGTCAAAATGGCGTCAATCTAATCAGCACGGCTTCATAAATTTCTATTTTCAAATATTCTATTTCAAATATTTCTTTTTCAAAATAGTTGTCATTATCAAAATATTTCGTTCAACACATGACCAATCTCAATGAATGAGTACTGTCAACACATGAACTTTTATTTTATATCGATAAAGGTGTAAATTTTATTACTAAAATATTTCGTTCAACACATGACCAATCTCAGTGGATGAGTACTGTCAACACATGAACTTTTATTTTATAATATTCTTTATTTTTCAAATTGGAATGAGGCCCAATCAATTACCATATAAAGTTAATTATATGGATTTTCATACAACACATGTATATCATAGCATTGAAAAATAATCAACCATCAACCAAAGTGCACTACACTGTATAAGCATCAAATATAGATATTCAACGCTTATAACAGCCTGTCAATCAATCGATCGACATATTTAATCAATCAGGATGAGTGAACTTCAAATTTCATCCTAACACCCGTGTGGGGTTTCAAACAATCAAACACATATTTTATTTGTGCAGTTGGGCGATGTGTAAAATTTATCTTCCCAATTAATGTCATTCAAATAAGTGTACATAAACAAACCGTCTGGTTTGTAAATGAATATTTATTTATTCACATTCACGTTAAAAATTATATTTTTAACGCTAAAACATTTTATTCCAACCTATGAATTTCTATACAATTCATTTATTCAATAAAATGATATTTTTATTTTTCTAACTTATTTTAGAAAATTTCGGCGGCATAACGGCACGATACTAGAAACGGGACAAGGCCTAGCCTTATCCCCGGTCTAGTGAAGGCCCACGCCATTCACACATCAATCATATCAATTTCACCAAAACAATCCAATCCAAATCAAATAATCTAACCAACTACACAACCAATCAAACAAGTCCATGGTCTGTGGACGGGTGTCGGGTGCTTCTAATAAGCACCGTCTGCATCCTAGTATATATATATATATAACTAGAAAAGTAGAATTTGAGTGAGAAGTTCTCACCGATAGCTATCCTAGCTCCACGGCTCTTCTAATGCAGGAAATCTTCGCCAACTCGCCTTTCGTCGCTTTCGCCCGCATTCTCTACATATGTAAAAATCGAATTTTTACTATGTTATTCAATATATAAAAATCGAATTTTTACTATGTTATTCAATATATAAAAATCGAATTTTTATTCTACTAAAAAATATTATCATTATATTTTGCTTTCTAAAACAAAATATAATTTTCTTTCAAAACACATGTATATTTTCTCCTTTCAAAACAATGTTTCTTTTATATAGAAAATCCTCCTTTTGAAACAATATATATCCATATATAATTTCTGATCTTCGTGACTCAAAATGTCATCTTTATATGATAAAAATATCATTTTTATCATATTATAAAAATATAATCTTTTAACTTATAAAGTTTAAATCTTTTCAAAAGTTAGTTTTTAAACTTTTCAAAAATCAGTTTAAAAATCATTTTTAAAATCATTTTTCAAAATCAGTTTTTAACATTAAACAAAAATCAGTTTTTAACATTAAACAAAAATCAGTTTTTAACATTAAACAAAAATCAGTTTTCTATTTTAAAAACAAAATCAGTTTTCTATTTTAAAAACAAAATCAGTTTTCTTTTTAAAGTAAAATAAAAAAAACAGTTTTCTTTTTAAAGTAAAATAAAAAAAACAGTTTTCTTTTTAAAGTAAAATAAAAAAAATCAGTTTTCTTTTTAAAGTAAAATGAAAAAAACAGTTTTAACGAATTAAATAAAAATACTATAAAATACTTACAGAGAGGAGGGGATCGCAGGAGGTCGGATTAGAGGAGGAGAGAGAAGCGCGAGGTGGGGGGGGCGAGTTGACTGGAGGGCGGCGTCGGTCAGTGGCGGATAGGAGGCACGGCCTCCAACTACGGCGTGGGGAGAATCAAGATGGGGTTTGGGGTATCGAAGGGTTTCGAGGAGGGAGACGCGGGGAGATGGAGGCTGGGGAGTGTGAGGCGCCGTCGATCGGAGGGGAGGGGGAGCGGCCATCGCCAGTGACAGGTCAACCGGGGGAGGGGCTAGCGGGTCGGGTTTTAGTTAGGTTTTCTTTTCTTTTTTTCTTCTGAGAAGAGTGAAAGTATAGAAGGGAGAGGGACTTTATATATTATTAGTTTATTTATTTTTAATTTCAAAAAAAACAACTTAAAATTTCGAACTCGAAATCAAGCCCACCGCCTGCCGACCATAGCGTTTTACCCCCATTCCGAACACAATGGGATATGTATCGCAAGCCGATTTGACCGTTTCGATTGGTTTCCGTTGAATTTACATTTAAATCATTATATTGAATTTTAAACGTACCTTTCAAATTACCGGGGCCACATACTAACTAGAAAAATTCCTGAAAAATATTTTCTAACTTCGTATTGACGATACGGTCCTAACAAAACTAGTTTCGTCGAATTCTGGGCCCGTTAGAAAAATGGCCAATTTCCAGTCGATTAAAATCAACTGAAATGGTCAAACGCGTTTTCCTTTGCCACGCTCACATATTAATTCGAAAAATTATGAAATTTGAAACCTAGAAATAACTTTACATCCCGGACCCAACAAAACTGGTTTCGTCGAAATCCGAGGTCGTTTGCAAAATGTCCATTTTTAAGGGCCTGAATTCCATAGCGACTATTCAGAATTTTCAACTGGACATATCTTTTGATCCCCGCTATGAAAATCTTGATTTGTCGGATTCGTTGGAAAGATATCATCAATTAGATCCTATGATTTTTGGTTTCACTAAAATCCGGATTGTTTTGCACCCGGTACATTCAATTGAAGTTTGAAATCGAATTATCGAACTACCGCGCCATTTTCAATTCTATTTATAATTATAAATAAAATTATATATATTCTAACGACGACGTATATATAATATATACGTCGAATTATATTCAAATTAAATTTCTCGTCGATATTATTTAAAATAATTCATTTCAAATAATCAAAATTCGCTAAAATTGCCAAAATAAAAAATTTCAAACTGGCTCGCATTTTACGGGTTGTTACAATCTCCCCCACTTAAAACTTTTCGTCCCCGAAAAGGAACAAAGTCGAAAGTGGTTTGATTAATCAACTCTACGTTCGATCTGGCTTCCATTCTCCAACTCTTTAGTTTCTGAGAATTTTCAAAATTTCAAAAATTTGGCTAACTCCCTAAATTTTTGAAAAATTTCGCCATAACCTCCCCTGCAATGGGAGCATCGGGGAATTTCAAATAGCTTCCCCGGTCCTTCAGATCTCAAAAAGAAAAAGAAAAAGCCAAGCGGCTAGCCAATAGGCTCACAAAATCATCATCACCCAAACAAAACAGTAAATTATAGTAAACATGTACCTATTTGTCGAGCAAACAAATTTTATTCTCTGGCTCTAGCCTCCTTGCTATGACCTGTTCAAGGATATATATGTATATGCAAGCAAATGCGACCAAATTTCAATATAATTCAATATGTGATTCAATTAGGCATAATTGGCTAAAAATTAGCAAACAAATAAACAAACAACCCAAACATCAATCAATTAGTGAATTAGAGTTTTCAAATTCATAATTTTGATACATATACTGAAAATCTTGTTTTTGATGACAATTCACAACAAGGTGTTCTAACTATATAAGTTTTGGTTCTCACACCAGTCTAATGGAAATATATAGATATCACACTTTCGTCACTCGAAAATAAATGCTGGTGATGGTATACTTCATCATCAGGACCATGTCCGGGCGACTAGAGTGTGAATCTATATCTATCCAATATATTAAAATTTTGAATATACGTTTGCAAGGCGTATATGCAAATTCTTTATATACTGAATTGTCCAAAATCAATATAAACAAATAATCAAATACGAATAGTTGATTTAAATTTTCAAAACAAAAATGTTTTCCTTTGAAAAATATACTCTTCACACCCGTTCTAGGATACTACTGATCCTATCTCTAACGAGTCATTCTAATTGGATATTACTAATCCAATATCTGATGAATTCTTTCGTAAGGTTCTAATGTGTCTTATTCTCTGCTTTGTAAACCAAAGCTCTGATACCAACTGTGAAAACCCGTAACTTCCCCGTAAAGGAAAGTGTCGGATAGTTCGAGAACAAGCCACAACAGAACGCATACAGAAGAACATTTCATTGCTATATTACAACAATGCATCAGATTACAAGAATATACAGAGTATAAATAAATATTACACAGAATTATCAGAGATTACAATAAATTACATAGCAACGGAAAAAAATAATACAATACACAACTAGAATGAGATATACGGATACAAAGCTTTCCGGATATCGTTCCAGCTGTAAACCAGGATCCTATGAATATAAATCTGCAAAACCAAAACTACTAGCTGCCCGTGTCAAAATAGGGGCACCCAGAGTTTAGGTTAAAACAATAAACTCCAGGTCAGTCATGGGACTGGTGTGAGAACTAAAACAGTTATAAATCTTTATTTTAAAGCTTAGGTAAATCAAGGGACCACGCCGTATAACACGGAACGGGTTTCCTCCCAAGAATACCAGTGCATAAAACAAACAGCGCAATGCTAAATAAAGAAAAATGAAGCTGTTATAAGACCCAGGTCCTATCACACAATGCAACGCAAGCCAGGGGATAGGGTTTTCCCTTATAACAGCCAAAGAATGCTTGATACGTTTTAAAACAAATCATTTGATACTATTATAAGTGCATAGTGTATAAAACAACTTCAAATCATAAGTATCAATCATAGGCGGCATGGGTACCATATATCATGTCGCCATATATAGGTTTACAAATAAAACCGCAAATGTCACGTATTTGGAAATTGGATTTCCATCTATGAACCGAGGCAAAAGATAGTCCTCAACCGATTCAAGACTGCCTAGCCCGAGTCTCAGGATCAGAGCTCGAGTGACCCTTGGATCGTCAGGGCTGGTCCACCGATGTGGATTAAACTTAAACCCTGAACATGCGTTTCCCCGCCCTATGGGGCGTAAATGAGCCAACTAAATGACTCCATCGGTTCGAGAACGACCGATCAATCCGAGGCGCCTCGCAACAGCAACAACCACATAAGTCAAACTCGTCAGGGCGTGTAAAACCACTGACGCCACTTCTAACTAGGAAGAAACGCATGCCCTCCCTGAGGTCCTCTCCCGTTTTTGGTTCATACCGGGTGTGAAACACGCGAAATAAACGTTACACAAGGCTACGCCACAAAGGCCTTGCTTTGATCATCACCACAAGACTTTGCTTTTCAACAGAAGCCTTGATCAATTTCCACTTAGGCATGCCACACAGGCAATTCACTCCATGCGTTTGATATCCATCAATATATAACCCCTGAGCTCGTACGTCTCAGAGAAGGGCGTTAAGCAAGAGAATAAATTCTCCGCCGCCAAACAGATATATATTTAATAGAGATCAATCACACGGACTAAAATCCAATGTCAGACACACAGTCCATTTACAAGTTCGTTCTGGGTCTGAACGAAACCGGAGGCACCTAGTACCCCGCATATCCATCGATCTCCAAGTACGTCTGGACGATCACTAACTGTTTCCATCTTCTTGGGTGTACAGCCCAATCAAGATCATCAGTAATTACCCAAACGACGTGAAGACTTCCGGTCTTCGACCATCGTCTTCATCTTCGACTTATCGTCGTATCAGTTATTCAGAATGGGATAAACCCGGTCTTTCCGAATAACTCGCGTATATATTATAAAAGTGTTACACAAACACAACATACGCCTCATTCCAATTCATTAGTCACTAACCGTAAATTAATCAAGAGAATAATTCCCCAAATATTAACCCCGAAGGCCGAAACCAACATCAGATCAATATCCAGAAAACCATTCTGTTTGGCTAACCGACAGTCAATTTCTAAATTTCACATTCATAGGGAAAGGTTCCCATTAATTTTATCCAAGATAAATTTCTTGAATTTATTCTATAATCTATTTTTGAATATTAATTCAAACTAGTCGGGATTAACGAACCTTACCGAAGTAATTATTTGTTTTAATTTCCCAATCCCAACCTATTCATCCCATGAAGTAAAACTGGTAATACTTCATATCTAACACCACAGTGTTATCGGTAAATTCAATTACCATCTCACGTTCAAATCTAATTAAAGATTTGACTATCGCCTGGAGCAAAACTGGTGATACTCCATTCTCGACCATTTCAATCTAATTAAAGATTCATTAAAACTCAACTTAGTTTTAATCGTTAACTGGGTTAAAGAATCTGTGTCATTTAAAAACACAGTTCACAATAAACCCAAAATCACCTTCATTAATTATCGGGTTAAAGAACGAGTGTTATTTAAAACACTGCCCACGATAAACCCAAAAATCAATAGCAATTCAATTCCAATTAAATATTATTTAATTGGTACACTTCATTAAATCTAAATAAAAAGATTTAATCTTTTCTCAACTGGGTTCAAGAACAGTGTTAGTGAAGACACCATTCACGACAAACCCAAAATCACATTTGATATTCAATATAAGGCTCTGAATAGAAAATATATCGGCTTATATTCAATATCAAATTCTACGATTAACAAATGTCGTATTGAAATAACGATATAAATGTATATCTTTCAAATTCCCATAACAACATCTGTATAATCACGAATTCCAACATCGAAATATTCCGAAGACAATTTCGATTCAAATCCACTCCAATGCAATCATTGGAAATTTTGGTTATTTTTAAAACCCTTTTCAAATTCAATTTATTTATTTAAAAATAAATAGAATTATATTTCTAGTTCAAAACTAGTTCATTTCGATAAAAACCTATTTTTATCTTTTCAAATATGGAGTTTTTCATCCCAAATCTTCACAAATCATTTCTTATGATTTTACACAAATTATTGCTATTTTTAATAATTTTATCAAGGCCCGTACAGTCGATTTCCATCAATGGCCATCGAACTGCACTTACAGCGACCTTTTTCGAATTTGATTTGGACGTATCTCCAAATCCAACCGTTAGATTTCAAATTTCTAATATTCGTTAGAAAGCTCTTTTCGATACGAACCCAACGGTTCCGGTTTTAGGAGAATCCGACGGTCGGATCTCCCGCAATGTCCATTTGAAATAAATGGTCGAAATTCACGAACTGCCGCGGCGCGGCGCGTTCTATTCAGGCCATTATATTATATATATATAATATATATAATATATTTCGTCGATTTCTATTTAAAACGAATTATATAAATAGTTTTAAATTCGTTTCAAAAGCAATTTCAACTTCCGTTTCAATTCAAATCAAAATTGAATTCTTCTCTATAAATTCGTTTTAAAATTCATTTCTATTCAATTCAAATTTCAATTCAATTTGAATTCATTTAAATTCGCTTTCAATTCAATTTGAACTCGTTTTCAATTCATTTCATTTCGAAATCGTTTTCAATTCATTTCATTTCGAAATCGTTTTCAATTCATTTCATTTCGAAATCGTTTTCAATTCAATTCATTTCGAAATCGTTTTCAATTCAATTCATTTCGAAATCGTTTTCAATTCAATTCATTTCGAAATCGTTTTCAATTCAATTCATTTCGAAATCGTTTTCAATTCAATTCATTTCGAAATCGTTTTCAATTCAATTCATTTCGAAATCGTTTTCAATTCAATTCATTTCGAAATCGTTTTCAATTCAATTCATTTCGAAATCGTTTTCAATTCAATTCATTTCGAAATCGTTTTCAATTCAATTCATTTCGAAATCGTTTTCAATTCAATTCATTTCGAAATCGTTTTCAATTCAATTCATTTCGAAATCGTTTTCAATTCAATTCATTTCGAAATCGTTTTCAATTCAATTCATTTCGAAATCATTTTCAATTCAATTCATTTCGAAATCGTTTTCAATTCAATTCATTTCGAAATCGTTTTCGAAATCACTTTTCAATTTTCATTTTAAAATGAATAAAATCGATATAAATATCGATCACGTCAAAATGGCGTCAATCTAATCAGCACGGCTTCATAAATTTCTATTTTCAAATATTCTATTTCAAATATTTCTTTTTCAAAATAGTTGTCATTATCAAAATATTTCGTTCAACACATGACCAATCTCAATGAATGAGTACTGTCAACACATGAACTTTTATTTTATATCGATAAAGGTGTAAATTTTATTACTAAAATATTTCGTTCAACACATGACCAATCTCAGTGGATGAGTACTGTCAACACATGAACTTTTATTTTATAATATTCTTTATTTTTCAAATTGGAATGAGGCCCAATCAATTACCATATAAAGTTAATTATATGGATTTTCATACAACACATGTATATCATAGCATTGAAAAATAATCAACCATCAACCAAAGTGCACTACACTGTATAAGCATCAAATATAGATATTCAACGCTTATAACAGCCTGTCAATCAATCGATCGACATATTTAATCAATCAGGATGAGTGAACTTCAAATTTCATCCTAACACCCGTGTGGGGTTTCAAACAATCAAACACATATTTTATTTGTGCAGTTGGGCGATGTGTAAAATTTATCTTCCCAATTAATGTCATTCAAATAAGTGTACATAAACAAACCGTCTGGTTTGTAAATGAATATTTATTTATTCACATTCACGTTAAAAATTATATTTTTAACGCTAAAACATTTTATTCCAACCTATGAATTTCTATACAATTCATTTATTCAATAAAATGATATTTTTATTTTTCTAACTTATTTTAGAAAATTTCGGCGGCATAACGGCACGATACTAGAAACGGGACAAGGCCTAGCCTTATCCCCGGTCTAGTGAAGGCCCACGCCATTCACACATCAATCATATCAATTTCACCAAAACAATCCAATCCAAATCAAATAATCTAACCAACTACACAACCAATCAAACAAGTCCATGGTCTGTGGACGGGTGTCGGGTGCTTCTAATAAGCACCGTCTGCATCCTAGTATATATATATATATAACTAGAAAAGTAGAATTTGAGTGAGAAGTTCTCACCGATAGCTATCCTAGCTCCACGGCTCTTCTAATGCAGGAAATCTTCGCCAACTCGCCTTTCGTCGCTTTCGCCCGCATTCTCTACATATGTAAAAATCGAATTTTTACTATGTTATTCAATATATAAAAATCGAATTTTTACTATGTTATTCAATATATAAAAATCGAATTTTTATTCTACTAAAAAATATTATCATTATATTTTGCTTTCTAAAACAAAATATAATTTTCTTTCAAAACACATGTATATTTTCTCCTTTCAAAACAATGTTTCTTTTATATAGAAAATCCTCCTTTTGAAACAATATATATCCATATATAATTTCTGATCTTCGTGACTCAAAATGTCATCTTTATATGATAAAAATATCATTTTTATCATATTATAAAAATATAATCTTTTAACTTATAAAGTTTAAATCTTTTCAAAAGTTAGTTTTTAAACTTTTCAAAAATCAGTTTAAAAATCATTTTTAAAATCATTTTTCAAAATCAGTTTTTAACATTAAACAAAAATCAGTTTTTAACATTAAACAAAAATCAGTTTTTAACATTAAACAAAAATCAGTTTTCTATTTTAAAAACAAAATCAGTTTTCTATTTTAAAAACAAAATCAGTTTTCTTTTTAAAGTAAAATAAAAAAAACAGTTTTCTTTTTAAAGTAAAATAAAAAAAACAGTTTTCTTTTTAAAGTAAAATAAAAAAAAATCAGTTTTCTTTTTAAAGTAAAATGAAAAAAACAGTTTTAACGAATTAAATAAAAATACTATAAAATACTTACAGAGAGGAGGGGATCGCAGGAGGTCGGATTAGAGGAGGAGAGAGAAGCGCGAGGTGGGGGGGGGCGAGTTGACTGGAGGGCGGCGTCGGTCAGTGGCGGATAGGAGGCGCGGCCTCCAACTACGGCGTGGGGAGAATCAAGATGGGGTTTGGGGTATCGAAGGGTTTCGAGGAGGGAGACGCGGGGAGATGGAGGCTGGGGAGTGTGAGGCGCCGTCGATCGGAGGGGAGGGGGAGCGGCCATCGCCAGTGACAGGTCAACCGGGGGAGGGGCTAGCGGGTCGGGTTTTAGTTAGGTTTTCTTTTCTTTTTTTCTTCTGAGAAGAGTGAAAGTATAGAAGGGAGAGGGACTTTATATATTATTAGTTTATTTATTTTTAATTTCAAAAAAAACAACTTAAAATTTCGAACTCGAAATCAAGCCCACCGCCTGCCGACCATAGCGTTTTACCCCCATTCCGAACACAATGGGATATGTATCGCAAGCCGATTTGACCGTTTCGATTGGTTTCCGTTGAATTTACATTTAAATCATTATATTGAATTTTAAACGTACCTTTCAAATTACCGGGGCCACATACTAACTAGAAAAATTCCTGAAAAATATTTTCTAACTTCGTATTGACGATACGGTCCTAACAAAACTAGTTTCGTCGAATTCTGGGCCCGTTAGAAAAATGGCCAATTTCCAGTCGATTAAAATCAACTGAAATGGTCAAACGCGTTTTCCTTTGCCACGCTCACATATTAATTCGAAAAATTATGAAATTTGAAACCTAGAAATAACTTTACATCCCGGACCCAACAAAACTGGTTTCGTCGAAATCCGAGGTCGTTTGCAAAATGTCCATTTTTAAGGGCCTGAATTCCATAGCGACTATTCAGAATTTTCAACTGGACATATCTTTTGATCCCCGCTATGAAAATCTTGATTTGTCGGATTCGTTGGAAAGATATCATCAATTAGATCCTATGATTTTTGGTTTCACTAAAATCCGGATTGTTTTGCACCCGGTACATTCAATTGAAGTTTGAAATCGAATTATCGAACTACCGCGCCATTTTCAATTCTATTTATAATTATAAATAAAATTATATATATTCTAACGACGACGTATATATAATATATACGTCGAATTATATTCAAATTAAATTTCTCGTCGATATTATTTAAAATAATTCATTTCAAATAATCAAAATTCTCTAAAATTGCCAAAATAAAAAATTTCAAACTGGCTCGCATTTTACGGGTTGTTACAATGCATTTTGAAAGTGATAAATCATTTCATTCGTTGGAAAATAATTCTGATAATGACTGCAGCATCATTAATGTTCAATTTCGAGTTTTTAAGTGATGGATTGTTAGCTTAGAAAAGTTTTTTGATGGAAAGTTGTTGAAAGAAAACAAGTTGGTTTGAAAATTTAAATGTTTTGAATTTGAGATGGTTATAAAAATATGTCTATATTTATGTGATTTCAAAAGAATTTGAAATGAAAACCCGGGTATTTGAATTCTGGAATTTAAATTTAACTTAAACAAGTTAAATGGATCGAAGTGAATAAATTGATTGGAATCAATTTGAATGATATTGAATGCATATGAATATAATATAAATTGGACGTGAATAAATTAGTCATAAATCATTCAGATAAAATGAATGCAAGCATATATGGTGTGCAATATGAATGAAAACAAAAGGTTTTGTGGGAACTAAAATTTGTTTAAATACGAAGAGCTGAGTTTCAACATAAGTGGATTTTGAAAATTTAACGGGTTTGAAACATTTTTCCTACCTTAGTAATTTCGGGGACGAAATTCTTTTAAGGTGGGAAGAATGTAACTACCCGGATTTTTCTGGTCGATTTATTTAAACATTTAATACTGTTTTAAATGTTGAGTTGATAATAAAAATATATTTTATATTGAGTTTGTCGATTTAATAATCGAATACGATTAAATTTTGGGTATATCGAATTATCGTAGTACTGAAAACGATAAATAAATGAATTTGAAGTCAAAACTAAATCAGAAATGATTTAGATGATCAATATAAATTCTAAATATAAACAATCATAATTATTTATTATCGATGAATTTTATCGTTTGAAATCGATTTATATTTTTAATCAACTGAATTTAATTTAAATAGCCAGTTTAAATTGATATATTTTCCAAACAATCAAATTAGACTTCGGAACTTGTTCCAGTGTGTTCAGAATAGTGGTTAAACCCTAGAAACGTCAGTTGCTGTGTTTTGAATGGAGTTCAGAACCCTGAAATATATTGTTATAAAATTTAAATGGATAAAACTGGAATTAAATCATATTTATTCGAAATCAAATCAAATTAATTGAAGCTACCCTAACTTGTACTTAAAGCCGACCTAAATTTTGTGCTCGCGCAGACCTATTTTTCCTCGTGCTTATGTGTTCTTCCTATATAAAATTGCACATCACTCCTCCCTCGATCTCCTTTCTATTTCTTTTGTTTCCAGGAAAATTGAAATCCATGCCGCTCTCCTAAAAATTGAAGATAAATCCAAACCTAAAAGCTTCAACAAAAATGGCAGTCCCCTTTTAAGAATTCTAATCGCTCCTCTTTAATCCTCATCCGTTATAAAATCCAAACACATCCTCTCTATTTCTTTTGCAAATCGAACAAACCCATGGCTCTTTATTTCCATTCATTCAATCGAATAAAATTCAATTAGAAAAAAGCCTTGATCCATTCAAAGATGTCACGAGGCTCGAATACAAAGAGGAAGCGCTTGTGAATCGAAGTAGGGTTTCAATTTTTCATAGATTTGGGCGACGTAGCTGAAATTGAGCTCAAGCATGGGCTCAACGAAGGATTTAACACATTTTCTCGAATTTGGAGCGACTTTATGTTTAAGTATGTCGCATGATTTCGGGCTCGGATGTGCGGCGTCATGTTTTATCAAGCGAGGCCGAGGTGAAATAATGGTGGCCTGTAAGTCGAGCCTAAGGAGGATAAGTTAGTGGAATTCGATGTCAATGGTTTGCGTGATTTTCTTGACAGTGCGTGGAGAAGGCCAAAGATGAGATCTGAGGGGGAAGTTCGATCTGGTCTAGGATGGTGTAGATTGGCAATAGGAGATTATGAGGCTGGTTTTAATTGGTCAGGATGGATAGGGATGTTGCATGGCGAACTTAGGCGGAGGGGATTAAGGTAATTCGTTTAAGGTTAATAAATTAAGGTTTTAGGCAAAAGTTAATAAACATGAATTAAGGTAATTCGTTTAATTTAGTAATTAAAATTTTAATTACATTTATAGCTTAACTAATGAACGTCATGTTAAATTTATACAAGCTTTAAACGAATAAAATTAATCGTGTAATTCGTAGCCGTGGATATCTAGTCGGGAATTAAAATGGAAATCAGAATGGATCAGGAATTACAATTCAAGGTGAGTAAACCCACTCTCTTGATTCGTTTATAATTTTATTATAAATGAACTTTTATTTTAAATAATTTTTATATGCTGTTTGTTGGTTGTTTGGATGCATTGAAATATTATTGTGGCTGTTATATATATTAGTTATATAGGCTTAGCAGTTGTGGCTATTACATATATATATATATCTATATATATATATATCGGTGGTTGGATATTTCCAGCAGTACCATTAGCGGATGCCCGCAATACCATTAGCGAATGACCCTATGTGCCCCCACAATATATTATAGTGGATGACCTTCTATACCGCGATATCCTGCCTTGAATTAGGATGAGTACTATTTATGTTGGCTAACATCTATGGATGCAGGAAAACAGGTTGGAGGGATCCAACTGGATTCCTCGAAATTTATTATTGTTTGTTTTCTTATATATACATTATCATATATGATGTGTTAGAAAACCTATGAATTATAATTGGGTGTTTAGGATATTTGAATATTACTGGCCTTAATACTGATATATAAAAATATTGTGAAATGGGATTTTGAGATTTTAAAGTGAAAATATGTTTTTCTAAAAATAGAATTTGAATTTTGAATAGGCTAAGAAATATTAACTTGTTTCGAATAATAAAAACAAGTAGTGAATTTGTAAATAAAATGGAATAATTTTCATTGGATAATGCGAGGAATTGAAATGAGTTTATAAACGATGTTTATAAATGAAATGGAATAATTTTCATTGGATAATACAGGGAATGTAAATTCATATGTGAAAAAAAAGGAATTGAAATTAGTTTAAAAAAGAAACGATGAAATCTATTCTGATGTTCAGATTGTAAATTGAATTAAAATAAATCCGTATGGATTTATGATTTGAATTTGATTAGATCGAATTTATTTATATAAAATAATTTCAGAAAAGGTATTAGGATTGTATTAAATAGAAGTTTAAAATTTAAATATGAAAATAGATTCACTGTTTATATATATATATATATATATAAGTTATAAACAATAGAATATTCTAGAATAGGAATTGGGTTTCAAATGGATTGGAAATGGAAACTTGTTTTATATTATAAAACATGGAAGTTTATTTTATAAACAATGTTTATAAATTAAGCAAGATAAATATCATGGGATAATTTGGAAATTTAAATTCAAGTATGAATATTAAAGTGAATTGGAAATCGTTCCAAAAAGAGAACGATATATTTTATTCTGAAATTCGGAATATAAACTGAATTGAGATAATCCAAGGAATTAAAACCTGGAATTCCATTATATTGAATTCTATAAACTAATTTATTTCTAATGGAAGTGGAATTTGATATAGAAGTGGAGTTGTAAATGAAATTATCACTGAATAATGAAATAATCGACAATTAAGGATAATCAGAAATATAAGTTTGATTTGGGAAATGGCTAATATTTATTTTAAAATATATAAGAATGAGACTGAAATTATTAATAAACAAAATTTAAACGTTTATATTTAAATATAATTAAAACGAACTCGCCGCAATGCGATAGTTCATGATTTGACGTTTCGAACTTCAATTGAGTTTATAGAACTCAATTTAAGTCATAATTCTTTGGAATATGAATCATCATGACAGATTGAATAATAGTTTTCTAATTGAAGAAAAAAAATCTGGATTTCGGCGTATTGATTTAGAGTTATGTCAAAATCAAATTTCCAGAAAAATAGCGCTATAATCGTTTAAAAACCGTAATGGTTTATTTAATAAAATAAAAAGATTTTAAGCAAATAAAAATTACATTTCCACTGGAAAAATCCAGATTTGAGTTAAAAAATAAATATGAAATCAAATAGAGTAAATGGACTGGTTTTGAAACAAAAATCAAACTTTTAATTATTGAATAGAATTAACAAATTTGAAGAATAATTAGTTAATGGAATTTTGAATCGAAATTGGGCCTTGGATAAGTGAATTGGACTTGTGAATTCATATTTGAAATCGAGTATGAAACTTGAATTGAAAATGGAACTCGATTGGATTATAAGCAATTTAAAATTGTATATGAACGTGATATGTACAATTAAAAAGTGGAATAGGCAAAAGATCTAATGTTGGGGTTTGAGCCGTACGAAGGTGGTGCTAGTGAAATTTTCTGAAAATTTAAGGAGTTTGAATATTTTGAAGAAAATTTGTAATTAGAAATCTATATATCAATATATACAGAATTCGATAAGGAAACGAACTTAAAATAGAATATCATAAAAAAAAGAAAATCTATAAATTTAAATATGGTAAGAGTAGAAAGAGAAACGTATACACGTTTAAAAAAAATGGATAATTGGTTTTATATGATGTTGATTATTCGAGATAAGTAGTCTTGTCCATTTTAAAGTTAAGAATGTTATTCAGTCAAGGTCTGAGAAGTAATTATACCCCAACTTGACTGACTCCATTATTAGCCGATAAATAGGAAGATTCAGTCTCGAAGATCAATGTTTAAAGAGATTTAGTTGAATGTAGTATTTTGGGTTGCTGTAACAATGTTTTACACAACATTCGTTTTAAACCAAGTAAGTGGAAATTTTGAAATATAAAAATAAACATTTCCTAAGTATAGAAATGAATGGTCATGAAAGAGATAAGTAATTGGAATGTTTTCCAATTATAAATAGAAGATATGTTCTAAGTATAGAAAATAAAAGAAGGTGATATAGGAACGGTTGCTGATCCCACCCATTGGGGACAATACATTTGGTACTCTCAAGCAAAGTGAGGGGCCGGTCATGTTTAGCCTGGGTTGCAAGATGTTCTTGATTCCTCTCTAGAGATACATTATCGGAAGGTGGTCCCATACCTTGCTAGTTGGAATCCATTATCCAATAAGAGCCCGCAGTTTTGGTTGTATATTATGTATGTAGAGCGTGAGGCAAGCGTTCTGCTAGATTGTTATTTACTTGTTTTTGACAATATTATAATATTAGAACAATATTGATTTTAAAGAATGATTTGGGTTTTCGTAAGGTAAAAACTATCTGTGTTTATGTGTGGATCGGTCTTATGATTATCCTTTCTTTTAAAAATAATTTTTAAAAGTTAAACCAATGGTTGGAGTTTACTCACACTAGTCCCACAACTGACCCAGAGTTTATTTTGTTTTGTTTTACCCTAAACTCTTAGGTGCCCAAATTTGTATGGACAGTCAAGTAGTTTAGGTGTTTTCAGATATCCTGGGAGGAGCTTTGAGCAGGAGACTTCAATATTAGATATATATATATATAATTTATTCCGTTGTGTTGTATATGTGATGAACAAATATTGCACTCTAATGATGATATGTTTATATAGTGAAAATTTAATATTCCAAAAGCTGTTATATATATATATTATTTTATTCCGCTGCGATGTGAGATCTTGGGTTATTGTTTCTGTTCTTCTATCTTTTTCTTCTTATTTCATAATGATTTGTAATTCTATGCAATTTGGGTTGGACGTGTGGCTTTTTAGTCAACTCAGTTAGTACCGCTTTTTCCAACTTGCATTTATATTACGCACACTCACACACTAACTCCAATTAACCTGAAATTTGGAACCTTACCATTATATATCATTACGGATTCGATAAAATGGTTTCATCAAATTCCGAGATCATATGCAAAATTTCTATTTTTTCTAGCCTTTCTAACTAGTATTGAATTGTCGATTTAATAACCTTGCTAACTATTATTTTAAAACTCGAACAACCTTATTCAAACTATCATATAAGTTGTATTTCAAATACTAATCTCAAGATCTCAAAAAAATTAAAATTTCGATGAATAGTGCCAAAATCTCGTTTACCGGAAATTGTTTGAACCGATAAGTTGCTAAAACCGATTTAAATAACTTACATGACCGTTATACTTTTTGAAATAGTATTTAAAAAGTTGTGTATGTATTTAGAACCATGCATGATTATTTTAAATTTTGTAGAACTCGAATTTTGAAAATTTTAAATTAGTTCCAAAATTTTGGGTTGTTACAAACTATCTCTCTCAAATAAACTAAAGCTAATCATGAAGCTGAAAAGACGAGTAACATTGAGTAATATGAAAAAACATGTAATAAACAAAGTGCAGAAGATATAGTAAATAATATATAAGTAGCAAATAGAAATAAATGACACCGCGGATTTTATTACTAGTTCGGAGCACCGTCCTACGTCGAGTCTCAGACTCCTTCTGAAATTTCGACTAAACAACAACCCTCACCTAGCTTAAAGGAATAGGTATTACAATACCTAAGCAGCAGAACACGATTTCACCTTAGCAAAGGACGACGACTTTGATGTGCCTGAGCAGCGGAAAAGGACTTTTACAAATACAAAATTTTAATTGATTATTTGTGTAATGACCTGCATTTTTCAGCTGTCAAATAATTAATTAATTTAATTATTAAATATCGACTGGCGATATTCTAACCAGAATTAAATAATATTGAATATTTAATTAATATAAATAATAGATTAATATATTTAATTCAGAAATAATCAAAAATAGTGGAATTCACAATATAGTGTGAATTGGATTATTTAAAATATATAGTTCAGTTTAGAGTTGAATTATATGAACAAATCTATTCAATCGACGACAATTGAACGTATAGTTTATAATATAATTATAAAGGAGCACGTAATGGCGCGATAGTTCGCTATTTGGCGATTTGAACTTCAATTGGATATACAGGGTCCGTTTTAAATCAGATTTCTGTGAAACAAGAAACGTATAAAGCTGGTGAAGTATATTTTTCTAGTGGAAGAGAAAAATCGGTATTTCATGGTGTAAATTTTGATTTATGATCAAATCAAATATTCATAAAGTCGCTACAGGAATCATTTATGAACCGTAACGGTTATTTAAATATAATTGGATATCGGTATCGATTCTAGATAGACCGTTTGAGACGTAGTGATAATTTAATTTTTAGAATTTTATGGTAATTTTTAATTAATTAAATAAGCAACTTTTTATTTGGAATATTTGTCACCCTCTATCAACATTTCGGGGTTTCACAATATGAGTAAATCTACCGGTATTTTTATATTTTTGAAATCGTGACACCGAGCTCATCACAACAGTATATTTATTTCTGTCTGGAGCAGCTCATATATTAATGAAATTTGACGTAACCGGATATGTAAAACTTTACAACCCTTACAACCTATCCTCTTCGCGGTAAAAGGGAGACCACGTTCTTCATTTTTCAGCCACAAAACAATTTGTGGAAAATTTTCCCTATAAATAAGCCTAGCCCTTCTCTAAACCCTCAAGACTTTATCTTTCTAGTCAAACTCTTCAGCGCCGCTATTTCCATTTTAGAAAAACTCCATCCGCAACTTTAGAAATTAAAAGAAAATCAAGGAAAAATCTATAAATTATCAAACCTATATATTTGAATTCCTGGATGGATTTCGTTCGAGCTTATGGGGTTATCGAAGTGTGCGATCATCGTTGGGGTGGTGCGGTTGTCTACAGAAGGTCTGGCAACACGGGTTTATCGGTGACAGTGGCTCCGTTCAGTAGGATGGCTAGCCGTTTGAGGCGACGTTGATGGAACAGCGGTAGTAGGGAGATGGAGGAGGCTTGGATGAGGGGAAATTGTCGGGTGTGTGGAGTCAAGCAGTTGGCCGAGAATGCTTGGCTGGATGGTGACAAAATCATTGGAGGAAAATGGGAACTTGAAGAGCAGCTTTAAGGAGTGCTGAAATGTTATTGGAGAAGCTGAACACTGTACATGAGTAATGCCTGAGGAGAAAAGTTGGAAGGGTGTTGTATGATTGGGAAGGGGGAGCTGAAGTTTGTTTGTGGTGACGTGGAGAAGATTGTTCTTATGAAGAGCTGTGGTTTGGAGTTGGCATACGGTTTCATTTTTATGCAAATTGGTAGGAGAAAGGGAAACGTTGAGAGTTTGAAGAAAGGGGAATAATACACGTACAGGAATTGTTGTGGTTTAAATATACATATATAGGATGAAGAAGTGATGTGTTTTATTGGGAAAATGAAACGTGGGTGAAATACACAAGAGAGAAGGATGGACGTGAAGTTTAAAAAGGTGCCGTTTGTAAATGGATTAAGGACAGTGTGTGTAGACGGAAAGCAAGTAAGGAGGTCAGCTTGATGTCAGTAATTGAAGATACAGCGCCGGTGCACTGTATATCATTGTGTAAGGGGGCGGAGTTATACAAACGAATGGGAAGGTGAGCCGTTCCAAAAGAAAAGGGTGATTAAAGGAGATTATTAACGGGCACGGTATTATTTGGTAATTAATTTCCTTGGATTAAATTAACGAAGTTTAATTCATATATAATTTGAAATGGTGATAACATTTTCATCCGATCACAGTATTCGATAAAACAAGTGCCACTAGGACCATACCGAAGAATACTATGCACTCGAACTAATCTGGTATAATTGAGAGTTCGTTGGAGTTTCGGGGAGGATTAAACGCCATTTCGGTTAACTCGGAAATTAATCGATACTCAACGGTTAATGGACCAAGGTGAGTAAAACTCACCAACTCTGAACAGCTCTATTTTTCTAACGTATATTTAGAACTGATAATTATCTGTTGATTGATGTATGTTAACTATTTAGATGGACCGTTAAATAATTGATTGAAAACACAGTTATGGTTATATATATATATACATATACATATATATCGTTATTAAATATTAATTATGTCGATCAGAATATTTCTTCTTGAAATGAAAGTGATGTTATCTATATTGTTTAACATCTATGATGCAGGGAAACAGGTTGGAGGAATCCGGCTGGATTCCTCAACATTTATTTTACTGTTTTCATATATTTCGATATATGATGTGATATATAATCTTTTATGGATTATGTGTGTTGGAATGATGTTGATCTTTGTTATTCGATATTTTTAATATCATAAGAAACCCTGGGATATAAAAAGGAATATTTCAATGTATATTGAAATAAAGGAATTTTTTAAAATAAACCGTTTTTATAAAAGGTATTATTGTGGAAATAAAGTATTTATAAAATCATAGGATTTTATAATAAAGGAATATTTATTTAGGAAATAAATAAAATTAAAAAAAGTAATATTTATTTAGGAAATAAATAGAATTAAAAAGGAATATTTATTTAGGAAATAAATAGAATTAAAAAAAAGAATATTTATTTAGGAAATAAATAGAATTAAAAATGGAATATTTATTTAGAAAATAAATAAAATTAAAAAGGATTATTTATTTGTTAAATAAATAGAAAAGATAAAAGGATTATTTATTTGTTAAATAAATAGAAAATATTAAAAGGATTATTTATTTGTTAAATAAATAGAAAAGATAAAAGAAATATTTATTTGTTAAATAAATAGAATTGAAAAGGGAATAGTTATTTGTTAAGTAAACAAATAGAAAAGGAATTAATCAAAGGAGTTAATTCAAAGGATTAATCAATTAAAGTTAACCAGTTAGAGTTAATCAATTAGGGTTAACCAATTAGAGTTAATCAATTAGAGTTAACCAGTTAGAGTTAATCAATGAGGGTTGACCAGTTAGAGTTGAACAGTTAGAGTTAACCAGTTAGGGTAAATCAATTAGGGTTGACCAGTTAGAGTTGATCAGTTAGAGTTAACCAGTTAGAGTTAACCAATAGAATTATTAAATAGAGTTAATCGAATTAGAATAAATCGATTAGAGTTAGTCGAATTAGGAGTTATCGAATATTAGTTTATTCGAATAGAATTAAAGGAGTTAATCGATGTTAGTTAAATCGAAAGGAGCAATTGAATATAAGTTATTCGAAAGGAGATTTTCGAATATAGCGTATTCGAAAGAAAGAGATCGAATATAAGTTGTTCGAAGTGAGATAATCGAATATAAGTTATTCGAAGTGAGATAATCGAATATAAGTTATTCGAAGTGAGACAATCGAATATAAGTTATTCGAAGTGAGTTAATCGAATATAAGTTATTCGAAGTGAGTTAATCGAATATAAGTTATTCGAAGTGAGTTAATCGAATATAAGTTATTCCTAGAGAGATAATCGAATAAAGATTACTCGAAAGGGAGTTATACGTCGAATTTGATTATATCGAATTCGGGAAAGTATTATTTACTTCCCGGTTTTTAAATCAGGATTTATTTACTTATAAATAAATTCGAGTAGGTTAATTATTCAAATTAAAGAGTAAAAGTTATATTTGAAGTTACATACTTCGAAGGTAGGGATTATAACGTTTTCGTTATAACCAATGTTTTTATAAAAGAAGTGGATTCGTTAATTGAATCCAAGAGAGTCATAAGGAAGTTTGTTAAAGATTTAAAAGATAAACTTTGACTATTTCGAGGTTAAAACGTTGTTCAATTAAGGTCGGAGAGGTAATTATACCTCAACTTGATTAACTTCCTTCTTAACTAAGGAATGGTAAGGTTTGATAGTGAAGGAGTTTTGGAAATGTTTTCCAAATACGAATCAGAAATGTTTTCTGATAATAGGAAATAAGAAATGTTGAATATATGGAAACAAGAGTTGAAAAATGAAGTTAAATAGAGAGATAAATGTTCAATGATGATTGATCGATATAATTTCCTTTTGGAAACAATATCGTTGTTTGCACATGTGTTTTTCTTTAATAGTTAACTCACCGACTATCGAAGTTTTTGACCATTTTAACGTTGTTAATGTGGAGAGACCGGTTGGATTATTATCCGCAGAACCACTCCGTATTGGCATAAGCATTGGGAATCATATATGCCAAAGATAATTGAAGATGAAGTAAAGTGCAAGGACTGTTGTATAAATCTTAGGTAAAGATTGCCTAAGATGGTTGTACTGAATAGTGCCTTCGGTTTGTCCAGTCCCAGGACGACCTGTATGGAAGAATATCTGACAGAGTATATTTAATAGATCGCGTAAGTTGATCTCTTCAAACGTATATACGTTTGGCGGCGGAGGAATTTGTTTCTCTTAGCTGTATGCCCGTTGTATTTTTGAGGAAATCAATTTGTGATTTGGCGGTTATGACGATGTGACATTCAAAGTGAATAAATGTGTGATCTGTCAGAGATAAGCGTGGCCTCTAGCCTCACAACCGGGAAATGAAAAAAAATCGGGCAGGCAGCATGGCTATGTAGGTCGCACCTATTAGGGTGTATAATCACCTGATTTAGAGTTTCATTTTTTTCTAAAAATCTATTGCCGATGCTGTCCCATTCGGGAAACGGTTGCTGATCCCAACCGTTGGTGATATACATTCGATACACCCAAGCGAAATGAGTGGTCGGTCATGTGTGGCCGGGTTGCAATATGTTCTTGTTGAACCCAGTGTATTCCTCTCTAGAGGTACACTAGCAAAAGGTGGTTCCATACCTTGTCATAGTTGGAAATCCATTACCCAATACGTGCTTGCGGTTTTGATTGTATACTATATATATAGAACGTGAGATGAAAGCGTTTCTGCTAGATGATTGATATATTGTGGTTGATAGACACTATTATAATATCAATGAGTTTTGATATAAAGATATTTTGGATTCTCATAAGGGAAAACCCGTTCCGTTATACGGTGTGGTCTTATGAGATATCATTTACTTGTTCAAACTGTTTTAAACTGTTTTACTCATACCAGTCCCATGACTGACCCGAAGTTTATTCTGTTTTGTTTTCCCTAAACTCTTGGGTGCCCAATTTTGTACGGGCAGTCAAGTAGTCGGGATTTACAGATACTTGAAGAGCTAGAGCAGGAGGCTTCAGAATTATATAGCTATGGTTATTTTTCCGCTGTGTTGTAAGTGTTGTACTTCGGAAATGATATGTATATTCAAGTACATATTTATATTTCAAAGTTATGTTATATATTATATGTTATTCGTTCCGCTGTGAGGTTCGTGTTACTCTGTTGTTGTGTTGTTGTTCTTCTTCTTCTATTCTAGGTTTCTATCTTATATATTCTCACCCTCTAATTTCTTTCATTAACTACCGGTATTTTCGATCCTTGGATGTTCGATATGTGTTGTATATCGGATAACCAAGATCAGCTTTTTCCGGGTCGTTACAGTTGGTATCATTTCTTAAGGTTAAGTAATTACCTTGGCTCTGTAGCGTGACTCGGTATAGATGGGGTTAGTAATACCCTAGATTGAGTTGAGTGTATATATACGAGTGAACGTATTTGTCATTGATATAAAAACTTGTTTTATATTGTGGAGATTTATTGGTTGAGTTGTTTATGTGTTCTGGTCGATCAGTTTGATCCACTGTATCAGTAGGATTTTATAAACACTTGAATACGATGAACCGTCATGGTATGTTTTGAAAAGAGGATGAATGAAATAATTTTATCCAAATTATATTTGATATAAACAAAGTATGGATATGTGATATATTATCACATATAGGATGTGTTCGTTGTGATTATAATCAGACAAGATTATAAAAAGTGAAATGGTTACATATATAACCAAATAATATTCGTTTAAGTGCTACGAAACGAATTAAATCTGAATTTGAATCAGAATTGAAATTAAACCCTGGAAATTTGGAACAGAGTTTGTAAATAGACTTGGATTAAATATATGTAAATTTTAAGATCCTGGGAGATTTTAATTTGTATTCCAAGCGTTTATGAATGTTATTTTGAACTGATTTCAAAATAAAAGTGTTTAAGAATGATTATGAAAGTGATATAGTATTGAACTCACTTCGATAACTGGAAAATAATTCTGATAATGACTGCAACATAAGCAATGTTCATTTTCGAGTTCTAAATGACGGATTACTACCAAAGATTTTGTTTTTGAATTGTTTTGAGGAAACAAGAGAGTTGTTGAAATCTGAAAAGGAATATTTGGTTTTTGAAAAGCTAAGTGATTTAAAAATTCCCAAGGAAATATTGTTGATTTAAAACCAATCTGAATTAAAATTTGGGAAAGCCAATTTGAATTAAAGTAAAGCTAGTAAAGTGGTAACTGAGATTGAATTAGAATGATATCAAGACAAATTGGATTGTGAGATTCGAATTTGAAGTGTAATTTGATAACCATGTTAAGAGTTGGGAATCGAAAATGAAAATCGAATTTGAAATGAAATTCGAGTTTGGTATAAGCGAATGATTTGGTTTGAGGATAAAAACTGATTTGGGGTTTGATTGAAATTACATTGGTATATGTTGAATTGGTAGCAGATATGAAGGACATAATGATATGCCGACAAAAAAGGTACAAGTTTATATTTCTATCGGATATAAGATTTATGAGCCGAATTGGCAAGCCGCTTGGCTGTTTGATTTTCTTTTGGGTTGGAGAAAGCCTAGAGAGGTGAGTTGTGGTTTTACCGATAGGGCTGTACAAAGGAGGTTATGGCGAATTTTTGAGAAAAGTTAGAGCGTTAGAAAATTTTCAGAATTTTTGAAAATTTTATTAAGTCGGAAAGAATTAAAAAGTTAATTGGAATTTAAATGGTTTAGTTAAAATTAAAGTTAAGAAGTAAAATATGAAGATGTTTAAATCTAATTAGTAGAGTTAGTAAAATTCTTATAGCTTAGCAATTTCGAGGACGAAATTATTTTAAGGGGGAAAGATTGTAATGACCCGCATTTTTCAGCTATCGAATAATTAATTAATTTAATTATTAAATATCGAGTGGCGATATCGATAACTAGAATTAAATAATATTAAATATTTAATTAATATATAATAGAATAATATATTTAATTCAGAAATAATCAAAAATAGTGGAATTCACAATATAGTGTGAATTGGATTATGTAAAATATATAGTTCAGTTTAGAGTTGAATTATATGAACAAATATATTCAATCGACATTAGCTGAACGCACAATTTATAATATAATTATAAACGAGCGCGTAACGGCGCGACAGTTTGCTATTTGGCGATTTGAACTTCAACTGGATATACAGGGTCCATTTTAAATTGGATTTCTGTGAAACAAGAAATATATGGAGCTGGTGAAGTATATTTTTCTAGTGGAAGAGAAAAATTGGGATTTAATCGTGTAAATTTTGATTTATGATCAAATCAAATATTCAGAAAGTCGCTACAGGAATCGTTTATGAACCGTAACGGTTATTTAAATATAATTGGATATCGGTATCGATTTTAGATAGACTGTTTGAGACGTAGTGATAATTTAATTTTTAGAATTTTATGGTAATTTTTAATTAACTAAATAAGCAACTTTTTATTTGGAATATTTGGCACCCTTTATCAACATTTCGGGGTTTCACAATATGAGTTAATCTACTGGTATTTTTATATTTTTGAAATCGTGACACCGAGCTCATCACAACGGTATATTTATTTCTGTCTGGAGAAGCTCATATATTAATGAAATTTGACGTAACCGGATATGTAAAACTTTACAACCCTTACAACCTCTCCTCTTCGCGGTAAAAGGGAGACCACGTTCTTCATTTTTCAGCCACAAAACAATTTGTGGAAAAAATTCCCTATAAGTAAGCCTAACCCTTCTCTAAATCCTCAATACTTTATCTTTCTAGTCAAACTCTTCAGCGCCGCTATTTCCATTTCAGAAAAACTCCACCCGCAACTTTAGAAATTAAAAAGAAAATGAAGGAAAAATCTATAAATTATCAAACCTATATATTTGAATTCCTGGATGGATTTCGTTCAAGATTATGGGTTTATCGATGAGTGAGATCATCGTTGGGGTAGTGCGGTTGTCTACAGGAGGTCTAGCAACACGGGTTTATCGGTGACAGTGGCTCCGTTCAGTAGGATGGCTAGCCGTTTGAGGCGACGTTGATGGAACAGCGATAGCAGGAGATGGAGGAGGCTTGGATGAGGGGAAATTGTTGGGTGTATGGAGTAAAGCAGGTGGCCGAGAACGCTTGGCTGGATGGTGAAAAAATCATTGGAGGAAAATGGGAACTCGAAGAGAAGCTTTTAGGAGTGGTGAAATGTTATTGGAGAAGCTGAACAATGTACATGAGTAATGCCTGAAGAGAAAAGTTGGAAGGGTGTTGTATGATTGGGAAGGGGGAGCTAAAGTTTGTTTATGGTGACGTGGAGACGATTGTTCTTGTGAAGAGCTGTGGTTTGGAGTTGGCATACAGTTTCGTTTTTATGCAAATTGGTAGGAGAAAGGGAAACGTTGAGAGTTTGAAGAAAGGGGAATAGTACACGTACAGGAATTGTTGTGGTTTAAATATACATATATAGGATGAAGAAGTGATGTGTTTAATTGGGGAAATGTAACGTGGGTGAAATACATAAGAGAGCAGGATGGACGTGAAGTTTAAAAAGGTGTCGTTTGTAAATGGATTAAGGACAGTGTGTGTAGACGGAAAGCAAGTTAGGAAGTCAGCTTGATGTCAGTAATTGAAGATACAGCGCTGGTGCACTGTATATCGTTGTGTAAGGGGGCGGAGTTATACAAACGAATGGGAAGGTGAGCCGTTCCAAAAGAAAAGGGTGATTAAAGGAGATTATTAACGGGCACGGTATTATTTGTTAATTAATTTCCTTGGATTAAATTAACGATGTTTAATTCATATATAATTTGAAATGGTGATAACATTTTCATCCGATCACAGTATTCGATAAAACAAGTGCCACTGGGACCGTACCGAAGAATACTACGCACTCGAACTAATCTGGTATAATTGAGAGTTCGTTGGAGTTTCAGAGAAGATTAAACGCCATTTCGGTTAACTCGGTAATTAATTGATACTCAACGGTTAATGGACCAAGGTGAGTAAAACTCACCAACTCTGAACAGTTATATTTTTCTAACGTATATTTAGAACTGATAATTATCTATCGATTGATGTGTGTTAACTGTTTAGATGGACTGTTAAATAATTGATTGAAAACACAGTTATGGTTATATATATATATATATCGTTATTAAATATTAATTCTGTCGATCAAAATATTTCTTCTTGAAATGAAAGTGATGTTATCTATATTGTTTAACATCTGTGATGCAGGGAAACAGGTTGGAGGAATCCAGCTGGATTCCTCAACATTTATTTTACTGTTTTCATATATTTCGATATATGATGTGATATATAATCTTTTATGGATTATGTGTGTTAGAATGATGTTGATCTTTGTTATTCGATATTTTTAATATCATAAGAAACCCTGGGATGTAAAAAGAAATATTTCAATGTATATTGAAATAAACGAATTTTATAAAATCAACCGATTTTATAAAAGGAATTATTGTGGAAATATAGTATTTATAAAATAATAGGATTTTATAAAAAAGGAATATTTATTTAGGAAATAAATATAATTAAAAAAGGAATATTTATTTAGGAAATAAATAGAATTAAAAAAGGAATATTTATTTAGGAAATAAATAGAATTAAAAATGATTATTTATTTGTTAAATAAATAGAAAAGATAAAAAGATTATTTATTTATTAAATAAATAGAAAATATTAAAAGGATTATTTATTTGTTAAATAAATAGAAAAGATAAAAGAAATATTAATTTTTTAAATAAATAGAATTGAAAAGGGAATAGTTATTTGTTAAGTAAACAAATAGAAAAGGAATTAATCAAAGGATTAATCAATTAAAGTTAACCAGTTATAGTTAATCAATTAGGGTTAACCAGTTAGAGTTAATCAATTAGAGTTAACCAGTTAGAGTTAATCAATGAGGGTTGACCAGTTAGAGTTGATCAGTTAGAGTTAACCAGTTAGGGTAAATCAATTAGGGTTGACCAGTTAGAGTTGATCAGTTAGAGTTAACCAGTTAGAGTTAACCATTAGAGTAATTAAATAGAGTTAATCGAATTAGAATAAATCGATTAGAGTTAGTCGAGTTAGGAGTTATCGAATATTAGTTTATTCGAATAGAATTAAAGGAGTTAATCGATGTTAGTTAAAACGAAAGGAGTAATTGAATATAAGTTATTCGAAAGGAGATTTTCGAATATAGCGTATTCGAAAGAAAGAGATCGAATATAAGTTGTTCGAAGTGAGATAATCGAATATAAGTTATTCGAAGTAAGATAATCGAATATAAGTTATTCGAAGTGAGATAATCAAATATAAGTTATTCGAAGTGAGTTAATCGAATATAAGTTATTCGAAGTGAGTTAATCAAATATAAGTTATTCCAAGAGAGATAATCGAATAAAGATTACTCGAAAGGGAGTTATACGTCGAATTTGATTATATCGAATTTGGGAAAGTATTATTTACTTCCCGGTTTTTAAATCAGGATTTATTTACTTATAAATAAATTCGAGTAGGTTAATTATTCAAATTAAAGAATAAAAGTTATATTTGAAGTAACGTACTTCGAAGGTAGGGATTATAACGTTATCGTTATAACCAATGTTTGTATAAAAGAAGTGGATTCGTAAATTGAATCCAAGAGAGTCATAAGGAAGTTTGTTAAAGATTTAAAAGATAAACTTTGACTATTTCGAGGTTAAAACGTTGTTCAATTAAGGTCGGAGAGGTAATTATACCTCAACTTGATTGACTTCCTTCTTAACTAAGGAATGGTAAGGTTTGATAGTGAAGGAGTTTTGGAAATGTTTTCCAAATACGAATCAGAAATGTTTTCTGATAATAGAAAATAAGAAATGTTGAATATATGGAAACAAGAGTTGAAAAATGAAGTTAAATAGAGAGATAAATGTTCAATGATGATTGATCGATATAATTTCCATTTGGAAATAATATCGTTGTTTGCACACGTGTTTTTCTTTGATAGTTAACTCACCGACTATCGTTTTTGACCATTTTAACATTGTTAATGTGGAGAGACCGGTTGGATTATTATCCGCAGAACCACTCCGTATTGGCATAAGCGTTGGGAATCATATATGCCAAAGATAATTGAAGACGAAGTAAAGTGCAAGGGCTGTTGTATAAATCTTAGGTAAAGATTGCCTAAGATGGTTGTACTGAATAGTGCCTTCGGTTCGTCCAGTCCCAGGACGACCTGTATGGAAGAATATCTGACAGAGTATATTTAATAGATCGCGTAAGTTGATCTCTTCAAACGTATATACGTTTTGCAGTGGACGAATTCGTTTATCTTAGCTGTATACCCATTGTATTTTTGAGGAAATCAATTTGTGATTTGGCGGGTATGACGATGTGACATTCAAAGTGAATAAATGTGTGATCTGTCAAAGATAAGCGTGGCCTCTAGCCTCACAACCGGGAAATGACAAAAATCAGGCAGGCAGCATGGCTATGTAGGTCGCACCTATTAGGGTGTATAATCACTTGAGCTAGAGTTTCATTTATTTCTAAAAATCTATTGTCGATGCTGTACCATTCGGGAAACGGTTGCTGATCCCAACCGTTGGTGATATACATTCGATACACCCAAGCGAAATGAGTGGTCGGTCATGTGTGGCCGGGTTGCAATATGTTCTTGTTGAACCCAGTGTATTCCTCTCTAGAGGTACACTAGCGAAAGGTGGTTCCATACCTTGTCATAGTTGGAAATCCATTACCAAATACGTGCTTGCGGTTTTGATTGTATACTATATGTATAGAACGTGAGATGAAAGCGTTTCTGCTAGATGATTATTATATTATGGTTGATAGACACTATTATAATATCAATAAGTTTTGATATAAAGATATTTTGGATTCTCGTAAGGGAAAACCCGTTCCGTTATACGGCGTGGTCTTATGAGATATCATTTACTTGTTCAAACTGTTTTAAACTATTTTACTCGTACCAGTCCCATGACCGACCCGGAATTTATTCTGTTTTTCCCCCTAAAATCTTGGGTGCCCAATTTTGTACGAGCAGTCAAGTAGTCGAGATTTACAGATACTTGAAGAGCTAGAGTAGGAGGCTTCAGAATTATATAGCTATGGTTATTTTTCCGCTGTGTTGTGAGTGCTGTACTTTGGAAATGATATGTATATTCAAGTACAGATTTATATTTCAAAGTTATGTTATATATTATATATTATTCGTTCCGCTGTGAGGTTCTTGTTACTCTGATGTTGTGTTGTTCTTCTTCTTCTATTCAAGGTTTCTATCTTATCTATTCTCACCCTCTAATTTCTTTCATTAACTACCGGTATTTTCGATCCTTGGATGTTCGATATGTGTTGTATGTCGAACAACCAAGATCGACTTTTTCCGGGTCGTTACAATTTGTATGCTTAGTAACACAGATATGTCACTTTATAGTACACCCTTACTATAATCATCTCTTTGATAATATATAGTGTTTCGTATATGAAGAATTTAAAAGGAAAGTGAGTTTTATAATCGCGGAATATGTGAAATGAAAGTACAAGAGAATATTTATAAAATAATTTATATAATCAGAGATAGTACAATCAAGTAAGTTCGATGATTTTGAAACAACTGATTCTGGAGTTTATTTATAGTATATAAAAGGTTGCTCTAATTCATAAATAGATTTTATCAAAATATATGGACATAACTCTTTGATTAAAGAGTTATATCTCTTTAAAAAGTCGCAACATTTCAGTTCAACGAACTGAAAATGGGTTTTATTAGGTAAAAACCGACTAGTTTTTAAAACTGTTATGCATGTGCACAAAATATAATATTCAGTCGACTAAATGTTCCTAATTTATTTATAAACATTCAGCAATCAGCTGGCTGAATTCATGAATCAGCCAGTTGTTTGCACATGTTTTTGTGTACATGTGTACAACCTTGTTATTTATAAATAAGATTACCTTATATCGATATATATATATATATATATATCATGAGAGATTTTAACAATAGTACTGAATCAAATAAAACATACAATATACCAATTCATCTTATCTTTGAACCTTCTGATATTTGAACCATATTCTTCAATATTTCTCCTGCAATAATTGTTAGTTTATGATATTGTCGATATATAGTTGTCGTGGTGAAAATAGCACAAAATAGAGGTTTTAATAAACTCCCCCTTTTTGATGATGACAACTATATACGGCCGACATATATATATATATATATATATATATATATATATATATATATATATATTCAGATATATATATATTTGTGTGCGTGTGTGTGTGTAAACTAAAATAAAATATAAATAAATTATGTTTTTTTACTCTACCTGTGCCCCCTATCTATATTCTACATTTTATTTTTTTCTCCCCTTTTTTATCAACAAAAAAGAGTCAGATCTTATATGTATAGAGCATATGAAGTTATATAAACTTATTTATAGTACATGAAGTGTTATATATGAATTTTAACATAATTTTGTAAACGTATAGCATATAGTACTTGTTAGCACATAAACTTATAAATCTATTGTCACATAAAATTAGTATGAAGTATATCTATATAATCATGAAAATACGAAGTGTTGTATGAAACATTAAAAGTATGAGTATTTGAATATGATGCATGTAAACATGATATTGAGACAAACATGAGATATAACAAGAATGACTTCAACAAATAATATAAACCAACATGACAATGAACAAAAGATCATACAATTTAACACAAAAGAAACATGACATTGAACAAAAGAAAAAGGATGTTTTAAAATTATTTAAACACACAAACCATAAACAAGACTAACAGTTTTGGAAAACATAACGTAACATATTATTATACAAACCAGTTCAAAAGCAATGTTTTTTATTAAAAAAAATATGCAGATGGTCCACTTTCTCCTTCTTCATCTTCATTCACTCCCTCATTTTCTTCTTCTTCCTCTAAAGCAGAAGACCATTCAAACAGAACTGGATGGTAGACTTTGGTGGAAGAAGAACTAACATATGAAATGTTATCCCAAATTTTATTAAAAAACTTTTTGTTGAGTTGAAACGTCTTTCTATTTTGTTCTCTAGTCCTTTGATTTAGGTGTGAAGTTTAGCTTGATCTTTTGAAAGGGTAACAAGAGCTTGTTTTGGAGGTTCTTCCGGGCTAACCAATTGTATTGAATCATCGTCTTATAGAGTCCAGGATAAGGAAGCTTGTTTAATGACCTTGGGTTCGAAAGGTTGAGGAATTTTATCCATACTATTACTTTGTCGTTGGGAGAATGAGATGATATTACGATTCGTAGGTTAGATGGTAGTTCATTAATGATAAAGATTTCAAACCTAATTCATCAACTGAGGAAATAATAGAATCGGTAATCTTATCTTTAAAGTGAAGAAGTGTTCTCATAATATGAGCTCCATAGTGTATTGTCTTATATTTCCTCTTGTAGGTAATGTCAAGGAATTCATCCATTATTATTTTTTCAAAATTAACTGGAATATGATTGTAGATAGCGTAGAGATCTCAAAAATCCATTTTGTAAACTTTTTCATAGCTTCTTGTCCTTAGTTGCAAAGAACGATTAAAAGTATGATGAATACATGCTTGAGAACGTAAAGGACTTGATTTCAATTCATTCATATTAAGCAAGCCGTCGGAAAGAAAACGATGGGAAACTTCATTTCTATTGGTCATATTTACATCAATATCGTTTATATCCGTTACAAATGAGGACCTATAGGATTTGATATAATATAGCGACTGGGAAAAGTATTCGGACACCACAAACAATAGATCATATAACATTTTCTCCATCTTTAGGGTTTTCAAAATCAAGGTTCAAGTTAGACAAGAATAACTTGATTAAAATATGGTCTAATTTTATGTTATTCCCAGTATAATCTATGAATGAATCAAAGTGAATAAACCTAGAAATCAATTCAATTTGATAAATAGAAATTCTGGGAATTTAACAAACGAACAGGGAAAGATCTTCGAGTTTTTCATAATACAAATCTTTGAACAATAGTTTCATAATAAAAACATTGCCGAATTTGTTGCTCGGATGGTTTAAGGAGTGATTTCTTTTGCTTCTTTTCTCAGGAGGCATCATAGATTGGCTTTGATTTGAGATTTGATCAAAAATTTTAAAGATGGTGATAATGGAGGCTTTTTTGTTATGAAGCTAGGTTAAAAATCGAGAACGAAATGAACAAGTGGTATATAGGGTGGAGTATTTGGATCCGGTTATTGGGTTTAAAACCCTAAAAAATCATCCTAACACAATTTAGCTGGCCGAAGTCATCATTCAGATGTTTGTTAGGGCCAGGGATTTTATCCCGAGAGTTCACTATATTTTTAGCTGGCTGTTTGGGGGATTTAATTGGCTATTTCCTAATTTGAAGATTCAGCCATCTGAACTTCAAATTCAGACGTCTAAATCGGTACTGCTTTTGACATCTCTTTGTTTTCTTAGACAAAAAATGCATATAAATTTTGTAATGTGATTTTTTATTGATGTATACTATTATATTTTATATGTCTCTCACTCACACACACACACACACACACATATATATATATATATATATTCAATATGAATAATATGTGGGTCCTTTTTTATATATACGAGTTTATATGGTTTCAGACTTAAATTCGTTTATAGTAGCGATTCACATGATTTTATATACGATCTTATGTACTATATCAGTTTATATTAGATATATATATATATAATATTATACACTATATGAGTTTATTAGAAATATATTATGTTAAAAAATATTGTAGACCACTTTTGTCTATATATCTTTTATGAAATCTAAATATTAAACATATGTGAGTCGTGTATGTTAAAAATTATTAAAATATATCAGGTACGATTTCACTTTTAAAGTATGAATGTAGGTATCAATTAATTAATCAAACAATCACTTGAGTTTATTTGTAAAGTATGAATTATATAAATTATGATTCATGTATTAAATATTTGAGATATCCATCATATCACAAGCATAAGTTATAAATATAATTTATACTTTTAAAAATAATTTAGATACTTATCTTAAGAAACTTATATTTTTATAAACAAATGTATGTTATGAGTCGTAAACAAGTTGTGTATCATCAAAGTAAATTATATTTTAAACTTAATAAAATAAAATATATATACATGATACTTTTGAAAGGAATAATATAAACTCAACCAGTAATAATCCTTGTACTCAGAAAGACTTGAAATTTTATTTATAAGATGACGAAGAAGACTTTCTTGGAGATTTGCTCTTCCCCTTGTCCTTTTTCATTAGCTTCACAATTTCGATCCCAAGAATTTGGTGAGTACGGAGGATGTTGTTGATTTGGACTCCAAGCATTATAGGGCGAAGATGGATTTTAGGATGATCTTGGAGGTGGAAACGACTCGTGAACATCACGTTTAGTTGGTTCGTATAATTTTAAAGCTATTTGTTCAAGAAAGCTTAAATGTCTTGCAGTTACTTTTTGTTCGAAGTAGAGCTCATGTTGTAGTTCCAATTATTATCTTTGATAGTGATGGATACCATCAATCTTATCTTTGGTGGATGGGAAAACAATCACTGGTTTTTTTGATTTCTTACTATCTGGTGTATAACTGGTATAGTAACATGACCATTTGTACATGGTTTCATGTTTTGTAGTAGGCGTTGGAAGTGGAGACGAAGATGGTGATGATTCAGATGAGAATTGAATGCTTGAGCCATTGAAAGCTATAATGGAAATTGATGATTGGTTTTTAGAACTTTTTTTATGGAAGGAATAATAATTTATTGTATTATATTATCATATATATATATATATATATAGTGGTAGATAGCTGAAAGAGAGGAATATAAATTTTGGTTTAGAATTGATTTTAATTCTGAACCTATAATTAGTTTTATAAATGGATAAATATTAGTGGATAGAAGTAATTTTGAAAATGGTTCAAAAGAAGTATAATGTGTTTATGTAACGACCTGGGGATTTTGCGACCTTGGTAATCGGCATAAACTCAATATCGACTATCCAAAGCATCGGAAATACCGGATAGTTAATAGAAAAAAATTAGAGGGTGAGAATAGATAAGATAAAAAATCATAATAGAAGAAGAAGAAGACAACTACAAGATGAAAGTAAATACGAATCTCACTGCGGAACGAATAAATATGTTTCATAACATAAGAAATAAAACAGTATATGTATATAATACCATTACCGAAGTACAACACTTACAACACAGTGGAAATAAACAATTGTTATATAATCCTGAAGCCTCCTGGTCTAGCTCTTTAAGTATATATGTAAAAAACCTGACTACTTGACTGCCCGTACAAAATTGGGCACCCAAGTGTTTAGGGAAAACAAAACAAAATAAACTCCGCGTCAATCATGGGATTGGTATGAGTAAAACAATTTAAAACAGTTTGAGAAAATAAACGATATCTCATAAGACCATGCCATATAACACGGAACGGGTTTTTCCCTTATGAGAATCCAAAACACTTGATTCAACATTTCAAAAACCCTTTTGAAAGAACCGATAATCTCTACATCAAAACCCTTTTGATACTATAATAGTGTCTATCAACCACAAAATAATAATCATCTAGCAGAACACTTTCATCTCACGTTCCACGTATATAATATATAATCAAAAACCGTGGGCGCTTATGGTTAATGAATTCCAACTGGAAAGGTATGGGACCACCTTCCGATAGTGTATCTCTAGAGAGGAATACACCGGGTTCAACAAGAACATCTTGTAACCCAGGCTAAACATGATCGGTCACTCATTTCGCTTGAGTGTACCGAATGTATTATCACTAACGGTTGGGATCAGCAACCGTTTCCCGAAAGGGACAGCATCAAAATAGATTATAGAAGAAAAATGGAATTTCTCTAGATAAGGTGACAATACACCCTAATTGGCAGCTAACCACCTAGCCATGCGACCTACTCGATTTTATACCATTTTGATTTGTGAGGCTTAAGGCCAAAACGTACAGACCACACCATTATTTACTTTGAATGTCACATCGTCATACCCTCCAAATCACAAATTGGTTTCCTTGAAAATACAACGGGTATACAGCTAAGAGAAACGAATTCCTACGCCACCAAACATAAGTACGTTTGAAGAGATCAACTTACGCGATATATTAAATATACTCTGTCAGACATTCTTCCACGCAGGTCGTCCTGGGACCGGATAGACCGAAGGCACTATTATGTAAACAGGATAGCCCTTGCATAACTCCGTCTTCAATTATCTTCATCATATTTGATCGCAACGCTAACACCCATACAGAGTGGTTTTCAGATAATGAATCTGATCCCGGTCTCTCCGTGTTGACGATGGAAAAATGGTCAAAAACTTTGATAGTCGGTGATTTAACTATCAAAGAAAAACATGTGTGCAAACAATGATATTATTTCCAAATGGAAATTCTATCGATCAACCATCAATCAACATTTATTCATTTCCCATTTCTCGTTTCCATATATTCATCAAATCCTTATTTTCTAATTTTAGAAAATATACGTTATTAACTTTGGAAAACGTTTCTATTTCTGATTCATGCATCACTATCTTCTCACATATACTAGTCTCTAACTGTAAATTAGTAAGAGAACAACCCTTACATGTTAACCCCGAAGGATGAAACCAACATCAGATCAATATGCAGACAACTGTTCAACTCAACTAATCTCCAGTCAGTTTCTAATTCCTTTAGCTCCATTTTAATTCCTATTTCAAACCCTATTTCCTTTATAAATATTTTATTAGCAAAATATTTACTTTAATCTAATTTTCACATAGAATGTGAAAAATATTTCTTTATAAAATCAAAATAGTTTGGTTTCGTATTTAAAAATAATATCTCAAATCCAATTTCTATTTATACTTCTAATTATAGAATTATTCATATAAAATATCATTTTATTATTCTAACACTTATAGTCCCATTTATAATCATCTTTGTAAATGCTGCTCAAATTCCATTTAAAATACCAGTGTTAAAACTGATTCCTACTTCTCTATATAAATTCAGTCTTATATATTCTGTTTATCAAATAATAAATATTTTATTTAATTTATAAAACATTATTTATAAATTAATCTTCTCAATCTATTCTTTAAAACATATTTCTATTTAATATCCACTTTAAACAATCTTCTCATAATTCTTTTATATCTCGTCAAATATTTCTTTTATAGTTCTATTTACTTTCTAAATAAATATTCCTATAATAATTCTATTTACTTTCTATATAAATAATCCTTTTATACTTCTATTTATTTTCTATATAAATAATCCTTTTACAAAACTCTTTGATTTTATAAATATTCCTTTTATAAAATTCTTTGAATTTATAAATATATTATTTTCAGTTTACAATTTGAAAATTCCCTTTTCACATTTCCGGCATTTCTTATGGTATTTGAAATACCAAATAACCATGATCAACATCATCTGCACACCCATAATCAATCACAAATTATATATCACATCATATATCACAATATATGAAAACAAACAGTATTATAATATCGAGGAATCCAGTTGGATCCCTCCAACCTGTCTCCCTGCATTCATGTTAAACAATATAAATAGCATTGATTTCATTTCAATGTGAAATATTCTGATAAACAGAATCAATATTTGATTAACAATTTATATATATATATATCGTTATCTATAGTTTCAACCAATAAATCAGCAATTCAACAAAACAATCAACACACAGCAATCAGTCATCATTTATCAATACTAGATTTTATTTATAAAAATAATAACTGTACAGAGTTAGTGATATTTACTCACATTGGACGATCATCGTTAAATAACGATAACTGTCGGTTGATTCAGACAGATAATTTATTTCACTATAAATTGTAACGAGCTCCAATTCACTCCAAATCAGTTCCATGGTGTATCCCTCGTCCATACGATCCCAACGGATCTTGTTTCGTCAAATTCTGATCATGAACGTAAAAGTTATTCAATTTCGAAGTTTATGTAGCATTTAAATTAAAACAAAGTTAATTTATTAACCAATTTCTTTGGGCCTCACCATATAATATGGCCCAATCATTTTCCCATGACCCACGTGAACAGTACGTGTCTCTCCCAACATGAAATGCCCGCTCTCCACTTCCACAACATAACCGAACTCCTTTTTTTTCCTTTTGTAAAAATATTCAGGGTTGTTACATTAAACAACATCTAATTATAATTAACTAATTTAATGACCATTAATTAGCACAACCCACGTTATACCTTAATGGTTGTTCTGCTAATCATATTCCTCCAGCATTTCTTCGAACCAACGCTCCTCTTCATGGCCGATCTCATTCCCAAACATTCTCCTTCCATACTCCATTATTCTTCAAACTAAACACCCCTTCAATCTCTCTTCAACCTCATCCCTTCAATACACAGCTCGAATCACTTCAACAGGTCTAGACTTCAGACCTGTTCGCACACCATCAGAAAATCGCATGTCCTAAAACATCATCAAACCTCCCAAGAACATGCACACAAGTGCTATATCGCGCTCTAAACCCAATTCCAAGGTCAGAAATCCAATCGATGCTCCCAATCCAAATTTACCCAAACCCTAAGACTACGGGTACTTTTTTATGAACTGCAGGACCTTATCGCAACCCATACAATGGGTACCAAATTGAAGTGAATCGCCTAGGGATTTCAAAGATGTTGGAGTGGCGATTTATAAAAATTAATATTATTTGTTTTCGAATTTAGAAGACCCTTTTTCCCTTACGTTTTTTCTCTGGTTTGGAAAGAATATAACGGTGTAAAATCATTGACTAGAAGAATGATAACTTTAGGGTTAGAAGAGTTATAAGTGTTGTATTTATAGGGATAGGAAAATATTATTTTAATTGATTATTATATTCATTTTTAATGAACCGCTGTTTGTATTTATCTTCTAAAAATCCGTATGATCACATACGATATCCAAAAATCACGAAAATGGACATACACCTTCAGTTCGACATTACGGACCCAACGAAACTTGTTTCGTCGAATTCCGACTCTGTTTACTCATACAGCTTGTTTTTAAAGGTTAATTTATCGACTGTTTTTCACATTAAAATTTCGTTCGGCCAAATACTATTTCCAAAAATCACAAAAATTGAAATCTAGCAATAATTTAATATTCCGGATCCAACAAAATTAGTTTCGTCGAAAACGGAGCTCATTTGCAAAACTGGCTATTTTTAAAGCTTTAAATAAATCTATTTAAATATTAAATATATTTAAAAATAATTTAAATTAATATTAATAAATTAATATTATCGTATATTATTTCACATATAATGTGACAGCCCACCCCATACCAACCGACATTTACTCCAAAAGTGCGCTGTACACATGTCCAGTTAGCACGGGACGGTCGTCAAAAGGAAAGGAAGAAGACAAAGAATCAACAAGGAACCTGTAGAATGTCTCACAGCGCATGGAACAAAATATAATAACAACATACTTGACATAAAAACAAGTGAGGCAGTGTAGAAGCTGAAAACAAACTATCATAGCAGCGGAAAATCTAAATACAGCTTATGTTCCACATAATCATTATTACAACTTTTCAAACTGTCTCTAAAGGTAAAAGCAAGATAAGGGAGGTACACTACTAATGCCCAAGTAGTGACCACCAACGACACAGGGAGAATATATATATATATATATATATATATATATATATATATATATATATATATATATATATATATATATCATACGTGGAAGCCTCCTGCTCGCCTCCGAATCAGCTACTCGTTCATCATCAGCTAACCTGTCTCTAGTCTGCTCGTGAGAGCACCCAGAGTAATAAGAAGAGACATAAAACTCTGGGTCAGACAAAAATCTGGTATGAGCGATAAGCAGCTAAACAGAACAATAACAGGTATACTAAACCATACCTGAACCTGGACCTGCAACCAAAGAGTTAGCACTACATACTGTACAACACTCTGAGGTGCCACTAAACAAATGGTGTAAAGATAACGGGGGTGAGGGTGTGCATGTCATAGTGATGGCAAACAATCAAACATAGCAACCATCCTCACATCTCTCACTCAGTGCGTAAAGCATACGATATCCACCACTTCGATCACCCAATACTTGCTATGATCACTCTGCCCCATGAAGTCACAACGGCTTCATTGCACTGATCCATAGCCACTAATCCTTCGCTATGTCCACTTTGCCCCATGGAGTCGTACATACCCCCACTGCACTGGCTCATAGCCTTACTAATCCTTTACTATGTCCACTTTGCCCCATGGAGTCGCAACGGCCCCACTGTACTGGCTCATAGTCTCACTACGATCACTTTGCCCCTCGAGCCATGATGACTCTACTGCACTGATACGTAGTCCTGCTACGATCACTTTGCCTCTCGAGTCGTGATGACTCTACTGCACTGATACATAGCCCATCGTTCCTTTTCAGTGGTGAATCGAAGTTATGAACGTCGACAACTCCTTAGCACACGTCTCGCAGCAAAGCCCAATCATGAAGTGAACTCATTGGTTCCCAACTGGATCCTGAGCTCTAACTTCCATTTGTACTACCTTTGCATCTCGGGTTATTGGTCATCACTGGATCGGTTCGGATCCCCAGTCCTTCTTCTCTGTCGGTTCGGATTGGCCTCCTTCCAAGTGCTCCGGGTCGGGTCGTGGCCTCCAAGTCCCTTCATAGTACATTGATTCGGTTCGGGTGCTCTCTGGCGGGTCGGGTCGGTGTGCCCTTGCTCCATCGGTTCGGATCGGGTTCCTGGTCTCTGATCCGATCCACTTCCCCTTCCTCTTCCGTTCTGATCCCCTTCTCTTCCCTTCAGTCGATCCGGTTCCCCCTTCTTTTAGCTCGATCCGATCCCAGTTCAACCATTGTGGCCTTCCTTTTTGCCTTACTTTCCCTTGTGCCAAGCCTCGGTTCGGTTAGGTGATCCCTTGCCCAGTCCACTATCCAATCTGAGCCCATCCCTCCGATCCGATCCGAAAGCCTGCACCATTTTCTGCAACTTTTTCCAACGAGTGTTTTACGCCATTCGACAGCGTTTTCGACCATTCTTATCTATTCTAATCAATCATAAAGCATACCACAAAGTCATAGCAACAAATAGAAGTGACCTCAAACACCCGAACATCAATATGATTGGTTAAAATGGATCAAACATAGCCAAAACCCCATATTTTCCCTTAAACATGTTCAAGCATAATTAATGATAGGATTAGCAAAACTTAACCAAACTAACCCAAGTTCATATCAGAGGTCCAAAACATCATTTAAGAATTTATAAATATTTTTCCAGAATTTTATCATGTTTAAATTCGCTAATTAACACTAATTACCCTTAATTAACCATAATTGGTGAGGAACTATGCAAATCGCTCACCTTAGCCACAAATAAACCTTAGATCTGAAATAAATCTTTGATATGGTGCGGATACCAATGCTAAACAGCAGCTCTAATCTTGATTTGGTGAAGATCTCCCTTGATTTGATGTTGCTTAGCTTAATCCTTGATTAGAAAGTGATTTGGAGGTGACTTAGAGGTTGGAGGCCATTTTTAGGGTTTCTAAGAGGTAAGTGGAGGCTAGAAAACTGAAATGGAATGAAACCCTAACTCTTTTCAGCATCCCCATAACCCTAATCCCGAAATGGGTTATGGGCCCATTCACCCTATTTGGCCCGGTTAAGCAGTTTTTCACCTTCCAAACCTTATTTCAGCCATATCTCCCAAACGGTGAGTCTGTTTGGCTATTATGACCATTCCACGGAAAGGTAAACCATCAAACGAATCTAATGGAAGTGGTTTCAAGTAAAAATTCCTTTCCAATCAAAAGTTATGGCCGAAAAAGATCAGCTAGGGGCAAAACGGTCATTTAAAAATTGGAAAAAAATCATAAACATGGGAAATGACCCCATGGTCGTTTCCCAAAGCCACATGACCATACGACTTCATATAAGAAAGAAATAAATATTCTACGATCCTCCTAGGCGTAGGATGCGGGTTGTTACATATAATATCATACAGCTCCAGAATATTCCTATCTGAATTTATAACTCGACTTTTCAAATCCAGTGTTAAATCGATACCCAATTTATATTAAAAATCCTTTTATGATATAAATAAATCATTATAAATTATAAAGGAATTCCATAGCAACTTTTCGAAAATTTGATTTGGACATAACTCACAATCTACACGACAAAATCTTGATTTTTCTCTTCCAATAGAGAAATATCGTTCAACAGATTCGACGTTTCTTGTTTCATATAAATCCGATTTAAAACGAATTCTGTATATTCAATTAAAGTTCGAATCGTGAAATTATGATTTGCCGCGCCATTTCGAGCTTGATTATAATTATAATATAATTATACGTTCAAACTTCGTTCAAATAATAAATTCGTTATTATAATTAAATTCTGAACTTAATTAAATCTCATATACCATTTAATTCACACAATATCGTGAATTCAACTATTTCCGACTATTTTAGAAATTAAATATATTATTCTATTGTTTATATTAATTAAATATTCAATATTATTTAATTAAACAACCATTTAATTCTCTAAATCACTATTTAAATAATTAAATTAATTAATTACTATACGTAAAATACGGGACGTTACAGTTTACATGGTTGAACTAGAAATACTGAACAACCAAACTGTAAGTACATATGACTTACATTCAAGCAACTAGGGTTCGATACTAGTGAATGCAGAAAATGAAAAAAAGAAATTATTAAAAAATATTTTTGGAACTTGTAAATCTTTACATGATACAATTCCTAGTTTACATCTTGATTTTAAATACACATTATTACGAATTCATATCACATGCTTGTGCTACTTACTTTTCCATAAGTTGGCTATTTGTAACAACTAGTCAATTGTATTTCGAAACAACTATACTAACTACTTCCTAACTTGATGCTATTTATCTCAAGCATTCTAAGGAACTTCAAAATTGTAGTACTTGTGTTAGATTTACAAAGTACTTGCTCTTTCCAGAAGGTATATTTATTGCATGCGTTCATTATGAAATAGTACAATATATTGAATAGCCATCACAACGTTGCCTTGTAGAATAATATGCAAAAAAAAGTAAAATATATGCTGTGAAAATAATTATATATTTAGATATGACAATCAATGATGAACTAAAGATGCTTTAGAAACTTAAGTAAAATGCTCTGCATCTATATGAAACTTGGAAATATCATCTTGTTCTTGTTCCACTTTCGTTGCAATAGCATTTCCATATAACTAATCACATGTGCAAAGCAATGCCTCAACAATATCAACTTCAATGGAACTGCAATACTCATCTTGAACTCTTCCTCTAAGTCTAAATGGACTTTCGGATAAAACTACAGTTATAGGCATAGGTAAAACATCTTTTGCGATTAGAGAGGATAAGATATTTATGTTGTTGAGACTACCAAAATGAAAGAATATCATGTGCTATCTTACGATCTAATGGTCCGTCTTCTAGATATAACTTAAGTTCCGAATTATGAGAATTTTTAGCAAACTAAGAATTTCTAAATATATTAAAGTTTTCCTTTATATCAGCACACTCTTGCGAGTTGTAACACCCCTTTCTTCAAGATCGAGACTATAACCCTACAGATGCTGTAATCATCCTTAGTATCGGCTTTCGATGATGGAAAACTGGATGTAAATAAACCACAACATTAGTAAACACGAGAGTATCAAAATCTTTACAAAACATTCACTGATAACTAGTTTATTCGTACAACCCTTTCTATAACCCGTTCAGAGAATATATAGATTATTATATAATATAATCTGAGAGCACCGTATGATTCCCTCGGTTGATCAGATATTATACACATAGGCAAATATAATTGTTGACACACATCAAAACAAGACAAATAACAACGCTCCTAAATTGCTGCAACCTCCTGCTTACCTCCGGAAGCTTATTCGAAGAAGCTTCTTAAAACCATAACCATCAGTCTACATAAAAGAGCGCCTGAGAGTTAAAGGGAAAAATAAAAACTTCGGATCAATCAATAGACTGGTGCGGATAATAATCCTTTCTATCTGGCACATAGATATTCAGCGGGACCTCGCCGCAATGCGGAATGGGTTCCCTCTCGCTTGTATCAGGCTGCTCCAGGAAATATCATCGAAACACCTGCACTTCCGCGTTTAGTAAAGAACTACAATAATATAAGTAACTTTATAAATATGCAACACACAATGGATTCCCCATCCCCATTATTTCAGATTTCCCATCCTAACGGTTTCTAACGATTTCCCATTTTTTTATTATTTAATGATTCCCTATTATTTTTATACTTTTAATTTGGTTCCTCTTCCATGTTTCACAAGGTAACCCCTACTAGCAATGAAATCAAGACACCTCCTATATTGCAGGAAGCAATGGGTTTAACATCCATACTGCATAAAGCAACGGAGCCAGTACCTTATTATAGTTTCCATATTGCGCGAAGACATGGAATTCTTCCTTTCAGTCTCCTTCTCATTCTTTGTAAGGTAACCCTCTACTAACAACTGAACCAAATGATTGTCCTTTTAATTACTTGGTTCCTCCCATTCCTTTCCCTTATTGGTTCTCCCGATGTTTACTTGGTTCACTTAATTTATTTCACCCACTGGTTCCACAAATGCACACACATATTCAAATGACATCTCCATGGTTTATCACCAATAACATGTGCAACTATCCATGAAGTCCTACCAAATTCAGCAAAAATTTATCTTCGAACGGAACCCCCTTCCTGCTCAATTAGACCAAAAGTCTTCACTCTGAAGGCAAATCCCCTCGGTGTCATTCATTGTTCATCTCTGAAAGGCAACCCCTTGTATATTCATAAGCAAACAATTAATCATTTACTCCAAAGTCAAAACCTTTTGAAAACATTTAATTGCCCTCGAAAGGAACTCATTTCGAATCCATGCAATCAAGCATTCAATCAAGACCTGGCGTTAAAACCATGACGGAATGGTGTTGAGGCAGAAACCTCTAACTTATTTACACATTTAAAAAAAGTCTCTTCATCGACATTGCCGACGCCGTTAGCCATTTTAGGCAAAGCCTTTGATAAAAGGTTCATTTCGACCCGCTTAGCACATCTAAGGAAGCAAGTTTAGGAAAACAAGTTTATACACATTTTACCGTAGTAAATGACATTGAGGGTTTTGGACTCTCTTTTGATTCCCCAAAAGGTGTGAAGTCCCTATTCAAAACAATTTTCTTTCTTATAAAAGACCCCCGTTTGTCCCTGCTGAATGGATGGAGGCGAAAACCTCTAGCGGAAAAGTTAACTTTCAAAATGTACAAGTATCAATATTAAAGCTCCTACGCAAGATAAGAGGTGGATGTATGAATACTTCTTATATCATATACATGATATTCCAAATATTCAGCGCTACAAAAATGTGGCTTCTGAGAATGTCGAAATGTTGATCCCTTAAAAACAGCGACGTTAGTAGTAATTACTGCTATATTATCTTATTTTCTTATAATGTACTACTTTATACTTGCTCTACCATATTTATTGAATTCTCATTGTCTTATAAATTAAAATAATCATTGTATACAGTATTTTTATAGTACTTTTGTACATATCATGTATGAAATATTTATACATCATTTTAATTAACATGCAAGCTTGTCCTAAGCAATTCAAAGTTAGAAAATTTGTAACTAATTCATACATCCGTGAAAAATTATGAAATTCAAAATTTATCTTCAAAATCATATAACAAACTTCATATAAAAAACCATGTCATTCGGAGATTTTTAACTATTTATTTACCCTAAAGCCAAACCATATATACATGTCAAAAAAAGCTAATGATTTCTCACCGATTAGCATCTCATCAATCATGAAAACCATCATGAGCGAGCATAACTTTCGATTATTTCCCCAATGGTCGAAACACAAGTGTAATGTCTCGTATTTTCTGACCATTTATTGGAATTATTTTTATATAAAAGGGGAAATTATTTAAAGCTCGGGATTTTTAATGTTGGTTTTAAATTCTACTAATGACAATTTGTATTACTAAATATGACGTTATTAATTCATTATCATTAGATGTTTGAATTTTAATTTACATTGACATTATATGAGATTTACAGTTCAAACAACAACATACTAGTGCAAAGCAAAATGGACAAAACAATTCATGGTTGAATTCAAGGACAGCAAGCATGTCCAATGAGAAATAGTAGATAGAATTCCACCATAATAAAAGCTGCTATGCAAATAGCAAAATACACAGCTAAATATATATATATATAATAACAGTGAACTTAATAGTAAGATCATAATATTTGATATTTAACAAGACACATATAGTACAATATCACCAAATCTTTATACAATCAAAAACAACTATATATTTATATGTATAATCTCATGTACAAATCTTTACAAACTGTTCAGCCATACATTAGACACAAAAGGTACATTGCACAGTTCAATTTTTCAAAAGGAATGAAGTAAACAATTCAGTCGCACATGGAGAATCCCACAAAAATCTTCACTGTCTGATAAGTGCAGCCTTCAAAGCACCACTGTCATCAGCAAAATCAACCTGAAAAGGGAAAATAAAAACAGCTATAAATAGCTAGAAAATATAGGTATAGATATATATAAAGTGAAAGATCTCCAATAAGGAAAAACATCACATTAAACTCAGATTCAGTTACACAGATAATCGAAAACAGCTAATGTATATAGGAATCATGTACAACAAGGATATACATGTCACCTTGCAAATCTTCCAAGAAAATAAACAATGCAAAGTAAATCTGAACACACAATAAAATGGCTCCTACATGTGGTTATATAACCAAGAAATCCAACACAAAACCCAATCAAATCTACATACATATATTCATATATATTCAGGAAAATTATATGAATTCATCAAAATCAAAACAGCTAATATACAACTGTAAATAGGAAAATCTTATGTACAAAATCCTACCTGACATATATATACGTACACTAGTTTAGATCTGAAAGTGAAATAAACAAATAAAAAGCTTCATGTCAAACCCACACAGACCATGTGAAGGGGAAATAAATAGCTGAAACAAAATACAAGGACAGCTCGATCTATGTGTATTCGAGCAGAATTTACACGTGGAAAACCCAATGCAAATCTAAAATCAAATTTAATAATTCAATGGCTGTATCTACAAGACAAGACAAGACAAGACAATACAGATAGCTACCTAACCTCTACACAAACAGTTCGATCCATGTTCATCCCTGAGCAGAAACAGTGTGTGAAAAAGTCAATGAAATGTCTTCACATTTTCTGCTAAGTACCACAGTTCATCACGCAGACATCAACATTTCAATCACCAACAACTGTAACTGAAATGAAAAGAGATAGCACCTAGGATCTAAACACAGAAAAATCTAACCTATGATATTACCATTCGAATTTGACATCGTTCTTATCTAGATCAAAATCTGGCTATAAATACCACCATAAACCAGTTCAACCACAAAAACAGTTCAACCACAAGCCAGAAAAAATCCAATTCGAAACAATAGAAAATCAAAACAGGAAGAATCAAAACAGGAGTTAAATCTAAAACAAATACTTATCTGATTCGTTCGGCCTCGGTCTGGGTTGAATCGAATTGAAGGGGGGTTTGAGCAGTAAAGAGATGGTGGCGGAGCGGATCACAAACGATCGGAATACGGGTGACTTCCGTATTTGGAGCATGGCGGACCTACGGTTACTGGACGGAGGAATAAAGGGGTCGGGAGGGAAGCTTGGACGGCGGCGTCTCTGGTGAGGCCGATGTGGTGGGGTCCGGTGATAACAGACGGCGGCGGCAAGGGTTTAAAAGTAGGAGGGTTTCCTTTTTTTCTCTGATTTTGGTGGCGGCGTATGAATAAAATGAAGAGATGGAAGGGTTTCGGTGGTTATAGGAGAAAGGTGGGCGGGTTCAATTGGGTCTGGGCTGGACCGGATAAGGTAAGGCCCATATATTTTTATTTAAAGTTAAATTAGTTAAATGGTTTAAAAATTTCAAATATTAATTCTGAGCACACACATAATCAGATTTCGACGAAACGAAAAACATCGGGACCGTGAAGTCAAGTACTACGCGATGGAAGGGGACTGAACAGGGCAGGCAACAACTAAATTTTTCAAATGAATTAAACACAGTTTAATTTGACTGAAATAAGCCGAATTATCGACGAATCAAACAAAGGTGAGTTAACCTCACTCAGTTTCTCCCATTTATATTTGATATAAATTGGGTTTTTGTTTTATGTACTCTGGTTGATAGAAATGGATCGTTTGCTAGTTATATCTTGTTGATATGAACAATGGTATTTAAACGGTCGTTTAAATTCAGTGAAATATAAAATCGTTATTTTTAATGATTAAATCCAATAGAGGAATTTTCCTTGATTTACCACGTTTATAAAATAAACGTATTTGAAATTATTTGAATTGTTTGCGTGATCTGGTTGTTGATTGAGGGTCGTCCTTTATTACCAGATAAAGGAAATAGTTGGATTGAGAAATTGATTTGATTGATAAATAGTTGGATTGAAATTCAACATTCGATTTGGTTTAACCAGTGATAATATTGGTTGAGTAAATTTGGTATCACTTTGCCTATTAGAGAATCATGGATTTTTATCATCAAGTGGGTCGACCCTTATGAGATTATAAATTTATTTTATAATTAAATGGGTTTAAGTATATTATTTTGAATAGAGCAATTTTAAAGAAAAATAAGAATTATTATTATCCAGTTAATCGAATTAAGATTTAATTGGATATTTGTTTTGAATTGGTCGAATATAGTTATTTGAGACAGAGTTAGTCAAACATAATTATTCAAGATAAGTACCATTTCATAAAACTGCTAGCGTAATTCGCAGGGCTGCAGATAGCCTACGGCAGTCAGATGTTTCCTAAGGGAATCAGGCGTAACCATTGTGATCGCTGTGATCTAGAGTCAAGCGAATGGTGTAAAATCAAATAGTAGTAATCGATAAGAGTTAATTAAGTCGAGTTAGTCAAATTTGAGTTAATTAAATCGAGTTGGCCAAATTTAGTTGAATAAGTCGAGTTAGTCGAGTTAGAGTTAATCAGTTAGAGTTAACCAGTTAGAGTTAATCAGTTAGAGTAACCAGTTAGAGCAAATCAGGTAGAGTTAGTTAGGTAGAGTTAACCAGTTATGGTTAATCAATTAAAGTAAAACGATTGGAATTAAATCGAATTAGAGTTATTCAAATGGGGTTAATCAGTTTTGAGTTAACCGAGTAGTAAATTGAATAGAGTTAAAAGGAATTTATCGAATATCACTTACTCGAAGTAGAGTTATCAAATATAGTTATTCTAGAAGTGAGTTAAATCGAATACAAGTTATTCGAAGAGATAGTTAATTGGGTATAGTTTATTCGCAAGAGAGAGATTATCGAATACAGTTTAATCGAAAGAAGGATAAATTAAATATGGTTATTCGAAAGGAAGTTGTTAAAGATTTTTGAAGAAGAACCCTGTTTATTTCTAGGTTGGAAATGTTGTTCAATTAAGGTCTAAGAGGTAATTATACCCCAACTTGATTGGCTGCGTTTTTAACTAAGGATGGGTAAGGTTCGGTGGTGAAGATTGGTCAAGTAAATTGAGTCAATGAGTAAAAGGGGTTGAATGGGCCGAGTGATGTTTTATTTAAACATCGGTTTAAATCAAATGAAGAAGTTGGGAAACGTTTTCCAAATAAAGATCAGAAATGTTTAAATAAGCAAAAGAAGTAAATGCTGGAAATGTTCCAATATTAATAAAGTATATTTTCTAAATGTAGAAAATAAGAACTTACATATGTATATATATAAATGGGTAAATGACTAAGTTAAGGATAATTTAATCTAAAAAGAAATAAACATTGAACGATGATTGGTCGATAGAATTTCCATCTAGAAATAATATCGTTGTTTGCACACCTGTTTTTATTTGATAGTTAAATCACCGACTATCAAACCTGGCCATACGATCGTTGGTACGGAAAGACCGGGATCGAATATATATTCGAAAACCATTCCATCCAGCGAATACGTGGAAGAAGATTATCGAAGATGGAGCAATGGAAGATCGTTGATCTTCATGAGCGGAAGAACTACTGATTGGATTTCTCTGGTTTAGCGGTCGGAGATATTTCAACAGTGATTCTATTGTGATTGGAATCTACGGATTGCAAGGACTTATCTTTACTGATCTATAGGGTGATTCCTAGGATGCAGTAGGAGGGTGCCTTCGGTTCATCCTATTCCTGGATGACTTGTATGGACGAGTGTCTGACAGAGTATTTCCAAAGGACCACGTACGTTGATTTCTTCAAACGTATTATAGTTCGTTAGCTCCCAACTAGAGTATTTTTATGGACGTCAATTAGTGATATCTGATGGATCTGACGATGTGGCATTTCAAGTGAATGGTGGCCAGATGTTCGAAAAGAAATTCTAGCTTCAAGCCTCATCAACCGGGAGGTGACAAAAATCGGTCAGGCAGCATGGCTATGTGGGTCGCTCCCATTAGGGTGTATGATCACCTATCTAGAGGAATTCCATTTGTTTCTTAAATCTATATTCGATGTTGTCCCTTTTCGGGAGGCGGTTGCTGATCCCAACCGTCGGTGATATACATTCGATACACTCAAGCGAAATGAGTGGTCGGTCATGTGTGGGTCGGGTTGCAAGACGTTCTTGTTGAACCCAGTGTATTCGTCTCTAGAGATACACGATCAGCAGGTGGTCTCATACCTTGTCAGAGTTGGAATCCAATCTCCAATAAGCGCCTGTGGTTTTGATTGTATACTATATATGTGGAGCGTGAGATGTAAGCGTTCCACTAGATTGTTATTTACTTGTATTTAGACATTATTATAATATCAGAAAAGATATTGTTTTCAAACTGTTTTTGGGTTATCGTAAGGTAAAAACCGTCCGTGTTTATGTGTGGATTTGGTTTTACGATTATCTTTTCTTTTGAAAAGATTTTGAACTTTAAAATCATGATTGGATGATTTACCTTTAATATTGTGCGAGTTTATCTCACTCTGGTTCACCAGACTGGCCCGGTGTTTTGTAAATGCTCGGGTTAGCCCGGAGTGTACAGGTTCAGATTCGAAAGCTGAGAAGAGACGAGCTGGAAGAATTCAGACATATGATTCCGTTGTGTTGTATATAAGGGCAGATTATTAAAACTGTCCAGAAATGTTGATGTACTCTGATATTGTAAGTTTTATTCAAAGCTCTCAATAAAGATTTATTTCTATATTATATTTTGTTCCGCTGCGATGTGAGACTCTATATTGTGTTCTTCTTCTTCTTCTTCTATTCTTATATTTCTTTCTTTCTTATCTCACCCTCTAATTTTTTTCATTTACAATCCGGTGTTCTCAGTGTCTGAAAGGTAGGCATGAGATACAGTAAAGGTATTTATGTCGATTTTCGAGGTCGAAACACCCGGGTCGTTACAGTGGTATCAGAGCTATTGGTTTAGTAATAACCTTGGCTCTGTGGCGTATCTCGATAGAGATGGGGTTATTAACACCCTAGATTGAGTTTGAGTGTATATATACGAGAGTGTATTTGTAAATTTTATATACAAATGTTTTGTATTGTGTTTTTCGATCGGTTCAGGTGTTGAAAAGCGTTGAACTGGTAAGGGGCACAATATTGTTTGTAAAGAGGGTAAATGAAATAATTTTACCCAAAAAAAATATTTTTGTATAGAAAAGAAATAATTTTATGAAATTATTGGAATATTGTGTGATTTGAATAGATTTCAAAATCTGGTTAAAATTTTGAATTGGAACTTAACTGGGTTAAGTGAAATCGAATTAATAATTATATTGAAATTAAGGAATAACATTGAAATTTAAATAAAGTTGATTTGAATTTGGGAATTTATTGATGGGGATTCAGTGGATTTGATTAAGTTGTGATGCTCTGATTATTGATTTATTGTTGACTGTTTGACATATTGGTTGAATAAAATCCATCCATGGATTAATAAAGAATTAAATAAACCGAAAACCCAGACAATGAATTTCAGTATAATGTAGTTGAAACGAAACTGCATATAAGTTGAAACTGAATAATTCAGCTCTGTATTTACAAAAGAATTGGTAGCACCAGTTTGATTTTGAAAATCCATATAGTTACACTAGTCGATAAATGAAGTACTATTTAAATATAGTTAATAGGATTTGCAACCATTTTCTTACCTTAGCAATTTTGAGATGAAATTATTTTAAGGGGGAAAGAATGTAATGAACCGTATTTTCTGACCATTTGTTGGAATTATTTTTATATAAAAGGGGAAATCATTTAAAGCTCGGGATTTTTAATGTTGGTTTTAAATTCTACTAATGACAATTTGTATTACTAAATATGACGTTATTAATTCATTATCATTAGATGTTTGAATTTTAATTTACATTGACATTATATGAGATTTACAATTCAAACAACAACATACTAGTGCAAAGCAAAATGGACAAAACAATTCATGGTTGAATTCAAGGACAACAAGCATGTCCAGTGAGAAATAGTAGATAGAATTCCACCATAATAAAAGCTGCTATGCAAATAGCAAAATAAAAAACTAAATATATATATATATATATGTATGTATGTATAATAACAGTGAACTTAATAGTAAGATCATAATATTTGATATTTAACAAGACACATATAGTACAATATCACCAAATCTTTATACAATAAAAAACAACTATATATTTATATGTATAATCTCATGTACAAATCTTTACAAACTGTTCAGCCATACATTAGACACAAAAGGTACATGGCACAGTTCAATTTTTCAAAAGGAATGAAGTAAACAATTCAGTCGCACATGGAGAATCCCACAAAAATCTTCACTGTCTGATAAGTGCAGCCTTCAAAGAACCACTGTCATCAGCAAAATCAACCTGAAAAGGGAAAATAAAAACAGCTATAAATAGCTAGAAAATATAGGTATAGATATATATGTAAAGTGAAAGATCTCCAATAAGGAAAAACATCACGTTAAACTCAGATTCGGTCACACAGATAATCGAAAACAGCTAATGTATATAGGAATCATGTACAATAAGGATATACATGTCACCTTGCAAATCTTCCAAGAAAATAAACAATGCAAAGTAAATCTGAACACACAATAAAATGGCTCCTACATGTGGTTATATAACCAAGAAATCCAACACAAAACCCAATCAAATCTACATACATATATTCATATATATTCAGGAAAATTATATGAATTCATCAAAATCAAAACAGCTAATATACAACTGTAAATAGGAAAATCTTATGTACAAAATCCTACCTGACATATATATACGTACACTAGTTTAGATCTGAAAGTGAAATAAACAAATTAAAAGCTTCATGTCAAACCCAAACAGACCATGTGAAGGGGAAATAAATAGCTGAAACAAAATACAAGGACAGCTCGATCTATGCGTATTCGAGCAGAATTTACACATGGAAAACCCAATGCAAATCTAAAATCAAATTTAATAATTCAATGGTTGTATCTACAAGACAAGACAAGACAATACAGATAGCTACCTAACCTCTACACAAACAGTTCGGTCCATGTTCATCCCTGAGCAGAAACAGTGTGTGAAAAAGATAATGAAATGTCTTCACATTTTCTGCTAAGTACCACAGTTCATCACGCAGACATCAACATTTCAATCACCAACAACTGTAACTGAAATGAAAAGAGATAGCACCTAGGATCTAAACACAGAAAAATCTAACCTATGATATTGCCATTCGAATTTGACAACGTTCTTATCTAGATCAAAATCTAGCTATAAATACCACCACAAACCAGTTCAACCACAAAAACAGTTCAACCACAAGCCAGAAAAGCCCAATTCGAAACAATAGAAAATCAAAACAGGAAGAATCAAAACAGGAGTTAAATCTAAAACAAATACTTATCTGATTCGTTCGGCCTCGGTCTGGGTTGAATCGAATTGAAAGGGGGTTTGAGCAGTAAAGAGATGGTGGCGGAGCGGATCACAAACGATCGGAACACTGGTGACTTCCGTATTTGGAGCATGGCAGACCTACGGTTACTGGACGGAGGAATAAAGAGGTCAGGAGGGAAGCTTGGACGGCGGCGTCTCTGGTGAGGCCGATGTTGTGGGGTCCGGTGATAACAGACTGCGGAGGCAAGGGTTTAAAGTAGGAGGGTTTCCTTTTTTCTCTAATTTTGGTGGCGGCGTATGAATAAAATGAAGAGATGGAAGGGTTTCGGTGGTTATAGGAGAAAGGTGGGCGGGTTCAATTGGGTCTGGGCTGGACCGGATAAGGTAAGGTCCATATATTTTTATTTAAAGTTAAATTAGTTAAATGGTTTAAAAATTTCAAATATTAATTCTGAACACACACATAATCAGATTTCGACGAAATGAAAAACATCGGGACCGTGAAGTCAAGTACAACGCGATGGAAGGGGACTGAGCAGGGCATGCAGCAACTGGATTTTTCAAATGAATCAAACACAGTTTAATTTGACTGAAATAAGCCGAATTATCGACGAATCAAACAAAGGTGAGTTAACCTCACTCAGTTTCTCCCGTTTATATTTGATATAAATTGGGTTTTTGTTTTATGTACTCTAATTGCTAGAAATGGATCGTCTGCTAGTTATATCTTGTTGATTTGAGCAATGAAATTTAAACGGTCGTTTAAATTCAGCGAAATATAAAATCATTATTTTTAACGATTAAATCCAATAGAGGAATTTTCCTTGATTTACCAAGTTTATAAAATAAACGTATTTGAAATTATTTGAATTGTTTGCGTGATCTGGTTGTTGATTGAGGGTCGTCCTTTATTACCAGATAAAGGAAATAGTTGGATTGAGAAATTGATTTGATTGATAAATAGTTGGATTGAAATTCAACGTTCGATTTGGTTTCACCAGTGATAATATTGGTTGAGTAAATTTGGTATCACTTTGCCTATCAGAGAATCATGGATTTTTATCATCAAGTGGGTCGACCCTTATGAGATTATAAATTTATTTTATAATTAAATGGGTTTAAGTATATTATTTTGAATAGAGCAATTTTAAAGAAAAATAAGAATTATTATTATCCAGTTAATCGAATTAAGATTTAATTGGATATTTGTTTTGAATTGGTCGAATATAGTTATTTGAGACAGAGTTAGTCAAACATAGTTATTCAAGATATGTACCATTTCGTAAAACTGCTAGCGTAATTCGCAGGGCTGTAGATAGCCTACGGCAGTCGGATGTTTCCTGAGGGAATGAGGCGTAACCATTGTGATCGCTGTGATCTAGAGTCAAGCGAATGGTGTTAAATCAAATAGTAGTAATTGATAAGAGTTAATTAAGTCGAGTTAGTCAAATTTGAGTTAATTAAGTCGAGTTGGCCAAATTTAGTTGAATAAGTCGAGTTAGTCGAGTTAGAGTTAATCAGTTAGAGTTAACCAGTTAGAGTTAATCAGTTAGAGTAACCAGTTAGAGCAAATCAGGTAGAGTTAGTCAGGTAGAGTTAACCAGTTATGGTTAATCAATTAAAGTAAAACGATTGGAATTAAATCGAATTAGAGTTATTCAAATGGGGTTAATCAGTTTTGAGTTTACCGATGTAACAAGCCATATTTTGAATAACAAGTTATAACATAAATCAAGGCAGAATTCAATGATAATATCTGAATCAAGGGAAACGGGCTATGCCATTGCGTTCGACTCGAAAAAATACGCGAAAAAGAGTCCGAGTTTTCGAAAATCGGAGTCCGTATGACCCAGTTAAGGCCTATGGAAGTTTTCAAAAAATTTAAATTTAAAAACAGATTTCAAATTCAGCTAGGCAGGTAGGCGGGAAAAGATCCCGCTACTCCCCAAGTCGACAGGGGTGTCGACTTGGGAGTCGACACACCCAAGGCTGTGTCGACACCCCTGTCGACTTGGGTGGTCGGCCAGTCTGTCCTGGGTGCACCTGACTTGTTTCTCAAGACATGTTTTGGAGGCTAGTGACGTGAATTGATGGCCCAGATCTGAATTAGGGTTAATCCTATGGTCTAAACTAAGCTAATCATCTATAAAAAGACCCTAATACCTAGCCTAAATCATCATAAATCAATCCTACAACTAAACTATGCCAAAATGTTTAATCATGGCCTCCACCCTCTTGTCATAGCCTCCATCTTCATTCATATGAGAGTTCCTAAGCTTGTTTGAGAGTTTCTAAGGCCAAAGTTCAATCTTTCTTCATCAAAGCAAGGATCTTCTTCTAATTTCTCAAGGGTTTTCATTGAAGCTTGCTATTTAGGGGTCTTTAGAGTTGCTAGTGGCTTCGTCTCAATCTTATTTATATTTTATAAGTCTTCATAGCATTGTAAGCCCTATACTACTCTTAGATTCTAACTATGAAGTTAAATATGACATGTTGCAAGTTTGAGTTTGGGCCTAAGTATGATATGTGCTTTGATCCTATCATGTTATGCATAAATTTATTCTAAGCATGTTTGTAAAGCTATCACCTTTGCCTTATGCATAGAAAACTATGAGCTTTGATTGGAAATGTTGCATAAAGCAACATAGAAACTCTCATAAACCTTGTGTTATCTTGCATATGATGTTATATGCGAATCACTAGCCACCATCCTATGTCATTTATGATCATGTTTCACCTATTTGCTTAAGTTTGATATCATGCATATTTTGAGGCTTATGATGTAATATGCAAGTTGCTATCTTGCATATGGTGTTATATGCGAATCACTTGCTATCATCCTATGTCATTTATGACCATGTTTCACCTATTTTGCTAAAGTTGATATTATGCATGTTTTGAGGCCTATGATGTAATATGCAAGTTTATGAACACCTTTGCCTCATATGCCACCATGTTTAACTTGTGGCCCAAAACCTTATTAATTATGTCATGCTTCTAAGTTTCCCCTTTGAGATCTATTTGCGTTTATGCGAACCTACATGCGATGGGGTTACGTTATGGGTAAACTAAAATGACATAAAAACATGACTTGAAAAGATGACATGAAATATGACATGTGATTATGCTTGAAACATGAATTTGGACATGACTTCTAGAAAACATGAGAATAGCCAACTCGAGGTTGGGTTGAGTTTGTAGCATAAATCTACCCGGAACCGACCGGCTTAACTAGTGGCTACAAGCAATAGGACCCAATGTGAGTAGTTGGTCATGTCGCACTTGAAACCCGAGGTTAGACCAAGTCGTGGTATAAAGCTACCCGGACCCGCCCGGCTTAACTAGTAACCACAACAAGGTCTAATGTGAGAGGTTGGGTGCATTAAATTAATTAATGCCACATGATAGGGTTAAGTCATGGACCACTTGAATACTTAACCAATTAAACACGATGGGTTGATAGGGTTAAGTCATGAACCTTGGGTACACTTAACCAACTTGATGGGGTAGGGTTAACCACATTTAACCCGTTAGAAACCCTAGTTATGTTGTCCTTTTCACTAGTAACCCTCTTGATTGTATCATGATACCCTAGGGACTAGGCTAGGGTGGGGCACGATTACTGGGCTGACATGTAAGCGACCAAAACGACGGCTGAGTAGGTGCGCCGGTGTAGGTTTAGGCGGACTATGGTCGTGCACATAGTCCGGAGTTGAAAAAGCAGACACGGGCACCAGTAGGTTTAGACTGTGCGTGCTTGATTGTGTCTGTGGTTGGCACCCTAGGTCCTGATACACCCTAGGGTGGACCTAGCACAGTTTGACTACACTTCGTTATTGGGCCGTATGACACCGACACTTGACGAGTTAGGCTTTTAGGGAGCCGATCGACTAGACCGTGTTGTTGGACCTTGAACTAGGTCATCTCGGGATATTGGGCCAAGATTGGGCCAAGGGATCTTTTCTTGTTTATACCTGACATGGATCGGAATACTAGTACACACTTGGTGCAACTTAACCTTGTATATGCGATGCCACACTTGATCTATCTTGTTAACTTTTCACCATGCCAGTTATCACCCTATGTTTCATCTCTGCTTTACATGTCCAGTTAACTTTATTAGTTTTTATACTAATAGTAGATAGGACTTACCAGTCTTTTAGACTGACCCGTTTTCTTTCGCCTCTTTTCTTCCTTCCCCCCCAGGTTTGCAGGGTGGGAACACTGGTACCTAGCTGGAACTTTAGCTGCTTTTCTGGATAGCTCATGTACGGTTTGGACTTGAGCATGCTATGGCTTTATTCTACTTTGGGGATAGTTACTTTATGTTTTTTTTCAGTTTTCAGCTTATGTTCTAGACTTTGTTTTGTGGGAAAATAATGACCAAGTACTTTGATGTAACTTGACTATGGTTTTGAAATGTTAATTTTATCCGCTGCTTTGTTACTCTGTTTTACTTATATGTTCTGTCTTGTGATATCTGCATGCATGTTTACCTCATTTAACGCCCCCCCAAAGCTAGTGCCCTTGCAAGAGGGGCATTGGCGGAGGTGAGGTGTTACATTTGGTATCAGAGCATAAGGTTTAAAAGATTTGAGCAAAAGTGTTTTTAAAACTTACCTTTTTGGAAAACTATTTTCAAAACCAATTAAGTATTTTCCAAGAAAAGTTTAGTTATTTTAAAAGGATATTCCCCAAAAGCCATTTGCACTATCCTTCGTTTCCTCGTTCTAAATCTATCTTTTCCTTTTTCAGTATGGCCGATCTTAACCTTTCCGAGGGAGTGACCATTCCCGGATGGTTCCGGAGGTACTTGGAAGCTAGGGCCAACGATGCGGGCCCAGCAAATACCCCCACCGTAACTGAGGTTCCTCCTCCTCCTCCTCAGCATCCACAAGCAGATTTCGCAAAGGTTTGCAAGGACTTTAAGGCGATGGGTGGCAAGAATTTCATTGGGACGGAGACTTTTGTGGAGGCACGAAATTGGTTGAAAGAAACTGAAGATCTTTTAGCTATCTTTGATGTGGAAGACCATAGAAAGGTTTTATTGGCAGCATGGTTATTAAAAGAAGAAGCTGCTTATTGGTGGGAGGTCACCAATGCTACTAGGCCTATAGAGACTTAGGCCGACTTTAGGACAAGATTTGGGCTTAAGTTTCTATCATCAGCTGAGGCGAATCTGTAATTGGAGAAGTTTATATCTTTGAAGCAAGGGTACATGACAGTGAGGGAGTATGTGAATAAGTTTAACCAGCTCGCTCGATTCGGTTTGGACATGGTTAATACTCCCCAGAAGAAGGCTTTACGCTTTGCACGAGGGTTGAATGAGCCATTACAAGGTTTAGCCCTATCTCATATACCCATGGGGGCCACTTTTGAAGGCCTAGTAGACATGGCATTGCTTCAAGGAGACGATAAGCATGGCAAGAAGGAAGTCAAGACTAATGAGACTCAAATCAAGAAGACGGACTCCAAGTGGGGAGGAAATCAGGGCAATCAGAACAACAAGAACAACAAGGGCAACAAGACCAAGGCAAAGGACCCAAGAAAATGCAACTTCTGTGGGATTGTTGGGCACATAGCCAAGGATTGCAGAAAGAAGAAGAGGAAGTTGGGCGAATGCTTTCACTGTGGAGAGCCTGGACACCTTAGCAAGGATTGCCCCAAGAAGCAAGGACAAGGGCAAGGGAAGACTCAGCGTGCAGGACCTTCTGGAGGGCAAGTGCACGCTCTCAACACTGCTCCAGTTCAGGACCGAGGTAGTATTTCTGTAGAAAGTCGTTTTTATATTTCTGACTTTCCTGTTCGCACTTTATTTGATTCCGGCGCATCGCATACCTTTATTTCTTCTGACATTGTTGAAAGTTTGCACCTAAGTACTAGTCTAGTTGAGGATCCCGTCAGTGTTTCAAATCCAATTGGGGGTTCCGCCCATTTATCTATGATTTGTGTGGATTTGAAGATTTCTATCTTGACCGTAGAATTCACGTGTAATGCTTATGTTCTCGGGTTCACGGGATACGGGTTGATCTTGGGCATGGATTGGTTGTCCAGTTATGGAGCCATTCTCGATTGTGAGCATAGGTTGGTGAGGCTCGTGACTCGCCTCGGTAATACCCTAGAGATTTCTTGCAACCCACTGGATCCCGTCATGTTATGTTATCTTGAATCTCTTGACTCGTCCATCAATGATCTGCAATCTTTAAGGGTGGTTCGGGAATATCCTGATGTCTTTGAAGAGGTTAAGGGGTTACCCCCTAAACGAGAGATAGATTTTCGCATTTATCTTGTCGATAATGCCAAGCCAGTATCATTGCACGTTAGGCACATGGCCTCGCGAGAAAGAAGAGAGCTCAGTAAGCAAATCAAGGAGCTGCTTGAGAAGAATTTTATTAGGCGAAGCATTTCTGAATGGGGTGCTCCGGTGGTATTCGCTACTAAGGCGGATGGGTCGCTTCGTCTATGTGTTGATTATCGAGAGTTGAACAAGCTGACAAAGAAGAATAGGCACCCATTACCGAGGATTGATGACCTCTTTGACCAGCTTGTTGGTGCTTCTGTTTTCTCTCAGCTCGATCTAGCCATCGGATTCCATCAGCTTAGAGTGGTTGAGGATAGTATTGATAAGACTGCGTTTAGGACTCCAGATGGATTCTTTGAATGGCTTGTCATGCCATTCGGTTTGACTAATGCACCCGCCTACTTCGTAGATTTGATGAGTAGGGTGTTCAGGGAGTTCCTTAACAAGTTCGTGGTTGTCTTCGTGGATGATATTCTGATCTTCTCAAAGGACGAGGAAGAACATGCCAGACATCTCAAGGAAGTGATGGATACGCTTAGAGCTCATCAGTTGAAAGCCAAGTTCTCCAAATGCCATTTATGGAGAAGGGAAGTTCGGTTTCTTGGACATATAGTTTCTAATCAAGGCATAGCGGTGGATCCCGCGAAAGTGGTTGCAGTTCAAGACTGGAAGACTCCTAGGAATGCAACCGAAGTAAGAAGCTTTCTCGGTCTGGCGGGCTACTATAGGAAGTTCATCAGGGACTTCGCTAGGATTTCGGCCCCTCTTACTAAGTTGACGAAGAAGAACTTAGTCTTTGCATGGGACTTAGAGTGTGAGCTTGCTTTTCAAAGGCTCAAGAGGGCCCTTACCACATCTCCAGTCTTGACATTACCCGATAGTGGTAAGATGTTTACCGTGTACACAAATGCATGTGGCACGGGGTTAGGTGCTATCCTGATGCAAGAGGGAAGGGTGATATGTTATGGGGGTAGGCAACTTAAAGTTCATGAGAAGAACTATCCCACTCATGATTTGGAGTTGGTGGCGATCGTCTTTGCACTCAAATCTTGGCGCCACTATCTTCTAGGCGAAAGGTTTGAGTTGTACACTGATCACAAGCCACTCAAGTACCTCTTCTCGCAGAAAGATCTGAATCTAAGGCAGCAAAGGTGGATGGAATTCTTGGCATCATATGACTTCGAGATAGCTTATACCCCTGGCAAGGGTAATGTTGTGGCAGATGCACTAAGCAGAAGGAGGTTGACTTTGAGTCCCTTGTTTATTGAGATGAAGAACTTAGAGTTCTTGGCAACCTTTGATTTCACGACGGCTGTTGAGTCGATGACGGGTTCATTAGCATCCCTTGAGCTTAGACCCACCCTTCTTGATCGAGTAGGGACTTCACAGAAAGAAGACCCGCGGATAGTGGAGATCATGGACAAGTTAATCCGTGGTGAGACGTCTAGTCACCTTGCTAGATATACTATTGATGACAAGGGTTGGCTAAGGCGTGATGGAAGGCTATGCGTTCCACAAGTAGGAGACTTGGTGCATAAAGTTCTCGAAGAAGCACATCACTCGAAGATGACTATACATCCTGGAGGAGATAAGATGTATAGAGATATGAAGCGCATTTTCTTTTGGGCTGGAATGAAGAAAGATGTGGCAGAATATGTTTCAAAGTGCATGGTGTGCCAACAAGTGAAAGCCGAGTCAAAGAAACCTGGTGGGCTATTACATCCATTGGAGGTCCCGCAATGGAAGTGGGAGAGTATTTCTATGGATTTTGTGGATGGATTGCCTAGGTCAAGGAAAGGGAACACGAGCATATGGGTCATAGTTGACAGACTTACAAAGAGTGCTCACTTCATTCCAGTAAAGAGCAAGAGGACCGCATCATGGCTAGCATCTATTTATCTTCGAGAGATAGTTCGGTTGCATGGAGTTCCTTCTAGCATAGTTAGCGATCGTGACCCAATTTTCACTAGCCAGTTCTGGAATAGTTTGCAAGAAGCGATGGGTACGCGATTGAATCTGAGTACAACTTATCACCCCCAGACGGATGGCCAAACCGAAAGGGTGAATAGAGTGCTAGAAGATCTTTTGAGGCTTTGTGTTCTTGACTTTGGAGGTACTTGGGAAGACCACCTTCCTCTTGTAGAGTTTGCTTATAATAATAGCTATCAAGCCAGCATAGGGATGGCACCATTTGAAGCTCTGTATGGGAGGCCGTGTAGGTCACCATCTTGTTGGTGGGAGACAACGGATAGGCTCATACTTGGGCCCGATATGATACGGGACACATCCGGGAAAGTTGAATTGGTGAGAAAACGGATGAAAGCGGCCCAAGACAGACAGAAATCCTACGCTGACAAGCGAAGGACAGATTTGGAATTCGAAGTGGGAGACATGGTTTTCGTGAAGGTTTCTCCTTTGCGTAATGTGGTTCGTTTTGGAGCAATTGGGAAGCTGGCACCAAGGTTCGTAGGACCCTTCCCTATCATAGAGAGAATTGGAAAGATGGCCTATAAGGTGGAATTGCCCGAGAAGCTAGCCGGAGTGCATAATGTCTTTCATGTCTCGCATCTCCGAAAGTGCCTACATGAGTCCGCTGAGGTGGTTGAACCAAGCATTCTTGAAGACGTGGAGGTAGAGAAAGAGGCAACCTTGAGGAGAGCTCTGATTCGTATCTTGGGAACAGAGATCAAGAAGCTAAGAAATCGAGAAGTCAAATTGGTGAAAGTTCAGTGGAGTGAAGCCGAAGAGGATGCAACTTGGGAAACCGAGGAGAAGATGCGTAGGCTTTATCCATTTCTTTTTGAGGGTACATTCTCGACCTCTTTTCCTTTTACATGTCTTCCTTTTTGCTATCCATGTTTATCCTATTTATCTTGTTATCTCGTTAACCTTGTCATGAGAACCTTAAGTAGAAACCCTTTGGATGAAACATGTATTTGAAACATGTTATGCTTGATGTTTGCAAGTGGTTGCAAGTGTTTTCAAGTGGATACTCGTGGATGCATGATACATATTAGGCACTAAGATCGGCTCACACACTTTCATATTGCATATGCATGAGTGATGATACTTATTCATGGATGAAACTTGTTATGCTATCACGTGGATGTTGCATATGGATGAATGTTATGTGCACTCATGTATAGATTATAAATTATGTTAGGATTTTGCATACATATGGACTCATTTCACTGACATACTTTTCATTAAGGGGGTCTACTGGATCAGTAACCGCCTGATTTTCGCATTAGATAAGTACATATACACACACCTTTGCATATAATCATACATCATTTAGAATTTGTTAAGGACACTGACTGCACGTGGATGATGTTTTGAGTAGATGGATGATGGATGGTAGGATACGTTCTTCCTAACTTAGAGATTTCGGGGACGAAATCCTTTAAGGTGGGGAGGATGTAACAAGCCATATTTTGAATAACAAGTTATAACATAAATCAAGGCAGAATTCAATGATAAAATCTGAATCAAGGGAAACGGGCTATGCCATTGCATTCGTCTCGGAAAAATACGCGAAATAGAGTCCGAGTTTTCGAAAATCGGAGTCCGTATGACCCAGTTAAGGCCCATGGAAGTTTTCAGAAAATTTAAATTTAAAACAGATTTCAAATTCAGCTGGGCAGGTAGGCGGGAAAAGATCCCGCCACTCCCCATGTCGACAGGGGTGTCGACTTGGGAGTCGACACACCCAAGGCTGTGTCGACTGCCCAGTCGACACCCCTATCGACTTGGGTGGTCGTCCAGTCTGGCCTGGGTGCACCTGACTTGTTTCTCAAGACATGTTTGGAGGCTAGTGACGTGAATTGATGGCCCAGATCTGAATTAGGGTTAATCATATGGTCTAAACTAAGTAATCATCTATAAAAAGACCCTAATACCTAGCCTAAGTCATCATAAATCAATCCTACAACTAAACTATGCCAAAATGTTTAATCATGGCCTCCACCCTCTTGTCATAGCCTCCATCTTCATTCATACGAGAGTTCCTAAGCTTGTTTGAGAGTTTCTAAGGCCAAAGTTCAATCTTTCTTCATCAAAGCAAGCATCTTCTTCTAATTTCTCAAGGGTTTTCATTGAAGCTTGCTATTTGGGGGTCTTTAGAGTTGCTAGTGGCTTCGTCTCATTCTTATCTATATTTTATAAGTCTTCATAGCATTGTAAGCCCTATACTACTCTTAGATTCTAACTATGAAGTTAAATATGACATGTTGCAAGTTTGAGTTTGGGCCTAAGTATGATATGTGCTTTGATCCTATCATGTTATGCATAAATTTATTCTAAGCATGTTTGTAAAGCTATCACCTTTCCTTATGCATAGAAAGCTATGAGCTTTGATTGGAAATGTTGCATAAAGCAACATAGAAACTCTCATAAACCTTGTGTTATCTTGCATATGATGTTATATGCGAATCACTAGCCACCATCCTATGTCATTTATGATCATGTTTCACATATTTGCTTAAGTTTGATATCATGCATATTTTGAGGCTTATGATGTAATATGCAAGTTGCTATCTTGTATATGGTGTATTATGCGAATCACTTGCTATCATCCTATGTCATTTATGACCATGTTTCACCTATTTTGCTAAAGTTGATATTATGCATGTTTTGAGGCCTATGATGTAATATGCAAGTTTATGAACACCTTTGCCTCATATGCCACCATGTTTAACTTGTGGCCCAAAACCTTATTAATTATGTCATGCTTCTAAGTTTCCCCTTTGAGATCTATTTGCGTTTATGCGAACCTACATGCGATGGGATTACGTTATGGGTAAACTAAAATGACATAAAAACATGACTTGAAAAGATGACATGAAATATGACATGTGATTATGCTTGAAACATGAATTTGGACATGACTTCTAGAAAACATGAGAATGCCCAACTCAAGGTTGGGTTGAGTTTGTAGCATAAATCTAACCGGAACCGACCGGCTTAACTAGTGGCTACAAGCAATAGGACCCAATGTGAGTAGTTGGTCATGTCGCACTTGAAACCCGAGGTTAGACCAAGTCGTGGTATAAAGCTACGCGGACCCGCCCGGCTTAACTAGTAACCACAACAAGGTCTAATGTGAGAGGTTGGGTGCATTAAATTAATTAATGCCACATGATAGGGTTAAGTCATGGACCACTTGAATACTTAACCAATTAAACACGATGGGTTGATAGGGTTAAGTCATGAACCTTGGGTACACTTAACCAACTTGATGGGGTAGGGTTAACCACATTTAACCCGTTAGAAACCCTAGTTACGTGGTCCTTTTCACTAGTAACCCTCTTGATTGTATCATGATACCCTAGGGACTAGGCTAGGGTGGGGCACGATTACTGGGCTGACATGTAAGCGACCAAAACGACGGCTAAGTAGGTGCGCCGGTGTAGGTTCGGGCGGACTATGGTCGTGCACATAGTCCGGAGTTGAAAAAGCAGACACGGGCACCAGTAGGTTTAGACTGTGCGTGCTTGATTGTGTCCGTGGTTGGCACCCTAGGGCCTGATACACCCTAGGGTGGACCTAGCACAGTTTGACTACACTTCGTGATTGGGCCGTATGACACCGACACTTGACGAGTTAGGCTTTTAGGGAGCCGATCGACTAGACCGTGTTGTTGGACCTTGAACTAGGTCATCTCGGGATATTGGGCCAAGATTGGGCAAAGGGATCTTTTCTTGTTTATACCTGACATGGATCGGAATACTAGTACACACTTGGTGCAACTTAACCTTGTATATGCGATGCCACATTTGATCTATCTTGTTAACTTTTCACCATGCCAGTTATCACCCTATGTTTCGTCTCTGCTTTACATGTCCAGTTAACTTTATTATTTTTTATACTAATAGTAGATAGGACTTACCAGTCTTTTAGACTGACCCGTTTTCTTTCGCCTCTTTTCTTCCGTTCCCCCCCCCCCCAAGGTTTGCAGGGTGGGAACACCGGTACCTAGCTGGATCTTTAGCTGCTTTTCTGGATAGCTCATGTACGGTTTGGACTTGAGCATGCTATGGCTTTATTCTACTTTGGGGATAGTTACTTTATGTTTTTTTTAGTTTTCAGCTTATGTTCTAGACTTTGTTTTGTGGGAATATAATGACCAAGTACTTTGATGTAACTTGACTATGGTTTTGAAATGTTAATTTTATCCGCTGCTTTGTTACTCTGTTTTACTTATATGTTCTGTCTTGTAATATCTGCATGCATGTTTACCTCGTTTAACACCCCCCCCCCCAAATCCAGTGCCCTTGCAAGAGTGGCATTGGCGGAGGTGGGGTGTTACAACTGAGTAGTAAATTGAATAGAGTTAAAAGGAATTTATCGAATATCACTTACTCGAAGTAGAGTTATCAAATATAGTTATTCTAGAAGTGAGTTAAATCGAATACAAGTCATTCGAAGAGATAGTTAATTGGATATAGTTTATTCGTAAGAGAGAGATTATCGAATACAGTTTATTCGAAAGAAGGATAAATTAAATATGGTTATTTGAAGGGAAGTTGTTAAACATTTTCAAAGATGAACCCTGTTTATTTCGAGGTTGGAAATATTGTTCAATTAAGGTCTGAGAGGTAATTATACCCCAACTTGATTGGCTGCTTTTTTAACTAAGGATGGGTAAGGTTCGGTGGTGTAGATTGGTCAAGTAAATTGAGTCAATGAGTAAAAGGGGTTGAATGGGCTAAGTGATGTTTTATTTAAACATCGGTTTAAGTCAAATGAAGAAGTTGGGAAACGTTTTCCAAATAAAGATCAGAAATGTTTAAATAAGCAAAAGAAGTAAATGCTGGAAATGTTCCAATATTAATAAAGTATATTTTCTAAATGTAGAAAATAAGAATTTACGTATGTATATATATATATGGGTAAATGACTAAGTCAAGGATAATTTAATCTAAAAAGAAATAAACATTGAACGATGATTGGTCGATAGAATTTCCATCTAGAAATAATATCGTTGTTTGCACACCTGTTTTTATTTGATAGTTAAATCACCGACTATCAAACATGACCATACGATCGTTGGTACGGAAAGACCGGGATCAAATATATATTCGAAAACCATTCCGTCCAGCGAATACGTGGAAGAAGATTATCGAAGATGGAGCAATGGAAGACCGTTGATCTTCGTGAGCGGAAGAACTACTGATTGGATTTCTATGGTTTAGCGGCCGGAGATATTTCAACAGTGATTCTGTCATGATTGGAATCTATGGATTGCAAGGACTTATCGTTATTGATCTATAGGGTGATTCCTAGTATGCAGTAGGAGGGTTCTTTCGGTTCATCCTGTTCTTGGATGACTTGTATGGACGACTGACAGAGTATTTCCAAAGGACCACGTATGTTGATTTCTTCAAACATATTATAGTTGGTTAGCTCCCAACTAGAGTATTTTTGTGGACATCAATTAGTGATATCTGATGGATCTGACGATGTGGCATTTCAAGTGAATGGTGGCCAGATGTTCGAAAAGAAATTCTAGCTTCAAGCCTCATCAACCGGGAGGTGACAAAAATCGGGCAGGCAGCATGGCTATGTGGGTCGCTCCCATTAGGGTGTATGATCACCTATCTAGAGGAATTCCATTTGTTTCTTAAATCTATATTCGATGCTGTCCCTTTTCGGGAGGCGGTTGCTGATCCCAACCGTCGGTGATATACATTCGATACACTCAAGCGAAATGAGTGGTCGGTCATGTGTGGGCCGGGTTGCAAGACGTTCTTGTCGAACCCAGTGTATTCGTCTCTAGAGATACACGATCGGCAAGTGGTCCCATACCTTGTCAGAGTTGGAATCCAATCTCCAATAAGCGCCTGCGGTTTTGATTGTATACTATATATGTGGAGCGTGAGATGCAAGCGTTCCACTAGATTGTTATTTACTTGTATTTAGACATTATTATAATATCAGAAAAGATATTGTTTTCATTCGTAAGGTAAAAACCATCCGTGTTTATGTGTAGATTTGGTCTTACGATTATCTTTTCTTTTGAAAAGATTTTGAACTTTAAAATCATGATTGGATGATTTACCTTTAATACTGTGCGAGTTTATCTCACTCTGGTTCTCCAGACTGACCCGGTGTTTTGTAAATGCTCGGGTTAGCCCGGAGTGTACAGGTTCAGATTCGAAAGCTGAGAAGAGACGGGCTGGAAGAATTCAGACATATGATTCCGTTGTGCTGTATATAAGGGAAGATTATTAAAACTGTCCAGAAATGTTGATGTACTCTGATATTGTAAGTTTTATTCAAAGCTCTCAATAAGGATTTATTTCTATATTATATTTTGTTCCGCTGCGATGTGAGACTCTGTATTGTATTCTTCTTCTTCTTCTATTCTTATATTTCTTTCTTTCTTATCTCACCCTCTAATTTGTTTCATTTACAATCCGGTGTTCTCGGTGTCTGAAAAGTCGGCATGAGATACAGTAAAGGTATTTATGTCGATTTTCGAGGCCGAATTCCCCGGGACGTTACAACAAGGGTATGAGTACTATTCACCTTGATTAGTTGATGTAATGATATTTTTTGTTGAAGTTTGCAAGCTCTAATCCTATCCTTTTCTCTTTTCTTCTTCTTTAGCTTTAATGGTTAGCTACCTTATGTTCTGTTTTAATTCTTAGAGTGAAACAAAATGTTGTGGGATATGAGTGTATAGAGAGGCAAAAAGTTTACCCTTTTGTCCCTCTCATATTATCTTCCTTAAGCATTATATCATTTGTTTCTAAGGCCAACATACTAGTTAGTTTATTAAACACAAATCTCATTTCCTCCTCCATTGGGTTATTCCCATTTAATTTTCCCAATTAAATTAACGAATAATGTTATTAAAAATTAGGGGTATTACATCTTTCCCTCCTTAAATGAATTTCGTCCCTGAAATCCAGTAAAGGACTAAACAAGCAAAGCAAGTACGACAATCCAACTAGTAATGCTATTAGAACATATACAAGCATGCCCACTAGTAACCAACCTATAAAGTAACATAGATCTTACCGAAAGAAAATCAAGAAAAGCACTTCTAACCCAAGCCTTTGTCTCCCATGTACAATCTCTTTCGTCAGAACTCTATTGAACTTTCACCAATCTAACTGTCTTGGTTCTCAAATTATTTTCATCTCTGTCTACAACACAAAATGGTTGCCTCACGATAGTCAAATCAGATTCCACTACCAACTCTTCCAATCTCCCCGGATCTATGGTAGCGTCTGGGTCAAGTATATGTTTCCGTAATTGCGATACACGAAGTACATTATGGACTCCTGCAAGCCTATCTGGTAGCTCCACCAGATAGGCAAGTTTTCCAATCCTTTTCAAAACCAGAAAATGTCCAACAAACCATGATGCAAGATTTCATGCTTTTCCAAAACGAAACAAGCTTTTCATCGATGAAACCTTGATGAAAACTCTTTCTCAAACAGAGAATTCTAAATCCTTACGCCATCTATCCGCATAACTTTTCTGCCTAGATTGAGCTTCCTTCATCCGACCCCGAATGATCTCAATCTTCCATGTTGATTCTTTCATTATATCTTCACCAAGAACTATCCTATTGCCTTTCTCGATCCAACCTGATGCCCATTACATGGTCTTTCGTATAAAGCTTCGAAAGGCATCATTTCCATGGTAGCTTGAAAGCAAATATTATAGGAAAGTTCCACCCAATGAAAATATCCCTTCCAAGAACCACCAAAGTCCAGAACACATTCTCTTAGCAAGTCTTCCAGCACGTTATTTACCCTCTCAATTTACTCATCCGTCAATGCACTAGTACAAAACTGCTTATTTGCGTCAGTTTAGCTAAAACAATAGCATATATTAAAATGTGCGACCTTTTTAATTAAAACCGTAACACGTTGTCACGGAAAAGCAATAGAAGACCAATTTGCGACGGTTTTATGTAAAAACAGTAGCAAACATTTAAAATTTGCAACTATTATATTTAAAACCATGGTGAATAATATAGAGTTTAAAAATAGTAAAGTGTGACTGTGCGACGGTCAAAATATAAAACAGTCACACATGAAATTTTTATTTGGCGGTTGCTTACTTCGCAGCATTGTCCTTTATCATTTCTTAAACCTAATTTTTTACAGTCCACGCTTGAAAAGAGAAGAGAAAAAAACTAAAAAAAAATCGCAACTCCAGATTTCTATCAAGTCCTGCCTTCAGATCCTCCACTTGGTTTCGATCGTTTCAGAAGAACAAAATCACGCCTCTAACCTCCAAATCCGTCACTTCTGTTTCATCCTTACATTTCCTTAACCTCCACCGAGAAAAGAAAATTGTGCCTCTCCAGATCCTCACTTCGGTTTCGATCTGGATCATTAACATCAGTCTCCGACCCCGACGTCATCGACCTCCTTAGAAACTGTATTTTAGATCTGGGTAAGTGATTCGTTCATTTTGTTTCTTGTTTTATGATTGGTTTCTTCCACTTCTATTAACACTTATTAATGAACTATGTTCAATAATGTAAATATAGGTTGAATAGTCACCGTAGAATAGCAGTAACCATGATATTTTCCTTTGAAGCTTAATGATTAAGGACGCTTTGTTAGATTGCTGACATGGCATAGCTCTATAAAATGAAAATTTGTTTCTCCATTTTCATGGATGTTATTGTTTACTTTATGATTTATCTCATTAACATGGAACAATAACGCTGAGACCCTTTGAAAAAGACAATAATATCAAATTAATATTTTATTTGGATACACAATATTAAATATAGAGTTTAAGTTAAATCCAATTAACCCCTGTTCAATCTCATGTTCTACAATTCATCTTCATTATATGGTGGTAGGATTGGTTTTCAAACATATAAACACTATCTGGTTAATTTATTCATCAAAATTATGTCTCTTACTATTATAGCAATTGAGGATACCCTGTTTAATTTTCTATATATCTTCATATTCAGTTTAGGTCGTATTTTTATTGCGTATGTAAATTTCAGTAAAAAAAAATTCAAGGGGATGACATGGATTTTTTTTTTTAAGTTTCATGAAGATAAGTCTAGATATACTCTGACTTATTATGCAATTTTAAACTCATGGCTCTCAATTCTTGCTTCGACCCATAAGTATTGACCATCTGTTAACACTTATTCCAACATTTGAATGGTTAAAAGTATAAATTGACTTGTTTGAATAAAAAATTTCCAAATAATTTCCTTTCCTTTTTGAAAAGTTCTTTGATTTGAAATTTTGAAAGTACGAAATTGGTTAAGTCATGAATCATTAAATAATGTATTAGTGAACCATTTTTTTTGGTGGGTTTGCATTTCAGTTTTGTTGTACGTAGTTTTTATATATTGGTTAAAATCAAATTATTGACAAGTGGCAAAGGCAGCGTGGTTCCAAATTTTAAAATCAGTAAGCCCAAGGCCACCTTTTTTTAAAGGAAGGTCGAGTTTGGAATTAGCAATAGGAATTGATCTTTTGGATGAGGGATTGTCAATCCGTAGATAATGGCAGTAGGCTATATTTATCATTTGCATAAGCTTTTTGTGTAGGATGAGGATGCGGGGACAGTGGAATTGCATTGGGAAATTGATGGACCTGATAATAGTCATTCTACCTACTAGGGAGAGCATCCTATCCATCAACATATTCATTTTGGTGGTTATTTTCTCGTAAAGTTGCATACAATGCTTTGTTTGAACTTTGGTAACGGTAAGGGAATCCCTAAATAGTTAGCGCTAGGCTTCTCAACTGGGATGTTATAAATGGTTGCTAGTTGAGTTTTACAGTTCTTCACTAAGGCCGGAGATAATAATAGTTGAGTTTTACAGTTGCATCCAATCTTTCTTATATACTTTAACATTTAGTCAATAAATGTTGCATTTGTTCGATCTATGGTGTCCAAATAACTCAATCACTATTCTACAATATCAAATTAAAATAATTATATCATACTTTTCCTACAATTATCATGTAGTTTAGGCTCATCTTTAAAGGTATCAAATTGGCTTCGATTAAGATGTTGATTGCCTAATAGTCTTATATTTCACAGCTACTTCTAGATAAGTAGATATAACAATTCAAACTTTCCTTCTTTTTATGATCTTTTAATACTGCAAACTGTCATGTCGTATGGCAAAAATATTTGAAAAGAAAATTTATAGAAATTAAGTCATAACTTCAAGTTGGGTTTTCCTTTAGTTAGTCCAGTGCGTATCAACTGCAAAGATTAATATGGTCTTCACATACATTAACACATAACACATAAACATGCATCCCCTACGCACTAGGTGAGGATTAATTTATCAACTAATAGTTTTGCTGAAATCTTTGGCTACATTTTGGAAGAAATCAAACCTGCTTCCTGTATGTTAGTTCACATATACAAACAGAACATTTGCCATTGCAGCCTTCAATGTATTTCTGGAAGACTGTGATTAGCACTGTGCTCAAAATGGGAGGATCGAGAGCATATTTAGTAGTTGAGGGATCATGTTGTGCGGAATTGAGAATAAGAGTTGAATTAGTGGCAGTATACGCGGATAGATTTTTTGTTTAAATTTGGATTTTTATGAAGGGAAGATGAATAAGAAGATATGTCATGTATGTTGATAGATTTTTGGTTTTTGTACTGAAATGAAAAAGACATATATAGTTTATCAATAATTTAACAAGTGGGATTACTCTGAGTTGCCATCATTTACCTACAGGTAACGTTTCTTTGTGATTTCATATATATAATTTTTATTCAGGTTTATTGATATACTGATATATACTAAGAACATAGATGCAAATTCATGTATACATATTTAGTTTTCAATATATAAAGAAATAATATAATCTCTAAATTTTTTCCTCGTAATATTCACCGGGTGCTCATTTTCTGACCATATTGCATAGCTAATTTTATATCAAGAGGGTTTTCCATCAAATGGTTATAGAATATTTGCTCCATGTCTATTCTTTTCACAAATCTGTTGGTAATTTTCTCCTTTAGCTTCCAATTAAGAACGAACAGTGAGTTTCATTGTAGGTTGATATTCACATATACAACTTCCCATATGTTAATTCACGTATACTAACAGTGAGTTTTATTGATGTTGTACTCTCAGTTTCAAACAAGTACCACCCTGCTCCATTTAGTTGTGCATATAACTATTGTAGTATATAACCTAGTGCATATAACTATTATGTTCACCACTAAAAATCAATCTTATAAAACTAATAATGAAATAAATTTATATTAAAACTGATGAAGCATACAATTGTTGCCTTATATCATATTGTCTGTCAAAGTGATCAATTTAAGATATGTAAATGAAAATTGAGAAATTGTTGGTTTCAGCTAATTTGTATTTATTAGAGTAACTTCAGTTATTCTAAAGTGAGAAATTGATATTGGAGTATCAATTTATCAAAATAACTACTAATAAACACATGAAAATTGAGAAATAGTTTGAATCTCAATTCCCTTATTTTAAAATACAAAGTACAATATATAAAAAGCATATAGAACTGGAGAATCAATTTCAGTCATCGAGAGTTTATACTTAAGTCGTCATAGTGGTAGAATGCAAAGTGCAATGTATGAAAAATATAAAAAACTAATGTTTGCAAGTCATGATGTTTCCTCCACGTGTTGAGGGTGGGTTATATGATTCCGGGCCTTCGAAAACTTGCCATAGGTAGTTTCCGCCTTTTATTATTAAATCCACTTCTTCGTATTCATCCTGAAAATTATGTAGTCTAGCATATCATATGCTTAAAATATTCAGTAACTGTACTCAATTTTTGAACTTTATATATATCATGTAAGTATAAACAATATAATTTATGACCTTCAGCTACAATCATTAACAAATGTTTCGCCACTATTATCGTACATCTGGATATATAATAGAATCTAGCTGCTAAGATAACAGTTTGCGATACGGGTCATCGTAGTAGCTGTCAAACATATGGTTATTCCCCTCCTTACCTCATTTCAGTAATGGCTCTGTAATAGCTTCTGGGTACCTAACAATGCATACAGGTCCAATCTCTCCCAAGAGCATTTTTTGGCTTCCTACCTACCTGTTCTTGACTTCTGTAACCACCAATAGCTCAACAACGAAGCCCTGCACTTTTTGGCATTTAATACATCTTCCTTTGGAGCTTCACCCTACATGTTATCAGCCCGTACTCCGGTATTTATTTTACTTCATTTTCTTACAAAACAGTTTTGCATGTTATGAGTACAAATTTCATTCCCCTTCATGCTCAGTCAGTCCATATTAAATTTTTATGTGTATTTTTACCCTCTTAAGCAAAAACGGCCCGATAAATATTTTTTTGGAAAATTCCAAATAAATATTTACGATGCAAATATTTGTCCATCTTACCCGTAGATTGGGCCTCGTTTCTTACTCGGACTGCTCAGCTAATGCATGTTGCAGCCAACAAGAGACATTCAGTTTGTGCTAAGTCTTAATCTTAATCTCGGCCTTAGTCAAAAAATAGCATTACCAGCATACTTACAAACAAAATATATGTTATTTTATTTTTTTAATGTAATTTTCTTTATATTTTCGAATAAATTCGATTTCTTTGGTAAAAATGAAACTATGCATAAAATTGTATATTTTTACAAACATCATTATATATGTAGAGAATTCCAGATTCATTTCTTCTCATTTTGTATATTTGATATAAATATTTATATATATATTCTATATATTATTCCAATTTCATTTTATATATTATTCCAATTTCATTTCTTCTACATCATTATATATATTTTTACGCACGTCTTGCACAAGATTTATAAGTACAATTAGCATATTTTTTATTTGTCCATAGGGGGATTGAGCGCAAATAAAATAGGCAGTTTGATATTTTGAATAATCTTTCTGAAACTAATCATGTTGTAAGTACAATTTGCATAGTTTTATGTTTCTCGATAGTTTTATGACTGAAGTTTCTCAGTAGAACTTCTCTACCAGTTTTTTTCTCGAATATACAACAAGCGCATGTATAGTGGACTTTTAAGCATCCTCCATTCTCTTTTGAAGACTTCAGGAATACATCGGAAAATGCCAATGAAAACTTTGAAGAAAGCCATTTAGCATTCAAAATTTAGTTCTGCCACATCTTATTTATAATGCTCCATTTGATTCCTTTCTGGAGTGGATAGTCAATAATCATGAGTCTTCCACAAGAGTATTTTTGTTCTAATGAATTAGACTAAAGGTAAAATAGATAATCCCATGCAACTCAGGTTCTAAGGAATGTTTGAGGCATAATTTTTTTACATAGACCTCTAAATGAGATGTAGTATCAATGGGGTAGTTGTAAAAGGCTGACAATGAAGACCACAATTTATACGTAAGCTTTTTGCATTTTTTGCAGAAAAGGCCTTCCCTTCAACTTCAGATTTATACTCCTTTTCTCTAAGATGCTGACCGTAATAAATATTTTTTTAATGAAAAACTTCGATTGGGCACCTACGATATATCTCTTTAAAGTAAGAAGTAGCCATGTGTAAGGTTTATCTCTTCCAAAACCATATTAACGAATGAACCTCTAAATTAAAATATAAAGATCAATAGCTATAATCTAACATATTCAATAAAGAATGTTACCAAAATACGCCAGTTAATCATCAATGGATCTTTTGTATAATCCAAATTTATTAATGAATTCTTTTTGGGCTCTCAATATATGTAGCATATAATCCAATTTCCACAAGAAAACAATAATATTGTATTGGACCTGCAGGTTAATATTTATCTTTGAGCACTCCAATTGGTAATAGTTTAGCAAATATTGTATGTTACCAACTTCAGTGAAAAAGTAACAAATACATTCTTCTTTCTCAAGTTAACGATATAGTGTTAGAGCTCCTTGATTATATAGAAAAATGAAAGTCTATCCAGATAAGTTAATTCTGTAATCATTACTGCCTCAAAAATAAACTTTCCTAGCCATTATTACTTTTAAAAAAACGTAAATTATATCCATTTTCCCTTGTATGGCCTTCATCTTTTTTTTACTTTCTTCGTGTTCCATTTTCCCTCATTTGTATATATTTTAGAGAAAAGTTACATAATAATAATCATAAAGCCCAAGATAGTTCACGCTTTTCCATCCCCTTTTTACTTATTAAAGTGGATAAAGAAAATAGATTTAAATCTTAAGCATGTAAGTTTTGTTTGCTTTTTTCTTGAATATCTGTTAAACATGGATGTACGTCGGTTCAAACAAATATGGCAATTTTAAACAGCATATTATTGCATTATTATTATTTGCATTTATGCATTGAATTGCCACCCAAGGTCGAGAAATAGTTAGGAATGAAAGCATTTATTTCTTATGCTATGTCCGGTCTACATCTTGTTTGGTGAAGTGTTAACTAGTTCTTCATATTTACAAATAACGCACCTGGGTGGAATGTTTCTCTTTTCATAGTCAGTTAATCAATGAATGATCAGTTACTTGTTTGTTGTTAGAGTTTATGCCCTAGAGGCAATACATTTGATGTAATTAATAACATTGTTGATGTTATTGTTTTATTTGGAATAAAACAATTCTGTTGTGTTGTATCTAATGCGTAATATAAATATAATCATAATAGAAGTCCTTAGAATAATAATATGGAATTATATAGTTCGAGTAAGACTTGAACATGAAATTATATAATATATTAAGTATTATAATTCTTAAATGTCCCTCAAGTTTTTTTGTTTATATAGAACAACAATAAAACATTGAGACTAGTATGTTGATTGATTGATGATCACATCTCAATGATCATTAATATATGTGATATTAATGTCAAGACATAAATACGTACTGGAGAATATCGTATTGGGCTGACCCAATATGAGAAGAACTACATGGAATATAATTAACAGTATCATAAGTTATTTTCACAGTGACAGTGACGTAATGCTGCTCAGACCTGAAATAACTATAATTTTATTCGAGGATATTTATGTTTTGATATCATCTAAAGTTACTTGTAACAGAGTAGACGATAATGGTGATTATTGGAAACATCTCGAATCGAATTAAAATTATGAATGATCTAGATGGAATTTAACCTACAGTATATTTGTAATGATATCCATGGGCCTCTTGGTTGAGTGAGACTGTGAAATGCATGGTCGTGCTCAAATATTGATTTGTTTTAAACAGTCTACTCATCGATCAAGATAAATAGGTTAAATTATAAAAAGGGTGATACGTTCCATGCCTCGAGTTTAATCCTGGATTTGTTGGTTAAAAGGATTATATTACATTGATACACTGGTCATAGAAAAGGTTGTATTGAATCGTTGATCATATTATAACTTGGGTAGCAGCGATGTATTACTAGATGTCGCTCATTGTTTATGATTTAAATACGATTTAAATTATTGCTAACGTTGTAATAACCTATAGGCTCACACAATATAGAACGTTATAAGGATAAAATAATTTTGGACAAATAAAATATCCATCTGTTGATATTTTGTTTGAAGTTAGAATTGATATCAAGTGGATTCCTATTTTGCAGTAAACGTTTATTTTAAAAAGGGCATCCATTGTATTTTAAAATACACGGCTATACACAATTAAGAGGATAAGATCAAAAATTAGGCAGCCACGAGATATACTTCCTTTTCCAAAAACCTAAAATTATAATGGTGGCTAGTATTGCCTCTTCCTTTCCTCTTCAATTCAATTGAAGATGAATCCATTCTAGTGGACTACTATAGAGGCATGGTGCCTTGCTATGCTTTTTGATTCGATTCATCCAGACATCAGAAATGTTCCAAAATCGAAGAAGAAGAAGAGCGAATTTCTAGAATCCACGAAAGCTATGAGAGGTATAAAATTTGATTTGCTGTCATTTTTGCATAGATCCTTAACTCTTAATTGTTATTGAGTTAAATTAGGGTTTCAAATTAGATCGATAAAACCCATCAGTGGTATCAGAGCAAAAGGGTTTGTAAAATTCAGTATTTTGAATGATGATTTTAGTTAATGTCTGCTAGAATTCCTTAGTAATCAAGTATTCAATGCACTGATAAAAGAATTTAGAGCAAATTCGTTTATTAGTAGTAAAACTGTTTACTGTGATATAGATCAGTACTCGATACAAAAATAAAATAGTTTACAGAAAATAAATTTTGACAAATGTTGCAAAATTTCAATAAGGGGTTCATTATTAATACTGAATTGTTATTCAGTTTTAAACTTTCTTTTAAATTCTCTACTGAGTTAAGGACTATAATAGATATTTCAAAAACTAGCTTTGATTAATCAAAATGTTAAGACATTAAGGATCTGGATTCTGGTTTCAATTATGAAAATCCAATAAAATGGTTTCAGAACAAACAGATTGTTTTATAAAAGTTTATATAGAATATTGAAGTAATAAATGATTAATTCTAAACTATTTTCTGTTTTACCTGTTATATTGATAATCTGAAATCTGGAAGTCTGGTTTAATATATTCATCTCTAAGTGAATAAATTTTAGTATCCAGATTTAAATTATTAATTCCTGGAATAAAGAATATCATAATGTTTAATAGATAAGAATTCATGACCTAACTTTATTATGTATTTTGTTTTGGGATAAAAACTGTTTTACTGATCGATAAATCAGTAAGATTGTGTAACACCCCGTGTATTCTATAACAATGAAATTCACAAATTAAAGTATAATTAATTTCAAATCAAAGAATTAAGGGAAACGAGATACGCCATTGCGTTCGTCTCGGAATTCTGCTTGAGATAGAGTCCGAGTTTACGTAAAACGGACTCCGTATGAAGAAGATACGGCCTCTGGAAGTTTCAGAATTCAGTTTAAAATCCAAACAGGCCGAAAAGCTTAGAAACTAAGTTTAAAATTCAAAAATCGGGCCCAATTGGCCAGGGCGTTAAAATTCCCGCCCAAGGCACCCAGGTCGACTTGGCAGTCGACCTGGGGCTAGCCAGGTCGACTGGGCAGTCGACCTGGGTCACCCGTGTCCATTGCCAAGTCGACACGGTGTCGACTGGGGTGTCGACCTGGCCCCTGAGCCAGGTCGAACCCAGCCCACCCTGGCTGGCCTAGTCTGTGTTTGGTCGATTTTCTGAGCCTTGCCTTGTCACTAGGGCTAGGTGTCAGCTCCTGGTTGGTCCCTCCTTTGAACGAACGGCTATTATTAAACCAAGCTCCATCGACGGTCTAAATCAACTCACAAACTCTATAAAAAGGACCTAGGACTAACCCTAATTCACACAAACTAAAATGGAGATGAGACCGTCATGCTGCTGAGGAGAGACTAAGGATAGCCGTCAGAAATTGGGAGACAATTAGGAGATAATTCAAAGCTTAAAGCAACGTCAAATCAATCAAAACAACGCCTACAACAAAGGATAACATCTCCAAATTCAGAATTCAGATTCCTGAATTGAGGATTCGTCATATGTTGTAAGTAGAGTGCTATTCCGATGAGAATAATTAATTGCGTTTGATTTGTGTAAAATGCGAAATGGAATTGTGGCGATAATAATCTATATTTGTATGTTATTTTGATTCTAACGATTTGGGAATGTTATGGTATACGATTGGATATTTGCAAGTATGTGATTTGCGTTGGAAGTTAACAACGAAATGGAATTGTGGCGATAATAATCTATACTTGTATGTTATTTTGATTCTAAACGATTTGGAAATGCTATGGTATATGATTGGATTCATACAAGTATATGATTTATGTTGACAACCATATGTTGTGGAATTTTAATTGGAATTCATGCAAGTATATGATTCGTTATTATGTACATACTTTTATGATCACTTTTAGTGTGTAATTGGACTAGGTTAAGTACTATGATTTATATGAATCTATGTTGAAATTGGCAAATCATACTTTTGTGTTAGAAACAAAAGTAAGCACCTTTATGAACATGACTAAACTATGTTTGGTATTATGCCTAGTTGAAACATGTTTTAGGCCTAAGCTGTTATCAAAACCATATGGTGATATATGTGACACAATTAAGTTAGATTTACATCCTAATTGCAAGTTTACATTGATTCATGTTTAAGTATTATTTATGCCATGATTACATGAATAGAATGATTCATGTTTAAGTATTATTTATGCCATGATTATATGAATAGAACGATTCATGTTTAAGTATTGTTTATGCCATAATCATATGAATAGAATGATTCATGTTAAAGTATTGTTTATGCCATGATTATATGAATAGAATGATTCATGTTTAAGTATTGTTTATGCCATAATTATATGCTGTTACAATTGCAAGTTCACATGTGCCTACTTTATGTTAATTGAATCGTTCGTTGCAAGTTCATGCGTTCACACTCCCCTTTTTCATGTTACCTTATAAACACCATGTTATAAGCCTCCCCTTTTCATATGGCTAAATTGGGTTTAAATATTAAACCCAACACACCTTACATTGTAGCGAACGTGTAAAACGGGGGTAATGACGTTTGGGTTAAAATATAGAACATATGTGTTGGCATGTTTGACGCATGCCAACAACCTTGAAAAACAATTAAGTGGCACAAATAAATTTTAATCAATAAAGATGAATTTGAATAATGGGCCGCACATATAAAAAGAAAAGAGACAAAATATGTAAATGTAGAAAATACGATGTGTTTAACCCGAGGTTGGATTGAGTTGTGATGTAAACCTGCCCGGAACCGCCCGGCTGTCCAGTAGTCACAACAATACCTATCCAATGTGGGTGGTTAAACACGGAGCCCAATAAGGACCCGAGGTTAGACTGAGTTGTGGCGTAAGACTGCCCGGACCCAACCGGCAACAGGCAGCCACAACAATACCTGTCTAATGTGAGATGTCGAGGCTTTAATAAGACAATTAAGGCTGAGTCAGGATTGATAGGATTAAGTAAATTATATTAATACTTAATCAAAATTGAACATGCTAAACTATACAGACTGATTGGGGGTTAGGTTTATAAAACACTTAACCAACTTAGCATGTTGGCTAGAAATAGAAAACCTAGTAGCGGGGGACCCTTTTCAGCAGTAACCCTACAAGGTGTATCAGGATACCCTGAACTAGGCAGGGTGGGGCACGATTACTGGGCTGACTGTAAGAGGTCAAATCGATGGCGGTGGTGCAGCAGTGTAGGTTCTAACGGGGTGCGGGCGTGCACACACTCCGGCGCAGAAAAATAAGGCACTGGGCACCAGTAGCATACCTATGCATTCTAGAATTGTGTCGGGCCGCCACCATGGGACTTGATACACCCCATGGTGGGACCAACATAGGTAACTACAACAACGGGGGCCGTAAGACACATGTAACTATGCGAGTAGGAGCCGATCATCAGAAATGGATCACTTCACCCTGATTATGGGGTGCCCGTTGGGAACTAGTTTATATGGGTACAGAGATTAATATGGGGTACGATAGTATATTCGACCCTAGACAACTTAACTTAGTTTATGATGCTTTCCCATTTCCAGTTTATACTTATCATACCCAGTTCTTTATTCATAGACTGAATAGTCCTAGACTTACTCAGGCTTTATGTCTGACTCTACTTTTCTTTCGCCTTCTTTTCTTTCGTTCCCCCCCCCCCCAGGTCCACAGGGAGGGAATACCGCAGCTTGACCAGATTTCACATCCAGCTTGAAGAGAAAGAATGTATTGCTTGGATCTTTTCCGTTTTGGACTATGGCTTTGGGCAGCAATTATGGGACTTTTGTAGTTTATTCATGTTTTCTTTATGCTTCTTTAATAATGTAATCAAGACAGTTATGAAGATGTTATGTTTTTGGAAGAATTGTAAGACAAGTATGGCATGTTTTTGTGAACACGTATTTTGATGAAATAAAAGATGTTGTTGTTTTTCCGCTGTTCAAAAATATGTGTTCTTATATCTGTCTTGTATATCTGTGACTTATACTTATAAACCTCCACCAAAATTAGGGCATTCCCCTTGAGAGTGACTCTAACGGAGGTGGGGTGTTTCAGATTGTTTTCAAGTTAATTTTGATTTAATGAAATCAAGATTATGGTAATTTGTTAAGAGACTTTTTTTTGGGTATGATCTATATACCTGGGTATGAAATCAAAATTTGTTTTGGTATGATCTATATACATAAATGTTATACCCTCCTTTTATTTCAAGAAGCCATTTTTTTATTGATTGTTTAACAGTAATTTCCAATTATATTTGATTTACTAAAATCATTTATATGAAAACTGTTTAGACAGTGTTTTCATAAAAATAGGTCATATGACTATATTTAGAATTCAGATCAAAATGGTCAATAGGATTGTACAACATGAATTAGAGATTCATACGTAAATTTTCTTGGTTTTATTTTCTCATTATATTGATAATGACCAAGAATAAGTTCATATCATAATAAATAATTTATGATTTGATCATTTCATAAAATATACATTAACATATACGTGCTTGACATATATATAAAGGTGCAATATACTAATCCCATACGATCACATATTCTATTAAATTATAAGCTAACGTTGTTTTTCTGTGTCCTCTAAAATTCCTGTGACACATACGATAACCAAAAATCACGAAACTGGACATGCAGCTTCATTTTGACATTAGGGTCCCAACGAAACTGGTTTCGTCGAATTCCGACTTCGTTTTCTCACACAGCATATTTTTAACTGTCAAAATATCGACTGTTTCTCACATTAAAATCCCGTACGACCACATACTGACTTCAAAAATCACGAAAACTGAAATCTAGAAATAATTTGATGTTGCAGATCCAATAAAATTAGTTTCTTCGAATTCTGAGGTCGTTTGAAAAATTGGCTATTTTTAAAGCTCTAAATAACCCTTTTAAATATATAAATATATTTAAAAACATTTAAATTTAATACATAAAAATAAATATTATCGTATATATTCACAACAGAATATCATACTGCAACACTGGGATTTATAACTCGATATTTCAAATCTAGTATTACATCGATATTCGATTTATATTTAATAATCCATTTTAAAATATAAATAAATCGATATAAATTATAAAGAAATTCCATAGCGACTTTTCTAAAATTTGATTTGGACATAACTAAAAATCTACACGACGAAATCTCGATTTTTCTCTTCCACTAGAAAAATATACTTCACCAGCCCCCACGTTTCTTGTTTCATAGTAATCCAATTTAAAACGAATCATGTACATTCAGTTGAAGTTCAAATCGCCAAATAGCGAATTGCCGCGCCATTTCGAGCTCGATTATAATTAAATTATAATTATACGTTCAAACTATCGTTCAAATAATTTATTCATTATTCTGATTCAATTTTAAACTGAATTAAATATCATAGATGATCCAGTTCACACCATATTGTGAATTCCATTATTTCTGACTATTTCTAAAATTAAATATATTATTATATTATTTATTTTAATTAAATATTCAATATAATTTAATTTTGGTCATTTTAAATAACCAAACCATTATTCAAATAATTAAATAAATTAATTATATCGCTGAAAAATGCAGGTCGTTACATTCTTCCCCCCTTAAAATAATTTCGTCCTTGAAATTGCTAAGGTAGAAGACAGACCCTATTAACTGGTTTAAAACTATTCGTTCACTTTTAACTTCAGTTTCAACTGAACCGATTTATTTCAATTAAAATATTAATTTATTCTTATCAACGAAAATTTTCAAAAATCCTGAAAATTTTCTAACACCCGAAATTTTTGAAAAATTTCGCCAGCACCTCCCTTGTACCGGTCAATAGTTCAAACCCCAACTCGCCTCTCTAGGCCCTTTCCAATCCAAAAGAAAATCAAACAGCCAAGCGGCTTGCCAAATCGGCCCATAAATCACCAAATCCATAAAATAAATGTGTACCTTTTGTCGGGCATACCATTTCATCCCTTTATTATGCTGCCAATTCGGCATATACTAAAGTCATTCCAATCAATCTCTGATCAATTTATCCTCAACACAGCTATTCGCTTAAACAAGCCAATTTTCCATTTCAAACTCAAGTTTCATTCTCGATTCCAAATTCCTAACTCACCAATCCAATACCATTTCAGATTCTATCTCACAATTCAAATATTGATTTTACTTCATATAATATATTCTAATTCAATTTCCAGTTAATTGGTTTCAACTCAATTCATATTTGCTTTCACGAATCCCTTTAAATTAGTTTTTAATTCATACAATTTTCCTGGGAATTTTTAAACAGCTTAGCTCTTTCAAAAATCAAATATCCCTTTCCAGGATTCAAAACAACCTCCTTTTTCTCAAAACAATTCAAAAACACTCTCTTTGGTAGTAATCTATCACTTACAACTCGAAAATGAACACTGATGATGTGGACAGCATCATCAGAGTTATTTCCCAACTATCGAAGTGAGTTCAATACTATATCATTTTCAAAACCATATCTAAACATTTTCATTTTGAAATCCTTTCAAAATATCATTCACGATACTTGTAAACAATTTAAAATCTCCCAGGATCTTAAAATTTCCTTATACTTAACTCAAATCCACTTACAATACCTTTTTTCCAGTTTTTCAGAATTTTAATTCCAATTCTGATTTAATTCAGATTTAATTAATCTGCTTTTATATTTTACGAACTCAAATTGGTTATTTATATAACCATTTCAATTATAATCAACCAACACATCCAATATACTATAATACTTCAAATATTAATATTTTGTTTATATCAAAATATAATTTGGGTAAAATTATTTCATTTACCCTTTTAAAAACATATTGTGTTGGTTTATCGTATTCGAGTGTTTATAAATCCTTATCGATACAGCGGATCAAACTGATTGACCAGAATTCACAAACAACTCAACCAATAAATCTCTACAGTATAAAACAATTTTATAAAATCTACAAATACGTTCACTCGTATACATACACTCAAACTCAATCTAGGGTATTACTAACCCTATCTCTACTGAGTCACGCCACAGAGCCGAGGTAATCACTTAACCTTCAGCTCTGATACCATTGTAACAAACAGGGATTTTCGACTCCGAAAATCAACACAAAACTACCATGTTGACTATTCAGACATCGGAAATACCTGATCATTCATAGAAAGAAGCTAGAGGGTGAGAATAGATAAGATAGAAAGTTAGAATAGAATAAGAAGAACACAATCAGAGTAAACACGAATCTCACAGCGGAATGAATAAAATATAATATATAACATAACTTTGCAATATAACAGTATAATAACATTATCAGAGTACAACACTTACACACAGCGGAAATAACAATAGTTATATAATCCTGAAGCCTCCTGCTTCAAGCTCCTCCAAGCATATCTGTAAAGACATGAACTACTTGACTGCCCGTACAAATTTGGGCACCCAAGAGTTTAGGGAAAACAAAACAAAATAACTCTGGGTCAGTCATGGGACTGGTGTGAGTAAACTCAAATTTTTTTTGTTTAACTTTCAATAATCCTTTTCAAAAGAAAAAGTAATCGTAAGACCGATCCACACATAAACAGGGATGGTTTTTACCTTACGATAACCCAAAAACACTTTCGAAATCAATACTTCTCTGATATTATAATAATGTCCAATCACAAGTAATTATCAATCTAGCAGAACGCTTGCATCTCACATTCCACATATGTAGTATACAAACAAAACCGCAGGCGCTTATTGGAGATTGGATTCCAACTATGACAAGGTATGGGACCACCTACCGATAGTGTATCTCTAGAGACGAATACACTGGGTTCAACAAGAACGTCTTGCAACCAGGCCCATACATGACCGACCACTCATTTCACTTGAGTGTATCGAATGTATACCATCAACGGTTGGGAGCTACCCACCGTCTTCCCGAAAAGGGACAGCATCAAATAGATAAAAGAATGAATTGGATTTTCTCTAGATAGGTGATATACACCCTAATGGGAGCGACCCACTTAGCCATGCTGCCTGCCCGATTTCTGTCATTTCCCGGTTGATGAGGCTTGAGGTCATAACGTATCTTTGATACACCTAACCACCATTCACTTTGAATGCCACATCGTAATACCCGTCAAATCACAAATTTATTTCTTCAAAAATACCACGGGTATAAAGCTAAGAGAAACGAATTTCTCCACCACCAAACATATGTACATTTGAAGAGATCAACTTACGCGATCTGTTAGATATACTCTGTCAGACATTCGTCCATCCACGTTTGTCCTGGGACTGGACAAACCGAAGGCACTATTCTGTAAACAGGATAGCCGTTGCATAACTCCGTCTTCAATATTTGATCGCAACGCTAACGTCCATACAGAGTGGTTTCAGATAATATATCTGATCCCGATCTCTCCATATCGATGACAATAAAATGGTCAAAAACTTTGATAATCGGTGATTTAACTATCAAAGAAAAACAGGTGTGCAACCAACGATATTCTTTCCAGGTGGAAATGCTATCGATCAATCAACATTCAACATTCATCCTTTTAATTCAATTTATCATTAATTCATTCATTTCCCATTTGTATATACTCAACATCTCTTATTCCCTAAATTTATGAAATATATGTCATCAATCATTGGAAAACATTTCCATCTCTGTTTCACATATTACTGTCATTCCAGTATTCTTTCTCATCAACATTTCATTTTCTATGATCAGAAAATATCTCTGATTATATTTGGAAAATGTTTCCAAAATTTATTCACTTGATTTAAAACAGATGTTAAATAAAACATCACTAAGCCAATTTAAACCCAATTTAAACCATTACACTCATTAACTAAATTCACTTAATCAATCCTCACTATCAAACCTTACCCATCCCTTAGTTAAAAACGAGGTCAATCAAGTTGGGGTATAATTACCTCTCAGACCTTAACTGAACAACATTTCTAACCTCGAAATAGAAAAAGTTCACCTTTCAAACCTTTTACAAACTTCCTTACGTAACTCGGATTCTATTTATGAATCCACTACTTTATTTTAAAATATTGATTTTAACTATAGCGTTATAATTCCTTTCTTATTAAATATCCCAATTCAACATGTAACTTTTATTTCTTAATTTAACTAAATAACTAAACCACTAATCTATTAATAAATAAGTAAATCTTGATTAAACCGGGGAGTAAATATTACTTTACCGAATTCGATATAATCGAATTCAATGTATAATTCTCCTTTTCGAATACTCTCTATTCGATAACTCCTCTTCGAATACTATATTCGATAAACCTTTCTTCGAATAACTATGTTCGATCATCTCTCTTCGAATGATTTACATTCGATTAGCTTTCTACGAATGATTTACATTCGATTAATCTCCTTTCGAATAAACTATATTCGATTAACTCCTTTAATTCTATTCGAATAAACTATTTCGAATAACTCCTATAATTCTATTCGAATAAACTATTTCTATTTTTAACTTTATTTCAAATGGCTAATCTTCGATTTAACTCCATTCGCTTGACTCTAGATCGCAACGATCACAATGGTTACGCCTGATTCCCTCAGGAAACATCCGACCGCCATAGGCTATCTGCAGCCCTGTGAATTACGCTAGCGGTCGTACGAAATGGCAACTCATCCTGAATAACTATGTTTGACTAACTCTATTTCAAATAACTATATTCGATCAATTCTAATTGAATAACTAATATTCAATAAATGCTAATTCGATTAACTCTATCTAATTAACTCTAACTGGTTATTCAGCTTCAAATATCGATGTTGAAATCGATTCTTACTTCTCTATATAAGTCCTGACTTGTATATTCTATTTATCCATGATAAATATTTCATTTAATTTATAAATTATTATTTATAAATTTATCTTCCCACTTTATCTGTTAAAACAGATTCTATTTAAAATCTTTGCTCTAAATCTATATCATGTTATACCCGTGTGCGAAGCACGGGTCTAAACCTTTCAAATGTAAAATTCTCCTTTTATACAATTCTAGTCACTTTTCAAGTATTTCCTTTTATAATCTATTTATTTTCTAAATAAATATCACTTTTATTTTATTATCAAATGATAAATATTCTTTTTATAAAATCCTTTGATTTTATAAATATTTTATTTCTACTATACACTTTTAAAAGATCTTATTTATTTTCTAAATAATATTTCCTTTACTATTTGCTATACAAATACTTTCCCCTCTCTATTCGTTATACAAATATTTTTCTTTACTATTTGATAAACAAATACTTCTTCTTTCTATTCGATTTATTTTTCAAATGAATATCCCTTTTCAATTCTATTTGTAAATGGTTTACAAATATTTCTTTTCAATTCCATTTGTAAATAATTTTACAAATATTTCCCTTCAATTCTATCTATTTGATTTACAAATAAATATCCCCTTTTTAATCTATTTATTCCTAAATAAATAGTTTCCTTTTTATAAAATCTTTTAAATATTTTTTTTCGATATAACATTGAAAATTTCCTTTTTAACACTCCAGTATTCCTTATGGTATTTAACGTACCATATAACAATGATCGGTATCATTCAAACATACGAAATCAACAATAGATTTCATATCACATCATATAACACAATATATGAAAAACAGTAAAATAAATGTTGAGGAACCCGGTTGTGTCCCTCCAACCTATTTCCCTGCATCCACAGATGTTAAACAATAAAATTAACATCAATTTCATTTCACTATGAAAGATTCTGCTAAACAGAATCAATATTTGATTAACGATTTATATTTATATCGTTATCTATATTTTCAATCAACTGACCAGCAGTTCAACCAAACAGCTAACACACAGTAAACAACCATATTTATAAATTCTAAAAATATTTTGTAAAAATATAAACTGAGCAGAATTAGTGAGATTACTCACATTGGACGGTTATCGTTAAATAACGATAATTGGTCATTGATTCGATTAAGGCGTTAAATTTCACCATAAATCCAAACGAGCTCCAATCTACTCCCAGTCAGTCTCATTTGGTAGTCGTCGTCCATACGATCCCAACGGATCCAATCATTCATAATTCTGATAACAGATGATCGAGATATTACTTATACAAGTTAATACATTATATAATTAAACCATTACTTAAATTATATTAACTTAAATCCTATTGGGCCTCACCATTTCCACTTCTTGGCCCATGAACCAACGTACCCGCTCCCAATCCATCTTCCCCAAACCGCCGAACTCCAGGAAAACTCAAACACTTCATTACCGATCCCTTAAATCCCCTAAATCTCCTCCATCTCTTCTTTATAAATTATACTGAAAATGCCACTAGCCTCCAATTCCCAAGCTCTTTCCTCTCCACCTCTTAACGCACAACTCGAGCTCCATTTCACCATTGCGTTCGAGCAGCTCGAGGACGTACTACTATGGGAGCATCGACATTTTTTATATATATTTAATTCCAAAAAATCCAACAAGGTGCGATTTCACTCCTTAAATCCGAAAATGACATCAAAAACATGAATCATTGCTTCTACCACTCTCGAATCTTAAACCTAGCTCGCGCCCCCTTTTTTTCCAGTAAGACGAGAAGGGTTCGAACAGTGTAAAACTCACATAGATTTGAAGAGGAACCTCTCATGAATCCAAATATATATGGATTATGATTTATCGATTTTGATTTGAGTTTCTATGATTTTTGAAACTGGATTTTTCACGTTTTGCTTTACTCTGGTGGCGACGCAATAAGAGGATGTCTGATTTAGGGTTGGGAAGAGTATGGGTATTATATAGAGGAAGAAAAATATTTTTTTATTTGATTATTCTATTAAATTATAAGCTAACGCTGTTTTTCTGTGTCCTCTAAAATTCCTGTGATCACATACGATACCCAAAAATCACGAAACTGGACATGCAGCTTCAGTTTGACATTACGGTCCCAACGAAACTGGTTTCGTCGAATTCCAACTTCGTTTGCTCACACAGCGTATTTTTAACTGTCAAAATATCGACTGCTTTTCACATTAAAATCCCGTACGACCACATACTGACTTCAAAAATCACGAAAACTGAAATCTAGAAATAATTTGATGTTGCGGATCCAACAAAATTAGTTTCGTCGAATTCTGAGGTCATTTGAAAAACTGGCTATTTTTAAAGCTCTAAATAACCCTTTTAAATATATAAATATATTTAAAAACATTTAAATTTAATATATAAAAATAAATATTATTGTATATATTCACAAAAGAATATCATGCTGCTACACTGGGATTTATAACTCGATATTTCAAATCCAGTGTTACATCGATATTCGATTTATATTTAAAAATCCATTTTAAAATATAAATAAATCGATATAAATTATAAAGGAATTCCATAGCGAATTTTCTAAAATTTGATTTGGGCATAACTAAAAATCTACACAACGAAATCTCGATTTTTCTCTTCCACTAGAAAAATATACTTCACCAGTCCCCAACGTTTCTTGTTTCATAGAAATCCGATTTAAACGAATCTTACACATTCAGTTGAAGTTCAAATCACCAAATAGCGAATTGCTGCGCCATTTCGAGCTCGATTATAATTAAATTATAATTATACATTCAAACTATCGTTCAAATAATATATTCGTTATTTTGATTCAATTTTAAACTGAATTAAATATCATAGATGATCCAGTTCACACCATATTGTGAATTCCACTATTTCTGACTATTTTAGAAATTAAATATATTATTTATTTTAATTAAATATTCAATATAATTTAATTTTGGTCATTTTAAATAACCAAACCATTATTCAAATAATTAAATAAATTAATTATATCGCTGAAAAATGCGAATCGTTACAATAGAAGTCCTTATAATAATAATACTGAATTATATAGTTCGAGTATGACTTGAACTTGAGAGTATATAATATATTAAGTATTATAATTCTTAAATGTCCCTAGTCAAGTTTTATATTTTGTATAGGATAGCAATAAAACATTGAGACTAGTATGTTGATTGACTGATGATCACATCTCAATGATTATTATTATACATGATATTTAATGTCAAGACATAAATACGAATTGGGCTGATTCAACATGAGAAGAACTACATGGAATATAATTAATAGTATCATAAGTTATTCTTATAGTGAAAGTGAAGTAATGGTCCTTAGACCTGAAATCATTATAATTTTATTCGAGGATATATGTGTTTTAATATCATCTAAAGTTACTTGTAACTGAGTAGATGATAATGGTGATTATTGGATACATCTCGAATCGAATGAAAATTATGAATGATCTAGATGGAATTTAACCCTACAGTATACTTGTAGTGACATCCATGGGCCTCTTCATTGTGTGATATTGTGAAATGCATGGTTGTGCTCAAATATTGATTTATTTTAAACAGTCTACTCATCAACCAAGATAAACGATTAAATTATAAAGAGGGTGATGCGTTCCATGCCTCGAGTTTAATCCTGGATATGTTGGTTAAAAGGATTATATTACATTGATACATTGGTCACATAAAAGGTTGTGCCGAATCGTTGATCTTTTTATAACTTGGGTGGCAGCGATGTATTACTAGAAGTCGCTCACCGTTTATAATTTAAATACGATTTAAATTGTTGACAACATTGTAATAACCTATAGGGTCACACAATATAGAACGTTATAAGGAGAAAATAATTTTAGACAAATAAAATTTCCATCTATTGATATTTTTTTGAAGTTGGAATTGATATTCAAGTGGGTTCCTATTTTGTGGTAAACGTTTATTTTAGAAAGGGTATCCATTCTCTTTTAAAATACACGGCTATACACAATAAAAGGATAAGATCAAAAATTAAGCAGCCACGAGATATTCTTCCTTTTTCAAAAACCTAAAATTATAATGGTGGCTCGTATCGCCTCTTCCTTTCCTCTTCAATTTGATTGAAGATGAATCCATTCTAGTGGACTACTGTAGAGGCGTGGTGCTTTGCTATGATTTTTGATTCGATTCATCCAGACTTCAGAAACATTCCAGAATCAAACATGAAGAGCGGATTCAACTGATTTCTAGAATCCACGGAAGCTATGAGAGGTACAAAATTTCGATTTACTGTTATTTTTGCATCAATGTTTAACTCGTAATTGTTATTGAGTTAAAATATGGTTTCGAATTAGATCGATAAAACCCATCATTTGCATATTTTTTAGTGCCCAATTTCACAGTCTGGGATACTATGTTTGATATATTTTCAATTGTAGTCAAAATAATGCTATATTGGTTTTTTGACAGATGTTGATTTAAGTCATCCATCATAAAGACAAATTGTGCTATTTTAAGTTTTAATTCAGCCAGATGATCAATTTTCTTCTTTTGTAGTTATGTGAACAATGTTAATTTCTGGTGAAATAAGTATTTTGTAAGTATTTACACGTATTGGTTGGAGCTTAACTATGACTAGTTATGATTCATGCAAACAAATTCTGTTGTATGGTAACACGCGCTAGTGTTTTCTTTTCAAATGATATAAGATTTTATGAACTGAGTATTTATTTCTTATATCCATATATTTTGTGAACTGCTTATATATTACATAAGCTTCGAAATGTTGAATTGTATTGACAGCTGACAATTAAAATGGTTGAGATGAAATGTGACTGGATTAGCCATTTGAATTCATAAGTTACTCTTTTGCATCAGTTGTTAAAAAAAACGTAGCAATAATTAACTTTCTTGCTACGGTTGTAAATAAAACACGACCGCAAATGTCAAACTTATTGCATCGGTTATTTAAAAACCTATTGCATCAGGTCAAAGTTTTGGAGTTAAATATCAGGTTTGTTGCTACGGGTGTTAAAAAATCGTCGTGAATAAATTAGTCAACAACGACAGGTATTCTATAATACCCGTCGCAAGAATGAGTATTTTGCGGCGGTTTTACAACCGTCGCAGTAAGTTTACACCTGTTGTAACTATCACATTTGCTACGGTTTTAGAACAAGTACAAATAGGCTTAAACAACCAACGCAAATGGCCTATTTTGCACTAGTGATGGATGATAAGCCATACTCATCTTCAGTTTTGTTTCCATTGCCTTCTGCAAATTTTTCCAAAAATCACTCGTAAACAATGATCCCTGTCGCTTACGATAATAGTAGGAACTCCATGAAGCTTCACAATATTCTTAATGAATAACTCAGCCAAAACCAATGTCGTCCTAGAAGAATTCATGGGAATAAAATGAACACTCCTGGTTAGTCCATCCACGACAACCCATATGCCTTCGTTCCCTCTTCTTCATCTCGACAGTCCATCGACAAAATCCATCGATATCGGATTTCATTTCCAAACTGGAATCCCCAATTGTTGCAATAAACTACTAGGCTTTTGATATTTGGTTTTTAGTTGTTGGCAATAGGTACATTGTTTCACCCATAAACCAACATCCTTCTTCATTCCATCCCAGAAGAAGATTATCTCTGTTACTACCAGAATTTAGTACCGAAAGCAAGATAAGGTGAAGGGGTATCTTCCAAGAATCAATACCGAAAGCAAGGACGCTATTGGAACCAACATATTGAAATAGTTGGCTTGGTGTCGATACAAAAGGATAAAGTAGTTGATTCAGTTTCGACACCAAACACCAAGAAGCAAAGGCCCAGAGTTGATAACAAGGAGGCAAGGTTAAAAGCATTGATCTGATACCGAAAGCAACATTGGATAAAGAAGCAATCAATAGAGCTTGCAACACCGAGGGGGATCAACCTTGTTCCGATTCCAAAAGCACACACTCCGACACCAAAACCCAAAGCCATAAAAGGGAAAGTATAAAATTCGGCTGGGTGGAGTAAAAGGCTATCGATATCAATGTACTTTGTATCAATACCGACAACAGAAAGCAACTTAGAAGCATCAGAAAGAATCCATAGGCAACATTATCGCAGGACCGATACCAGAACTGAAGACTACTGGACTCAACTGAGGAAGGAAAGGTCATCCACACTTACATGATTAGTGTTAATACTGATACTAAGAAGAATGCCAAAGAAGAGATAATACTCAAAGTGTCCTCAAAACAGGGCAAAGCTTAGGTTATTGCTATGAGAATCAAGGACCACTACCAAAACCGAAAGCATCTCAAGGAGCTATTTGTATCAACTTGCTTGGTATCGGTACATGGCATGGAGAAAGCACCAATTTCACAAGGAAGGAGGAGCCAACAACAATACTTAATAGGGGAAAAGAAGCCAAAACCCAGAAGCCGGCACCGAAAGCCACTTATGCGGCCGACCCCTACACTGAATGTCCTTGCCGAACTTGAAAGAGGGCTTCTACTGACTGCTACCGAAAGGGGGCCCAATATGCCTATAAATAAGACCCAGGGGTCACATTGTGGGGACTTTTTTCTCATTCTACAATCTTTTATTCTTTTTTGAGAGAGCAAACCCTAATTTCTCAATCAATTTGGGGATTTCCATCACAATTGTAATACAATTATAGTGAATAAAAAGGGAAATCGAGACTTAATCTTTTCTCGATTCGATAATCATGTTGTGTCAATATTGATCGAATAGGGAGTTACCACAACCTCTTTTCGTGTAGGATTGGGACACAAAAGCATTCAGAAAAGGGGAAAACAATGAATAAAATCAATGAATTCTTCCTTTTAATCCTTATATGTGTTTCAGACCTTTCACATTAAGCTTGATGTAGCACAACATGCTAAGAAAGGACATTTTTAACCTATGGCGTGATAACCGACAGAACCAAGGCCTCTTTGTAGGCTGGCTTGATGTGGAAGTATCATCTTAGTTAATAAGGGCTATAACATGTCACTAAGCCTACTGTTGTGATACATTAGTCTGTTTATCCTCAACATAATGTAATTATTATATTCTAAATCTAAGGATTTCGGTTATAACGAGGTTCTCAACCTTCTAAAAGCCTATAATACCCTTATCCCAAGGTAACTATTGACCTTTAAGTTTCGTAAGCATGATACTCACCTCTCGAAGGCAAAGTAACTAATCTTCAGGCTTAAGATATTGATATTTAGGAAATGACGTAATAAGCCAAGCTTGTTGAGGATAAATTATCCACCAACATCCTTTAAATTGATTATCCCATAAATTTCATCTCATATACATTATCAAACCTTGGATTGGTTGTTGACGATTTTTATCGTAAATATTTTGGCGCCAGAAGGAAAGATTGAACCTCCGTATTCCTAAATTAATTATAGATTACTTTGGTAAATTTATTGCTTAATGGAAGGAAAGGATGAAATCAAAAAAGTTAGAGGCTCTGAATAAAGAACTAGCTCTTAATGTTGCTTTTGAGGAGAACGTGGTCCCAACACTCAACTTAAACACCACTGAATTTGGCAGAACCTCTAATCTAGTGCAGCCTCCAAACCCAAATGTTGCAGAAGAAAATTCCATCAAACTAATGGCTTTAGAGAAATAGATCCTTGAAATGCAAATGCACTTGGAAGCCGCTCAGACGAAAAAGTCCTCAAGGATCACTAGGCTAGGCCCAAGAGATGAAATCAAACCTCCAAGGAGGAAAGCTCCCATCTAACATTCAGAGGGAAAAGAAAAGGCCAAAGCAACTTCCTCCAAGAAGAAGAAATCCCATCCGACAGGGGTAGACCATCATGGAAATCAATGTAGCAAGGAGCAGTTCAGAAGCTCTACTACCAAGGGATACAGTCCCAAGAAATCGGACTATGATAATACAGAGGCTCACCTTAAAGACATTAAAAAGAAAGATGTTAAAGATCTTCTTGTGGTTATGGGAAAGAGAACCCTGGATGAAAGAGTTAATGACAACGAAAGGTTGGCTTCTTTTACCGATGAAATTATGGATACTATAATACCAGCATGTGTGAAGGTCACAACCATGAAGTATCTTGGAACCACTGACCCGGATGACCATCTAATGGCTTTTGACAGCAAATGGATCTTTATAATGCTTCGAGAGCTGTCCGATGTCGTCTCTTCCCGGTATCACTCTAAGGGGAAATTGCTAAGTGGTATCGTCAATATTGGGGCAATACCATTTACTCATGGAAGCAATTCTCTTATGAATTCTCCGCACAGTTCTGTATTTGCAAGGACCCAACGGTAGACCATACCGTCATCGCTAGCATAAAGCAAAGGTAGGGGGAGTCCTTTGGGGATTATTTGAATATGTTTAATGTGGAAGCTTTAAAGGCCAATGATATGAATGATCGAGATAAGCTTATTGTTGTTCATTCAAGACTAATCAAAAACACTCCTTTCGGGAAGGAGTTATATATTCACGTGTGCAAAGACTTAGAATATTTCCACTTTCAGGATGACAAATTCATTCGTATGGATGAGCTATACTACACAAAGAAGAAATTTGGATTCCGCGGGGAAGGGTGAAGCCAGGCTTTAATCAAAAATCTTAGGTTGGGAAGTTTGGATTTGACGGAAGCCAGAAGAAACCAAGATGGGAAGAACCTAACAGTAATTCGGTGGCTTTGAGTAAACCTATTTCTTTGTCTAAGATGTGGCTAAAGAAAGAGTCAACAAATTCCTGGTATCTTTTAAAGCCAAGAACTACCCAGAACCAAACGGTGGAGGAAGTATTGTGAGTACCACAAAACAAATGGGCATAAGACCGACAATTGCGATGTATTAGAATTCATAATTCAAAAGTTCATCCATGAAGGGCACTTAAAAGAATTTGTTCTAGACAAAAAAACAAGCAACCCAGCATGCCAATGGGTACCAAACAGCTTCAGCTAACTTGGTGAAAGTTCCAATGGAGGGTCAATTACATCTGGGCCCTCCAATAAACCAAATTAATGTAATCCATGGTGAGCCACATCCTACTGGGAATAGCCAAGTTGCTCGAAATTGATACCTGGGGAAATCCCGTAAGGGAATAATTTATGTTCAAGAAGATCCATCGCTTAAGAATGACTGTTACAACACCAAGATGCACAACTTGGTAATCTCCCCAAATGAGATGCAGAAGGGTGTCCACCACCCACATAATGACCCTCTCACGATAATGACGCAAATTGGGCTTTTGATGGTCTAAAATATTCTTGCTGATACTGGGAATCCAGTGAACGTGATCTTTAAGCATGCTTTCGACCAGATGGGTATTTGCGAGCAAAGGCTGGAACCAAGCAATGAGCCTATCTTTGGTTTCAACAACAAGGGATATACTCTAGTGGGGGCAAATCAAGCTTTTGGTCCAAGTTGGATTGTCTCCTCTCTGCCAAACCTTTGAAACTCTCTTTGTCCTCATTGATCAGCCTTCCTACTACAATGCTTTCTTTAGACATTCGTCTCTGGACAAAGATGATGCTTTCGTCTCATCAAAATATCTTATGATGAAATTACTGACAAAGCAGGGTTGGGACACAATTAGGGGTGAACAATTCAGTTCCCATGAGTTGTACTTTTCAACCATTGACCAATACAAAAAGGGTATCTTGCTTACTTTGATTCTTCTATAGTTTTTCAATGTATAGATGGTGGACTCTTACATCCGACATTCGAAGCTAAAACAAGGATCAATAAAACTAACAAACGTATGAATGGTAGGTACACTTCCCTGAGCAGAAAAAGAAAGAGGGATAGCGAAATAAACTTGGCATAAAAAGAAGTAATTTTCATAGAATTAAATTTCCGAGGGGATATAGAAAGAATCAAACCAATAGAATATTTAGAGGAAATAAGCGTTGATTCAACTGATAAATCCAAAACCATCAAAATAGGGAAGAGGTTGGAAGAACCATTGAGGAGTCATTTGATACAGTTCCTACAGCATAACAAAGATGTATTCGCCTGGACCCACTCAGATATGGTAGGATTTAACCCTTCCATCATGAGCCACGCATTGAACATTTACCCATCAATAACCCGTATTCTACAAAAGAAAAGGCAGTATAACAGAGATAGATCGAATGCCTTGAAAGAGGAGGTCAAGAAGTTACTTACGAATGGATTTATACAAGAAGTATTTTATCCCAAGTGGTTAGCCAATCCAGTATTGGTAAAGAATTCTAATGGGAAATGTAGGACTTGTGTTAACTACACATATCCGAACAAAGCTTGCCCAAAGGATTGCTATCCCCTTCCCCAAATAGATCAGTTTTGGCTGATGCGACTAGTGGGCATAAGTTGTTATCCCTCATAGATTCATACTTAGGATACAACCAAATCCCTATGTTCAATCCTGATGAAGAACATACGAGCTTCATTACTAATTGGGGAAAGTTTTGCTATAAGGTAATGCCCTTTGGATTAAAGAAAGCTGGTGCAACATATCAGAGATTAGTTAACAGAATATTTCAAGATCAATAGGGTGAAACATGGAGGTATATATAGATGACATGCTAGTGAAATCCACCAAGGCAGAAATCCATTTAAAGTACTTAAAGGAAATGTTCAATATCTTGAGGGAATACCAAATGACGTTAAATCCTCAGAAGTGTTCTTTCGGGGTTCAATCTAGAAAGTTCCTGGGGTAATTTGTTAGTGAACATGGTATCGAGGCTAGTCCCGATAAAACTAAAGATATAAAGGATATGGAAGAACCCAAAACAAGCACAGAAGTCATGGGCTTAAATGGAAAAGTAGAAGCCTTAAGTCGGTTTATTTCCAAAGCCACCGATAAGTGCGTGCACTTCTTTGATGTAATCAAGAAAAAGAAAAACTTCGAATGGAATGAGGAATGCAGGAAGGCTTTCCAAGAATTGAAAGATTATACGAGAAATCCCCCAATCTTGTCTAGTCCCGAAGGGGGGCGGATCTATACCTTTATATGGTTGTTTCAGAGTTTGCGTTCAGCTCATTTCTCATTTGGAAAAGCAATGTAACTTAATTCCCGATTTACTATGTTAGTAGAAGCTAAAATATGCGGAAAACCGCCACCTGTAGTAGAGAAGTTAGCCTACTACTCAATACTTACAGCGCAAAAGCTTAGAGATTAATTTCAAGTACATCACATTAAGGTTTTAACTAACATTCCACTCAAGCAAGTTTACAGTAAACCAAAAACCTCAGGAAGGTTAATAAAGTGGGTAATTGAGCTTAGCCAGTATGAAACCGAATTCCAACCTCGAGCAACGATTAAAAGGCAAGCTCTAGCAAACTTCATAAATGAGGGCACAAGTTTCATTACAAAATAGTCAACAAAGGAAAACGATCTAAAGGCCAAATGATAATTATTTATAGATGGAACTTCAAATGAACAAGGAGAAGGGGCAGGGTATGTAATAATCGCACCTGACGGACATCGCTTGCATTAAGAAATGAAGTTGGGTCTCGCGGCAACAAACAATGTAGCAGAATATAAGTCGATGGTAACAGGATTGAATTTAGCACTACAGTTAAAGATACCCCGAATTGAGATCTTTAGATTCATAGCTAATCGTAAACCAGATTAAGCAAACTTATCAAACCAAAGATGCCCGGTTAGCGCTATATGTAAAGAGAATACTTAGGATGCTCACTCAATTCAAAGACTTTTCTATAAGTCAGATTCCAAGAGGGGAAAACTCCCAAGCTGACTCTTTGGCAAAGTTGGTCAACTCAAGAGAAGCACATGAAACTCGTATAATCCCTGTAGGACATCAGGAAAAACCTAGCATTGAGCAAGAGGCACCCGAATTGGGAAAAGAGTTACTAGACTTAACTAGATCCCAAACCTTAGCATAGGAAAATTATAAGGAAAAGGATATTGCTCCAAGTAAAGATCCCGTACCAACCGAAAGGGGTTTCCATTATGAGAATACTTGGATGTTCCCCATCATAGATTATCTCTTGAATGGAACTTTTCCCTCTAATAAGAAGGAGGCTAGAAAGGTTAAACACCAAGCACCTACCTTATGGACAAGATAGTTTATAAAAAAGGGCACTCACTCCCTTACTTGAGATGTATAAGTCTTAAAGATGGGCTCAATTTGTTGAGAGAAGCACATGAGGGTTTATTCGGAGACCATTCTAACGAAATTAAGCTAGTCAAAAGAGTAATGCACAAGGCTTCTATTGACCACAAATGGTTAGTCAAGAAATTGAGTATGTCAGGAAATGCGAGAAATGCCAAAGGTATTCTAGGATACCTCGTTTACCTCCAAATTACTAGACTGCCATCTCAAGTCCATGGCCTTTCGATGTATGGGGAATATACTTAATTGGACCTTTAACAATCTCCAAAGGAGGAGATAAGTATGTAGTAGTAGCCATTGGCTACTTTACTAAATGGGTTGATGGGAAACCCCTCCCAATTATCACATCTAAGAAGTTGCTAAAATTTGTGATAAAGAATATTGTCATGCTTTGGAATTCCCTATAAGATCATATCGGACAACAGAACACAATTCGAAAGTAAAGAATTCACACGGTTTTGTGACAAAAATGGAATCATAAAGAGTTTCCCTTCTGTAGCACACCCAAGGGAAAACGGTGCCACTAAAGCTGTAAAAAAACCATAAAGACAATTCTAAAGAAATGGTTAAACCAAGCTAATGGAAACTGGGACAATGAATTTCCATTAGTGCTTTAGGCATATAGAACCTCCACCAAGACGACGACAGGACACACTCCATATTCTCTAACATGCGGATGAGAAGCTATGCTCCCAATCGAAGTTGAGATCCCTTCACACAGAAAAGTAGCTTACGCATTTGATCCCAATCAAGATTTGAAAAAGGAATAATTAGACCAAATTCAAGGATTAAGGGATGAAGCAACCATTAGAACAGCAGAATATCAAAGGAGATTCACCACGTACTACAATTCAAGGGTAAGAACGAGAACCTTCCAAAAAGGAATTTTGGTCTTACGGAAGGTAATGACCAACACTAAGAATCCAGCAAATGACACTATCATCTCAAATTGGGAAGGCCCTTAATCATTCATCAAGAGCTTGCCCATAGAGCATACCGACTTTGCAAACCAAATGGTGATCCCACACCTAAAACATGGAATGCAGAACACTTGAGACCATACTTTTCAATGACAAGTGAGTAAAAGGAGGTCTTCTTAAGAATATATACATGATTAAGGGTATGGAAACCATCTCAGAACTTGGAGTAACCCAAAATGGGTAAAAATAGCCTACAATGGTTAGAAACCCTTGTCATCGCCAAGATGACCAAGGCAAAGCATCTCTCGGAGGGAGGTGGGGTGTAAGCGTTTAGCCGCGTCCAAATCAGAAAGGGCCAGGTCAAAGCATAAGCCTCTGATCCATGCCAGAAATGGTCGGGACGAAGCATCTAAACAAGCACACCCTGCCTCTGCTCGCAGAAGAGTACGCCTTGCCTCTGCTTAAACTAAGCACGTCCCACCTCTGCTCGCAGAAAAGAACGCCCTACCTATGCTTATGTTCCTTGTATCCCGTAGAAGGGAACGAATGAAGCACGCCCTGCCTTTGCTCGTAGAAGAGAACGCTCTACCACTACTTCGACTAAGCATGTTCATCCTTTGCTCGCAGAAGAGCATGCTCTACCTCTGCTTATGTATCTTCCTGCAAAAGGGAATGAAAGCCTAGAGAGTGGCTCACAAAGCACGTACGTCCTCTAATTTGACAATGAAAAGCCTAGAGAGTGGCTCACAAAGCAGGTACATACTTTTCTTTGACAATCAAAAGACCAGAGAGTGGCTCACAAAGCACGTGCAGCCTTTGCTTTACAAATCAAACCCAAAAGGGTAACAAAACCATTAAACACCAGAAGTGGATTTCTAGTCTTATATCATTTCTACCAGAATCTAGGTTATGGTTCAGGACTTCTATAAATAGCAGAAGAGGATTTCTATTCTTCTATCATTAATACTTGAATCTGGGTTATGGTTCAGAACTACTATAAATATCAGAAGTGGATCTATGATCTTCTATCCTTAATACCTGAATCTGGGATATGGTTCGGGACTTCTATAAATACTAAAAGTGGATTTATGGTCTTCTGTCATTAATACCAGAATCTAGGATATGGTTCGGGACTTCTATAAATATCAGAAGTGGATTTCTGGACTTCTATCATTAATACCTGAATTTGGGTTATGGTTCGGGACTTCTATAAATACCAGAAGTGGATCTCTGGTCTTCTATCATTGAAACCCGAATCTGGGATATGGTTCGGGACTTCTATAATTACCAGAAGGGATTTTTACTCTTCTATCATTAATACCCAAATCTAGATTATGGTTCGGGACTTCTATAAATACCAGAAGTGGATGTGTGGCCTTCATCATTAATACCCGAATATGGATTTAACTTGGAACTTCTGTTAACCACTAGAAGAGGGCTCGTGATTTTCTACTAAATACCCGAGTCTGGGTTTTCAAGTCTTTTTCTTATTAATTTAAAAATGGATTCCTAACCCCCTATTATTAAGGGCTTGATGTGGGCTATACATTTCCAAAGGTTTACCATTTTATCTCCCATAAAGAATTATAAAATCAACCATTAGGTCGACAACATGAGTTCTTCATTACTAAATTCGGTAATAAAAGTAGGGAGTTCTTATGCCTCATACCGGGGGAATTCTCTAAGATTATGATAAGATCTTTGTTTATTATTATTCCAACAAAGTATAAGATAATGAATGATTATACTACACTACCACAGGCTTAGTATGTTATTAGGCTTAAGCCTGGGCGATGCTAGACATAATATAAGCAAATAGTTATATGCATCCTACTTTGAGCAAAAAATAACATAAAATATTAGTTGTTGAAATCTATGCAGGAGAAACACAGGTAAAATATCTAACTTGAAAAGGCAGAAATACCCCTTCACTAGGGGGCAAATGTTATTACCAGAATTTAGTACCGAAAGAAAGCTGAGGTGAAGGGGTATCGTCCAAGAATCGATAGTGAAAGCAAGGACGCTATCGGCACAAACATATTGAAATAGTTGGCTTGGTGTCTATACAAAAGGGTAAAGCAGTTGATCCGGTTTCGGTACCAGGGTCAAGAAGCAAAGGCCTGAAGTTGATACTAAGGAGGCAACATTAATCTGATATCAAAAGCAACATTGGAACAAGGAGCCATCAAGAGAGGTTGCGGCACAGACACCGAGGGCGATCAACCTTGTTTCGATTCCAAAAGCACACATTCCAACACCGAAACCCAGAGCCATAAAATAGAAAGCATAAAACTTAGCTAGCCGGAATAAATGGCTATCGATATCAATGTACTTGGTATCGATACCAACACCAGAAAGAAACTTAGAAGCATCAGAAAGAATCCATATGAAACGCTATCGCAAGACCGATACTGGAATTAAAGACTGATGGACTCAACCGAGGAAGGAAATGCCATCCACACTAACATGCTTAGTTTCGATATCGATACAAAGAAGAATGTCAAAGCAGAGATAATACTCAAAGTGTCACCAAAGAAGGAAAAAACTTAGGATTTTACTACCAGAATCATGGACTACTGTCGAAACCGAAAGCAGCTCAAGATGTTATTCATACCAACTTTATTGGTATTGATGCACAGCATGGAGAATGCACCAATTTAACAAGCAAGGAGGAGACAACAACAATACTCAATAGGGAAAAAGAAGCCGAAAACCAGAAGCCGGCACCGATAACCACTTATGCGGCCGACACCAGCACCAAATGTCCTTGCCGAACTAGAAAGCGCACTTCTAATTGCTACCAAAAGGGGCCCCAATATGTCCATAAATAAGACCCCAAGGATCATATTTTGAGGATCTTTTTCTCATTATACGATCTTGTATTCTTTTCTAAGAGAGCAAACCCTAATTTCTCAATCAAATTAGGGATTTCCATCACAATTGTAAGACAATTATAGTGAATAAAAAGGGAAATCGAGACTTAATCTTTTCTCGATTCGATAATCATGTTGTGTCTATATTGATCGAACAGGGAGTCACCACTGACCTCTTTTCGTGAAGGGTTGGAACACAAAAGCATTCATAAAAGGGGAAATCATTGAATAAAATCAATGAATTCTTCCTTTTAATTATTATACGTGTTTCAAACCTTTCAAATTAAGCCTGATGTAGAACAACATGCTAAGAAAGACCTTTTATAATCTTATAACGTGATAACCGATACAACCAAAGCCTCTTTGTAGGCTAGCTCGATGTGGAAGTATCATCTTAGTCAATAAGGGTTATAACATGTCACTAAGCCTAGTGTTGTGATACATTAGCTTGTTTCTCCTCAACACAATGTATATTATTATATCCTGAACCTAAGGATTACGGTTATAACGACAACCAAAGCCTCTTTGTAGGCTAGCTCGATGTGGAAGTATCATCTTAGTCAATAAGGGTTATAACATGTCACTAAGCCTAGTGTTGTGATACATTAGCTTGTTTCTCCTCAACACAATGTATATTATTATATCCTGAACCTAAGGATTACGGTTATAACGAGGTTTTCAACCTTATGAAAGCCTATAATGCCCTTATCCCAAGGTAACTATTGACCTTTAAGTTTCGTAAGCATGACACTCACCTCTTGAAGGAAGAGTATCTAATTTTCATGCTTAAGGTCTTAATATCTAGAAAACGGCATAATAAGCCAAGCTTGTTAAGGATAAGTTATCCACCAACATCTTTTAGATCGATTACCCTATAAATTTCATCTCATATACATTGTCAAACCTTGGATTGGGTGTTGATGATTTTTTATCGTTAACAATCTCCACGTTTCAGTACATCTTGGTTCCTCCAGAATGTATCATAAACTTAAAACAATGACACTTTGTAATAACTTCTTTCCTTAGATCACCGACCTTCGGAACACATAGCCTTCCATTCTTCCGTAACCAACATTTCAGTCAAGAGCGGACTTCCTAAGACTACTTCCTTTCATTCTAACTCTGAGCTCTCTGATCCTTTGGACCAACGAAGGATCCTCTTCCTACCTAGAAGCAATCTTTTAATCAAAGACGGTCGAATCTCTAATCATGATACCAACGGTGTACCTCCGCTAGAACTTGTTGTCGACCTGATCCTCATATTGCAAGTGACTAAAGCTTATAGGTCATTCTATTCGTTCAACATAGCCGACAACATTCCTTAGTGCCTCCTAATAAGAGCATCCAGAAAATGTATTCCTTTTCCAAGGGGTATACCTTATACTGAAGTCATATGTCGTTAAGAAGTCCAACCATCTCTGTTGTTGCATATTCAATTCCTTATGAGAAAATAAATATCTCAAGGACCCATAGTCTGTGAATAACTCAAACCTGTCACCTAGTAAGTAATGCCTCCAAATCTTCAAGGCAAAAACAGAAGCAGCTACCGCAAGATCATGAGTTAGGTATTGGACTTCATGAGGTTTCAGTTTTCAAGAAGCATAAGCAATCACCTTTCTCCTCTGCATCAGATAAACACCTAACCCTATTCTGCAAGCATCAGTAAAGACAATCAAACACTAGTTTCCTTTCGGCACTACTAACGCAGGATTATTGGTTAACAAGTGTTTCAAATTTTGAAATGCATCCTAACATTTATTAGACCAAACAAGCTCAACATCTTTTTGTTTAGCTTAGTGATCGATATCATTACCTGTGAAAAATCTTTGATAAATCTTTAATAGAATCGTCCAGTTCTAGAAAGCATCGGACCTCAGTAACACTTTTAGGCCTCTTCCAATTAATAGTAGCATCAACTGTCGCAGGATATCCACCGATGGTCCTTTTTTTGAAACCACGTGAACAAGGAACTTCACTTTCTTCTCTAAATCGGCACTTAGAAACCTTGGCTTTCAACTAATCTTCTGCAAAGTTTTCAGCACAATCCGAAGGTGAATTCCATGCACTTCCTCATCCCTTAAATACACCAATATATCATCAATGAAAACTAACATAAACCTGTTTAAGTGTAACAACCCGGATTTACAGAACCAATTTAATTTTTTTATTTTAGTTACTTCAATGAATTTTGAATATTTAAAATGATTTATTTTAAGTAAAAACGACTAAAAATTTATTTAGATCGAGATTAGAATGAATAAATTTATTTTAATTATAAAATGAGCCTGAAATGGTGCAGCAGTTTGAATATTCGATTTCTAATTCCAATTTAATATACAGAATTCAATATAAGTCAATATTGGACGAAACCAAAAATATTTGAACCTATTTAATTATATCTCTCTAACGAATGTAAGAAACTGAGATTTCACTTTATAAATTATAAGTTACGTCCAGTTTAAAATTTAGAAAAGTCGCTGTGGAATTTATATATTTTTTAATATAATATATAGCCTTAAAAAATAGCCATTTTACAAACGACCTCTGTTTTCAACGAAACCACTTTTGTTGGATCTAGAATGTCAAAATTATTACTAGATTCCAAATTTCATAATTTTTGGAATTAATATGTGAGCGTGGTGAATTTAAACGTGTTTGTTAAATTCAGTTTGAATTTAATCGACTGGAAAATGACCATTTTTTAAATGGTCTCCAAATTCGACAAAATTAGTTTTGTTAGGACCGTATCATCAAAACATAGCTAGATTTATTTTTGGGGATTTTTTGGAGTCAGTATGTGACTCCCAGTAAATTAAAATGTGCGTTCAAATTCATATATATTGATTTATATTTTAATTTAAAGAAAAACTGATCGAAATAGCTGAATTGGCTTACAAAACATATCTCATTGTGTTCGGAATGGGTGTATTTGGCTAAAGGCGGCTGTCGTTGGGTACGATTCGGAGATAGGATGAGAATTCAACTTTTAGGAGAAATTAAATAAAATATATATTATATACCTCTCCTTCTCTCCTCTCATTTCAGATAGAATTAAAAAAAAGAAAAATCGCGCGTTGCCTTTAGCCCTAGCCACCGTGCCCATCGTCGCGCCCCCAACTATGCCACCCACCGCCGTAGCCTCCCCTTCGACCCCTTCCCTCTGGTGCTCCTCCACCTCGCCCCTCTCTCCGTTCAAGGCCCAAAATTCGTAACCCCTACCCCAAACCGCCCCCAACAGCCACCATGGACCCCCAGTCGTGCCGCCCACCTCTGGCCGCAACATCCCCCACCACCTGCAGCCTCCGACGCGCCATCCCTACCCCCAACTCCGCCGGTGAGTCAGTTTTATTTATCTAGGTGAATAAAATTGTGATTTTTATAATGTAAAACATCGTGTATAAAAATGTGATTTTTATATATATGACAGAATTAAAAATGTGATTTTTTTAATATATATAGCATTATTTTATATATAAAAATATGATTTTTTTTTGTTAGATAAAAATAGAATTTTTATCGTATATATATAAAAATATGATTTTTAGCTAGATAAAAATATGATTTTTAGTTATGTAAAAATATAATTTTTAGTAGATAAAAATATGATTTTTATCATATGAATGCCATGAATGAAATTGTCATATTATGGAATTATTTTTAGAAAGATAAAAATATGATTTTTATGTAGACAACATAATGAAAATATGATTTTTATTATATGAAGAGCATTATAAAAATATGATTTTTATTATATGAAGAGCATTATAAAAATGTGATTTTTATTATATGAGTAGCAGAATAAAAATGTGATTTTTATTATAGAAGTAGCAGAATAAAAATGTGATATATATATATATAGTGGTGATATAAAATTATGATTTTTAATGTAAATAGCGTGAAACAGATTGCGTTGAAATCACGGAGAAGAACATGACGCGCTGAAACAAATCCAAATCCAAAATCCTCCAAATAAAAGAATGACGGAGTGGAAACCAAAGGTGAGAACTTCTCACTCTAATTTTGTTTACCATTAAATATATACTAGGATGTAGACGGTGCTTAGTAGCACCTGACTCCTTTGATTTAAACCATGAACGTTTGGTTGTTTGTTTTGATTGATTTATTGCTTCGAATTTGGTTTGGGATGTGAATGGAATTGATTGAATTTGGTTTGTGTATGGCGCGAGCCAGTATTAGGCGAGGGATAAGGCTAGACCTTATTCCGGTTCTAGTATCGTGCTGTTATGCTGCCAAAATTTTCTAAAATATGTTAGAACAAAAAATATCATTTTTATTGTATAAATGAACTAAATAAAATATTCATGTGTTGAATAAAATATTTTATCGTTAAAATTATAATTTTTAACATATATGTTAGCGACATAAAATTTTCCTGAAATGAAAATAAATACTCATTTACAAATCGGATGATTTGTTTATGTACACCTATTTGACTGACATTGACTGAGACGATATATTTTACACATCGCCCAACTGCACAAGTAATATTCAGTGTTTGTTGATTGAAACCCCACACGGGTATTGGGATGATATTTGACATACAATAATCCCAATTGTTTAGTCGTATGTCAATCGATTGGTTGACAGACTGCTGTAAGCGTTAATTATTTCTATTTAATGCTTATGCAGTGTAGAATGCACTCTGGATGATGGATGATGGTTTATCATTGTTGTTATATAAATGTGTTGTATGGAATCCATATAAATAATATTGGTAATTGATTGGGTCTCATTCCAATTTGGAAAATAACGAATATTTTAAAATAATATTCAGTAAAAGATCAAATTATGATTTCGATGTTCGATTTTGGATGGACACGAACATATTGAAATATATGAAGTCGTGTTGATTAGATTTGCGCCATTTTAACGCAAACGATATTTATATCGATTTTATTCATTTTTATAATGATATCGAAAAAGAAGTGATTTCAAAATCTAATGTTTTGAAAATATTATCATTTATATATTAATGATATGGAACATTCAATTTTGATTTAAAATTGAATATGAAGTTGAAATCGTTTTTAAAACGAATTTAAAACGAAATATAAAATACGTTTTAAATGGAAAACGATGAAATATATATAATATGTATATTATATATATAATGGCCTGAATAGAACGCGCCGCGTAGCGACCATTTGCGAATTTCAACCATTGACTTCGAATTGACGTTACGGGAGATCCGACAGTCGGATTCTCCTAAAACTGGAATTGTTGGGTTCGTATCAGAAAGAGCTTTCCAACGAATATAAGAGATTTGAAATCTAACAGTTGGATTTGGAATTATGTCCAAATAAAATTTGGAAAAGGTCGTTGTAAGTGCAGTTCGATGACCGTTTTTGAAAATCGACTGAAAGGGCCTTAATAAAATTATTTAAAATATCAATAATTTGTGTAAAATCATAATAAATGATTTGGAAAGAATTGGGATGAAAAATTCCACGTTTATAAAGATAAAAATATATTTTTATCAAAATGAACTAGTTGTTAACTGGAATAATAATCCAATATATTTAAATAAATAAATTGGATTTGAAATGGGTTTAAATTAACCAGAATTTTCCAATAAATAAATTGTAATGGAAAAAACTTTGGAAAATTTTAGTATTTGATTCCATGATTATACAGATATTATTATGGGAATTTGGAAGATATAAATATTGTTATTCCCAATACGATATTTGTTGATTTCAGAATTTGATATTGAAAATAAGCCGATATAATTTCTATTTAGAGCCTTGTATTTAATATCGAATTGAATTTAGGGTTTGTAGTGAATGGTGTCTTTATTAACACTGTTCTTAAACCCCGATGAGAAAAGAATAAATCTTTAAAATAAGATTTATAGACGTTTACCAATTAATCAATATTTAATTGGAATTAAATTGAAATTGGATTTTTGGGTTTATCGTGAACGGTTTCTTAAATAACACTTGTTCTTTAACCCGATTAATAGTGAAATGTGATTTGGAATTTATAAATCTTTTTATTAAGATTTAATGGAAATTTTCCAAAGTAAAGTTTTCCAATATAATAAAATAAATTGGAATGGAATGGAATTTTTGTAACACCCCATATTTTCTGTGAACGTATAAGTAACAAATCAGAGAATAATTAATTTTTAAAATAAGAATCAAGGGAAACGGGTTGCTCCATTGCGTTCATCTCAAAATTCTTCTTGAAAACGAGTCCGAGTTTTCGAAAAACGGAGTCCGTATGACCAAGTTATGACCTTCAGAAGTTTCAGGAATTTGAATAAAATAAAACAGTTCGAAATTCGAATTCGAAATTCGAATTCAAACCCAGAAGCGGGCTGGGCAGGAAATTTCCCGCCCAGGACCCAGGTCGACTGGGTGGTCGACTGGGTAGTCGACCTCCCCCTGACCAGGTCGACTGGGTAGTCGACCTGGGGGTCGACCTGCCCAGAATTTCCAGAACCAAGGCTGAGTCCATTTCTGCGTATCTAGACCGATTTCTGGACCAAATTCGTGACTCTAATCCTGTATAAACTCACCCCTAGCCTCATTCTCTCCACACCATTTCATTCTGTCTATATTCTGCATCTGTTCTAATTAAAAATAAAAATGGCGTCGCTACCCTGCTGGAATCAAAACATGGACTGATGCATCTTCTTCCAACCTGAATAGAATTAAAAGCTAAATCAAATCTCAAATCCAAGTTTAGAGCTACAACAACAATTAAAGAGGAATAATTCAGCATTTCTGCATCAACAACAATTTATTATCCTTTCTTAAAACCACGAAAGGCAAGTACAGTTATTTTTCGTTATAAACTGTAATTATAATTGTGACATGATTATAAATCTTAATCTGAGGTTATGTATATTCTTATCTATCAGATCTGTTTTTCTGTGACTATTCTGTACCTCTTTCTTCTTTCTGTTCTATAGCCAGGCTACTACGAGCCTGCGCCGAATCTCATAAGAGATTAACGCACGAACGCAAATTTTGGGACAAATAATAATGCATAATTGGACATGAAACTATTGCCTATGACTCTGATTCATTGACTATGAGACTATTGCCTATGACTCTGATTCATTGACTATGAGACTATTGCCTATGACTCTGATTCATTTACTATGAGACTATTGCCTATGACTATGATTCATTGACTATGAGACTATTTCCTATGACTATGATTCATGACTATGAGACTATTGCCTATGACATTGAATAAGAAACTATTGTGATTAGTCGCCCATGACTATTGTGGTTAGTTGCCTATAACTATGGTAGTTAGTTTCTTATGCCTATTCCCTTAATGATGTTAGATCTCATATTTAGTATGTAACTTTGCTAGTTTATTCTCATTCACTGTTATGTACATCAAGACTATAGGGCCATTTCATGAGTATTTAGAGAACTTGTGGAAACATGTTATACGGGGATTGGGCGTTGCTTAATTAAGTAAATCTGGCATAGCAAATATGTTGGCATAATCTGAGTTGGCTATAATAGAGAATGATTTACATGTGTATTAGTCTTGGACATAAAGGGTGAACTAGAATATTAAATCTAGTTTTGACATGAACTGTAAATGGGAATATTAGGGCTAAAATTTGGGGCATATATTGTATTATGAATTATGTCCTTGATTTAGGCATGTAAGTTTAGGCTAAATTTATGATTAGGCAAGATAGGTAAATAGAGTTTTAGATATATATAATCTACTAAATCTGTTATCTGCTAAATCTGTTAAATTGCCTAATCCGTTATCTGCTAAAACTGTTGAATTGCCTAAACTGCTAAATCTTTTATCTGCTAAATCTGTTGAATCGCTTAAACTGCTAGATCTGCTACCTGTTGAATTGTATGATTTGTTAAAACTAGATAATGGTAATCTAAGTATGGAAATCCATAGGCTCGACCTAAGATTTGGTAGAACATGGAAATTTGATTAATCTGTTATATCCTATGAAGAAGTTTAATCTGTTAAATAAACAAAATTTGTCTGATATCTGAAAAATCTGTATTGGAATGAATTGGCTATGACACGAGGTTAGACTCTGTTTGCGGTAGAAGCCTGCCCGGAGCCAACCGGCTTAACTAGCGACCGCAAACTGCCAGTCTAATGTGAGAGGTCGTAGGCATAACTAAAATATGCTTAGACACGAGGTTAGGTCTAGCTTGTGGCAGAAGTTTGCCCGAAACCGCCCGGCATATCCAGCGGCCACAAGCTACCGACCTAATGTGAGAGGTTTGTGCATTAATATTTAATTAATGCAAATCTAGGATAAATATAATGTCTAAAACGTGTTGGGTGGATAGGGTTAAACCAATTGGACTGACGAATTTAACAAACCCGTTTCGTGAATCTATAGGCCCAATTACAAAGTTAGACAAACCTGTTAAATCCGTATATCTGATCCGCTAGTCTGAAAACTTGTCTGATCTATGAACTAGTTGATATGAACTCTGTATGTCTGAACTTGTAAACAAGTTAATCTGAAATCTGTTAGTCTGGGGACACAAGGTTAGGAGGGAAATTGCTTGTGTCATCTGTTGTTTGGGACCCATATTAGTCAGTAACCCTTTATGGTATCAAAACTTTGACCCAACTGTAGGTAGAGTCCTGGCACGCTTACTGAACTAATTATAAGTGGTTCATTCTGATAATGGCGAGGGGTGTTGATGGTGCGTTCCAACCGGGTCATGTTCGTGCATGGATCCCGGTTTGCCTCTAAGGATGTAAGAAGCTGTGACATCTGTAAATAGGTCTGTGCCAATTGGTTGTCACTTTAGGGAGTGATACACCCTACTGTGGGGCCGACACAGGGTATTTATGTATTAGGGAGTCGATCGCTTGGGGTAGGGTTTTAGGGTACACTTAGTTCTGTCTGTTTCTATTGGTACCGTCTATTTCTGTTGGGTGGCAACACCTATCTGTTTCTGCGTTGTACCGTCTGTTCGGGTGGTAAAGGCCCATTTACTAGTGTACACCTAATTCTACATTCTGTTTCCATAGGGATTAATCTGTTTTTGTTTCTGTACCTTCTGTTCGGGTGGTAAAGGCCCATTATTAGCATTCTGTTTGTGTCTGTTTCTGTTCGGGTGGTAAAGGTCCATTATTAGCATTCTGTTTAAGTCCGTTTCTGTTGGGGTGGTAAAAGCCCATTACTAGCATTCTCTTCTGTGGAAATTATTCTGTTCCCGTTTCTTCTTCAGTTTAGACATTAGGGTGACACCTAATCCTGTTATACTAGTATTAGTGCAGAGAAATGAAAAGTAATATTATTCTATTTCTTCTGTTTAACCCGCTGCTCCTGTTACTGTTATCTCTTATCCAGCTTATTTTCATGTCATAATTATTATTATCTGTTCATATGCTGAAAGTCACTGGACTTGCCAGACTTTATGTCTGACCTTGCTTGTTTTCGCCCCTTTTTCTTCCGTTCCCCCCAGGTTTTCCAAGGTGGGAATACTTTAGCTTGATCCGGATTTCTTCTGTTTGAAGTACTTAGAGTGCTTAAAGTATGGCTTGACTCCTTATGGTAGCTTCTGTGGGGATTATGATTTTAAAGTTTTGTACTCTGATGATTTTCTGAACAAGACTGATATTTATGTACTTGAGTTTTTGGTAAAGATGTAACCAAAATTATTTCTGTTTTCCGCTGTAATAAAGTTATAATTTTTCAAGTATTGTTTATCTGTCTTGTAAATTTCTGTTCTATCTACTAAAACGCTCCACCAAAGTTAAGGCATTCCCTTTGTGAGTGTCCTTAACGGAGGTGGGGTGTTACACTTGGTATCAGAGCTGAAGGTTACTAAATTGGGTAAAGTTTTTGAAAACTATTTTCAAAAAGGTTTTAAAAGGAAGTATTTTCAAAAGTAAAGCTTATTTTTGAAAAGCATAATCCCCAAAAGCCATATATCTATCTTTTGATCCTCTGTTTGAATCTTTGTTTCCTTCTTTCTTCGGGGCTCCCGGCTTTCTGGGAGGTAACCTCATCGCGGCATGGTTCTGTAGGCTTGATAAGACTACGACACCGGTCAAAGGGCAAATAAGCGCCCGACTTCCATCTGTAGCCGCAGTAGTCTCACCTACGGTTAATTTTCGAGCTTTGTAGGAGTTTCCGTGCAATGAAGGCCGATTTCGAGGGACTTGTCAACGTGTTACACACAGATAGTAAAGATGAGAATGAGGTAGTTTGGCTAAGGAGCACAACCCAAGGATGAAAAAATCATGGATATGGACTTGGTTCACAAAGGAGGATAAAAGGAAACACAAAAGAAGGATGGAAAGTCTGAAGATAAGAAGGAGAAAAAGTGCTTTACTTGTGGAAGCTCGACTCATCTGAACAAGGATTGCCGAAAAGAGGAAGGACACTCACTTCAACTGTTGTGAGATGTGACACTTCACTAGGGACAGCCCGAAGAAACGGGGGCAAGGACAAAGGACATGACCTACTTCGGGAAGGCAGGCGAATGCTCTCATAGTTGGTGGATAGGATAGAAGTAGGAAAAATTTCCGTAGAGAGTTTAGTTTCCTTATCTGATTATTGAGTTAGAACTCTTTCCGATTATGGCATTCTGATTCTGTAGTCGAGTCTTTGCAATTTAATACTAGTCTTATTTCTGATCTGGTTATAGTCTCAAACCCCATATGGGTTATGACTCATCTGTTGGTGATAGGTTGGGGTTTGAGGGTATCTGTGTTAGGCATCAAGTCGATTGTAATGCATACATTCTGGGTTTTTGAGGGATATGGTGGGATTTTCCCATGCTTAGATTTCTAAGAATCATTCGATAATCTGATCCGTACTAGTAGTCTGTAAGCATCTTGATATTTCTGAAAAGGCTAAGATTTCCAGTTTTGACATTGTCTAAAGAAGGTAATCCTCTGGGTATCAATCTGATGTTGATTTCGGTCTTCGGGGCCGATACTTAGGGGAATTATTCTCTCAACCAATGTCTAATGGGAACCAAGTTTTTGTTTTATCTGTACTCGCTTCCATCATTCGACTGTATCCTATCGATCGAATCTTCGAACTTTAGAGAAACCAATGGGTGTAAACATGTGTTTGAGACATGTTATGTTTAATGGTTACAAGTGGATGCAAGTGGTTGCTAGTGGATGCATATACACACACTAGGCACTAGATCGGCTCGAAAACACTCTCATACTGCATATGGATGTGTGAGCATTTTCAATTTTTGTGGATGCAAAATGATTGACTCATCACATGGATGTTGCATATGAATGAATGGTTGTCACTCATATAAGAATAATATGTATCAAATAGGAAAATTGCATACATGTTGGACTCATGACACTGACATAGTTCGCATTAAGGAGGTCAACAGAATCAGTGGACCGCCTGATATTTGCATTAGATAAGGAACATATACACACACATTTGCATATGTTCATACAACATTAGAAGTTTTCCAAGGACAATGGATGCTTGTGGATGATGGTTGAGTAGATGGATGACTGGATGGTAGGGCACATTCTTCTTAACTTGAAGATTTCGGTGGCGAAAACCTTTAAGGAGGGGAGAATGTAACACCCCGTATTTTCTATGAACGTATAAGTAACAAATCAGAGAATAATTAATTTTTAAAATAAGAATCAAGGGAAATGGGTTGCGCCATTACGTTTGTCTCGAAATTCTTCTTGAAAACGAGTCCGAGTTTTCGAAAAACGGGGTCTGTATGACCAAGTTATGACCTTCAGAAGTTTCAGGAATTTGAATAAAATAAAACAATTCGAAATTCGAATTCGAAAATTCGAATACAAAACCAGAAGCGGGATGGGCGGGAAATTTCCCGCCCAGGACCCAGGTCGACTGGGTGGTCGACTGGGTAGTCGACCTCCCCCTGACCAGGTCGACTGGGTAGTCGACCTGCCCCGAATTTCCAGATCCAAGGCTGAGTTTATTTCTGCGTATCTAGACTGATTTCTGGACCAAATTCGTGACTGTAATCCTATATAAACTCACCCCTAGCCTCATTCTCTCCAAACCCTTTCATTCTGTCTATATTCTGCCTCTGTTCGAATTAAAAATAAAAATGGCGTCGCTACCCTGCTGGAATCAAAACTTGGGCTGATGCATCTTCTTCCAAACTGAATAGAATTAAAAGCTAAATCAAATCTCAGATCCAAGTTTAGAGCTACGACAACAATTAAAGAGGAATAATTCAGTATTTCTGCATCAACAACAGTTTATTATCCTTTCTTAAAACCACGAAAGGCAAGTACAATTATTTTCCGCTATAAACTGTAATTATAATTGTGACATGATTATAAATCTGAATCTGAAGTTATGTATATTCTTATCTGTCAGATCTGTTTTTCTGTGACAATTCTGTACCTCTTTCTTCTTTCTGTTCTATAGCCAGGCTATTACGAGCCTGCGCCGAATCTCATAAGAGATAAACGCACGAACGCAAATTTTGGGACAAATAATAATGCATAATTGGACATGAAACTATTGCCTATGACTCTGATTCATTGACTATGAGACTATTGCCTATGACTCTGATTCATTGACTATGAGACTATTGCCTATGACTCTGATTCATTGACTATGAGACTATTGCCTATGACTATGATTCATTGACTATGAGACTATTTCCTATGACTATGATTCATGACTATGAGACTATTGCCTATGACATTGAATAAGAAACTATTGTGATTAGTCGCCCATGACTATTGTGGTTAGTTGCCTATAACTATGGTAGTTAGTTTCTTATGCCTATTCCCTTAATGATGTTAGATCTCATATTTAGTATGTAACTTTGCTAGTTTATTCCCGTTCACTGTTATGTACATCGAGCCTATAGGGCCATTTCATGAGTATTTAGAGAACTTGTGGAAACATGTTATACGGGGATTGGGCGTAGCTTAATTAAGTAAATCTGACATAGCAAATATGTTGGCATAATCTGAGTTGGATATAATAGAGAATGATTTACATGTGTATTAGTCTTGGACATAAAGGGTGAACTAGAATATTAAATCTAGTTTTGACATGAACTGTAAATGGGAATATTAGGGCTAAAATTTGGGGCATATATTGTATTATGAATTATGACCTTGATTTAGGCATGTAAGTTTAGGCTAAATTTATGATTAGGCAAGATAGGTAAATAGAGTTTTAGATATATATAATCTGCTAAATCTGTTATCTGCTAAATCTGTTAAATTGCCTAATTCGTTATCTGCTAAAACTGTTGAATTGCCTAAACTGCTAAATCTGTTATCTGCTAAATCTGTTGAATCGCTTAAACTGCTAGATCTGCTACCTGTTGAATTGTATGATCTATTGAAACTAGATAATGGTAATCTGAGTATGGAAATCCGTAGGCTCGACCTAAGATTTGGTAGAACATGGAAATTTGATTAATCTGTTATATCCTATGAAGAAGTTTAACCTGTTAAATAAATAGAATTTGTCTGATATCTGAAAAATCTGTATTGGAATGAATTGGCTATGACACGAGGTTAGACTCTGTTTGCGGTAGAAGCCTGCACGGAACCAACCGGCTTAACCAGCGACCGCAAACTGCCAGTCTAATGTGAGAGGTCATAGGCATAACTAAAATATGCTTAGACACGAGGTTAGGTCTGGCTTGTGGCAGAAGTCTGCCCAGAACCGCCCGGCATAACCAGCGGCCACAAGCTACCGACCTAATGTGAGAGGTCTGTGCATTAATATTTAATTAATGCAAATTTGGGATAAATATAATGTCTAAAACGTGTTGGGTGGATAGGGTTAAACCAATTGGACTAACGAATTTAACAAACCCGTTTCGTGAATCTGTAGGCCCAATTACAAAGTTAGACAAACCTGTTAAATCCGTATATCTGATCCGTTAGTCTGAAAACTTGTCTGATCTGTGAACTAGTTGATCTGAACTTTGTATGTATGAACTTGTAAACAAGTTAATCTGAAATCTGTTAGTCTGGGGACACAAGGTTAGGAGGGAAATTACTTGTGTCATCTGTTGTTTGGGACCCATATTAGTCAGTAACCCTTTCTGGTATCAAAACTTTGACCCAACAGTAGGTAGGGTCCGGGCATGCTTACTGAACTAATTATAAATGGTTCATTCTAATAATGGCGAGGGGTGTTGATGGTGCGTTCCAACCGGGTCATGTGCGTGCATGGATCCCGGTCTGCCTCTGAGGATGTAAGACGCCATGACATCTGTAAATAGGTCTGTGCCAATTGGTTGTCACTTTAGAGAGTGAAACACCCTACTGTGGGGCCGACACAGGGTATTTATGTATTAGGGAGCTGATCGCTTGGGGTAGGGTTTTAGGGTATACTTAGTTCTGTCTGTTTTTGTTGGTACCGTCTGTTTCTGTTGGTGGCAACACCTGTCTGTTTATGCGTGATACCGTCTGTTCGGGTGGTAAAGGCCCATTTACTAGTGTACACCTAATTCTACATTCTGTTTCCGTAGGGATTAATCTGTTTCTGTTTCTGTACCTTATGTTCGGGTGGTAAAGGCCCATTATTAGCATTCTGTTTCTGTGTGCTTCTGTTCGGGTGGTAAAGGCCCATTATTAGCATTCTGTTTCTGTCTGTTTCTGTTGGGGTGGTAAAGGCCCATTACTAGCATTCTCTTCTGTGGAAATTATTCTGTTCCCATTTTTGCTTCAGTTTAGACATTAGGGTGACACCTAATCCTGTTATACTAGTATTAGTGCAGAGAAATGAAAAGTAATATTATTCGGTTTCTTCTGTTTAACCTAAGTACATCTGCTGCTCCTGTTACTGTTATCTCTTATCCAGCTTATTTTCATGTCATAATTATTATTATCTGTTCATATGCTGAAAGTCACTGGACTTGCCAGACTTTTTGTCTGATCTTGCTTGTTTTCGCCCCTTTTTCTTCCGTCCCCCCCCACCCCCCAAGCTTTTCCAAGGAGGGAACACTTTAGCTTGATCCGGATTTCTTCTGCTTGAAGTACTTAGAGTGCTTAAAGTATGGCCTGACTCCTTATGGCAACTTCTGTGGGGATTATGATTTTAAAGTTTTGTACTCTGATGATTTTCTGAACAAGACTGATATTTATGTACTTGAGTTTTTGGTAAAGATGTAACCAAACTGATTTCTGTTTTCCGCTGTAATAAAGTTATAATTTTTCAAGTATTGTTTATCTGTCTTGAAATTTTCAGTTCTGTTTACTAAAATGCTCCACCAAAGTTAAGGCATTCCCTTTGTGAGTGACCTTAACGGAGGTGGGGTGTTACAATTCCATTTGGTAATAATTGAAGTGAGCTTTTGTGGAGGAAGACTGTTAATATATATGGAATTTAAAAGGCTTTGTCGTTATTCCATTTATATTATTAGTCGGATACGGAAATTAATATCGATTATATATTGATTTGGTTTTTCCGTGAAGATTCCATAATTAATGGAATGTGATTTTGGGTTTATCGTGAACTATATTTTAAATGACATAGTTCTTTAACCCAGTTAATGACAGGATTAATTTTCCTAAGAGTTGAATAATCGTTAATTAATGATTTGTGAGATTAAAAATAAATTGGAGTTTTAATGAATCTTTAATTAGATTTAAATGTGAATGTGATAATTTAAATTATCAAATTTGGGAAATGATTGAAAATGGAGTATCACCAGTTTTGCACCAGGCGATAGTGAAATCTTTAATTAGATTTGAACGTGAAATAGTAATTAATTTTACCGATAACACCGTGGTGTTAGATATGGAGTATTACCATTTTTGCTTCATGGGATAAATAGGTTGGGGTTGGGAAGTAAAATTAATGATTTCTTCGGTAAGGTTCGCTAATCCTGACTAGTTTGGAAAACCTTAATTTGGTTTAAATTGCGAAAAGAATATTTGAATTAAAGAATATTCGGGATTGGAATGAGGCGTATGTTGTGTGTTTATATCACTTGATTATAATATATGCGGGTTATTCGAAAAGGTCGGGTTTATACCCATTTCGAATAACTGATTCGACGATAAGTCGACGATGAAGACTGGTGGTCGTCACATCGTTTGGATGATTACTGATGTCTTGATTGGGTTGTGTGACGGCCCGCTCCGCACCAGCCTGCATTTCCTCCGGATGTGCGCTGTACACACGTCCCGGCTAGCACAGAACGGTCGCCAAAGAAAGGAAAGAAGGGAATGAACTAATCAAAGAACCTGTAGAATATCTCACAGTGCATGGAATAAAATATAATAATAACATACTTGACATAAAACAAGTGAGACAGTGCATAAGCTGATAACTAAAATCAACATCAATCATCAGAGCAGCGGAAATCCAAATACAGCTTATTACAATTTTCCAAGTTTACTGTCTCTAAACAAAAGAAAGCTAAAGTAGAAGATACACCACCAATGCCCAAGCAGTGACCTTCAACAACACAGGGAGAATATTATATATATATTACGTGGAAGCCTCTTGCTCGTCTCTGGATCATCTACCCGTGCATCACCAGCTAACCTGTCTATAGTCTGCTCGTGTGAGCACCCAGAGTAATAAGAGGAAACATAAAACTCTGGGTCAGACATAAAGCCTGGTATGAGCGATAAGCATCTAAACAGAATAATAACAGGTATACTAAACCATACCTGAACCTGGACCTGCAACCAAAGAGTTAGTACCACATACCGTACAATACTCTAAGGTGCCATAATAAATAGTGTAAGAATACGGGGGTGGGGTGTGCATGTCACAATGATAGAAAACAAATCATCCATAGCAACCATCCTCACATCTCTCACTCAGTGCTTAAAGCGTACGATATCTACCACTTTGGAACACTAGACAAACTGAGGTAACGACGAATCCCGACTTGTAGAAACCCTGCTATGACCAAGCTAAACATATGGAGTCATGACCAAACATTTCAATGACCCACTTCATTGGTTGTAGCCCTTGGTTCTACCAATGCCATAATGACCCTGAATCCGTCTTCGTACCTCCTACCATAGTGGTCCAAAGCTATAGACGTCGATAACCCCTTGGCACGCGTCCCGCAGCAAAGCCCAACCATGAAGCGAACTCGTTGATTCCCATCCGAATCTTGAGCTCTAACTTCTCATTTGAACTTCCTTTGAATCTCGGGTTTGGTCGAATTGGAGTGGGTCTTCAGGAGAGTTGTCGCGCATTAACAGTCCTAGAATTCGGTTCGGTTCGGTAGTCATCACCTTCATCGGTTCGGGTCGGTAGTCATCACCTTCATCGGTTCGGGTCGGATACTCCACTTCGGGTCGGGTCGGTGTCCTCCTCCGGGTCGGGTCGGGTCACTGTCTTCCTTCCAGTTTTCTCCGATCAGCTCCCTCATTTTCCATCTACTCCGATCCGATCCGCTCCCGTTCTTCATCTGCCCTGATCCGATCCGCTCCCTTCGCCTTGCTCCAGTCGTAGCCTTCCATCCTTGAGCCGATCCGATCTGGTCTCCATTACTCTTCCGATCCGATCCCTTTTGTCCACTCCAACTCTAAGTAAACGGCCTTCCTTCTCGCCAAGTCTCCTATGTGCCAAACTCCAGTTCGGGTCGGTTTTCTTGCCCAGTTCACATATCCGATCCGAGCCTCATCCGATCCGAACCGGTTAGGAACCTGCACATTTCTGCAACTTTCCAGCGAGCTTTCTACGCCATTCGACGACGTTTTCGACCAATTTAACTATTCTAATCAATCATAAAACATACCATAGAGTCATAGCAACATGTAATAGCAACCACAAACAGCAAACAACAATTCAAATGAATCAAAATGGATCAAAAGTGACTAAAACTTCATATTTTCCCATAGCATGTTTAAGTAGAACTAATCATAGGGTTAACAAAACTTAATCAAATCGAACCAAATTTCTAACAGAAGCATAAAATATTATTTAAGAATTTCTAAACATTTTTCCAGAATTTATTAGTGTATAAATTCGCTAATCTTCACTAATTACCCTTAATTACCGTAATTAGTGCAAAAACTATGCAAATCACTCACCTTTGCCACAACTAAAACCCCAAAACTGAAATATTCTCTGATTTGGCGCTGTTCCCAATCTTACACAGCAGCTCTACCTCAGTTCTCGTGCTAATACTCCTTGATTTGATGTTTGCTAAGCCTAATCTTCAATTAGAAAGTGATTAAGAGGTGTTTTGAAGAGAATTAGAGGGTGGAGGCCATGGTTAGGTTAAGAGGAATGAATAGTGACGGCTGAAAAATGAGAAAAAGGTATTCTCCAAACCCTAACAGCCCTTTTAAACTCCTAATCCCGAAATTTCCCTTTGGGCCTAGCTGCTAATTACCCGGTTAAGCCCAATTAGCTGAAAATAACCCTTTAAACCTTAATTTAGTCATATCTCCCAAACGGTAAGTCCGTTTGGCTATTATGACCACTCTACGGAAAGAGAAACCATCATCCGGAGCTAATGGAAGTGGTTTCAGGTCAAAATTCCTTTCCAGTCAAAAGTTATGGACGAAACAAGATCAACTAGGGGCAAAACGGTCATTTAAAAATTGGCAAAAATCATGAACATGGGAAATGACCCCACTAGTCGTTTCCCAAAAGTACACGACCATACGACTTACCTAGAAAAAGAAATAAATATTCTACGATCCTAGATGCGTAGAATGTGGGTTGTTACATTCTCCCCCCCTTAAGAAATTTCGCCCCCGAAATTCCTTAACTAAGAAACAACAATGGGTCCCGCATGCCTATCAACCAATTTCAAACAATCAAACATACATGAGAGTACAACAAGCATATCCTAGTATGCGGTTTTCTAACAAAGGAAGAATCATCGCCGCTAAGATCTTACCAGACAAAGAGCTTACTTCCCAAGTACAGTCGTCCTCTCGCCATCGATTCCCATCTTTATCCTAGAGGCGATTTCCAATAGGTTAGGATCGTTCCTCTGACTGGAACTGTTCCACTCAATCCAGATCGATCTAATCGTCAAGCTTACTAGCGTTTCTGAATCCAATTCACACTTAGGTCTGAAGTCATGCCCCATGATATACTCTAGTAGCTTCCATTCCAGAAACATAGCCTCTAAACTGGGATGTCTCCTACCCAATGCATCAGCTACCGCACCTAGTCCGGTACTACGGCATCCGTCCGTACTGTCATCTTCTTAGGTAATCCAACCATATACGTCAAATTACCAACTACATTCCAAATGTCCTTTCAAGTCTAACCAGAATCTTGCCTACATCCATACTGCACGTCCAACGTATATTCACCTCTTAGAGGCAAACTAGATCCATCCAATGACCCTAGGCACTACATCTATATCTGTATTGTACGTCTAACGTACATTCACCTTCTAAAGGTGAACTAGACTCATCTAATGAATCTAGGTACCTTACCCATATCTGTACTGCACGTCCAACGTACATTCACCTTCTAAAGGTGAACTAGACTCATCCAATGAATCTAGGTACCCTACCTATGAGTCCAAGTCCAACTTGAATCTCCTATATCCGCGGAATTTCCAAGATCAACGGACGCTCCACAATGCCCAAACATACTTCAAGTCTAACGTAAAGTATCATACACCCATCATCTCGCTATGATCAACAAACCTATCCTATTTCCATTTAACAGGATCCTTACAGGTGATAGTCTAATCAAGAGAAGAAAGGTAGGAACAAACATAGCAACCATAGCATCCATCAAACAAATCCTATCTATCACCTGCTAAATCCTTGAATACATCAACACCTATATGTCTGGTCCAACCAACATCAATAACTAATGGAAGCCCAGCCTCCAAACGGACTACCGTATGTCCAACGCACGTTTATCCTCCAAGGATAACTAGATCATGTCCAACGGATCCAAGGTAACGGGCGTCCCCAGATACCCCTGCTTTTAGTCTGCCTGAAACACTCGAGTCCCACCCAAGCCTATCCATTATCCTGCTGCCCTCTCGAGTCTAACTCGAGCCAATCCAATTCCTTGCAGCCTCCTCGAGTCCAACTCGAGTCAATCTATTACCCATAACTCAGACCCAGTCTTGAGTATCCATTACCTACAAACTCTAGTCCAACGTGAGTCGTCTCCCTATTCGTTGCATCTCTAAGATCAATCGAACATCTATTTTATTTTACGAGTTCAAGTCCAACTTGAATCGTCCTAACCTTCGTTGCACCTTCCTGGACTAACGAACACATCCTATTCTTTCAAAAAGAACATTAACATATGGTCCTAAACGATTCATTACTTTGCATCTTTCTTGAGTCCCACTCGAGTCATCTCATAACCCTATCGAGTCTAACTCGGGGCAGTCCATACCATCGAATAGTCTTATCCTGTCACAACTGCCCATCACTCTTCGAGTAAACCAAGATATCATCCAATGAAAATCGCAACAACTACCTATCTCTCATGCAGACCATCCTAGTCGACCTCGACATTCCCCGAGCACAAGTCCCAAAGGCTTAAACCAATATCAGACAAGCACCCAAGGAACATCTCCTCCGAGTTCAGACGATCTACGTGAGATGACATGAGCAAAACATCCAAACACTCAAGCATCCATAACTGACTTTGGCTATCCTTGCCAATCTTACTTGAAATTATCATCGACCGCATAACCAAGTCCTGACCAACTACTGTACATCCAATGTACATTTGCTTCTCTAACTCCCGTTATCATTTTCATCATAAGGTAGGCGATCCAATACCACCCTTCATCTATCATCCACTCTAACGGTCATCAAAGGCTCTTCACGATCTACTCTCACTCTATACTTTTGGAGTTAATCAGCTCCCAAAATCAAGCCAAACCTAGTAAAGCTCAAAATAAAGCAATCACAACAAACATACATCCATGACTCAATAAGGCCAAATTACGACAAATACTACAAAGGCTAGTCAAACCACCTATCGGGTTTGTCACTACTAAAGGTCTATCGACTATCTCGGGTTCCAATTCCAACCTATCTACCAGGTCACTAGGTACGAAGGAATGGGAAACCTTGTTATTAAAAAAAACTCGAACAGAAACATCTTAAATAGAAAGCATACCTCGAATAACGACACCTTTTTCCTTCTGCGCCGCAGTTGGGGGCATTCGACAAAGAAGGAATAGCGTTGATAGCATATGCTTTCACGATCTGCTTCTCCCTAGGAGATTGTGGACATTCATTCTTGTGATGTCCCGCTTGGCCGCAATTAAAGCACTTCCTTTCCCCAGGCTTTTCTCGACAATCTCTGGCATAGTGGCCCTTCTTGCCACAGCTAAAGCACTCGCCATCTTTCTTATTCTTCTTACTCTGACCATCCATGGTTTGGTCTTGTTTCCTCTTAGTCTGGGAATTATTCTTGCCTCCGCCGCCTGCTTGCGGCTTTAGCTCCTTTGCAGATGCATTAGCGACCTCAGTCTTAGGCTTAGGGTAAAGACTTTCTGACCTTAATGCCTTTCCTACAATCGATTCAAACGTCTCATCGATGTGGTTTATAAGCCTTTCCCCCAAGTACCCATCTAAACCAGTTATGAACTTCTCGTTCTTCTTCTCGGCAGTGTCGATAAGAGATAACCCATATTTCGATAAAGTATCGAACTCAGCAACATACTCTGAAACTGCCCTTCCGTTATGCTTAAGCTCCAGAAACTTTCTAAACAATTCTGACTTCTGAGCAGCTGGTATAAACTTATCGCAAAAACGAGCCTTAAACTGATCCCATGTAATATGATCCTCTGGAGTTGCTGCCTTAATAGCATTCCACCAATTCATTGCTCGTCCTTGAAGCTGACGGGATGCTAGCTTCCTCTTCATGGCAGCTTCAATACCCAAGTCTTCGAAGATACGCTCACAGCTATCCAACCAATCCTGAACAACCGTAGCCGACTCCGTTCCGTGGAACGGCTTCCCACCAAGACTAGTATAATCCTTGTTAAGCTTGGCGAAATCGGCCCTAGGCGCCTGCACTGCTGCACCACCACCGTTAGCAACATTAGGAGCTGCCCTCTGAACATCCCTAAGCATCTCTCTCATGAGGTCAGTAAACATCGTCCTCATCTCAGCAGCATTCCCATTATTGGCTCCTCTACCAGTACCCCTCACGTGTCGGCTCATCGTTCAATCTGTACAGAGAAAACGATTAACTATCTTCTTTGTGGTGTCAGTGCAGTGCGACTTCATCTTAGATATACTAATAGTATATATATATATATATATATATAGCTTTGAAAACCAGTTTTGAAAAATCAAAATAATCACAAATACGCGCTCTCATATACGTATAATATCTCTCCCTGATGACTTTCCCCAGGTTAACTACGCAACCTAGAGCTCTGATACCAAGTGTGACGGCCCGCTCCGCACCAGCCTGCATTTCCTCCGGATGTGCACTGTACACACGTCCCGGCTAGCACAGAACGGTCGCCAAAGAAAGGAAAGAAGGGAATGAACTAATCAAAGAACCTGTAGAATATCTCACAGCGCATGGAATAAAATATAATAATAACATACTTGACATAAAACAGGTGAGACAGTGCATAAGCTGATAACTAAAATCAACATCAATCATCAGAGCAGCGGAAATCCAAATACAGCTTATTACAATTTTCCAAGTTTACTGTCTCTAAACAAAAGAAAGCTAAAGTAGAAGATACACCACCATTGCCCAAGCAGTGACCTTCAACAACACAGGGAGAATATTATATATATATTACGTGGAAGCCTCCTGCTCGTCTCCGGATCATCTACCCGTGCATCACCAGCTAACCTGTCTCTAGTCTGCTCGTGTGAGCACCCAGAGTAATAAGAGGAAACATAAAACTCTGGGTCAGACATAAAGCCTGGTATGAGCGATAAGCATCTAAACAGAATAATAACAGGTATACTAAACCATACCTGAACCTGGACCTGCAACCAAAGAGTTAGTACCACATACCGTACAATACTCTAAGGTGCCATAATAAATAGTGTAAGAATACGGGGGTGGGGTGTGCATGTCACAATGATAGCAAACAAATCATCCATAACAACCATCCTCACATCTCTCACTCAGTGCGTAAAGCGTACGATATCTACCACTTTGGAACACTAGACAAACTGAGGTAACGACGAATCCCGACTTGTAGAAACCCTGCTATGACCAAGCTAAACATATGGAGTCATGACCAAACATTTCAATGACCCACTTCATTGGTTGTAGCCCTTGGTTCTACCAATGCCATAATGACCCTGAATCCGTCTTCGTACCTCCTATCATAGTGGTCCAAAGCTATAGACATCGATAACCCCTTGGCACGCGTCCCGCAGCAAAGCCCAACCATGAAGCGAACTCGTTGATTCCCATCCGAATCTTGAGCTCTAACTTCTCATTTGAACTTCCTTTGCATCTCGGGTTTGGTCAAATTGGAGTGGGTCTTCAGGAGAGTTGTCGCGCATTAACAGTCCTAGAATTCGGTTCGGTTCGGTAGTCATCACCTTCATCGGTTCGGGTCGGTAGTCATCACCTTCATCGGTTCGGGTCGGATACTCCACTTCGGGTCGGGTCGGTGTCCTCCTCCGGGTCGGGTCGGGTCACTGTCTTCCTTCCAGTTTTCTCCGATCAGCTCCCTCATTTTCCATCTACTCCGATCTGATCCGCTCCCGTTCTTCATCTTGCCTGATCCGATCTGCTCCCTTCGCCTTGCTCCAGTCGTAGCCTTCCATTCTTGAGCCGATCCGATCTGGTCTCCGTTATTCTTCCGATCCGATCCCTTTTGTCCACTCCAACTCTAAGTAAACGGCCTTCCTTCTCGCCAAGTCTCCTATGTGCCAAACTCCAGTTCGGGTCGGTTTTCTTGCCCGGTTCACATATCCGATCCGAGCCTCATCCGATCCGAACCGGTTAGAAACCTGCACATTTCTGCAACTTTCCAGCGAGCTTTCTACGCCATTCGACGACGTTTTCGACCAATTTAACTATTCTAATCAATCATAAAACATACCATAGAGTCATAGCAACATGTAATAGCAACCACAAACAGCAAACAACAATTCAAATGAATCAAAATGGATCAAAAGTGACTAAAACTTCATATTTTCCCATAGCATGTTTAAGTAGAACTAATCATAGGGTTAACAAAACTTAATCAAATCGAACCAAATTTCTAACAGAAGCATAAAATATTATTTAAGAATTTCTAAACATTTTTCCAGAATTTATTAGTGTATAAATTCGCTAATCTCCACTAATTACCCTTAATTACCGTAATTAGTGCAAAAACTATGCAAATCACTCACCTTTGCCACAACTAAAACCCCAAAACTGAAATATTCTCTGATTTGGCGCTGTTCCCAATCTTACACAGCAGCTCTACCTCAGTTCTCGTGCTAATACTCCTTGATTTGATGTTTGCTAAGTCTAATCTTCAATTAGAAAGTGATTAAGAGGTGTTTTGAAGAGAATTAGAGGGTGGAGGCCATGGCTAGGTTAAGAGGAATGAATAGTGACGGCTGAAAAATGAGAAGAAGGTATTCTCCAAACCCTAACAGCCCTTTTAAACTCCTAATCCCGAAATTTCCCTTTGGGCCTAGCTGTTAATTACCCGGTTAAGCCCAATTAGCTGAAAATAACCCTTTAAACCTTAATTTAGTCATATCTCCCAAACGGTAAGTCCGTTTGGCTATTATGACCACTCTACGGAAAGAGAAACCATCATCCGGAGCTAATGGAAGTGGTTTCAGGTCAAAATTCCTTTCCAGTCAAAAGTTATGGACGAAACAAGATCAACTATGGGCAAAATGGTCATTTAAAAATTGGCAAAAATCATGAACATGGGAAATGACCCCACTAGTCGTTTCCCAAAAGTACACGACCATACGACTTACCTAGAAAAAGAAATAAATATTCTACGATCCTAGATGCGTAGAATGTGGGTTGTTACAGGTTGTACACCCAAGACAAGGTAATAAGTGGTGATCGTCAAGACGTACTTGTAGATCGACCGGATATGCGAGGACCTCTCTTCTGTATTGGACATATGGGACTAGGAATACGGTGCCTCCTGTTTCGTTCAGACCCAGTACGAACTTGTAAATGGATGTGTGTCTGACATCGGATTTTATTCTACGTTGATTGATATCTATTAAATATATATCTATTTGGTGGTGGAGAATTTATTCTCTTGCTTAACACCCTTCTCTGAGACGTAAGAGCTCAGAGGTTATATATAGATAAACATTAGTCGCATGGCGTGAATTGCCTGTGTGGCATGCTGAGATACAAATGATCAAGGCTTCTGTTGAAAAGCAGAGTCTTGTGGTTGATGATCAAAGCACGGCCTTAAATGACATAACTTTGTGTATAGCGTTAATTCGCGAGCCTCACACCTCGGTATGATTCAAAAACGGGATCAGACTGCAGGGAGTGCATGACGTTTCTTTCTAGCTATGGGTGGTTCATGGTATGGAGCCCAGACATTTATATTTTTTTTACCTATGTGGATGATGGATAGCGAGGCGCCTCGGATATATCGGTTACTACGTAGCCGATGGGTAGGTCCGATAGGACCGGGAAACATGTGTTTAGGAATAACTAATCCTCAAACGTAAGAGAGGACAGGCCCTAAAGCATTCAGGGTTTCCCGTAGGTGTGATCCTGAGACATATGCTAGAGTGTCTCGAACGGTGAGGATCCATCCCTGGCCTCGACTCATAGATGGAATCCAATTCCTAATACGTGACATTTCGGTTTTAATTGTAGAACTAGTATGGCGACATGATAGATGGTACCCATGTCGCCTATGATTGATACATTAATATTTGAAGTTGATTTCTTCACTTATAGTAATAATAAAAGATAAAAATTTCACGTACCAAGCATTATTTGACTATTATAAGGTAAAACTCTATCCTCCGACTTACGTTGCATTGTGTGATGGTACCTGGGTCTTATAATAGCTTCATTTTTCCAAAAAACATTGCGCTGTTTGTTTTATGCACTGGTATTCTTAGGAGGAAACCGACTCCGTGTTATACGGCATGATCCTTTGATTTACTTTTAAAGTAAAAGATTTAATAATTGTTTTTAGTTGTCACACCAGTCACATGATTCATCTGGAGTTATATAACTGTTTTTAGTAACACTTTTAGGCCTCTTCCAATTAACAGTAGCATCAACTTTTGCAGGATATCCACTGATGATCCTTTTTTTGAAACCACGTGAACAAGGAACTTCACTTTCTTCTCCTAAATCGGCACTTAGAAACCTTGGCTTTCAACTAGTCTTCTGCAAAGTTTTAATCACAATCCGAAGGTGAATTCCATGCACTTCCGCATCCTTTAAATACACTAATATATCATCAATTGGAAACTAACATAAATCTGTTTAAGTGTAACAACCCAGATTTTCAGAACCAATTTAAATTTTTTATTTTAGTTATTTTAATGAGTTTTGAATATTTAAACTGATTTATTTTAAATAATAACGACTAAAAAATTATTTAGATCGAGATTAGAACGGATAAATTTATTTTAATTATAAAACGACCCTGAAATGGCGCGGCAGTTTGAATATTCGATTTCTAATTTCAATTTAATATACAGAATTCAATATAAGTCAGAATTGGACGAAACCAGAAATATTTGAATCTGTTTAATTATATCTCTCTAACAAATGTAAGAAACTAAGATTTCACTTTATAAATTATAAGTTACGTCCAGTTTAAAATTTAGAAAAGTCGTTGTGGAATTTATAAATATTTTAATATAATATATAGCCCTTAAAAATAGCCATTTTACAATCGACCTCCGTTTTCGATGAAACCACTTTTGTTGGATCCAGAATGTCAAATTATATTGCTAGATTCCAAATTTCATAATTTTTGGAATTAACATGTGAGCATGGTGAATTTAAACGAGTTTGATAAATTCAGTCTGAATTTAATCAACTGGAAAATGACCATTTTTCAAACGGTCTCCAAATTCGACGAAATTAGTTTTGTTAGGACTGTATCGTCAAAACATAACAAGATTTATTTTTCGGGAATTTTTGGAGTGAGTATGTGACCCTAGTAAATTAAAATGTGCGTTCAAATTCAATATATATTGATTTATATTTTAATTTAAAGAAAAACTAGTCGAAACAGCCGAATTGGCTTACAAAACATATCCCGTTGTGTTCGGAATGGGGGTATTAGGCTAGGGTTGGCAGTCGTTGGGTTCGATTCGGAGAAAGAATGAGAATTCAACTTTTAGGAGATAAATTAAATAAAAAATATATATTATATACCTCTCCTTCTCTCCTCTCATTTCAGATAGAATAAAAAAAACACGCGTTGCCTTCAGCCCTAGCCTCCGTACCCATCGTCGCGCCCCCAGCTGCGCCACCCGCCGCCGCAGCCTCCCCTTCGACCCCTCCCTCTGGTGCTCCTCTACCTCGCACCTCTCTCCGTTCAAGGCACCAAATCCACAAGCCCTAGCCCAGACCACCCATTAGTATGATCCATATCCCATTGTTCTCAAAACACTCGGTTCATGAAATCCACAAAGAAACCTGGCGTGTACGTCAATCCAAAAGGCATAACCATCCATTAGTATGATCCATATCTAGTACGAAATGTTGTCAACGTAACACTCTCTTCCTCTACCATCAACTGGTGAAACCCAGTAGACAAATTCAACTGAGAAAACACTTTCGCTACACTTAACTGGTCAAGTAGATCATCAATGCGAGGTAAATGATACCTATTCTTCACTATCCTCTCGTTGAGCTTTCGATAATATATACACATTCTCAACAATCTATCGAGCTTCTTCACAAACACTTCCCTTATGTCCCAAGGTGAACTACTTGAATAAATGAATCTTTTACCTTCCGAGTGAACAAGTTGCACTTTTAACTCCTTCATCTCTGAAGAGGTTATGCAGCTAGGAGGCCTACTCACTGGCTCACCTTCCACATAAGATCAATCCGGAACTCGATAGTTCTTTTTCAGTGGCAATCCTTCCACTGGCTTGAAGATGTCAGCAAATTCCTCAACAACAGGATCGCCACCTACCTCTACCCCTAATCAAAACTGCATGCAAAGAAAACATCTAAACACAACTTCTCTCTCCACCGAACATGATCCTACCGTTGCTATCGAGATGATTCAACGATACTTCTCTGTTTCGACACAACAGTCTCGCATCATAACAATTCAACTAATCCATACCCAAAATAATTCTGAAACCCTTGAAATCAAACACATACAAGTTACAAACAAATGTATAACCTGCCAACTGGAATTCTAGGTTATCGCATCTCAAACCCTGAGTTGCGTACCTTCCAATAAGATTAACCACCCTATAGGAAGTAGTAAGGTATAATGGTTCCAAAAACAATCGATCTACTGCGCATCTAGAGATAAATGAGTGTGATGCAGCAGGGTCAAACAAAAATCTAATAGACATGCTACGAAACAAAAACGTACCTTCCAACACTTTCTTCCCTTTCTTCGTAGTAGTAGGTTTAAAAGATGAAGGTTCCACAACCACCACTTTACCCTTGGATGCTTCCAAACATTTATCCTCATAATACCCAAGTTGAATGCAGTTAAAGCACTTGACATCATGCTTCCCCGTAATGGTCTTAGCTTCCACTGCCTTGTACTCTATCGAATAGTAATCCTTCTAGTGACACTTAAAGCAAACAACTTCTTCCTTATTCTTCTTGTGCTTTCCCTCTTTTTGAGCCTTCCCGACCTTAAAGAATTACATCTTCCTTTCATGATAGCTCTGGTTCCCTACCTCCGTAAGCATCTCTTCATTATGAGTGACCATCTCCCCCACTACTTTAGGTGTCTCTTAAATGAGGCATCGTTGCTTTCGCAATATCAAATCGCATCCCCTTAATGAATTTCCCATTCCTCAATACAACAGTGTCAATTGTCACCAAGCATAGCGAGACAGTTCATTAAATCTGGAGGCATACTCCACAATTGTCATATTCCCTTACTTCAAATTAGAAAACTTCCACATCACCAGGGACTGGGCAACTTTCGACACAAATCTTGCCCAAAGCCTCCTTCGAAAAGCATTCCAAATGATTCCCTCTTTCGGTGTCGTAGCCATAACACAGTTACACCAATGCGAAACATTTCCCTATAACTATGTTGAGGCCGATCTTCTCTTCTTCTCATTAACCAAGCCTATATCTCCAAAGATTCTTTCACAATGCAACAGCCAAATATCCACAATGTCAGCATCCTCCGTTTCAAGAAAGGCTTTCCACCCAAACTAGTGTAATCCCTACTCAGTTTCACATAGTTATTTCCAACTTGCACTTCCAAATTAACTTCTTTGGGACAAGCGCAACTCCGGCTTGCAACATCTGGATGAAAGTGTGAAACAGGTTCCCCATATCCACCGGTGGGTTAGCAGTACCCCGGTTCTCACTGGCTCTTTCGCCCTGGCCTTCTGCTTCAGGTCAAACATTACTATCAGTCGTAGTGTTTCCAGCACCGATGTTCAGTCTAACACTCCTCTCCATATCTTACTTCTTCCTTCTATAGATAAACCTCAGTAAGATACCGAAGGGTTTTAATAAGACTGAGGGGTATATACATACTTATATAATACAAATACAAATACGTAATAGTTTCGCTTTTTCAACCCATGGAATTTATCTGAACTTTGGGTTTTAAATTTGAAAATCTTTGTAGAGAAAACATTTCTTTAAATTTATATAAACATATGCTCTGATACCAAATTTTTGTAACACCCTCATTCTCCAAGACCGAGACCACAACCATACAGATGTTGTAGTCATCTCTAGTGTCGTCTTTCGATGTAAATAAAACGAATGTTATAAACCATAACATCAGTAAATAGTGGAGTATGAAAAGCCTTGCAAAACATTCATTGATAATTGATTCATTCATACAACCTTTTCGTATAACTAGCTCAGAGAATATATAAATTATTACAAAATATACTCCAAGAGCAACACATGATGATGCCCCCTCAGTTAACCATAGTTTATATACATAGGCAAAAATATAAGGCTGCCAACACACATAAAAAAAAACAGCAGCGCTCCTAAATAGCTACAGCCTTCTGCTCTCCTTTGGAAGCTTATTCAACGAAGCACTTGAAAATCCTAACCCTCAGCCAACTCAAAAGAGCACACATTTGTGTCAGCCAACATACTGATGTGAATAATAATCATTTCTTTCCGATACATAGATATCTAGCGGGACCACGCCGCAATAGGAATGAGTTTCCCCCTTGCTAGTATCAAACTACCTCCGGAAACATCCCCGGAACACCTGCACTTTAAGGGTTAGTATGAAACCATAATAACATAAGTGGCTTTATCAATATGCAATATGCAACACACAATCATCCCCATTATTCCAGATTTCTCATCCTGATGGTTGTCAATGATCCCATCATTTTCATTTAAAAAAAAATCCCATCAATTTTATTCTTTTAATTGGGTTTTCCTTCCATGTTTCGCAAGGTACCCCCGCAAGCAACGAAACCGAAACATCTCCCATACTGTGCGAAATAATGGATCTTTTCCTTTAGTATCTGCACTGCGTAACTCAACATAACCCCTTGTTATGCAACAGAACCATCCCTTTCCATTCAGTTGACTTCCATACTACGTGAAGCACCAGTTCCTTATTGTAATTTCTATACTGCACAAAGTAATGGAATTCTTCCTTCCAATCCCCCTCCAATGCTTCGTAAGGTAATCCCCTAATAACAACGGGACCAAAGGCTTATCCTTTTATTTAATTGTCTTCCTCAATTCCTTTCTTCCATTGATTCTCTAATGTTTAGCTGGTTCCAAAAATTTATTTCACCCATTGGTTTTTCTAATGCTCACACATATGCAAATGTCGTATCCATGGTGTTCCACCAATAATATGTGCAACTTATCATGGTGTCCTCTTAAAATCCATAGACATTTATCTCCAAAACGAATCCCCTTCCGGCTCAATAAGACCAAATATCTTTCACTCCGAAGGCAAACCCCTCTAGCATTCTTCATTATTCATTTCTAAAGGAAACCCCTTCCGGCTTCATAAGCAAACAATCAATCATTTACTCCGAAGGTAAACCTCTTTGGCAACATTCAATTCCCTTGAAAAGAAACCCTTTTGGATCCAGGGAATCAAACAATCATTCAAGACCTGACATCAAAATCATGACGGTAGGGTATAAAGGCAGAAACCTCTAATTTCTTTACACATTCATTAAAAAATTCGCTTCGTTGACATTGTCGATACCGACAGACATTTTAGGAAAAGCCTTAAATTCTTTGATAAAGGATTTCCTTTCTCACGCTTACCACGTCCAAACAAATAAGTTTAGAAAAACAGATTAAAAAAGTCTTGTTATCAAAGGCAATGATTTCAAGTGTTTTGGTCCCTCTTCCAATTTCCCCCAAAGGAGTAAAGTCCTTATTCAAAATTGTTTACTTTTTATAATAGACCCCCTTTCACCTCTGCCAAAAGGGTAGAGGCGAAATCCTCTAGTGGAGAAGTTAACTTTCAGAATGTAAGTATCGATACTAAAGCTTCTTTGAAGGTAAGAGGCGGATGTCTGAATACTTTGTTTACCCTATACACATCATATTCCAAGTATTCAGCGCTAACGAAAGGTGGCTACCGAGAGTGTTGAAACATTGCTTCCGAAAAGACAGTGGCACTTACAGTAATTACGGGTATATTGACATTTCCTTATAAAGTACTACTTTATACTTGTTTTACCATATTTGTTGAATTCTCATTGGCTTATAAATTAAATACTGGCCACATATAGTCTTTTTACAATGCTTGCGTACCAACCATGTATAAAATATTTATACATATATTCTAATCATTTTAATTAACATGCAAGCTTTCCCTAAGTAATTGGAACTTAGAAAAATCATAACTAATTATAAACATGCCAAACATAGCTAATTATTTCTCACCAATTATCACCATATCAATCATAAAAACCATCATGAACAAACATAACTTTCACTTATTTCCCCAATAGTCGAAGCACAAGGATAAAAATATTATTCACCTTGACTAGTTACGATACTAAGATTCGTCGATGAAGTTTCCAAGCTCTAATACCATATATTTTTTATCTTTTCTTTCCTACTTTTAATAATCGGTTACCTTATGTTTTCTTTTAATTTTTAAAGTGAATGAAAAATAAAACAAAATATGGTGGGATATGAGTGTATATAAATATTGAAAGTTTACCCTTTTGTCCCTTTCATATTGCCCTTTCCTAAGCATTATTTCATTTGTTTCTAGGACCAATCTACTACTTAAATTATTAAACACAAATCTCATTTACTCCATCACCACGTTATTTTCATCAAAATTTCCAATTAAACTCATGAACAATACTATTAAAAAGGGCTATTACATAAATAATGTCCCTTCAATGAATCACTTTTTTATAAGAGGAGTGTTTTGCACGGTCGTCTGTGCAAAATTACTCGTGGCCCCCGAGAAGAATTCACAAAGCCCAATGTATTACCTTTTTTATTATTTTTATATCAGGTGGGGCCCACTACTTTTTTTGTAATGGGACCGGCAAATGCATGCACAGCGCAAATCTTAGGCCATAATCATTATCATAAAGTTTTTAATAACAAAATTCATCTTTGGCCGAACAAGAATATATGCAATACAAAGCAATATGCTGAATGTACTCCAATATGAACTTTCAAAGCATGTTACTTGCCATGTTGAACATAAAATCATTGCACCTCGTGCATTTCTGCAAGGTAAACAATACCATAACTACTTTCGAAAAGAACAAATTATAAGTTGGAAATTTCGCTCAGCAAAATAAGCAAGTTAAACCATAAAATAATAATAATAATAATAATAATAATAATAATAATAATAATAATAAACCAAATGGGCATTATTATCTTTCTATTTCACACGCAATAAGAGCAACAATACAATACCAATATGTGTATTTAAAGAAGTTTAAATTGACAAAATATTATGATTCTTAAATGGTGTCATCAACAAGTGCATTAGAAAAAGGAAATCCACAAACTGCTAAAGCATCTAAAAGCTAAGAAGAAAAACCATGTAGCAAATAAAGTGTAGGATCAACGAGAAACAAAACAAATAGAAGACAAAATAATCAAAACGCACAAGGTCTATAACATTCAAGCAAATCACAGGCATAACACGCTCAATACAAAAGTAAACTGCAACAGTGAGTGTAATACAGTACCCTGCGACGAAACTTAAGTGAAGATGACCGAAGTCAATTACATACATAAGATGAACAAAATCAAGCCATCCAAAAAAAAAAAAAAAGATCAGAAGTTCTAATGACATTGTTAATAACAGAGCAAGTAGATTCACAAAAACATGGTTTACGCAATGCAATGCAGAGTATAAAAAATGATATGGTACAAGAACAAACTGATGAAACAGTAGATGATTTGTAAACGAACAAACACAGCACATCTCGACCTCCATCCTCCGATCCAGTTAAAATAAACATAAAAATGGTAACTCATTCTCCTAAAATACCACTTAATAAATAAATGAAAATAAAAATGTACGTGCTTAAATAAAATCATATTACCAAGCAAGCTACTACCATATACAAATTACGTAGTGTTTTAAGGACAGCTACATGCAAATTGCATATACTATTGAACCAAGTGCACATGATTGCGCCGTATGGCTAAGAAGAAAGCTCGGCTTTGGTCTTAAATATTGAATCAAATTCAGATGAGCCAACAGATTTCAAGCTTATTGACGAAATTTCTCACTCTGTTGAAGAAACTGGAAAAGAACAGATATTTAAAAAATATCCCGAAATGTTTGCTTGACACAAACATGAAATATAGCAAAAGCATACCAAGCAACAAATAAGAGTACGGCCACTAATATCGACAAAAGTTCAAGCTAAGCAATCATTTATATGCAATTATGTCCATACTTAATTTGCTTAGCTCTGCCTACAAGCCTAAATGACCATACTCCATCAAGTTCAGGTAGGAGAAAACATATGAAGTAAAGGATAATCTCAAGCATTGGCATAGAAATATGAAAAAAAGAAAAGGTTGATAAAGTAAAGCAACCACAAGCAGCATATGATTTTTCTACTTAAGCATGCACCTCCGTATATATAAAGACGCAGACCAAAGGTTTTCCTTCTTACAAGCTTAGTAGCAGAACCGGATTTTGATAAGCAAACCAAAAGTTAAGTTAAGACTGACTAACTAGTTAAACTAAAGCTTGCAGAACCATATACCAACTCATGTTAGATAACAAAAACGAGTGGCACCCCCAATGACTAACCGCTGGTTACATTTTTAAGCAAAATCCATTTCTATCTGACTTCTCAACTCCCTTCAGAACTTTCCCCCTTTCCAGCTCCATTCTTTTCAATCCAGTCTGTTTCACGTCCAACAAAAAAGATTGAACACTTAAATATTAATAAATTATAAATACTATAAACAATGGTTAATGTATAAATTATTACCAAAAGTAAACAGTGGTTAGTTCAAATACTATAAACTGGATTGCTGCAATAAACATTAATAAATTATAAATGTTAATGTATTGGTTAACAAAAATATTAATGAATGATTAAGGTTAATGTATACATTGATTAAACGTAAATGAATTCTCAATGTTAATGTGCCGGTTATCACCAAACGATGTTAGAGCCTAATTTATACTGTGTCATAATAAATTTGTTTATACTAATGTTACCAAAACCAATGTCAATGAATTTTTCAGCATAAGAGCTCGACCTAGTTGAATGATCATTTCAATTTTTTTTTCAACATGTATGGTTGAAAGATAATTGTGTTGCATACATAGACGAAGAACCCAAGGTGGTCAGCTTAGATCTTTATTTTCTATGCTATTTGTTATGAGCTTTTTTGAACCATATGAATGACTGACTAAAAAATAAAAAAAACAGACTAACGCACCCTAAAAAAAATTCATACCTTAACCCAACAATCTAAATTCCCGGTTATGCTACTTTTCTTAATTTCATTTTTGATAATAGAAAAAAAAAATCCAATTAAACATGAAGACACCAATCTATGCTAGCTTTAGCAGACTAACTGCTTGTTTTCTAAAATTTATCATACCCACTTTACTAACTATATAAATGAGTTAACATATCATGAAAGAGATTTTTATGATAAATCAAACCATGATAACTTATATACTAAACCGGCAGCAGATTTATACTTCCACGTAAAAACGGACCATTAATATCATATTTACTGCAAACACGAAATAACATTCTTTTCAGATTAAATATTCAATCAATGACCATATCAAAACATATCATAGGTTTTTATAACTAACCACAAGACTTTTGAAATCCCTCAAGCATAAGCCTGAACAGCTCCTTTTTCAAAATCATCCTTTTCAGATCCTGCTTCATGGTGCTGATTTTTTGTATCCTAAGCTTTTCCTCCAATGCGTGAGCTTCTTCACCATACTTGACTTTCTTCTCTAAACCATATAAATTCATTTTCCGAATTTCTTCCTTGAGCAGTGGACACTTCCTCTTCGAAGAATTACTTGTATTTATAATCCATACTTGATCCGCAAGCTCTTTCATTTTCAGATCATGTTCTCCAGTAAAAGTAGCCACTGAGGAATCAGAATATTTTTTCTTCAAAGCTCTTATCTTAGAATAAAGTTGACGACGCTCAGGCCTCTCGGTGAAGCTCAATTTCCCTTTTAGAAAATCGCAAAAAAATTCCAGAGAGGATGGATCTACTTCTTTTCCCTCTTTCAAACGGAAATTAATAATGGATTTTAATAGTGTTACCTCATCTTCAAGGGTCCATACTCTTTGAAAGTGCTCACTTTTTGGAATTTCGGCATCCTTTTTTACTTTGAGGAAGCTTTCGGAAGGAGGCGCCACTTCAAGCCGATCCGATTTCGGGTATTCGGACTCTTTCCTAGCATTTTCATTTTCGGAAACATCATCATCGGTTTCCTCTTCTTCTTTGGAATTGCTTTCTTCGGATGGGCGACCTTCTACTTGGCCGATAGATTTAGGCTTTCCGTCTCCTGATTCAACGCTATCTTTTCCATCCGACTCGTATCCTTCAGTTTCTGAATCGTCTTCGGATGGACGGTCTTCTACTCGGCCGATAGATTTAGGCTTTCCGTCTCCGGATTCAACGCTATCTTTTCCATCCGACTCGTATCCTTCAGATTCTGAATCGGACTCCGAATCGGATTTCTGATTTACTGCAAGATGCTCTTCTTGGGAGCAAGATTCTTCGGCCGACGACGACGAAGCTCCTTCCTCTGGCGAGGAAGGAGGAAAACGAATATGGTTGGCCGCCATAGAATAACTAGGGTTTTTCGAAATAGGATGAAAAGAACTGGGAATGATGAGTCGAGTTAAAACAATCAGCGTAGGTACTAGTTAATTTCTAATTTTCAGAACAAAACGGTAAGAAACATTCAAATCAAAATTATCATTAAAATATTTTTTTCCATTGTTTGCTTACAAAAAAAAAATCAAGTACAAAATATATTACGACAAAAAAATAATAGACAAATAATAATATATGTCACGCATTCTACATCATTATACACTAAATTTTACTGAACACAACTTGTTTTGCAAACTCTGCAATAATTTCATCATATTTTAACATATCCAAATATTCTTTTTTGATCGAAATCAATGCTAATACACTTAATCTTTTTTGCGACATTGTGCTCTGTATATAAGTTTTAATCAACTTTAACTTAGAAAAACTTCTTCCGTCGAAGTAACCGTAATCGGAGTAGTTAATAATATATGACATGCTATCCATACATTTAGAAATCTACTAGCATCACGGTAAGATTTTAAGAAACTAAGAATGCTAATTGATTTTCTTTGTTCTGACGGTAAAATTCTCTTCAATTGTCTAAGTTCAAGAAATAACCATTTTCACAAATACAACTCTCTTGATTATGCTTCAAAAAACTTTCAAGTTTCATACATTGCTCCTTCAGTTGCTTATCAACAAAGGTTTTTAATTTTGCATTCATTAAAATACAAAAAATGCTTTCGAAAAGCTCAAACTGTTCAAATCGACCATTAACTATAGTAAGATTTTTATCTGTTATGTGAAAAAATTAAGTGACTCTAAATTTATCCACCAAACATTGGCTTTCATTAGCATTGACTTCTTTATCTTCGTCAAATTGCTTCTTTCTACGAACAACTCTTATTTCCAGAAATTTAGGTTCAATGCCAACTTCTTTTGCAAGATCTTTAGCTTCATTCACCAATTCATCAAATCCAAATTCTCTGCATGTTTCAAAAAATGCTATAAGTTCTCTAATTTTACTAATTGCATCCTCAGTATCCATTTTCTCTCCTTGAAGTACCTTGCTAACTTTATTGGTACTATCCAACTGTGACGACCCAAATTTCCGGTATCTTTAGAGCTTACCAAACAATACCAGTCCAACCCAAACTATACTGGAAACTCAAATGCCAATAGAAAGAATTTAGAGGATGAGAAGAAGATATGAAAGAAATATTATAATAGAACAAAGAATAGGAATAACAACACAACAGAATCTCACATCGCAGTGGAACAAAATATAATATAGAAATAATACTTTATTGAGAGCTTCGAAACAAAACGTACAATCATCAGAGTACATCAACACATTAGGACAGTTATAATAATCTGTACTCGTATACAACACACAGCGGGATAAACATTAATATGTTGGAACTCTTCCAGCACGTCTCTTGAACTTCGTAGCATCCAATAACCTGAACCTATAAAACCCAGGCCAAGCCGAGCATTACAAACGCCGGATCAGTCTGGTGAAGCAGAGTGAAAAACCCACTAAGTTTATAAACATCATCCATCTTGATTTTAAAGTTAAAATTCCTTTCGAAAGAAAAGATAATCACGACCAAATCCACACGTAAACATGGACGGTTTTTACCTTACGATAATCCAAAACATTTTGAATTCATATATATATATATATATATATATATATATATCTTCTGATATTACAGTAGTGTCTAAATACAAATAAATAACAATCTAGCAGAACATTTGCATCTCACGCTCCACATATATAGTATACAATCAAAACCGCGGGAGCTTATTGGAGAATGGATTCCAACCATGACAAGGTATGGAACCACCTGGCGATAATGTATCTCTAGAGGGGAATACATTAAGTTCAATAAGAACATCTTGCAACCCGGCCACACATGACTGACCACTCATTTTGCTTGAGTGTATCGAATGTATATCACCAACGGTTGGGCTCAAACCACCATTTCCCGAAAGGGACAACATTGAAAATAAATTAAAGAATGAAATGAATTTTCTCTATATAGGTGATTATACACCCTAATGGGAGCAACCCACATAGCCATGTTGCCTGCCTGATTTTTGTCATTTCCCGGTTGTGAGGCTTGAGGTTTGATTTACCATTCCAAGATAGCACACCACCATTCACTTTGAATGCCACATCGTTAGATCTGTCAAATCACTAATTGACACCCACAAAAATACCCTCGGTGTTAGCTATCACCAACAGGAGTGCGTTTGTAAAAAATCAACGCACGTGACTCTTAAGAAATACTCTGTCACACATTCGTCCATACAAGTCATCCAGGAACAGGATGAACCGAAGGCACTCTCCTATCACGTCCTAGGAATCACCCTATGAATTGGTAGCGAGTAGTCCTTGCAGTCCGTGGATTCCAACTACGATAAAGTCATAGTATATCTATAGCCGCTAAACCAGAGATTATAAGTGATTCTACCATTTTATGAAGATCCACGGTCTTCAATTGCTCCATCTCAATCAGTATCTGATATCTTCAACGTTTACGTATTCATTGGTCGGAATGGTTTTCGAATATAAATTCGATCCCGGTCTTTCCGTACTAGCAATCGTATTGGCCAGATTTGATAGTCGGTTATTTAACTATTAAATAAACAACCATTCAATCACAAAAATAAAGATAGATTTACTGGTTAAGTATTCAGCATCACTTGGCCCATTTTAAATTAAAAATAATTAACAAATGGTTAATTAAACTTCTCAAACTCTTGATATTTTAAAATACGGTATTTACTTCTTAATTTAATATACTAATATTCTCAAAATCATTTCAATATTTGGGAAAAACATCTTATAACTATATCTAATTTTCCATCTTATTTATTATTTCAAAACATAAGTTACAACGTCATTCATGCATATCTGTACTCCAACAATCATTAGTCCCTAACTGCAAATTGATAAGAGAATAATCCCCTATGTATCAACCCCGAAGACCGAAATCAATATCAGATCAATACTCAATCACTCAACTCAATCAATCTCCAGTTAGGTCCTAGTTCTTATCCTAACTCGTTAACAACCCATTCTATCCCACTTCTAATTCACTTAAACATTTTCCACTTTAACAATCTCGCTTCAAATCCATTATTTAGTAACATTAATTTAAACTTAACGTTTTCGCCTCACACCCCTTTTACACGCTTCATTTTACCTCTCTGGTCTAATATAATCCATTTTTATCTCAATCACTTCTTACTTAATTTAAATATTAAGTAAACCTTATATTTAAGCTATCATGTCTGCTTAAATTTTCCTTTATAATTTCGTTATAAATCTTGGTTTGAATATAAAACCGATTCATCAACTACTTTCAAAATCCAACTAGGTTCCATTACTCACTTTGCAAATCTTGTTCCAATTTCATTAAACTTAATTAAATGAATTCCATTTGCACATTAACTTCTTAAATTATTATTAATTAAAATAATAATTTACTTCCTTGTTAACGACCACAAAATTAGTTAAGTTCCTATTAACTAAATAAATAGTAAATCCCCTTTTTTAAATATTATTAAATTATAACAAATATTCATTAATCTATTTCATTAGATTAATTTCAAACAAATCAATCAAATAACCGGTTCCAATTAAATCGGTTGACTTCGTCAATTTTAACCATGATTATTTCGTTAATCAACTCCAATTAATTAATAATATAATTAATTTAAATAATTCCATTTAATTATCACTTGGAAATAATTCAATCCTACACTTAATCATTATGTTAATTTTTGCTTATCTGCTCATATTTCTTGTTACATAAGAATTTACCTTACAAAGATCATTTAATTATTACTTAAATAATAAATACTACATATTAATTTCCTTTTATTAAACTTTTATTCAAAATAATAGATTCAAAATCTGGCTTCAGTTATAAAATAAATTTTATAACTTCATTACCATTGATTCACTTGATGGTAAATCAATATTTGTATAAAGACATATTTTTGGGTCAGCTGTTACCAATTACTCAACCAATACTGCCTATTGGTTAAAACATAATGAACGTTGAATTTCTAGTTAACGCTCAGCAACCAAATCAATCATCCAATCAGAACAGTTCATATAACGATAATATGAAAATAAATATATCATTAATACATTTGAGGATTCCAGTTGGATCCCTCCAACCTATTTTCCCTGCATCCAAATATGTTATCTCAAACAATATCATTTATTTCAATAAACAGATAGGATACTCAACAATCAAACAACAATAGCAATCTAACCATCCATATTTCAATTTAATACTTTTATTTTATTATAAACGAAACCAACGCGGTAAGGTACCTCATTTAGAGATAATCGTTAAAAATAACGACTAGTTTAAATTAAATTAAAAAACGTTTAATTTAATTAGTTCAATCAATAAATATATATTCAGCATCCATCAACCACTTAACAACCATAGCACACAAATATTTAAACCCGACTTATATAAAATATAAGTCGGATAAAACTAAGTGAGTTGAACTCACCTTGACTCCACTTGTTGTCAAAACAAATTGTTTTAATTAAATTAAACAAGTGTTTGATTTAATTAAAATACCCGGTTGCGCCCAATTTCGTCCAATCCAACTTCCAAAATGACATGCTCTCTGATACGGTTTTCACGCTCCCGATTTTGCCGAACTTTGATAACATAGAAATACGTCATAGAATTTTATACTTAATTGTTTAAATTAAAACAAATTAAATCTTAAACTAAACGTTAATTTTGTTTTAAAGTTTATGGCCATGTTTTATACCAATTACCCAATATATTTGACAGCGTTACACCGAAATAAACTGGGCATGTCTAAACAATCGATTAGGATACCAGGCCACATACTGCTTACGTTAAATAACCCAATCAGGCACTTAAAATGAATTAGTCCCATTATCGTTAAAAATATATGTACAGGCCGAGTTCGGCACACATGCTAATATGTACATAGTGGCACGCAGATTAGTAATTAGGCATTTTAATCATCCATTAGGTATACTACATAAATGAACTTACTGTTCCTCTTCTCATTTTGGTGCGTGCAATTCCTCCTGCTGTTCTAACATAATGAAACTGAAACTCCCCCTTTCACTTATGTCACACATGCCTCCTTCATCCTTCTTGCCTTCTTTTTCTTTCGAAACCTTCCTCGTCTCCACAGTGTCTCCACGCTGCTCCCCTTCCCATGGTGACTCACCAGAACTGTAACCTCCTCATCCACTGCACACAAGCTCTGACGCTCCAGTTTATTTTTAATTTATTTTTCTCGGATCCCCATCTGTTGCTGATCCACCCCAGAAATGCTATATGCTTTCTTCCCCCACAACGCAATTGTACCTTCATGCACTGAAATACCCCGCCACTGCTTGCCTCCAGCTGCTGCGACATCACCCGTCACCCACTGGCCTGACGTCATTTGCACCTGCTTCTTCGTACACTTCACTTACTCTTCTTCTCGCGTATATATACCACTGCACCTATTTCCATTGTGTTTCACAACCTTTCGCACTTCACTTATATCCATGCAGTACACAATTCTTCCCACCCCATGCTGCTCGTACACTTCACGTTTATTCCCTCCACACTCGATCGACTGCGTGCCCATCACCGCATGTTGTCCTCATGTTCTACTGTTCACGCAAGATACCCAATAGGACCTAATCAAATAGCTAGCCGCATCCTTCCCACTCCAGTCATCGGAGCAGTTGTACAACGCTGGCCTGAAACCGACCCATCTGGACATAACTTCTTCTTCCTAAATCCATTGCTGAAATTTCTCCATGCTTAAGAAAATAAAACCGCGGCTTTTAGCTTCAAATTGAACACGGACCCCGGCACTTTCGTTCCAAAACAAGTCTTCACTGTAACCACTCTGTTCATATGTTTTGATTTCTATCGTGGAAGTTTGCATGTCTGAATAGTTTATGCAGAATTTTGGGCAACAGAAAACTGAAGAGTATATCACGTTCGTATTTATAGACGAGGCGGTAATAGGGATAAGAGCAACATCTTATTCAAACCTACAAGGAAGTTCTGCATGATAACTAGTGTTTGGGCTTGTTGATATGAAAATACATGCAGTGTATTGTTTATTTTCACGTAGGCTTGTTAGTGTTAGGTAAAACTCAGGTGTGATTAAACCCGTAGGCTGCATGCTTCACATATTAGCTCTGGATTCTAGTATTTATTTAGTTAGTTTAGGTGATGGTACAAAAGCATCTTGCGTGATCTCTCTAGATGTAGATGTATCGTTGCTTTCATATTTGTCAGATCACTAGGATTGGCATTTTAGGCTTGAATAGCTGCAGTATTAATATGTGTGCTTGCCTTCCTTAGGGGTGAAGAAAAATACAATTTCGATCTGCGTTTTCTTTTCCTAGGGTCCCCATTTGATTCCACCGTGCATTTGTTGATTTGAAAGAACATTTAGGGTAGCATGCGGATGGGGTTAGGATGTGTAGTTTCAATATGTAGGAATTTGGACGAGAGGAGAGCTGTGCGTGTGTATATGTCAGGCAGAGATAGGGTTGCTGATACTTTAATTTACTTAGGGGTGAGGTTTAAATGTTTTACTTTATTTTCTATGGTATTAAACTTTACCATTTATACCCGTTAACCTTCGTTTACGCCAATCGTCAAATTCGCACTATCACACACAAGCTCCAAACAAAATGAAAATGGACGCACGACTACGTCTTAGCGTTTCGGTCTCAATGAAATTCAATTCGTTGAAAACCGACTCTGTTTGCACAACGACACTATTTAATTTTATCGGTTCGCGCTTAAATTGCCTACACCAACAATATAACTCTGATTGGATTCAAACTGGAAATCTAGCAATAATTAACTATACTTATTCCAATAAAATTCGTTTCATCGAAAATGGAGGTCATTTTAAAAGAAAACAATTTTATGGCCTACATAATATCAATAAATATAATTAAACCAAAATAAATTCTATTTAAACAATAATGAATTAAAAAAATTCACCTTAATGGTACTTGCATATTCAACATCCTTGCATTTTATAAACACTGACATTTGTTCTTTATGGCTTAAATCCGGAGTACAATCGAGAATAACCGGAAAGAATTTTGCTTTTAATATTTTTGCAAGCAACATTTCTTTAATCTTTTTTGCCAATAAAAGAATTAATTCATTTTATATCACATGACTAAGATAATGATTGTTTATTCATTATTTACCACACATCTCAGACATTCTTCCATGATTGGATCAAATCCGGCAACAAATTTTATGAGTTGCCTAAAAATCACATTATTCTTCTCATAAATCTTTTCATTAGTTCCACAAAATGGTAAATTATTTTGGGAGAGAGCTTTCACAACACCAATAATGCGAACTAATGTATTTTTTTCCATCTTTTTCTCTCTTGATCAATTAGTGATTCCATTCCTTTGTTTATTGCTGCTTTTAGTTGAAGACTTCCATACATATCCACCAATTTGACAAGATTTGCCATATGTTTCGGGTTATTCTCATGCTCTCGAAGTTTAGCTACTATATTTTTCCAATTATTGAATCCTTCTTCTGCTAATTTGAATGTCTTTTGTTCATTTTTAGACAACTTGCAACAAAAGAAAAAAAATATACATTTCATTTGAGTAAACAAGCCATTTTCGTTCATACTCTTCTCCACGTAGATAATTACAAATATAATACTTAGAAGGAAAATGTCTTCCATCATCTTCATTTTTCGGAAATTTATCATTCTCTTTTACGATTTTAATAGACCCATTTTGAACTAACATTACTCTTTTACTATCGGTAATTCTTCCCCATAATCCTAAATAATAGTTAACATCACTCAAGATAAAGCTCAATTGTATTATGAGTAACTTCAACCACATTATCCCTAGCTTCATTATCATTACCTACTTTGTTGATTTCAGCAACATCTTCATTTAGTACATCAGCATTCCCACTTACTAACAATTCATGAGTCTCGACATTCTCACCTACTAACAAATCATGAGACTCAATATTCTCTTCAATGTCTTCATATTTTTCATTAGTTTGTCCAACTATACATGAAATTGAAGGTTGTGAATTTTTCGTTTTTAATCGAAATAAAGTTGAAATTGAACCAACAAAAGATTTTACAAGCACGTCTCTATTTTGTTTATCTTTTCTGTTGTGAGCTCCGGAGTTTTATTTTCGAAATCGAATTCGATTTTCATCTTCATTCTTCATCATAATTCTTGTTCATCAAATAATAACATAAACTTACTTTTGAAATAAAAGCAACTTTTCTATCATTTAAAGTATTTTTTGTTTTTCAAACACATCGTGCATAACCACAGTAAAACATAAATTTTGATATTTGTCAATAAAACTGCAATTTTGATATGTCAATAAAACTGTAGTAAAATATAAAATCACAATCAAAATAGTTTTACTATGGTTATGAAAATGCACATATACTAACTACTAAGGCCAAGGGACATTCAATTTTAAAAAAAAAGAATGATAACCACAACGAGGCTACAACAAATATGGATGAAAAACGAAATCATAATTCTAACATTAGTTAGTAATTCACACCAAAATGATAATCGATGGACTAAAGAATGTAAGACCCAAAAAATATCATAAAAATTGATACCAAATATTGATCTTCAAAGTTCCGGCGGAGGCACAGCTAAAACAATAAAGGTTAAGGCAATCGTTTTTAATTTAGATTTCTACCGGTATTTCGCGATTAACATGAGCTATAACAGAAATTCATTTTTTTTCTTTTTATTTCAGGTTTTGAATGATAATTTTGTTTCCTCTTATGGCGGGTTTCCCAAGGCAAAAGCCTGATAGGCCCGATGCAAAGACCGGGCCAGTTTATATTAAAACAAAGATAGTACATGGTTGGAAAAACAAACAGATGAAACTAGTCACCAACGTGTTTGTGGTAAGTAAGTCCATGGTTAATGACACTCCACTTCTTGATAAAGGATGGTCGTCTTTTAAGAGTACGATATTTATTTTTGAATTGTTATGGGGTGTCTCGACCTAGGAAAAAATCATTTTTTCTAATAAAATTACCCATAGAAATATGGTAGCATTTGGCCGAATTTAATAGGTAGAAATGGTAAAGGGTAATTGTTTCACATGTTTACTGTATTTAGTGTTATACAACAGAAAATTAATTGTGTAAACAGTCGTCTCTTACTGAAAATTAAAGGGGTAATTTAGTACGGTATTATTAAGGGATGGTTGTACACCTCATAGTAATAATAAAAAAGCCTAAAAAATAGATATTCCTTATTCAAAAACGGTTTAACAGTTCCCAGTAAGTAAAACAGTACTAGTTGACTTGCCATTTTACAAAGCAGTCACACTTTGGATTTTTTGCTATTGGGATACTCAAGACCTGAGTACGGACTTGGGAAAGCTCGAAGTGATGTAGACAAACTGTCGGAATTCACGAAAAACTTGGATTTTTGATTAAGTGTTTCGAGATCGATACGTATCCTGAAAACACATCACGTATCAGAAAAAATCATGGAGGTTCAGAATTTAACAAAATCTCCTAAGTATCCCAGGAATGATATTGGCAGTTTATATCCCATGATCAATATTCGGGGATTGGTACTGGTAGCACACTCCGAGATCGATGCAAATAAAGGCACGATGAAGGATTGATATTGATATCCCGTCTTCCCGGATATGTGTCAATTTGAAATACTTCCCCAGATTTGTGTTGGTTATTTCGTATTCCCAAATACGAAAAAAGGTTTGACATTGAATCGAGGCACGAGGAAGTTGATGAATTTGGCTAAGTCTTCTTAGGTCAGTACCGATCCTGGGATATGAATTTCTTGGGAACCATGCCCACGTAGGTCGTGGTCCTCTACTGCTATAATTACCCCTCTGCTTGGTATTTTTTGGGATCCTTTTAGGGTAGCTGGAAACTTTGGAGTTTGGAGATATATTAATGGCTTCTCGTGGTTTTATGGATTTTGGAATTATCTTTGGACTAGTTGAATTTTGCTTGGAGATCTTGGCACTTAGAATGCTACTAGGACTTTATTTGGCTTTGAAGCATTACCTTGGACTCATGCTATAACAACTCGAATTCTGATAGACCGATTTTTTTTTTTAATTTTCAATCTATCGAAACTCGAGTTGGCTTGTTTGGTATCCTGCAGAAAAGATAGATATAAAATATATCGGAGCTCAGAAAACATCTTACAATGGAACGGAATAAAATATAATATTATCAAATATAGCCTTACCAAAGTAATAACACTGCCTGACCAGTATCCAAAACTATCATATCTCTGCCATAAAACTAACCAGTGAGTATTTTATGAGGAGGGGGTTAGAACGCAAGTTCTGGTGCCTAGACTTAAATTACACATTATGAAATAACTCTAAATATACCGTTCAGTTATATTTTCTTGTTTATTAGATTGTTTTAGTTTAATAGCATTCAAGGCTTTACACACACACTGTACCTATCTACATCCCAGTAGATTAACCTAATATAGTATACGTAGTTACCGCCAATATATCGAAGTACTTCCCATAGTACCTCCTCGCACAGTCCACATCGTCATCGCAAGAAAGTGCATCCTACGCTGAAAGACGTATGGAAATCCAAATTATAGCGCAACGTTACTGCACAGAACCCTCCTCGTTATGCCATGCAAGCATACAGAGTAATGTCCTAACGTTTAAGATACACCACTCGGGGTGATGTGCATGTACCTGAACCTTCACATGTACACCCTCACACGTACATTCTGTCTACTATAACCTGAATCCCGTAATATGGCTGCATCTAATTCACGGAACTCGGTCGGGAGACTTTCAATATCTATATAGGCATGCCTTTAAGGGCCTATAAAACAGATATCCAAGTATAGTCTGCTTTTTCACGGTGGCTATGGCCCCACCCAGACCCCTCCCTCAACTAATGAAAGATTACATCAAGAGCCTAGTGACGTGCCCCTAGCAACCAATCCAGCATCCAATTTGGTGTGTCCCTCAACCATATCTCATAGTGAAAGAACAATAATATCTTGGTTTAGCTCTAGTCTTTCCGCATCTAACTGACTGCCGATGACTGGTATCCGACGATTATTATTATTAATTTGGTCCTAACCATCCTCCCTCTACGAGTGAGGCAAACCCCCGAATCACTCCACTGCCATACCGTTACGGCCTTTTGACTGCCAAGCTACTGTTGCAGTCAAGGTATACCCCTCCCGTCACAGTGAAAGGACATCCTGAGCGTGTACTGCAACAGAGGACCACCACGAAGTACCCTGCCATGTCTCTCGAAAGCCGCGTGCTTCCTTCCAGTCCCACCAAGAAATCAAGTCGCATGTCGAGCTGAGTAATCAAGTGGACGTGCTCCTCCCATGTCTCTAGACACCTCGATGATCTACCTCGTTGGGTTCTTCACCTTCATGCATGCGGACTGGTCCAAGCGCATCACACAAACATGTTATTAGATCATATGTCTACTCTTTTAATTGCGCTTGCTTTAACAACAGTAATCTACACCTCTTTACCCTAGATTGTAATTAACGAAAGTAATCTACAACCCTTTTTTATCACCATGTCATTTACTGTCAATTACATTTTTGCAAGTTCTAATAACATATTCTACTTAATGTACGATTAAATATATATTATTTCAATCCACATGTTTATTGTTAACATGTTACGCAAAATGTATGATTAAATATAACTTATTTTATTCCATAAGTGTACCTCCTTCTTTCTTATTTAATCATAGCCTTATCTTACACTGTCATTAGAACTTGTTATTAACTTAGTTCTCTTAACTAAGGTTTATTAATTAGTTCCCCTTTTATTTATTATAACACATGTCATAATTCTACTTGTCCCTAGGACAATCCTACCTATTATATGACATTCTCGTTAATGTAATTAATTACAACAGGTTATGCCCCGTTCATCACATTTTCCCTTTTTAACCAAATTTTTACTGTTGTAACTTCCATTTCTTTACCGACTTGTATATTTTCACGTGCCACTTATTTACTTATTTATTCATTTCCTATTATATACATATATGTTTAATATATGCTTAGGCACCAGACCTCTTAGATTAAGTTGATTACTTGCGGATGTTGGATTCGTCGGGCAGTTTCGGGCAGGCTTCTACCATAAGTTGAACTTAACCTTGTGTCTCAGTGTGGTAATCTACAATTTCCCAATTACTGTAAATTTCTATGTAAACTAGGAATATTTATTCTTTTCCATTATCCCTAAATTGTACTGTAATTCTGTTTACATTTACTCTTAAGAAAATATTCATGCTTACTGTAAATTCTATAATTACAGCATTTACAATAATTCCCAATTCAGATAGTTGATTAATGGAAATAGGTTTTGTACAACAGGAATGTTCTCAACATATTCTACAAAAATTTAATCTCAATTAGCACAATTATTCCTAATTTCACTGTAATTTGATTTACGATATCCAATTTGTCATTAACCATATTTTATGCAACATATTCACTTTTATTGTAAATCTCACAAACTCAGTATTACAGTAAATTTAATCCAATTAACAAATTCATATAATAGATTTATACAAAATAATGTTCTTAACATAACTGAAAATGAATTATGCTGCAATTATCACAACTTACATTTATTTAACATGTTAAGAATGACGGGGAATGTAAATGGTAAATATACCATTATTTAAAAAGGTATAATTTAAATCCTCTCACCTGACAACTTTCCAATCCCTGAATCTGTTCCAGATTTTCTATTTCGTGGTCTCCCTAATTGATTCTAATATTAAAACAACCATGGATTCACAAATCTGATACTAAAAGAAGAGGGAAAGAAGGGAAGAAACCTAACCAGATCAGATTTGAGAACTTACCTCACGTTGATCAGAATTCTAGGCACTATATTGTTGATCATTATCTCTTATCTTTAAACCTTGAATCAAAATTCCTAAGAAACTAACATGATAAATCTCTGAAAAGGTTTGGAGAGAAAAGAGAATGGCAGAGCCTAGGCAGTACCTCAGAAAATATGAGTTTAAAGCTAGGTTTTGCTAGTCTATTTATAGGTGTACTAAAAGGGTCTGGTCCATTGGATTTAATTCATTAAAATCTGAACCGCACACACCAGAAATTCTATGTCACAAAACAGATCTGAACTTGCTTGGGTCGACCCGGCTGTCAGTGGGTCGACCCCTGGGTCGACCCATATGTGGAAAGAGGCAGAACATGGGTCGACCCATTTGGTCCAAACGAGTTTTGTGCGACATTGTGTTTTCTGAAATTAATGTTTTATTTAGCAACTTAATTACTTGCTTTATATACTTCTTCTTGATTTATTCTATTCCTCTTACACGCCATTATTAAGCTTGAATTTCAATTCCACACTTGTATATATACATACAATTTTCTGATTTAAATGTCAATTAATAACATTAATTCTCTTTCAAATATAGCTTAGCTCATTTATAATCTTAATGTTTGAATTTCAAATTTTCATGTCTATATATGTATGCAATATTTTGGTTATTACTTCATTAATAACCTAACTTTCAATTCTTTGTCTTTTAATGGTTGCAACTAATTCATTATTTTATTGTATGCATTTATTCCTTTCTTTTCTTAGCTTTCACCTTTTCAATTTTAACATTTATATTCATGCATATATACATGTATGCACAATCTTTATTTATTGCTCATTTAATATTTAATAAATGCGGAGTGTTACACTTGCACATTGGAGAGGACTTGTTGGCTCTAAGTAAGGATTTCACTATTGTCTATGATTAACTTCGTAATTGAAAGAACTGTGCTTCTAACCATACAATATAATTACATAAAGTTGCAACATTGTGGATGTAGGCACACTTGTCGAACCACTATAAATCTCAGTGTTATTTACCTTTTCTGCATTCTATGACTGAAATATTTAGATCCAGGTGTTGAATTGGGAAGTGACAACTTTTCCATGTTAAATATTTAACGCGTCAGGAAGAGTCGAACAAATTTTGGATTGCAAAGGATTTGGATTGCTTGGAATTTAACAATGGTGAAAAAGAAAAGGACTGAGGCTATAACTCAGAATAAAGGAGCCAGGTTGGTAGGAAGCCAGGAGGTTTAATCCACTGGAAATCCCTTAGACTATCTAACTTGGGAAAAATGGATGATTGTTGGAGAATGGAGTTTTGATGACAACAACCTTATTTCAATATTAAGTGATTATAAAATATATACTAACATCTCAATGTAGAATATATATATATATATATATATATATGCATACATGCAAGATTTGTATACATGAAATAATACTCAAGACTGTATAGTTTTAGAGTTTTAGAGATTCAAGAGATTCGGAATTCAGAGGAGATTCAAGACTCATGAGTAATCAAGAAATCAAGAGTACAAGATAAATATAGAGTCCAGTTTATGTAAGACTCTGCATAGCAATCCAGATCAAATTCAAATTCATATTCATATTTTGATTTTCAAATTTCAAATTCTATTCAAATTCTAATTAAGTTTTTCTATTTTTATTTTTATTTTAAACTTTAGTTTTAAAGATTATAAGTTTATATATATTTATATAGTTATATACTTTTATACTTAAATTTTTATATAGTTTTAAACTTTATAATTTTGTAAATATGTTCATATAATTTATGTTTATGATTTCATATGATTTTATACTTTATAATACTTATTTACATCACTTTGTTTTACTTAAAGAATTTTTAGAATTATTTATATATTAAAACATTTGATAATTAATCAAATTTTGAATTTTAAATAATATATGTCGACATACATATGTTGGCATGTTGACATATAACTATCAAATTTTCAGTTTTGAAAGGGAAGTGTCTTTTCACCATTTGTAACGTTCCAGAAGTATTGCAACCTTTAAAATCTCATAAATAGGGGTTGAATTCGAATTTTTTATATTCTTCTTCTCTATCTTTATCCCTTTTCATTCCTCCATTATTATTTCATATTTTTATGATTTCTTCACTTCTAGTCTGCTGATTTCTGTTCTAAATACATAAAACTTCTTCTCTTCTCAATCTCTACTCATTATTCTCTGAATCGAAGTGTTATTGAAGAGTTATTGGGTTGTTGTAATCATTTGGGATTGTTTTAGGATAGTTTGGAAACGATATGTTCCTTATAGCCGTGAAATCAATCAAGGAAGAGTTATTGCATGCATTTAGGATAGTTTGGAAACGGTATGTTCCTTGTAGCCGTGAAAAGTCACTTGATTCTTTGAAAAGGTTTGTTTTTTTTAGGAAAAAGTTGTTATATCTAATGACTGTTGGCCAAAGGACATCAAGATGATCAAGAAAAGAAGAGTTTATGAAAGGAAAGGATATGACTTTTGAGTTTATAGTAGTTGACGTCTCTATTCATTCAAAATTCAAATTCAAATTCAAAATTTTGACACCCAAAAATGAAGATAAATGTTATAACTACAATAGACCAGGCCATATAAAAAGGATGTGTCCTTATCTAGATGATTCAAATTCATCATCGAGCGATGAATAGCCAGAAACCGAAAATTCAAATATGTGTTCCACAGCAATTCAGAATTCAGAAAATGTCGAAGAAATGGATCTAAAAACCAGGTACACTTTAATTAATTTTTAAACTTTTTGGTTAAATGAATGCTTTGATTGTCCTGCATGTTTTCTTTGCTTTGAATTTGAAATTTAAAACTTTAAAATTCAAATTTGAAATTTTAAATTCAAATTTGAAATTTGAATTTTAAAATTCAAGATATCAATAAAATAAGAAATAGTAAATGTAATAATAAAATAAATTTTGGGTGATTGTTAGGATTACTATTATTTCAGGAAATAGTTAAACCTGAAATATAAATTGATAATTTAAAACAAAAGTCACAAAATCATACATTCTTTCAAATTTATGCATGTATGTCGACAAACATATGTCCTTATGTCGACATAAAGGCCTGAAAAATGAAATTCAAAATTTTATTTTCAAAAGCTTAAACTTTCAAACTTCCCTCCATCTTCTAAATGAGAAAATGCCAGTTCAAATTCTAGTCATTAACTTTGTCTGTCTACTTATTTTCTTATATCTTATTTCAAAATATGTATTAAATATATATAAATTGATAAAATTATATAGACATGTTAATATGATATACAGGGTTAATATAATTTTTTGATATTGTTATAAAATATAAATTTATTTATCTTTTATATATAGTTTAAATATGCATAGTTTAATTTATATATTATTCATATGATTTCATAACAATTTTGGGTGACATTATTATTTGTAACTTAATATTTATTTTGATTTCTTATTAATATTTATAAAAGCTTGAATATTTAACCTAATATTTTGGTACAAAAATTATATATATATATATATGATTTTATGTCTTAAATATGTGGTTATAATTTAATTTATATCTAGATTTCATAAATTTTTTATGAATATAGATTTCATTTTAAAAGTTTTAACATATAAATGGTTCTTTAGCAAATTAATATATTTTGATTTCTAGAATTTTAAATTAATTTGTATCAAAAGATTGATTTATATTTCATAATAATTTTAAAATTGTAAGTCCTTTATATATATATATATACACACACAATTATGAATATATGTTTATACAAAAATAGGTTATTTTATATGATGCAATTTTATATTCTCTTTAAAAAGATCTTCAAATTGTACTATATTTAAAAAAAGCACTATATTAAGTTCATTTAACTCCATATTTCTCATAGAATTATTTTAAATATTTTACAACCTATCATGAATATGATTTTACCATTAAATTTTTATCTTCACTATCCTTTCAATCTCTTTTGTAAGTACCATTAACCTAAGTGAAGAAATTAATATATATTACCTTTGTTTAATTCAAATAATTTATAATATATATGTAGATATTACTTTAAGTATCTTTTACAAAAATACATATCATCATCAAATCATTCTGTATCATCATAATATCACTTCATATATTTCTGCATATGATTATAGGATTATTAGAAATATAGCATTATTAATTAAATACATAACATATTTACTTTACCTTGATTGAATTAATTGGCTTGATTGAATTGATTGGATTGGTTGACTTGTTTGGTTTGTTTGATTTGTTTGACTTGAATAACTTGATTGACTTACTTGACAAGGTTAAATTTCATTAGTGGTTGATAGGTTTGTTAGAAAAATATTTATGCATTTGTAGTTGATAGGAGCTTTATAGGTTTTTAGGAAAAATAGAAGTTGCAAGAAATGTTTGGCTTTATATTTTGATGACAACAAAACTTAAGTTGGTTGATTGTTTGGATTAAACTGTTTGGATTAAATTGCTTGAATATTGAATTATCATTACTTAACTAATATTACTTTACTCTTTAGGGAATTAGAGTTTAGGCTAGGTCTAGTCCTTTATTAGATTAAGAGGGAGCTTTATAGTTTCCAGGATTGGTTGAAGTTTCAAGAAGTGTTTTAGAATTGAGATATATTTTTTCTTTGGTTGATTTGATTTAAATTGTTTAGATTGATTGTTTGAATTGCTTGTTTGTTTTAATAGCTTGATTGGATTGATTTGCTTGATTGAATTGATTAGATTACTTAGTTTATTATCCTTCTACTTTAGACTAGTATAGTCCTAATTTTAGGGGGAGTTATAATATTTTAAATTTATAATCATAAATTTTGACGGAAATATAAGGTTATTTCATGGAATATTATATAGTCATTAGGATCATTTATAGTATAGATTTAGGATTTAGTATTAGAATATATTATCACTGTTGGATCTAGATTAACCCTAGAGGGGGTGAATAGGGTTTATTGCAAATTATCGCAGAGTTCAAATATCACAGGATATTAAAACATTCAAAGATCATAGATAACAGAAATAGAAATGCAGAAAAGTAAATGACACAAGATATACCCAGCTTCGGCAAAATCCTGCCTACTGCTGCATTCCTAAGGTTTCTACTAGATGATAGAACAGATCCCGCATACAAGACCATGTACACTTGCGAACCCCTCGCTCCTATTCTAACTCTACGCTCAAAACTCTAGACTGGTCTATATTCCCTAGACCAGATTTCCCCTAGTTTTACAGACACTAGTAAACTTCCATTTAACACCCTAACTGGATTCCCCTAGAATTTTACAGACTCTAGAAACTGATTCAGAATGATTACAGATGGAGTATATAAAAAAACAATACAAATAAAAATAAAAACTAAAAAGTAAAACCTCCCTTTTAAAAATAAACCAAACTAAGGCCTTCAAACAAAATTGGTCGGCCTATTCTTCTTTTATTTGCACCCAATGTCTTTCTCATTGAAACAATGGCGGCTGGAGAATTTGGCTAGGGTTTCTCTCTTTTATCCCAAACTGAATTCTTGGATGTTGATGGAATAAAACTCTGATGCTTGATTCTTTGATTTCTTTGCTCGTCCGATTTGGGATTGTTCTCTGGCTCGATCGAAACTATGATTTTTCTGAATTTTCTTGCTTTGAAATGCTTGAATTGATTTATTGGTTTCGACTGCCTATTGCCAATGGTGTAATGGTGTTTATATAGGATTTAAGAAATCCTAAAATCTCTTATTTCGTGATAATGACTTGCCCTAATTTGTTGAATTTAAGCTGCCTTGATTGCTCGAATTTGCCCCTTTATGATTCTGGTCAATAGCTGATTATTGCTTGTCCATGAATGCTTGCCACATATATGTTTGTTCACACTCGATTTTGTAGCTGCCTTTATTGCTCGAATTTGCCCCTTTAATTTCCTGATACCATATGCGAACAAACTAAGCTTCAATCATGCTCTTTACTGATGACACAACTTTACTGATTTGTGAGATGAAAAACTAAAAAGATTTGATTTGTTTTATTCCATGCTGTCTTTGACTTGATTTTGTGGTCTAAAGTAGGAATGTTTTTATGTCCAGTATTTCAGCAAAACCTGGAAATATGAAATCTTGTCATGCTTGGAAATATTTATTTGATTGAAAATTGTTGCCAAATACGTTTCTTCATTTCTGGAAATATTTAAATGTTTTGGCTAACACTGGAAATCAACTTCTTGTCCATTATCAATTTGTCCACTACCTTAAATGTAAAATATGTTTCAGGAAGAAAAAAATTAGCATTCCATATACATATATTGTTGAAATCTTGTATGCTTGCTTCTTGAATGCCTTTTAAAAGCTTGCCAAATTTGTATTTCCAAGATTGATACAGTCTAAAACAAAACTGTTTTAATGACCAAAAAATGTTTGCAGAAAATCATCTCTTTGCCAAAAAATAAGGGGTTGAATTCAGGAAAGAATTAATTGCTTTCCTTGGTTGATTTCTATAGGTCATTCGAATTTATCCCTGCTATTGTATATTTGGAAAAAATTGAATGATTTCTGGAATGATTTAAACATTTCCAATTTCTGGAAACACATAAACCAGTCACACTTTGTCAAAAATGAATTCAACATTACTATGCATTGTTGTGTGCCACTTTAAAGTTATGCTGTGCACCATTCACCTTGTACATGTGTATGCACACATTATCCTTGTCATGACCACACTTACACAAAACTGGAAACATCTTGAATTGCAAACTTTACTTCTTTCCCCAAAAGAAATGATCATTGAAAATGTTAAAAAGAAACTTCGCTTGTATACTTTCTGAATTGCTCGTACACATATTTGTGTAAACCTTCCATGTTTTTCACTGGTCCATTATTTTGTACTTGCTTGACCATACTTGATCATACTGGTTCATGTTGACTTGAGGTATCACCCTAACATGATGTTGCATGCATGCTTGTTGGCTTATCCTCTGCATGTATGTTCCTACAAAATAAAAATGTTTTCTAAGTTAGATTCTGCATGTGCTAGATTTTTCAAACCAGGAAACTGCTTTTTGATTGTGTATTATTGCACCATGCAATTATGAATACATGCATGATAAAAAAGATGTTTTATCCAAATCTTTTCTTGTCAAATTTTACATTTGCCAAGGTTGCAAGCTTAATCTCTTTCCTTCTTTTGAACCTGTGACTTTTCTTTTCAAATTTCAAAAGAGATTCCCTTTATTTATTTACTTTTTATTTTTTACCCATTTGAACATGAAAAGAATTCTTTGTTGCTCCACTGAACCTCTGCATGTATATTTTCATCAAATTAGTTCACTTGAGCCTTGCATGTTGATGCATGTTGTAAACTGTTGCTTTTGGCCTTTTTTTAACATCTTGCTTGAAATGAAGATCGCTTTGTAGTTGCCAAATTTTCACATGTTCAAAAAATAATAATTGAAACATGCCCTTTTTCACTTTTGTACACTTGTGAACATCACCTGCTTGCATACTTGGTTTCTTGCTTTGTTCTTTGGCTTGATAATTTGTATTAGTATCATTGTGAGCTACTTGGACAGAAAAAAAATGTTGTTCCTCCTTTTTTGTGTTCCATAATTGTAATGTGAATGAGTGAAATGCTGTAGTGAGACAATGACTGTATTTGTGATGAGCGTTTGTAGCGAGGAACAAATGTATAGAATGAGAAAAAATTGTACTGATATTTGTAATAAACAAATTTGATTGAAATAAAATATTATTTTATTGTGTTCAAACAAATTTATCTATCGTATTCAGTTTATATACAAGTACAATATCATGTGAACGAATATGAAATGTGAAATATTAGTGAAGTGTACAAATAGTGGAGTTGTAAAACTGTACTATTTGAAAATTGAAATAAAATATTATATTTAAACAAAATACTGTGTAAATATCTGAATGTCTGTACAGTTGTATTTTGTTTGAATATAAATAATATATTTCTATCTGTGATGATATATGAAAACAGTACAGTAACAAACACATTTAAAATAATAAATATTTGGTTGTTATCATCAAACAAAAATCATATAATTGTGTATACAACACCGTTATATACAACAATCTCCCCCTTTTGATGATGACAAACAAATATAAGATTTTGAGCATAATAAATGTGTTTGACAGTGAATACTGAACTCCCCCTATTTATTAGCTCCCCCTACAGCAAAAAAACTCCCCCTATAACTGTGCATGAGTGAATTTTTTTGAATAATAATGAATTTTCAAAATTAAAAATATTTATAAAATATTCACTCATAAATCAAAATCTCAACCCATTCTCCCCCTTTTGTTATTATCAAAAGGATATAGATTTTAAAATATAGATGATAAATGACTAACAAATACAATATCAGCTTAAGAGGAAGAACGGTCATCATAAATCTCAATCAGTCAAACAAAAATCATAATAAACTAAGAACTGGTGGCATATTTCACATTGTAGAGAATGACGGATTTACGATGAATTTTATATAAAATGAAGAGATTTACAAAAATATGATTTCCAATTATTTTGTAAAATTTAGCACAAAAACAGTGATGGATTTGGACTATAGTTAATAATTCAATTTAAGTGACAAATTCGTATAATATCAAATCCCAATAGCTATCAATCAACAAATCATAATACTTCATAAGATTTCAACACATTTCACATATTAGAAAGATGGATTGATAGGCTGGTTTTTGTACACCAAGGAGAATTTCAGATTAATTTCAATTTATAGCACAATATTTCCTTTTTCTTTTTATTTTATTTAAGAGCACACTGACCACGCATAACCAGAGCTTGGATTTTTAAATGAGGTTTGAGACACACTTATGTATTAATTATATATTTATCGTTTTCAGCTTCAAAAGAAAAAACTCCTCGGTATATACAACCAATATGAATGATAGAAATGTGGTAGGTACAGAAATGGACTATGAAATAAATTTCTAAATTAATTATATTATGAAATATGCTCGACTGTACCGGGATCATTGAAAATTTTCAATTATGACTAATTCTGAAAAATAACATAGTCCAATTTCTATCACAAATATCTTCACTGTTTATTTAAAAAGTTTTTTTTTTAAATATTAAACTCTCCACATTAATATAAAAAACATGACGGATGACAGAATAATGGTAGATAAAGAAGAAGGTCGTGAAATAATTGCCAATTCAAAGATATTATAATAATTATTCAACCATCATGAAAATCTAAATAAAATCTCCTCTTGATGTGAAATATACTGCAGTCACAATTCATCACAGTTTCAAAATCTAATAATAATTTCGATGAATTAAAAATATAGTTCAATTTGGATATTGATTTCAATTTTTGAATGAATAGTCAATAAATAATTTTAAAATTGAAAATCAATTACAAGAGGGATTTGAAAGATCTATACAAGACATGAGAGATTAAAAATATATACAGCAAAACAAATTCAGTACCTCCACTTTATGTCTCTATTAATGAGCATTGTAACAAGACACTGGAGACAAACAAGAATATCACAAACAAAAGAATTTTAAGCACAAAGCCCAAATAGACAAGACTAACAAATCAGGCTTTTTTTTTTATCAGAGCAGCAAACAGTTTTTCTCAAAACAAGCAGTCATTTAAAGCATTTTTCAAATCAAGATCTTATAATCAGAACAACATGATAACCAATTTTAAAGCAGACTTGTCAAGATGATGGTCACATAAGATGATTCATGATCCAAGATTAAAATACAGTTTATTTGAAATCATTTGAGAAATATGAAACTCTTAAGATTCCCTGAATCAGTCACACCAGAATGTAAATTTCAGATTCAAGATATGTGTGTGATTTAATAAATCAATAACTTCAAATGATTTTAAACAAACATATATTCAAATCAAATAATCATGAAATACCAATAAATTTCAAGACCCAAATTTTTCAAGGAATTTTTCAAAACAATTTCTGACATGCACATGAGTAATTTCAGATCATTTACATCAAACTTAAGAGATATTCATGATCTAGAAAATTAAAAAATAATTTATTTGAAATCACTTGAATCAATGTCAAGTTTTGAGATATAATAAATCAGTCACACAAGATTGAGAATTTCAAATTTAAGAGGTATGTGAGATTCAGAATATCAAGTATTTCAGATGATTTCAAACAAACAGATTTCAACCATAAAATGATCATGAATATAAGAAGAATTTCTAGATGTATCACTGTAATTCAAGACATTTCAAAATATCCGAGCCAATTTGAAAAACAATGAAATTTTCACAACTGAGAAGTAGTAGTGTGCTGTAATGACTATAATATTTCAAGCTTTTCTAAAACGAATTAGATGAAACTCAAAACAGCAGAGGTGTGTGAATTTCCATTTAATTTTCAGATCTTCAAAAATTTAGAATTCACATTAACAGTGTTCAAGATATAACAAGAATACATCAACACTGTTATGAATTCAGAAAACAGAAAATAAACTTCAAAACAATTGCAGATATTTACAAATTTATATTCAAGATCTGAAAAAGACTAAAACATCATATTTTCATTCAAGTGAAGCGCATTTCCAGAAAATCAAGAGTTATGCAATTGGAAGTTAATGAAGTCCAAAAGAAGTTACAATGATATAACAGTGACAAATCAAAACAGAAAACAAAGAAAAATAAACAAAAGGGACAGAAGGAGAAATAAACAAAGAAAATAAAGACAAAGAATATTCACAAAGGTGAGTTTAGAGATCATACCAGAATCCAATGTAAATCAGAATCTCTAACTGAACAAATCTTGGCCAAGGAACTATAAAGAATACAGAACAGCTTGAAATCAATCTCTTTTCAGCACAGCAGTTCCTCAACCTTCTTCGGTACCTAACAGTTGAAAGGATCGAGTGGTCTAACAAAATTTGTAAAACCACTCATAGTTTTGTTAACATCTTTCAGTACCCAAACTTGTTTGTATAACAATCCATTTGAATCTACCTTTGTGCCTTTGGTAACCCAAACATGTTTAGTTTTTCCAAAAATCATTTTATTTCTTTTTGGGGTCCACAACTGTTCAACTGGATTGTTATCAAACCAATTCTTATCTCGTTTGTGATTTAAAAACCTTTTGGAATTTTCACAATTCAAATTTTCAGAATGACCCATCTTGAAGCAGTTTGAAGGATTTTTAAAATCACACGAGCTCAAAAAATCATTTCCTTTCCCAAAACCAATACCCTTTTTATTTCCTGAAAATTGTTGATTTTTCAACAACATATTTAAAGATTTTTCTCCGTTAGAGAATTTGATTAGAGTTAATTCAAGTTGTTGAATTTTAGATTTAAGGTCAGAATTCTCTTTCGTTAGATTCGAGCAACGATTAATGTTAATCTTTCTCTTTTCAGTATCTTTCTGTTTCAAAATCAAATTTTCATTTTCAAGGAACTTGATTTTGGTCTTGGATTCAAGAATCTCAGATTCAAAATTAATTTGTTTTTCAAATTCAACTTTCTTGAAATTTTCAATCTCTTTTTCAAGCTCATTTAAAATCAAATCACTTTTCAACAAGCTTTCTTTTTCAGCAATTTCATGGTTGGAATTTTTGATGGCCTTAAAATTATTAAATTCTTTTTGCAAAGAATTGTTTGAATCTTTTAACTCAACATCATTATCTTTTAAAATCAAAATTTCCTCTTTAAGCCTTTGAATATTTTTATTGAGATGAACGACGTCAGTTTTCAACTTCAAACAACTTTCACAGTTAGAACTTTCTAATTTCACGACATTTGTAACTTCTGATTCCAAACAATTAATTTTGCTATATAACTCGTTATTTTTAGATTTTAAAGATTTATTTTTACAATGGAGTTTATCAACGATTTTTGTCAAATCAGTACACATATAAACCAAATCTTCATATGAGAAGCTTTCAGTTTCATCGTCTGTTGAGTCTCTATCGTCTGATCTACTTGAATTTTCATCTGTTTCTTCTTCCGAGCATAGATCCGAATCTGAGTTGATCTTTTTGGGTTTTGAGCTGTTTTTGTCAATTTTTCCATACCTCGTATTGAGAGTATTCCATATTTCCTGCGCAGTTAAACAATGGGAGATAAGGCCATACTGAACATCATCAATATGGGAATATAAGATATGTATAGCATGATTATAAAAACATTTATCTTCCTTATCATAACCATTAATAACAACATCCCAACATTTAAAATTAATAGATTTTAAAAAGGATTCCATTTCTGACTTCCAATTTGAAAAATCTGAGCCATTAAAAATAGATGGAATGCGACTGGACTGACTCTCTAAGGACTGACAACTAGAATGACCCATGACTCTAGAGTTAAAGAAATAACCTGCTCTGATACCACTTGTTGGATCTAGATTAACCCTAGAGGGGGGGGGGGTGAATAGGGTTTATTGCAAATTATCGTAGAGTTCAAATATCACAGGATATTAAAACATTCAAAGATCATAGATAGCAGAAATAGAAATGCAGAAAAGTAAATGACACAAGATATACCCAGCTTCGGCAAAATCCTGCCTACTGCTGCATTCCTAAGGTTTCTACTAGATGATAGAACAGATCTCGCATACAAGACCATGTACACTTGCGAACCCCTCGCTCCTATTCTAACTCTACGCTCAAAACTCTAGACTGGTCTATATTCCCTAGACCAGATTTCCCCTAGTTTTACAGACACTAGTAAACTGCCAGTTAACACCCTAACTGGATTCCCCTAGAATTTTACAGACTCTAGAAACTGATTCAGAATGATTACAGATGGAGTATATAAAAAAACAATACAAATCAAAATAAAAACTAAAAAGTAAAACCTCCCTTTTAAAAATAAACCAAACTAAGGCCTTCAAACAAAATTGGTCGGCCTATTCTTCTTTTATTTGCACCCAATGTCTTTCTCATTGAAACAATGGCGGTTGGAGAATTTGGCTAGGGTTTCTCTCTTTTATCCCAAACTGAATTATTGGATGTTGATGGAATAAAACTCTGATGCTTGATTCTTCGATTGCTTTGCTCGTCCGATTTGGGATTGTTCTCTGGCTCGATAGAAACTATGATTTTTCTAAATTTTCTTGCTTTGAAATGCTTGAATTGATTTATTGGTTTCGACTGCCTATTGCCAATGGTGTAATGGTGTTTATATAGGATTTTAGAAATCCTAAAACCTCTTATTTCGTGATAATGACTTGCACTAATTTGTTGAATTTAAGCTGCCTTGATTGCTCGAATTTGCCCCTTTATGATTCTGGTCAATAGCTGATTATTGTTTGTCCATGAATGCTTGCCACATATATGTTTGTTCACACTCGATTTTGTAGCTGCCTTGATTGCTCGAATTTGCCCCTTTAAATTCCTGATACCATATGCGAACAAACTAAGCTTCAATCATGCTCTTTACTGATGACACAACTTTACTGATTTGTGAGATGAAAAACTAAAATGATTTGATTTGTTTTATTCCATGCTGTCTTTGACTTGATTTTGTGGTCTAAAGTAGGAATGTTTTTATGTCCAGTATTTCAGCAAAACCTGGAAATATGAAATCTTGTCATGCTTGGAAATATTTATTTGATTGAAAATTGTTGCCAAATACATTTCTTCATTTCTGGAAATATTTAAATGTTTTGGCTAACACTGGAAATCAACTTCTTGTCCATAATCAATTTGTCCACTACCTTAAATGTAAAATATGTTTCAGGAAGAAAAAAATTAGCATTCCATATACATATATTGTTGAAATCTTGTATGCTTGCTTCTTGAATGCCTTTTAAAAGCTTGCCAAATTTGTATTTCCAAGATTGATACAGTCTAAAACAAAACTGTTTTAATGACCAAAAAATGTTTGCAGAAAATCATCTCTTTGCCAAAAAATAAGGGGTTGAATTCAGGAAAGAATTAATTGCTTTCTTTGGTTGATTTCTATAGGTCTTTCGAATTTATCCCTGCCATTGTATATTTGGAAAAAATTGAATGATTTCTGGAATGATTTAAACATTTCCAATTTCTGGAAACACATAAACCAGTCACACTTTGTCAAAAATGAATTCAACATTACTATGCATTGTTGTGTGCCACTTTAAAGTTATGCTCTGCACCATTCACCTTGTACATGTGTATGCACACATTATCCTTGTCATGACCACACTTACAAAAAACTGGAAACATCTTGAATTGCAAACTTTACTTCTTTCCTCAAAAGAAATGATCATTGAAAATGTTAAAATGAAACTTCCCTTGTATACTTTCTGAATTGCTCGTCACATATTTGTGTAAACCTTCCATGTTTTTCACTGGTCCATTATTTTGTACTTGCTTGACCATACTTGATCATACTGGTTCATGTTGACTTGAGGTATCACCCTAACATGATGTTGCATGCATGCTTGTTGGCTTATCCTCTGCATGTATGTTCCTACAAAATAAAAATGTTTTCTAAGTTAGATTCTGCATGTGCTAGATTTTTCAAACCAGGAAACTGCTTTTTGATTGTGTATTATTGCACCATGCAATTATGAATACATGCATGATAAAAAAGATGTTTTATCCAAATCTTTTCTTGTCAAATTTTACATTTTCCAAGGTTGCAAGCTTAATCTCTTTCCTTCTTTTGAACCTGTGACTTTTCTTTTCAAATTTCAAAAGAGATTCCCTTTATTTTTTTTTATTTTTTTTTTACCCATTTGAACATGAAAAGAATTCTTTGTTGCTCCACTGAACCTCTGCATGTATATTTTCATCAAATTAGTTCACTTGAGCCTTGCATGTTGATGCATGTTGTACACTGTTGCTTTTGGCCTTTTTTTTTAACATCTGGCTTGAAATGAAGATCGCTTTGTAGTTGCCAAATTTTCACATGTTCAAAAAATAATAATTGAAACATGCCCTTTTTCACTGTTGTACACTTGTGAACATCACCTGCTTGCATACTTGGTTTCTTGCTTTGTTCTTTGGCTTGATAATTTGTATTAGTATCATTGTGAGCTACTTGGACAGAAAAAAAATGTTGTTCCTCCTTTTTTGTGTTCCATAATTGTAATGTGAATGAGTGAAATGCTGTAGTGAGACAATGACTGTATTTGTGATGAGCGTTTGTAGCGAGGAACAAATGTATAGAATGAGAAAAAATTGTACTGATATTTGTAATAAACAAATTTGATTGAAATAAAATATTATTTTATTGTGTTCAAACAAATTTATCTATCGTATTCAGTTTATATACAAGTACAATATCATGTGAACGAATATGAAATGTGAAATATTAGTGAAGTGTACAAATAGTGGAGTTGTAAAACTGTACTATTTGAAAATTGAAATAAAATATTATATTTAAACAAAATACTGTGTAAATATCTGAATGTCTGTATAGTTGTATTTTGTTTGAATATAAATAATATATTCCTATCTGTGATGATATATGAAAACAGTACAGTAACAAACACATTAAAAATAATAAATATTTGGTTGTTATCATCAAACAAAAATCATATAATTGTGTATACAACACCGTTATATACAACAATCACAAGGATATAATATAGGCATAGATTTAGGGGGAGTTATATATATATACACATACATATATATACATATATCTTAGTACTTTAGTATAGAATAATCATACGATATATATAGATAGATATAGTATTTAAGGGGAGTACTTTTAGAATTTCTTTTTGGTAATGCCAAAGGGGGGGGGGAATTATAAAATATAGACTTAGTTTTAAGTAGAGTATATGGGATTCATAATGACAAGATAAGTATTAGAAGGATCAGCATCAACAGATACAAACCGGTATGAATATTTTATAAACTAAGGTTGTCATCATAAAAAAAGGGAGAATGGAGTTTTAATGACAAAAACCTTATTACAATATTAATTGATTATAAAATATATACTAACATCTCTATCTAGAATATATATATATACACACATATATGCAAGATTTGTATATAAGAATTAATACTGAAGACTGTACGGTTTTAGAGTTTTAGAAATTCAAGAGATTCAGAATTCAGAAAAGATTCAAGACTCATGAGTAATCATGAAATCAAGAGTTCAAGATAAATATAGATTCTAGTTTATGTAAGACTCTGAGTAACACTCCAGGTTCAAATTCAAATTCTCTTTTTCAAATTCTGATTTTCAAATTTCTAATTCTATTTTCAAATTCTATTCAAATTCTAATTAAGTTTTTCTATTTTAATTTTTATTTTAAACTTGAGTTTTAAAGATTATATATATTTATATGGTTATATACTTTTATAATTAAATATTTATATGGTTTTAAACTTTATAATTTTATAAATATGTTCATATAATTTATATTTATGATTTCATACGATTTTCTACTTTATAATACTTTTTTATATCACTATGTTTTAATTCAAGGATTTCCAGAATTTATATATATATATATATATATATATATAGATTAAAACACTAAAAATTACTCAAAATTCATATTTTGAGTAACATACGTCTACATACATATGTTGCATTCGGCATATAACTGTCATATTTTCGGTTTTGAAAGGAAGTGTCTTTTCACCATTTGTAACGTTCCAGAAGCGTTGCAACCTTTCAAATCTTATAAATAAGGGTTGATTTCGAATTTATTTATTTTCTTCTTCTCTATCTTTATCCCTTTCCATTCCTCCATTATTATTTCATATTTTTATGATTTCTACACTTCTACTCTGCCGATTTATACTCTAAATACATAAAACTTCTTCTCTTTTCACTCTCCTCTCATTATTATCTGAATCGAAGTTCTATTGAAGAGTTATAGGGCTGTTGTAATCATTTGGGATTGTTTTGGGATAGTTTGGAAGTAGTGTTCCTTGTAGCCGTGAAATCAAGGAAGGAAACGGTGTTAACCTTGTAGCCGTGAAATCAAGGGTGTTGTACTTGGATATTGATATAGCAATAAGATTCTGTGCAATCCAGCGTTGCGTGAGACTGGATGTAGGAGCAATCCAAACTAGTATAAAATGCGGTGTGTTCTTTCCTTCTATGCATTTTATTTATGTTTATTTCTGTGCTTGTGTTCAATTTTGTGTCGTGGTTATCTTTGTGATATGTGATTCATATAGTAGCTAGATTAGTTTTATATTTTCTTTAATTCCTTGAAAACACTATTCACCTTCCCCTCTAGTGTTAGTTTTCCCTTAACGATCCATTCAACATTCTCTAACAGAAGTGAATAAGGATTTGCATACATGTATGCAACGGCACGAAGAACTTCATAGAAGGCAAGAAGAAATGATGAATACATTTATTACTCGGATGGAAGGATTTGAAAGGCCGACAGGCCAAGGAACTTGCGCTGGAACAAGCGCGCATGGCTCTCAAGGTTTGTAGGAGTTGGGGGCAGTTCCCTAAAATCAGCCCAAGCTAATCCGGCTCGGCTAGGGGCATCTCCCCTAATCTTGATGGAAGTGTGGTTCATAATTATCTAGTTTATCAAACTGTGGGATCTAGAGATGAAAATGTGACCCAAGCATCAGTGTGCATGGGTATAGTTGCTAGAAGACTCCTACGGCACCGAAAGTTAGGTTTACACCCATGACAGCTCCTAGGTTTACACCCATGACAGCTCCTCAGGTCAAGGCTGAAGCGGATGTTCGGGTTGGAAATCAACAAGTAGATCATGTAGGATTAAACAATGGGGGAACGGTGCAGGATTGGAAGATTGAAGGCAGTTGCTTGGAAATGAAAATCAAATTGCGAATGTGATTCGATGATTTACTCAAGTTGGAGTGTTTCACTCGAATTTGAAATGTATTGATCTAATCTTAGCCCATTCACTCAGGAAATAAGGAATTCTTAGAATCTCCGGATTCAAATTACCAGTTATGGATGCTTATGATGGTAGGAAGGATCCTACCATTCACTTGATGCATTATATGCAACACATGGAGGTGCTAGCGGTGTCAGATGACCCCATGGAAAAAATGCTTTCTAGTCTATGTAACAGATATTGCTATTGTATGGTTATGGCAATTGAAATCGAAAAGCTCTGAAAGTTAAAATATTTTGGTTGAAAAATTTACTGAGCATTTCAGGATTCACATCTCTCAGCCAAGAATGTTATGACTCTTACAACAATCAAGCAAAGGTCTGAGGAAACTTTGCGAAAATTCTTGCAAAGGTGTAATGCAGTGGTAGCGTCGGTTGTTGACTGTACATATCTATGGTACTGATAGCCGTTGTATCTGGAATCCTGGATAAGATGATTTTCAAGATCTCGCTTCATTAGTACCCATCGAGGGACCTTAGTGAATTTGGCTTAAAGCAGACAAATTCCTATAGGAAGAGGATGCAGGAACTAATAAGGAAGTTATCAGTGTTAATTTGGTTAAGTGCGAGGGACTGTCCGATTTTAGAAAGGAAAAGGATAAAGGTAAAGGTAAAGGTAAAGGAAAGGTGTGAGAACCCAAACCCTCATGCCATGGAAGAAAGGATAATCATTGGAATATAACACATTAATCACATCAGCAGATTACAGATAATAGCATAACACATGAAATCATAGAATAATATACATCGTCATAACAACGGAATCATAAACGTCATCATCATCAGAGTTACACAGATACAGGATACTGCTTAGTACATAAAAGAGATAATCAGTCTACATCGGAATCAAATGTACATATGCATAATATAGGTAATGTCTAAAAGGTCCAAAATAATTGATAAAAGATAGTCTTCGTCTTCAGCCAAAAGAGCACCCCATGCTATGGTGCATATCCTAAATAAAGCCTGTTACATGTTTACTTGGCTGTCCGTGTAAAAATAAGGGCACCCGAGTTTGCAAGTGAAAAACAAACTTCGAGTCAGTCGTGGGACCAGTATGAGAAATCTTACTTAACTTATTTAATAATAAGGCTATTCAAAGGAACACGCCGCTAACGCGGAACGGGTTTACTCCATTGGATTTCTAGTGCATGAAATAAAGTAAATCATTCAAACAACGCAATGCTTTTTAGAAAAATAAAGCATTATAAGACTCAGGTCCCATCTCATAATGCAACGCAAACCATAGGATAAAGTTTTACCTTATAATGGCCAAATACGCTTGATACCTATAAAATAAAAATCATTTGATATTATTATTAGTGTCTAGTCAGTTTAAAACACTTTCAATATAAATATATCAATCCTAGACGGCATAGCTACCATATATTAAGTCGCCATATAGGTTTACAATCAAAACCGCATTTGGGTTTCCATCGTGAGTTAAGGCAAAGGATGGTTCCTTCTGATTCGAGTCACCTCTAGCAAGATGACTAAGGATCACACCTACAAGCAGCCTTGGATCTTGCAGGGTCGGTCCACACTTACTTTAGTAGATTAATTATTCCTGAACAATACGTTTCTCGGTCTTATCGAACCTCTAAAATGGTTAGTACGTCAACCAATCATATCTAAGGCGCCTCCAATCCATTATCCACATAAGTAAATATGTCCGGGCTCCATATCATGGCACTACATCTAGCTAGAAAGAAAAGCATGCACTCCCTGTTGTCCCTAATCCCATTTCTGACACATACGGGGTCTGAGGCTCGTGAATTAACGCTATACACAAAGCTATGCTAATTAAAGTTTTGCTTTGATCATCAACAACAAGACTCTGCTTTTCAACAAAAGCCTTGATCGTTTGTATCTTTGCATGCCATATTGACAATTCACGCCATACGATTGATGTATATCAATATATAACCTATGAGCTCATACATCTCAGAGAAGTGTGTTAAGCAAGAGAATAAATTCTCCACCACGAAACATATATATATTTAATAGAAATCAGTCAACACATAATGAAATCCAACGTCAAACACATCCATTTAAAGTCTGCTTTGGGTCTGAACAAAACCGGAGGCACGTTATTCATCGTTCCATATGTCCAATACGGAAGAGAGGCCTTCGCATATCCGGACAATGAACAAGACGTCCGGACAACTACCACTATAACCCCTTCCTGAGCGCTAACCAATCCAGGGCATTAGTAGTAATCCATTCGGTGTGAAGATCGCGGTTTTCAACCACCGCCTTCAATATCTTCGATTTTTTGTCGTCGTTCAATTATTTGAAATGATATTTAACTCAGCCTTTTCAAATAATTCTTGAATATATATAATTCAAACCGTTTCTTTCCTTGGTTAAATTAGCTGACATTCTCAATTCAATTCGTTTCTATAGTTTCATGTCAAATAAATCTAACTGTCAATATTATTTTATAAACCAAGTGAAATTGCTTTATTTCCATTCCAAATCATTTATAATATTTTAAAATGATTTATCGCTATTTTTATTTATATAAAAATAGTTCATTTTAATCGAACGACGTTTCAGGTCATTCTGCGGCCCTGGCGCTGTTTTCATCCAGATTTGAATTACACATTTCTCGAAATATAACAGTTGGATTTTAACAAAAGTATTATCATTGGAAAGATATTTCCAAAGAGAATCTAGCGGTTCCATTTTCCGGAAAATCCGATGGTCGGATCTCCCGGTATAATCATTTAAAATTACGATTCGAAAACGCGAACTACCGCGCGCGATTCATTTAATTTTTTTTATTATATATAAATTATATAATTCGTTCGATGACTTCCAAACTATTTATTCCTTCAAATATTTGGCTAACGCTTTTAAATTTTGGAAAATTTCGCCATAACTTCCTTTGTACGGGGAGGGTTTGAAAATTTTATTGGGTCGTATTAGGCACCCAATAAATTAATAAAAAGCATACACAATTTTTAGTGACCTATCTATGCCCAAGGGATAGTGTAAAGTTCATATCTCATGCCTTTCCCAGTGTTGGAAATGAATAATCCATGTGACGTATATAAAATCAAGAGAGACGTGAATTATTGTCATCTCCGGACCCGTGTGGGGGTTTTATTAATCCTGCCACGAGCAAGGTTACATGTATTCCTTAACTATGTCCATAATCAGTCTTCAATTCAACCTGTATTACAGTCATCGCCATACGAGCATCTTGCTCGTATGGTAATCCCAACCTCGTCATATAAGCTCCAAATGCTTATATGGAATATGATATGAGATGTTGTCTTCTTAAAGTATGTCATGTGGTGTAGTTCATAATTTAGTTGTTGCTATCCTATGGCGTGGTTTATAATCTCACACAGAACAACTATCACAACATATCCAGTTTCATTCACATGAGTTTATATAATAGTAAAATTGCGCATCCAACTCATTAAGGTGTACCTATTTGTCGAGCATGCAAATTTATTCTTTGCTCAACAACAAATCCATTTACCTGTTCATCATGTGTGTGTATATGCATATCTAAGCTAAAAAAATATTTTTAGCGAACAAATATTTATTTCAACACATGGCTATTTTTAACACTTCATATACATGTTAAAAATAATATTTTTAATGAACAAATATTTATTTCAACACATGCTATTTTTAACACTTCATATACATGTTAAAAATAATATTTTTAATGAACAAATATTTATTCAATACATGGCTATTTTTGACGCTTCATAATATTTTTAATGAATAAATATTTATTTCAACGCATGGCTATTTTTAACACTTCATATACATGCTAAAAATAATATTTTTAATGAATTTTTTTTATTTCAACACATGCCTATTTTTAACACTTCATATCCATGTTAAAAATAATATTTTTAATGAACTAATATTTATTTCAACACATGGCTATTTTTAACACTTCATATACAATGTTAAAAATAATATTTTTAATGAACAAATATTTATTTCAACACATGGCTATTTTTAGCACTTCATATACATGTTAAAAATAATATTTTTAATGAATAAATATTTATTTCAACACATGGCTATTTTTAACATTTCATATACATGTTAATAATAATATTTTTAATGAACAAATATTTATTTGAACACATGGGTATTTTTAACACTTCATATACATGTTAAAAATAATATTTTTAATGAACAAATATTTATTTCAGAAAATTTCGGCATTATAACGGTGCAATAGTAGAACCGGGAAAATAATATCTAGCATTATCCCTCTCTTGATACTGGCACGCACAATACACATCAACAATATTCCACAAATCAATGATAGGGTTACCAAACCCATATTCCACAATTTTTCCATAACACAATTAATTTAATCCCATTTCAATTTCAAACAATGCATATATATCATATACAACGCATATATATTATATACTTCACATATATATTTTTCACAATGCACATGTATTATATACATCACACATCTATTTTTCACAATGCATATGTGTTATATACTTCGCATATATTTTTTTTCCATTTTATTTTGAATTCAGAAATTTCACTTTGGGTTTCGCTCCTCCTTAATTCGTAGCTAGCTCTAAACACCTCCTATTCGCTTATTGAATGTAGAATACGTTGTCACGAGTCCAATGTGTCATGTTTCATTGGATTTCAACATTGTATGAGCAAATGGTGCCAAATTAAAGATTAATGACTTTTTAAATTAATTAACAAAGTAACTAATTAAAAATAAACCTTTCTTCCTCTTCAAAATATACAGGACAACGTTCAACACTGTCGTTCGAAACTAGGGCTTGAAATCGCACCAAATCCGTGAAGCTTGAAGACAATCGGATGGTACCACGTGGAAGAGCTCCGAGAGCTGCGCCTATGGTCCCCAATCATATTGAACTCGGTGGCGGTTGGTGGCTCAAATTTGCCTAGGAACGGCAGCGGTTTGAGAGGGCGATTCGAGAAAAATACTGAGCGTTAGGTAATCAAACCCTTATGGATTTGAAGAACACTGAGAGTATAACAATATTGCTTTAGAAATTTTTTGATTTCATTGTGTCGATGGAAAGTTCTTGAGAAGAGAAGTTGGGGCAATTTTACGCGTTGGATCGATATGAGTGCGCTGGGTTTTCACAATAAATGAAATTAGGGTTTGTGAATTTTAATTGGCCCACATACATACATTAATTCCAAAAATGTTTGTTTTCACATCCGAACTCCAAATCAAACCCAACGACTATCATCTCTAACTAAATACCCCCATTCCGGACATAATGGAGAATGTTTTGTAAGCCAATTCGACTGTTTCAGTTAGTTTTTCTCAAAATTAAATTATATAACATTCAATATTGAATTTGAACATACATTTTAATTTACCGAGGCCACATACTAACTCCAAAAATTATACAAACTGGAATCCAGCTATGTTTAGATGATATGGTCCTGACAAAATTAATTTCGTTGAATTTGGAGTCCGTCTGAAAAATGGTCTTTTAACTGATCGATCCAATTCAACTAAAATTACCAAATGCATTTTTATTCACTACGTTCATATATTAATTACAAAAATTATGGAATTTTAAACCTAGCAATAATTTGACATTCCAGATCCAACAAAAGTGGTTTCATAGAAAACGAAGGTCGTTTGCAAAATGGCTATTTTTAAGGGCTATATTATAATTAAAAAATCGAAATTTTAAATTTGGACTCATTTTCTGACAAAATTACCTTAAAAATAATTTTTAAATTGGTTCTGAATTACAGGATTGTTACAAAAGGTCTCATTTGGAAGTGATCGGAATGTGTTTCAACGAAGGAAGCCCACATCCCTTCGTATACGGAACTTGCTTCTTCTTTAGAAGAAATATACTTAGATGTTAACCTAACTGCTCCCTTTAAATTTCCTCCTAAGAGGGAGCCAACTCTCAAGGAAAGAGATTCTGATTGAGTAACGTGTCAAACATGGAAAGATGACACAATATGTTAGGAATCAAACTATAGTACCGAAATATGCGTAATTGCCCGCATCTGCTCGGCATAGCAGCAAGTCACACTATACCAAAATAGCAAATTTGGCGCACCAGGATGCGGAGATTTCATATGCCTGAAAGCCATATCAAATTTGATACAGCTAATTGTCGTATCAAATTTCGTTTGTTGGAGCTCAACCGATCTGCACCTCCCCCAACCCCTAAAATCTAACCGTAGATCTTTGAAGCTTCGGATCAGTTCATATAATACGGCCTTGAGCCGTATCAAAATGACATGATATATTTTTCGTTATCATTTTTATTTTCGTCCCTTCCCTCCTCGCTTTTTCATTTCAGTCGAAATATAAAAAATCCCTAAACGAAAAAATGTCTTCCCTCCCCTCTTCTCCAAATCAAACCCGCTTCCCCAAACTGCGTCTTCAAAATCAATTGCTCTGGAAGGGGAAGAAAACGACATGTTTGTTTTCTTGTCATATCTCTATGTTTTTCTTCTCTAGCTTTCTCATATCGATACAACGCTTTTCCTTTTGACTCGAAAGGCCGGAATTCAATTTCTGCACGCTCCGGTGAGTGGTAAGGAACAGGCTCTCTACTTAGCATTTCACATGTTACTTTTTAGATTCGAAGCTGATTTGATTCATTCGACTTTAATGGTTGGTTGAACTTTTTATGTGATATTTAAATGTTTTTTATCTACGACCATCATTTTTAGTTTACAGCTATTGTTGTATCAAATACTTGAATTTGATTCTGTTATTTTTGTTAACTGTAGTGGTTTCGAGAAGCCATTGTATTAAAATCAAAGTAGATAATACGAGCAATAGAGAATGTGTGTGGGAAATTTACTCCAATTTCTTTCGGAGACATCTCTTAGTATTATGTAGAAATTGGATAGTTTAGCAGCATATTTTCAATCTTTATGCAAGATTGCAACTTGCTTCTTTGGTTAATATGTCATTATCTTATGGTGTACCTTAAATTCAAAAGTGAGACTTTTGGTATTAAAAGCTAGTCGGTATGCACACTTGGTTAGATATATAGTTGTAAGTTTCTTTTGCCTGTTTAAGTTAAGGATGACTTCCTTCGGACAAAGCATGTCAGTTATGCAAAGAGATAGATCGTTACAAAATGATGGAGAAATCATGGATACTATTGCCCTCCAAAATTACCTCATTATCAACCTTACCTATATGTCGCTAGATTTCTGTTCTGTTTATCAAATTTTGTGTACTCACGGAGTGTCTTATCATAAAAGAAATAGTCGTCCAGTAGAGAAGTCAAAGGCAAAGGGAATGCACATTAAGCAGTTCTTTCTCCATTACATTGCGTGCTTCGTTTTAGGATTTTTGATAGGATTTACACCTTTTTCTTCATTAGATGTACACAAGAACTTGGTGACTAAGCACGAAGCATTTTTGATTGTGAATGACATTGTGGCTGATAGATCTTATAAAAAGACAGATCTAGTAAAAAATCAAAATTGCTGCACTTAAGGCAGAACAGCCTCTGCCGAATGGGAGTTTGGAGATAACATATAAAAAGGGAAGTTATAATGGTATAGTGCATTTCGCAGATGACGACACGATGAACTCAGTTGAAATCTTTGACCAAATGCGACAAATCATGTACGTGTTCCTTTTCTTTATTTGTTATTATTTTTAGTTACACAGATCTTTTTATTAATGGTTAAATTAATGTTTTTGTTTACCCAAAAGCATTGGTTTTGGATGAAAGTTTGTATAAGGTCAAACCTGCATTCAATTGTTGATATCAGTCCTTCTTTAACATGTGCAAACTAGAGGTTGTTGGATAGATCATGATGTATATGTAGATGCTACACATCTAAAAGCCATTGTTTTTTCTTAGAAGTTAGGACCACTGTCGTCTTAACACTAGATTTGAATCTTACTCATATTTGTTGTTAATTAAGATAACAATATTTCTGAAAATACACTCATAGCGGAAATTTTATTGCTATGTTAGTACTCTTTCACAATTATTTTTACTTTACGATGACACACTAATGGTCAGTCTCAGGTATTCGCTGGTGCATTTGCTGTATTGGTGGCCGATGCAGATTGTCTATTGTGTTATGAAACTGGTTTGTAGATATTACTTTGTCTGCGAATTTGTGTAAACTTTGTTTGTGGATATTATATTCAACTTAATTTTTAAAAATGATTAATAATTATGTTATTACATAATAGTGTATGAACTAATGACACTTGTGATGTATTGCCCCATTCATTGCTAAAGTATGAACTGAACTATTGATGTATGAACTACTGAAGTTTGAAATAGCATGTATCATTAGTGAAATCTAATTGTATTTTTTTATTTTCTTTTTGAATTAGATATGGCTCATGGCCGTATCTAATTTTCAAATATATACGGCCATGAGCCGTATCTCATTATCAATTAGATATGGCTCATAGTTGTATCTATTTGAAAATTAGATACGACCATGAGCCATATCTATTTGAAATTAGATACGACTATGATCCATATCTAATCGACAATTTGGTTGTGCTTGTGGCGGTAAATAATTGACAATTAGGCAGTGCTCGTGGTCGTACCTAATTAACAAACACACCATAATTTGACACGACCCATAGCACTACCTAGTTGCATTAGATACGGTCTAAAGCACTGCCTAATTTGTTGTTTATTAAAGTGTCAGGACATGACCTACATGGATTAATCATTGATTGATTTGGATTTCTATAAACTCTCTAGATTTGTGGCTTTTGAATATGGGATTTAGGATTTCTGGTTCTTTGGCTTTTAGCATTTGGATTTTTGGCATTTTGGTTTTATGGTTTTTGGACTTTGGCATTCTGTTTTTTTGGATTTTGGATTATGGCTCTCTGATTTTCTAGTTTCTAGGTGTTGATTTTTCAGTTTTTTATTTTTTTGGTTTTGGATGGTTAAGTCTACCTACCCACGTGTAGAAGCAAGACTCCAAGGCATTCTTTTTGCAGACAATAAACCATATATCACCTAATTAATGAATTTGTAATAAAAAACGACTACGTCGAATTACTTACACACACACACACAATTATACGTAATCTATAGGTATACTCTATGCCGGATTATGAACCATTAGGTTTTCTCTTACATTTATAAAAAAATTAGAACTTTTTGGAACTCTAACAAAATTACTTCGCTTGTATGGACTATTCTCGTGAAGTATGAAATCAAAAATTGGAATTTATAACTTTTAAGACTTGGTGAGTATGGACTATGCTCATCAAGTATAAAACTCTTATAATGGTTTCCAAGTATGGATGATGCTTAGAGGAGTCAGACCGTTTTGTCAGGACGTGGCAAGATTGCTTGGTTCAGGTTCACGTATGGACTATACTCGATTGGTTATGGGCTGTTTTGTCAGGACTTGGCAAGACGACTCAATTAGTTTTTTGTAGGTACAGATTATACTTACTCAGGACAGACCCAGCGAAGTCACAGATTTATCGGATTACTCTGGTTTCCTGGACATTTGGATCTTATAGACTCAAATTTTAGATATTCTGGATCGGCTTTTCTTTATAATACGATTCAGAGCGATCGTGAGTTTTCAGGGGATTATGGTTTTCTATTAATTCAATCCGGCGTGACCGTTGTTTTCTGGCTTTCGGTTTTGGATTTCTATTCTGTCTTCTATTGAATTACGGCTTTTGAATTTGTGGATCTAGGGATTATACAAAATATGTATTCCACAGATAGACATGATTTAGTGGACAAGTGTTGACCCTCCTTTTTACAAGGCAATCAAGCTTTTGATTTCTGACTATTGGAGTACTCAAGACATGAGTACGGACTTGGGAAAGCTCGAAACAATTTGGATGAAGTCGTCAAATTCACGAAAATTTGATTTTCGGTTAAGTGTTTTGGGATCGGTATGTATCCCAGAAACACATTAGGGATTGGTAGAAATCATGGAGCTTTAGGATTTGGAAAAATCTCCTAATGATCTTGGGATCGGTGTTGAGAATTCGTATTCCAGGATTAGTATTTTGGAAATAGTATCCCTGAAGATATAAATTTGGCTAACACTTTGTAATGTCCCATATATTTATAGTAAAATATTTATTTGTAATTAGATATGGATTTATAATATATAATTCACTTATAAAACGAAGTTTGAATGTTAAATTTATATTTTAATTTATAATCGATGTGACGGCCCGCCCTGCACCAGCCGACATTTCCAATGAAAATGCAAAATACTGTCTCTAAAACAAAATGAAAGAGATACACCACTAATGCCCAAAGTAGTGACCAACAACAACACAGGGAGAATATATATATCATACGTGGGAGCCTCCTGCTTATCTCCGGTACAACTACTCGTGTATAATCACCTGACCTGTCTCTAGTCTGCCCGTTTAAGAGCACCCAGGGTAATAAGAAGAGACATAAAACTCTAGGTCAGATAAAAGTCTGGTATGAGCGATAAGAAGCAAAACAGAACAATAACAGGTATACATAACCATACCTGAACCTGCAACCAAAGAGTTAGCACAACAGGATGTACAATACTCTAAGGTGACACTAACACATGGTGTCAAAATAATGGGGAGGGGTGTGCGTGTCATGGTGATAGCAAATATCATACATAGCAATCTTCCTCACATCTCTCACTCAGTGCTTAAAGCATATGATATCCACCACTTTGATCATCCAATTCTTTGTTACGATCACTCTGCCCCATGGAGTCATGATGGCTCTACTGCACTGATTCGTAACCACTAATACTTTGATTAGTCCACGTACTCTACCCCATGGAGTCATGACAACTCCACTGCACTGGCTCATAGCCTTGCTACGATCACTTTGCCCCATGAAGTCATAACAGCTTCACTACACTAAACCATAGCCAATATCCATCTCTCCGTGATGAGTCAAAGCTATAGACATCGACAACCCCTTTGCACATGTCCCGCAGCAAAGTCCAATCATGAAGTTAACTCGTTGGTTCCCATATGGATCTTGAGTTATAACTTCTCACTTGGACTCCCCTTGAATCTCGGGTTTTATCTCTTCCGGATCGGTTCGGCGGTCATAGCCCACGTCTTGGTTTGGTTTGAATATACGTAGTGCTCCTGTCCTCATTGGTTTGGTTCAGTCACCCTTGCTCGGTTCGGTGGTCATAGCCCTCTGGTTCGGTTTGGATGATGCTCCTGCCTCGGTTTGGTTCGGATGGTGCTCCTGCCTCGGTTCGGTGCATATGGTACCCCATGTCCAGGTTTCGATCCCTATCCCTCCTCTGCCTCATATCCAGTCTGTAGCTTCCCGATCTGATCCCATCTTAGTTCATGTGGCCTTCCTTGTTGCCATGCTTTTCCTCTTATGCTAGGTTTTGATCCGAATCGAATTCCCTTGCCCAGTTCTCTTATCCGATCCGAGCCCCATATCCGATCCGATCTGAAACACTACACATTTCTTGCAACTTTTCCAACGACTGTTTTACGCCATACGACGACGTTTTCTACCATTCTAATCAATCACAAAGCATACCATACAGTCATAGCAACATAGAGTGTAACACCCCACGTCCATTAATGTCACTCACAAAGGGAATGCATTAACTTCCATGGAGGTTTTAAGTGAATATAGAACAGTAAAATTACAACAAGACAGATATAAAATAGAACTTGGAAATTCAAAAACTTTATTTCATTGTAGCAGAAGTCAAAATATGTTTGATTACATCATAACACCATATTCAATGTCAAGTACAATATCTATCTTGATAAAACAAGTACATAATCCCATTACATGAATAGCCATTAAAAAGAAAGATAACAAGCTGGACTTTACTTCAGCAGTCCAAGCTTTCCAGAAGATAAGCGATCCAACTAGACTCCACTAGAACTTGGCCCAACCTGCGGACCTGAAGGGAGAAAAAGGATGGAAAAGAGGGGGTCAGACATAAAGTCTGGTGAATATGATAATTCTACAATACTATTACCAAAATAACTGGACTAAGGCATAAGCTGGAAAACAAGAAAATGTCTATGAAGAGCAGATTAAGGACATAGACAATCACTAAAGGCAACGTTATAGGCGCTCCTAAATACTAAAGGATAAACACTATACTGCACCACACCAGTCACCCTAAAGATTCATCCCACTTAGCTTCACTTAGAAACTTTCCCAATGGCTTTACGTACCCCTAGCTGACTACATAGGTGCCGCCTGCCCCTATCTCCACTAGGTGTACCCTACTTCCCATTATTCGATCGGCTCCCTAACTCGTAGATACCCGTGCTGGCCCCACAGTGGGGTGTATCACTCCCCTAAAGTGGCAACCTGATACAACGGACATGCACGGCTTATACCTACATGATGCAACAACGTCTTACCTACCAGCCCGGGTCCACACACGCATATGAAACCCGTTGGACTTGCGTTGCCACCGCTCCCTGTTTTGGCCTCTTATAGTCAAACCCAGTATGCGTGTCCCGTCCTCGACTTGGGTCGAGCCCACAAAGATACGTTTTGGGATACTGGTTGAAATGGGCCCCCACTATTTACCACAAGCATTCCACCTAAGCTTGTCCCCATTAGTCCATCCCACTTAACCCACTTAGTCATGTTCATTTACATGTGTGTTTGGTTAAGTCTAATCGTATTTCAAATGCCTCTAAAGGCAACCACCAGATTCCTCATGCCACCCAAGGCACCTACTTAACCCCCATGTCCCACCTTACATGATTATCTGGTTAAGTATTTCTTAGTTCATTAAGGCCATAACCTCATAAAGACCTCTCACATTAGACTGGCATTTATGGTAGCTGGATTTGCCGGGCGGGTCCGGGCAGTCTTACACCATAAAAGAGTCTAACCTCGTGTCTTTACAACTGTTATGCTTTAGTTTGGGCCTAGGACCTCTCACATTGGGCCGACATTTGTGACTACTGGATTTGCCGGGCGGGTCCGGGCAGGTTTACATCACAAACGGGTCCAACCTCGTGTCCTAAGCATTGATTATTAATAATAATCCACTTTCCCCCAATTTTAATAATTCCCTACTTGAATTATTAATTACTTCCAATTTTTAACAATGTCCATAATTGACTCAATTATGGACATCCATTCATGGTATGCAAAATCTTACAAAATTGCACCCAATTTATTAATTCCTAATATTACCCCTACCCCACGTTTGAATGTTTATTCGCAAAATATATGTTAGACTCGAATAGCCTAACTCATAGCATAAAAGAGATTATCATAATAACAACATGTATATGTGACCAAATGAATCATAATAAGGGGTGAAACTTGCATATGTCCAACTTGCATAGATTATACATGTCATGGACCTAAAGGTGTCAACTTGTTCAAAATTCACCTAATATAATCTCAATCAATTTTCATAAACTTACATATGAACATGTGTGAATCAACATCATCTAATTTTTTAACAACATGGTTTTATATGGGTACACCTAACTCAATAGGCAAATTCCCATAATCAAGTTTTATTTAATTATAGTTTCAAGTTTATGGGTACACTTAACCTAATAGGCAAATTCCCATAAACAAGACCCATTTAAATTAAGAAAAAAAACATAACTTTAAGCATGATCCAACAACATCATGATTTTTCAACATAATATAGCATGATTTATAACATGGCATAGTATGATAGTATAACATAGCTTGACATGATTCTCAACATAGCAGGACATAGCATAAGAGAATTTACAACATAGCAGGACATAGCATATATAATTTACATCATACGACAACATAATAACATAATAAGAGATCCACAATATATAGAATTTACAATTACAAATTACATCACTTTCTTGTGATCCATTCATAACTGAGTCAAATTAGTTTGTAATAGTCTTGTGAGAATCATCATACTCACCAACAAAAGAAAAGAATTAGAGAAAGAGAGATCTTTTGATTTGATTTGTGTAGATTTAGTTGTAGATGATTAGGCTTCCTCTTCTTAGTTTGTGACGGCTATGCTGAACTCCATGGCAGCAGCATGACGGTAGCTTCTCTAATTTTACAAGTGATTTAGGTCTAGGGTCTACCCACTTATTTATAGATTTTAGAATTCATTTAGGCCATTAGATTTAACCTAGAAATAACCGCAGCCGTTCAGACAAGATGGGGTTTATCTTGTTGACTCAGCAATGAGTCAGAAGTGACTCAGCAAACACTCAGCATATTAATAAACTTCTATTCATGTCATAAATATATATATATTTTCTACAATGTACATATTAGATACATCCCCCTTTACTTATTATTGTTTTTATATACATATTAGATACATCCCCTCTCTCACACACTTATTAATATTTTTATATTCATATTAGATACATCCCCTCTCTTACACACTTATTAATATTTTTATATTCATATTAGATACATCCCCTCTCTTACACACTTATTAATATTTTTATATTCATATTAGATACATCCCCTCTCTTACACACTTATTAATATTTTAGCAACTTTAGTGTTAATAGAAAATTCGGGGTGTTACATTCTCCCCTCCTTTTAGGATTTCGTCCCCGAAATCTTCAAGTCTGGAAGAATGTATATCCTACCATCCAAACGTCCATCTACTCATCCATCATACACAGGCATCCATTGTCCTTAAAAGACTTCTAATGCTTTCATGTTTAAATGCACAGTGTGTGTATATGTCCGTATCTAATGCAAAATCAGGCGGTCCACTGATTCAGTTGACCTCCTTAATGCAACTATGATCGTGCCATGCATCCATTATGTATGCAAAAGATTCTTAATGCCACATAATACTTCTATATGCGTGCACAACCATCATCTGAATGCAGCATCCACATGATAATACAACCATTGTTCATCCATTTTACTAAATACATCCATATATATGCAATATGCAATATGTAGTGACTGAGCCGATCTAGTGCCTAAAGTGTGTGTATATATGCATCCACGAGCAACCACTAGCAAACACTTGCATCCATTTTGCATCCATCATACATAACATGTCTCAAACACATGTTTCAACCATAGGATTATCCTAACTAAAGGTCAAAGATACTAATGAGAGGACATACTAAAGATAAGATAAGATAAGATAAGATAAGCTAAGCGATAAAGGAGAAATTAAAAGACATACCCTCAAAAAGAAAAGGGTACAACGAACGCATCTTCTCTTCTGTCTCCCAAGTTGCGTTGCTCTCATCATCTCCCCGTTGCACTTTAACCAGTCTGACCTCTCGATTCCTCAACTTTTTGATCTCCGACCCAAGAATGCATGTAGGAGCTCGTCTAATTGTTGCATCACGCTCTATTTCCACCTCTTTAAGCAAGCTCGGCTCTACCACCTCCGCGGTCTTGTGCAAACACTTCCTCAAATGTGATACATGGAATACATCGTGTACTCCACTAAGTTTCTCAGGCAACTCCACCCTATATGCCATCTTCCCAATCCTGTCTTTTACAGGAAACGGCCCTACAAACCTTGGTGCTAATTTCCCCATGGACCCAAAGCGAACAACATTCTGTAACGGAGATACTTTGATAAAAACCATGTCCCCAATGTCAAACTCAAGATCTGTCCTCCTCTTATCAGCATACAATTTCTGCCTATCTTGTGCTGCTTTCATCCTCCTTCGAATCAACTCAATCTTCTCCGAGGTTTCCCTAACCATATCGGGCCCAAGTAGGACTTTATCGGTAGATTCCCACCAACATGTAGGCGAACGGCAAGGCCTTCCATAAAGAGCTTCGAAAGGTGCCATGCCAATACTAGACTGAAAGCTATTGTTATATGCGAATTCTACTAACGGAAGGTGCTCTTCCCATGTACCCCCAAAGTCTAGGATACAAAGCCTTAAAAGATCCTCTAGAATGCGATTCACCCTCTCGGTCTGGCCGTCTGTCTGAGGATGATATGCGGTGCTCAAACATAGCTGAGTCCCTACCGCCTCTTGTAAACTCTTCCAAAATTCGCTAGTAAAGATGGGGTCACGGTCGCTTACTATACTAGAAGGAATACCGTGCAAACGAACTATCTCCTTAATGTATACAGAAGCCAACCAAGGAGCAGTCCTCTTACTTTTCACGGGAATAAAATGGGCGCTTTTAGTAAGTCTATCTACTATAACCCAAATCCCCGTGTTACCCTTCCTTGATCTTGGTAATCCATCCACAAAATCCATTGAGATGCTTTCCCATTTCTATAGTGGAACTTCTAATGGGTGAAGCAACCCACCGGGTTTCTTTTGTTCTGCTTTAACTCGTTGGCACACCAAGCATCTAGCGACGTACTCGGCCACATCCTTTTTCATACCGGCCCAAAAGAAAACCCGCTTCATATCTTTGTACATCTTATCCCCGCCGGGATGAATGGTCATTTTTGAGCGATGAGCATCATCAAGAATGGCCTTCCTTAAGTCTTCGTCTTGTGGTACACAAAGTCTATTATCCCTTCGTAACCAACCCTTATCGTCTAGGGTATACCTACGAAGATGGCTTGACAACTCCCCCCCTTTGAGCTTTTCTACTATCTCAACCAACTGTGGGTCGTCTCGCTGTGCCTCACCAACCCGTCCTAGAAGTGTAGGTCTAACCTCCAAGGATGCTAACAGACCGGGTACTAAGTCAACGGAGGGTCTAAAGTCAAACATAGAGATGAATTCTAAGCTTTGTCGTTCAACAAACAACGGACTCAAGGACAACCTTTTCCTACTTAAGGCGTCTGCCACCACGTTACCCTTGCCCGGGGTATATGCTATTTCAAAATCGTAGGAGGCTAAGAATTCCATCCACCATTGCTGCCTTAAATTCAAATCCTTCTGAGAGAATAAGTATTTTAATGATTTGTGGTCAGTGAACAGTTCGAATTTCTCACCAAGAAGATAGTGACGCCAAGACTTAAGCGCGAAAACAATTGCGGCTAGCTCTAAGTCATGCGTGGGGTAATTCTTTTCATGAACCCTCAACTGCCTTCCACCATAGGCTATTACTCTTTCCTCTTGCATGAGGACCGTGCCAAGTCCCGTCCCACAAGCATCAGTATAGATGGTAAACGGTTTATTCCCGTCTGGCAGCACTAAGACTGGGGCTGAAGTTAAGGCTCTCTTTAAACGTTGGAACGCATCATCGCAATCTTTGTCCCACGTAAAAACCAGGTTCTTCTTCATTAACCATGTTAATGGAGATGATATTTTTGCGAAGTCTTTGATAAACTTCCTATAATAGCCAGCCAACCCCAAGAAACTTCTTACTTCGGTTGCATTTTTAGGGACCTTCCAATCTTGGATGGCCACCACCTTTGCGGGATCCACTGCTATCCCTTCTTTGGAAACCACGTGCCCTAAGAATCGTACTTCCTTCCTCCAGAAGTGACACTTAGAAAATTTTGCCTTAAGGTTATGCGCTCGAAGGGTTTCCAACACTTCCCTAAGATGTAGGGAGTGCTCTTCTTTATTCTTAGAAAAGACTAAGATGTCATCCACAAAGACTACCACGAATTTGTTAAGGTATTCCCTAAACACCCTACTCATCAAATCAACAAAATATGCAGGGGCGTTTGTCAAACCAAAGGGCATCACTAGCCATTCATAGAATCCGCCAGGAGTCCTAAAAGCAGTCTTATCTATACTATCCTCAGCCACTCTCAGTTGATGAAAGCCAGTGGCTAAGTCCAACTGCGAAAACACTGAGGCGCCAACTAACTGATCAAAGAGATCGTCAATCCTCGGCAGTGGGTGTCGGTTCTTTTTAGTAAGCTTGTTTAGTTCTCTATAGTCCATACAAAGTCTAAGAGACCCATCCGCCTTTGTGGCAAAAACTACTGGAGCACCCCACTCCGATATACTACGTCTTATGAACCCCTTCTCAAGCAACTCCTTTACTTGCTTATTGAGTTCCCTCCTTTCACGAGGAGCCATGTGGCGCACTGGCAAAGATACGGGTTTAGCATTATCCACAAGATAAATTCGAAAGTCTATCTCCCGCTTTGGAGGTAAGCCCTTCACCTCCTCAAACACATCCGGATATTCCCGGACCACTTCTACCGATCGCAGGTTCTCTACAGACGCGTCAAGCGATTCAAGATAACTTAGCATAACGGAATTTATGGGATTACAAAAGATGTCGAGAGCATTACCAAGGCGAGTCACAAGCCTAACTACTCTCCTTTCACAATCAAGAATGGCCCTATTTCTAGACAACCAATCCATTCCTAAAATTAGCCCATAGCCCGTGAAGCCCAATACATAAGCATCACATCTAAATTCAACGCTAAGTATAGAGATTTTCAAATCCAAACATATCATGGTCAAATGAGCCGAACCCCCAATTGGATTTGAAACGACCAAGGGATCCTCTACTAAACTGGTGTTCAAGTGCAGTGATTCAACTAATGATGCAGAGATAAACGAATGAGATGTGCCAGAATCGAATAAGGTACGGACAGGATGATCAAACAGAAAAACTAAGCTTTCAACAGAAATTGTTCTACCTCTTTCTTGCAGCGGTGGGGCCGCAATAGCCTGAACTTGCCCCCTTGCCTGCCCTGGTGCCATAAGAGCCTACACCTGTCCTCCCGAGGTAGACCCTGCCCTCTGCCCCTTCTTTGGACAGTCCTTCACTAAATGTCCCGCATCTCCACAATGAAAACAACCAGTCTTCTTTTTCTTTCTACAATCTTTGCTGAGATGGCCAGGCGTCCCACAATTGAAGCATTTCTTCTTCCCTTTGCCATTATTGTTTTTACCACCCTTCTTATTTTGCTGTTGGGGTTTCTTCTGATCCCCTTTCTTTTCAACTGCCTTATCCTCATGCATAAGTGCCATTTCTACTAGCTTTTCAAAGGTGGCTCCCATAGGGATGTGGGTCATAGCAACCCCTTGCAACGGTTCATTCAAGCCTCTAACGAACCTCAAAGCTTTCTTCTCTGGCGTGTTCACCAACTCCAAGCCAAACCTTGCTAACTGATTAAATTTATTGACATATTCCTTTACTGATGAGCTCCCTTGCTTTAGTGCCAGGAATTTTTCCATATTTAAGTTCTCCTCTGCCCTTGAAAGAAACTTTGCCTCAAACCTTCGTCTGAAATCCGCCCATGAATCAACTGGACGTTCCCCGTTAGTGACCTCCCACCAAAACGAGGCCTCTCCCTTCATTAACCAAGCAGCTAAACGGACTTTCCTCCCATCTTCCACTTCAAAGATATCCAACAATTCCTCAGTCTCCTTAAGCCAATCTCTGGCCTCCACAAACGTCTCAGTCCCTTGAAAAGTTTTTCCTCCCATAGCCTTGAATTCCTTGCACGTCTTTGCAAAAGTGTCAACACGAGGAGGAGGAGGAGGAATGGGTGCAACTAGGGGTGGAGGAGTATCCGCTGGGCCTGCAGTGGTGGCCCTAGCCTCCAAGTATCTCCTAAACCACCCTGGAATCGTCACACCCTCTGGGAGATTAAGATCTTCAGCCATGCTGAAACGAAAAAGGAAAGATTCAAAATGGAGAATTCGAAAGATAAAGATAAGGATGTGGCTATTTGGGATTATGTTTTTCATAAAAACTCTCTTTAAATAACATGTTTTTTTTTTAAAGCACTTCTTCCAAAAATACTTTAGAAAAAAAAAATATTTTTCTAAATTTTTTTTTTTATCTGTTCTGGTAACCTTATGCTCTGATACCACGTGTAACACCCCACGTCCATTAATGTCACTCACAAAGGGAATGCATTAACTTCTATGGAGGTTTTAAGTGAATATAGAACAGTAAAATTACAACAAGACAGATATAAAATAGTACTTGGAAATTCAAAAACTTTATTTCATTGTAGCAGAAGTCAAAACATGTTTGATTACATCATAACACCATATTCAATGTCAAGTACAATATCTATCTTGATAAAACAAGTACATAATCCCATTACATGAATAGCCATTAAAAAGAAAGATAACAAGCTGGACTTTACTTCAGCAGTCCAAGCTTTCCAGAAGATAAGCGATCCAACTAGACTCCACTAGAACTTGGCCCAACCTGCGGACCTGAAGGGAGAAAAAGGATGGAAAAGAGGGGGTCAGACATAAAGTCTGGTGAATATGATAATTCTACAATACTATTACCAAAATAACTGGACTAAGGCATAAGCTGGAAAACAAGAAAATGTCTATGAAGAGCAGATTAAGGACATAGACAATCACTAAAGGCAACGTTATAGGCGCTCCTAAATACTAAAGGATAAACACTATACTGCACCACACCAGTCACCCTAAAGATTCATCCCACTTAGCTTCACTTAGAAACTTTCCCAATGGCTTTACGTACCCCTAGCTGACTACATAGGTGCCGCCTGCCCCTATCTCCACTAGGTGTACCCTACTTCCCATTATTCGATCGGCTCCCTAACTCGTAGATACCCGTGCTGGCACCATAGTGGGGTGTATCACTCCCCTAAAGTGGCAACCTGATACAACGGACATGCACGGCTTATACCTACACGATGCAACAACGTCTTACCTACCAGCCCGGGTCCACACACGCATATGAAACCCGTTGGACTTGCGTTGCCACCGCTCCCTGTTTTGGCCTCTTATAGTCAAACCCAGTATGCGTGTCCCATCCTCGACTTGGGTCGAGCCCACAAAGATACGTTTTGGGATACTGGTTGAAATGGGCCCCCACTATTTACCACAAGCATTCCACCTAAGCTTGTCCCCATTAGTCCATCCCACTTAACCCACTTAGTCATGTTCATTTACATGTGTGTTTGGTTAAGTCTAATCGTATTTCAAATGCCTCTAAAGGCAACCACTAGATTCCTCATGCCACCCAAGGCACCTACTTAACCCCCATGTCCCACCTTACATGATTATCTGGTTAAGTATTTCTTAGTTCATTAAGGCCATAACCTCATAAAGACCTCTCACATTAGACTGGCATTTATGGTAGCTGGATTTGCCGGGCGGGTCCGGGCAGTCTTACACCATAAAAGAGTCTAACCTCGTGTCTTTACAACTTTTATGCTTTAGTTTGGGCCTAGGACCTCTCACATTGGGCCGACATTTGTGACTACTGGATTTGCCGGGCGGGTCCGGGCAGGTTTACATCACAAACGGGTCCAACCTCGTGTCCTAAGCATTGATTATTAATAATAATCCACTTTCCCCCAATTTTAATAATTCCCTACTTGAATTATTAATTACTTCCAATTTTTAACAATGTCCATAATTGACTCAATTATGGACATCCATTCATGGTATGCAAAATCTTACAAAATTGCACCCAATTTATTAATTCCTAATATTACCCCTACCCCACGTTTGAACGTTTATTCGCAAAATATATGTTAGACTCGAATAGCCTAACTCATAGCATAAAAGAGATTATCATAATAACAACATGTATATGTGACCAAATGAATCATAATAAGGGGTGAAACTTGCATATGTCCAACTTGCATAGATTATACATGTCATGGACCTAAAGGTGTCAACTTGTTCAAAATTCACCTAATATAATCTCAATCAATTTTCTTAAACTTACATATGAACATGTGTGAATCAACATCATCTAATTTTTTAACAACATGGTTTTATATGGGTACACCTAACTCAATAGGCAAATTCCCATAATCAAGTTTTATTTAATTATAGTTTCAAGTTTATGGGTACACCTAACCTAATAGGCAAATTCCCATAAACAAGACCCATTTAAATTAAGAAAAAAACATAACTTTAAGCATGATCCAACAACATCATGATTTTCAACATAATATAGCATGATTTATAACATGGCATAGTATGATAGTATAACATAGCTTGACATGATTCTCAACATAGCACGACATAGCATAAGAGAATTTACAACATAGCAGGACATAGCATATATAATTTACATCATACGACAACATAATAACATAATAAGAGATCCACAATATATAGAATTTACAATTACAAATCACATCACTTTCTTGTGATCCATTCATAACTGAGTCAAATTAGTTTGTAATAGTCTTGTGAGAATCATCATACTTACCAACAAAAGAAAAGAATTAGAGAAAGAGAGATCTTTTGATTTGATTTGTGTAGATTTAGTTGTAGATGATTAGGCTTCCTCTTCTTAGTTTGTGACGGCTATGCTGAACTCCATGGCAGCAGCATGACGGTAGCTTCTCTAATTTTACAAGTGATTTAGGTCTAGGGTCTACCCACTTATTTATAGATTTTAGAATTCATTTAGGCCATTAGATTTAACCTAGAAATAACCGCAGCCGTTCAGACAAGATGGGGTTTATCTTGTTGACTCAGCAATGAGTCAGAAGTGACTCAGCAAACACTCAGCATATTAATAAACTTCTATTCATGTCATAAATATATATATATTTTCTACAATGTACATATTAGATACATCCCCCTTTACTTATTATTGTTTTTATATACATATTAGATACATCCCCTCTCTCACACACTTATTAATATTTTTATATTCATATTAGATACATCCCCTCTCTTGCACACTTATTAATATTTTTATATTCATATTAGATACATCCCCTCTCTTACACACTTATTAATATTTTTATATTCATATTAGATACATCCCCTCTCTTACACACTTATTAATATTTTAGCAACTTTAGTGTTAATAGAAAATTCGGGGTGTTACATAGAGAATCAACAATAAACACCAAAACAACAGTTTAACATGTCAATATGGGTCAAACATACCCAAAAGCCTATGTTTTCCCCTTAATCCCCCTTAATCATGTTTAATCACATAATTAGCAAAACTTATCCAAATTAGCCCAAATTTCAATCAGAGCCCTAAAATAATATTTTAGAATTTTCTAGATTTTTCCAGATTTTTCTGAGTCATAATTTCGCTAATTAACACTAATCACCCTCCTTAGCCGTAATTAGTGAAAAACAATGCAAATCACTCACCTTAGCCATAAATTAATCTTAGATCTGAAAATATATCTGATTTGGGTCGAATCTCTATGTAACATAGCAGCTCCAACTCTTATTTTTTGCTATTTTAACTTGATTTGATGTTGATTAGCTTAAACCTTGATTAAACAGTGATTAAAAGGTGATTTGGGTGTTGGAGGCCATTGTTAGGGTTGAAGAGAGGTAAGTGGTGGCTGGAAAATGATAAAGAAAAAGTTTCTCTAACCCTAATCGGCCCTTATATGGCCATAATCCCGAAATCCCCAATGGGCCTAGCTGCTAATTACCCTATTAAGCCCATTTAAGCTGTTTTTCATCTTCTAAACCTTATTTCAGCCATATCTCCCAAACGGTAAGTCCGTTTGGCAAATGTGACCACTCTAAGGAAAGATAAACCATCATTCGGATCTAATGGAAGTGGTTTCAGGTCAAAACTCCTTACCAATCAAAAGTCATAGACAAAACAAGATTCGATAGGGGCAAAATGGTCATTTAAAAATTGGCAAAAATCGTGAACATGGAACCGCAATAGTTATTCCCCAAAGTTACATGACCATACGACCTCATATGAAAAAGAAACAAACATTGTACGATCTTTCAATGCATAGAATGTGGGTCGTTACACTCTTCCCCCTTAAGAAATTTTGCCCTCGAAATTTCTTAACAAAAAACATACAAAGGTGTTCTGCATGCCTACCAGTCATTCACAAACAATCAAACATACACAATAAGCCTACCTTAGCATGTGGTTTACTAACAAGGAAAGAAATTATCACTATTAAAATCTTACTAGGCAAAGAGTTCTGGATGCGATTCCATTATGCTCTCCTCTGTTTTCTAAGTACGGTCACTCTCATTCTCGCCCCACTGAACCTTGACCAGTTTCACCTCCTTCTTTCGAAGTTGCTTCGTATCGCCCTCGACAATACGGATCGGCTTGCGATTCCTAACCGCCTCGGGTTCTACTTCGATGTCATCCAACAGATCCGATGAAATAGTCATATCGGGGTCGTGCACAAACTTTCTTAATTGGGAAATATGAAACACGTTATGAACTCTCGCGATCTTGTCTGACAACTCAACTTTATATGCCAAATTCCCAACTTGCTCGAGAACTGGGAATGTACCAACAAATCTTGATGCTAATTTTCCTCTCCTGTCAAATCGAATCACGCTCTTTAACGGAGAAATCTTGACAAACACCAAGTCGCCAATGGAGAATTTTAGATCTCTTCTCCTCTTATCAGCATAACTCTTCTGCCTATCTTGAGTAGCCTTTATTCGCTGTTGGATAACCTTGATCTTATCTGAGGTTTCTCTTACCACATCAGGTCCACGCACAAATTTCTCACTGGTTTCCAACCAACATGATGGTGAGTTGCACGGTCTTCCGTACAAGGCTTCAAATGGAGCCATACCAATACTGGACTGATAACTATTATTATGTGCGAATTCAACCAGATGTAAATGGTCATCCCATGACCCTCCAAAATCCAATATACAAGCTCTCAAGAGATCCTCCAATATACGATTCACCCTCTCTGCCTGACCGTCGGTTTGAGGATGGTACGCGGTACTGAGATGTAATTCTGATCCTAAAGCCTCTTATAAGCTCTTCCAAAATCCACTAGTGAACAATGGATCTCGGTCACTTACAATGCCTTTGGGTACTCCATGAAATCTCACTACACACTTCATATACAATTCTGCTAACTTAGCTGCTGTTCTATTTGACTTGATGGGTATTCACCTTGCACTCTTGGTCAATTGGTCCACAATCACCCAAATGCTATCATGGCTCGATCTAGTCTTTGGTAACCCATCAATGAAATCCATTGAGACTTGTTCCCATTTCCATTCGGGGATTTTTAAGGGTTGCAACAAACCACTAGGTTTCTTTTGCTCGGCTTTAGCTAGCTGGCAATTCTGCATTTGTATATAAACTTCCCAACGTCTCTTTTCATCCCTTCCCAGTAGTAGGTCTGCTTCATGTCTAGATACATTTTGTTACCACTGGGATGTATAGTTAGTTTTTAGTGATGGCATTCTCTAAGCACTTCATCTCTCAATCCATTGACATTAGGTACAACCAGTCTACCATTCTTTCTAAGCCATCCATCTCGATCAAGCCCATACTTGTTCATCTCCTCGTCGATTTCCATTTCCAACTTGGAGATGATTTCTAATAGATTAGGATCGTCCCTCTGACTGGAACCAATCCGCTTAATCAAAGTGGGTCTGACCGTCAAACTTTTTAACATCTCTGGATCCAATTCGCACTTTGGTCTAAAATCATACCCAACGATGTACTCTAGTTGCTTCCATTCTAGAAACAGAGCCCCTAAACTAGCATGTCTCCTACTCAATGCATCAACTACCGCATTTCCCTTTCCTGGTGTATATGCGATATCGAAACCATAGGAAGCCAAGAATTCTAACCATCTCTGCTGACAGAGATTTAAATCCTTCTGAGAGAAAAGATACTTTATTGATTTATGATCAGTAAACAACTCGAATCTTTCTCCCAAGAGATAATGTCTCCACATCTTCAACGCGAATACAATCGCTTCCAATTCCAAATCATAAGTAGGATATCTTTTCTCATGCGGTTTCAGTTGCCGACTAGCGTAAGCTACTACCCTACCTCCTTGCATCAACACATAACCTAGTTCGGTACCGCAGGCATCCGTGTATATTGTCATCTCTTCATTCCCTTTAGGAATGACTAATACTGGTGCACACGTCAACTTTTCCTTTAGGCTCTTGAATGCATTTTCGCACCTTTCGTCCCAAACGAAAGCTTGATTCTTCTTGGTCCACTGAGTTAATGGTGCTGCTATCTTGGAGAAGTCTTGGATAAACTTCCGATAATATCCAGCTAATCCCAAGAAACTTCTTACATCTGTTGCATTCTTGGGCGTAGACCAATCTTGTATCATAGCCACCTTCGCAGGATCCACGGCAATACCATTCTCTGAAACAACATGGCTTAAGAATCTCACTTCCCTCCTCCCGAAGTGACACTTAGAAAACTTCGCTTTCAATTGGTGTTTTCTCAACACCTCCATCACTACTCTCAAATGTTCCTTGTGTTCTTCCTTTGTCCTCGAGTAAACCAAGATATCGTCTACGAACACAAGAACAAACTTATTCAATTGATCCCTGAATACCCTATTCATAAGATTCACAAAATATGCTGGTGCATTGGTCAACCCGAATGGCATGACCAACCACTCATAGAATCCAGACGGCCTCCCAAATGTCGTTTCAGGAATACTCTCAGTTGTTATTCGGAGCTGATGAAATCCTATCGCGAGGTCCAATTGGGAGAACACCCTTGCTCCCTCCAGTTGATCAAAAAAATCATCTATCCGTGGAAGAGAAAGTATTCTTCCTAGTCACTTTTTTCAACTTGCGATAGTCCACACATAAACGAAGGGAACCATCCACCTTGGTAGCAAATACAACTGGTGCTCCCTACACGGAGGCACTTCTTCTGATAAATCCCTTCTTCAAAAGATCGCTTACTTTCACCCTGAGCTCTTTCTGCTCCCTTGGTGCCATACAACGAAGTGGCATTACTATAGGTCTGGCATCTTTCACTAAGTCAATACGGAACTCAATCTCTCGGTGTGGTGGAAGTCCGTTCACTTCCTCGAAGATATCCGGATACTGGCCAACAATAGGAATTCCTGCTAACTCGTCCTGCGGGATGTCGAGGGAATTTAGAAAACTAGCCATCACCTCGTCACTAGGTAGGCCACCAAACACTTCCCTTCGCCCATCATCCACCCTAATAGCCACCGAAAAACCCTCACAGTCTACCACCACCCCATATCTTTGGAGCCAATCAACTCCCCAAATAATGCCAAATCCAGTAAAGCCCAAAACAAAGCAATCACAAGCAAACATACATGCATAACTCAATAAGACCAAATTACGACAAATCATACTAAGGCTAGTCGAACCACCAATCGGTTCCGTAAATGCCAAAGGTCTATCAACTATCTCGAGTTCCAATCCCAACCTATCTACCAGGTCACTAGATATGAAGGAACGGGAAGCCCCGGTATCAAACAGTACTCAAACAGGAACATCATAAACAGAAAGCATACCTTGAATGACGACATTCTTTCCTTTCTCCACCACAGTTGGGGCATTCAACGAAGAAGGAACAACATTAATAGCATATGCTTTCACAATCTGCTTCTCTTTGGGGGGTTGCGGACATTTATCCTTGTGATGTCTTACTTGGCCTCAGTTGAAGCACTTCCGTTCCGTTGGCTTTGCTCGACATTCTTTGGTATAGTAGCCCTTCTTGCCATAGCTAAAGCACTCAACATCTTTCTTATCTTTCTTCTGACCATCCTTAGCTTGGTTCTAACTCTTCTTCCTTTTATCTGAGAATTATTCTTGCCTCCACCGCTTGCTTGTGGTTTTGGCCCCTCTGCAGATGCAACAACAACTTCAGCCTTGGGCTTAGGATAAAGGCTCTCTGATCTCAATGCTTTCCTAACAATCGATTCAAAAGTCTCATCAATATGGTTTATAATTCTTTCCCCTAAGTACTGATCTAAGCCTGTTATGAACTTCTCATTCTTCTTCTCGTACGTGTCAAAAAGGGATAATCCATACTTTGATAAAGTATCGAACTCAGCAGTATATTCCGAGACTGCCCTACCATTCTGTTTAAGCTCCAAGAACTTTCTAAACAACTCTCTGGGCAGCTGGGATAAACTTATCACTGAATCGGGCCTTGAACTGATCCCAAGTAACTTGATCCTCAGGGGAAGCTGCCTTAATAGCATTCCACTAATTCATAGCCCGTCCTTGTAGCTGACGGAATGTTAGCTTTCTCTTCATTGCATCTTCCTAAGTCCTCGAAGATACGCTCACAACTATCGAGCCAATCTTGAACTTTTGTGGCCGATTCTGTTCCGTGGAATGACTTCCCACCAAGACTAGTGTAGTCCTTACAGAGCTTGGCGAAATCAGCCCTAGGCGTCTGCACCGCTGCACCACCACCATTTGCAGCATTAGGAGCTGCCCTCTGAACATCCCTAAGCATCTCTCTCATGAAGTCAGTGAACATCTCCCTCATATCAGGAGCATTTCTATTATTGGCTCCTGAACCAGTATTCCGCATATATCGGCTCATCATTCAATCTGTAACGAGAAAATGATTAACCATCTCTTCAGTGGTGTCAGTGCAGTGCGACTCCATCCTTAGATATATAGTAGTGTATATATATATAGCTTTTGAAAACCAAAATATCATGCGCTCTCATATATGTATACTATCTCTCCCTGGTGTCTTTTCTTAGGTTAACTACGCAACCTAGAGCTCTGATACCAAGTGTGACGGCTTGCCCCGCGCCAGCCGACATTTCCAATGAAAGTGCGCTGTGTCGATGTCCAACCAGCACGAGACGGTCGTCAAAGAAAGGAAAAGAAAGGAATTTTAACTAACATGGAGCCTGTAGGATGTCTCACAGTGCATGGGATAAAATATAATAATATCATAAATTTGACATAAAACAGGCGAGACAGTGCATAAGCTAAAAACTAAACCATCATAGCAGCGGAGATCCAAAATACAACTTATCATCCAAACCAACATTATTACAACTTTGAAATACTGTCTCTAAAACTAAAAGAAAAAGTATACTACTAATGCCCAAAGTAGTGACCAGCAACAACACAAGGAAAATATATATATCATACGTCGGAGCCTCCTGCTCGTCTCCGGTATAGCTACTCGTGCATAATCACCTGACTTGTCTTGAGTCTGCCCGTTTAGGAGCACCCAGAGTAATAAGAAGAGACATAAAACTCTGGGTCAGACAAAAGTCTGGTATGAGTAATAAGCAGCAAAACAAAACAATAACAGGTATATATAACCATACCTGAACCTGGAACTGCAACCAAAGAGTTAGCACAACAGGATGTACAAAACTCTAAGGTGACACTAACACATGGTGTGAAAATAATGGGGAGGGGGTGTGCATGTCATGTTGATACCAAACATCAAACATAGCAATCATCCTCACAACTCTCACTTAGTGCTTAAAGCATACGATATCCACCACTTTGATCACCCAATTCTTTGTTACGATCACTCTGCTCCATGGAGTCATGACGACTTCACTACACTGATCTGTAACCACTAATACTTTGCTATGTCCATTCTGCCCCATGGAGTAATGACAACTCCACTGCACTGGCTCATAGCCTTACTACGATCACTTTGCCCCCATGAAGTCATAACAACTTCACTGCACTGATCCATAGCCAATATCCGTCTCTCCATGGTGAGTCAAAGCTATAGACATCGAATACCCCTTTGCACACATCCCGCAGCAAAGTCCAATCATGAAGTTAACTTGTTGGTTCCCATATGGATCCTAAGTTCTAACTTCTCACTTGGACTTCCCTTGCATCACGGGTTTTATCTCTTCCAGATCGGTTTAGTGGTCATAGCCCACGCCTTGGATTGGTTTGAACATGCGTAATGCTCTAGTCCTCATTGGTTCGGTTCAGTCACCCTTGCGCGGTTCGGTTCGGTGGTTATAGCCCTCTAGTTCGGTTCGGATGGTGCTTCTACCTCGGTTCGGTTCGGATGGTGCTCCTGCCTCGATTTGGTTCGTACGGTACCCCATCTCCAGGTTTTGATCTGGTACCCTCCTCCATCTCCGATCCGATCCACAACTTCTCGATCCGATCTCATCTTAGTTCATGTGGCCTTCTTTGTTGCTATGCTTTTCCTCTTGTGCTAGGTTCTGATTCGAATCGAACTCCCTTGCCCAGTTCTCTTATTCGATCCGAGCCCCATATCCGATCCAATTCGAAACCCTGCACATTTCCTGCAACTTTTCCAGCGACTGCTTTACGCCATACGACGACGTTTATGACCATTCTAACTTTTCTAATCAATCACAAAGCATACCATACAGTCATACAACATAGAGAATCAATAACAAACACTAAAACAACAATTTAACATGTCAATATGGATCAAACATACCCAAAGCCTATGTTTACCCTTAATCCCACTTAATCATGTTTAATCACACAATTAGAAAAACTTATCCAAATTAGCCCAAATTTCTATCAGATCCCTAAAATAATATTTTAGAATTTTCCATATTTTTCCATATTTTTCTGAGTCATAATTTCACTAATTAACACTAATCACCCCTAATTAGCCGTAATTAGTGAAAAACAATGCAAATTACTCACCTTAGCCACAAATTAATCTTAGATCTGAAAATATCTCTGACTTGGGTCGAATCTCTATGCAACACAGCAGCTCTAACTCTGATTTAATGCAATTTTAACTTGATTTGATGTTGATTAGCTTAATCCTTGATTAAACGGTGATTAGAAGGTGATCTGGGTGTTGGAGGCCATTGTTAGAGTTGAAGAGAGGTAAGTGGCGGCTGAAAAATGACAAAGAAAAAGTTTCTCTAACCCTAATCAGCCCTTATATGGCCCTAATCCCGGAATCCTCAATGGGACTAACTGCTAATTACCTTATTAAGCCCATTTAAGCTGTTTTTCACATTCTAAATCTTATTTCAGCCATACCTCCCAAACGGTAAGTCCGTTTGGCTAATGTTGACCACTATACGGAAAGGTAAACCATCATCCGAATCTAATGGAAGTGGTTTCAAGGCAAAACTCCTTACCAATCAAAAGTTATAGACAAAACAAGATTCGCTAGGGGTAAAATGGTCATTTAAAAATAGGCAAAAATCGTGAACATGGAAAATGACCCCAATAGTCGTTCCCCAAAGTTACACGACCATACGACCTCATATGAAAAAGAAATAATCATTCTACGATCCTTTGATACGTGGAATGTAGGTCGTTACAATCGAGCTCGTAACGTCAGGTAGTTCGTAATTTACGTTTTGAACTTCAACTGAATATATAGGATCCGATATAACTCTGAATTCTGCGAAACAAGAATCATCTGAATCTATTTGATTATAATTTTCTAATGAAAGGGAAATATGGAGATTTCATGTTATAGATTGTGAGTTATGTCCAATTCAAATTTTAAAATAGTCGCTATGAAATCGTTTATAAATTGTAATGATTAATTTAATAAATTTAATTTGATTTAAAAGGTATTTGAGGATAATTGGATATAACAATCGAATTAAGCTGCGAAATGAATTCCATTGAATTCCTATTGACCTTTAGAGTTGGGATGGATATATTGTGTAAAGAACCCCCTTTTTGCCCGACTCTCGCTGGTAATTAAACCAACTTAAATCGTTCATCAAGACGGATGGTTATGGGTACTAACATATTTGAACTCAAATAACAAACCTTTTTATTTCATTACAAAATCTTACATTAGAGTTACATGGAATCATAATACAATACAAACTCAGCGGAAACAAATATGCTCTCAGAGGAAGAAGAAACCAAAAAAACTCTAGCTCCAAATATGAATCTTGCACCGAAGACTAAACCTGTAAACAAAACTAAACTACTAGTTTCCTGTGCAAAATATGGGCACCTAGAGTTTATTGTGAGAACAATATGGGACTAGTGTGAAAACTCAAAACTGTTATTATTTAGGGTTTATTCTAAAATTTGGAAAATTCACTGGACCACACCGCTAACGCGGAACGGGTTTACTCCATGTGAATTCCTGTGCATATAAATTCGTAATGACTTTGGAAAAACGAAGCTACCATAAGCTCGTCCCACATCACACAATGCAAGCGGACACCAAATGGGCGTGTTTGCCTTATAATAACCAAGAATGCTTTAATACGTGAAAGTCCTCTTTTTATACTATAATTAGTGCATAGTGTTGAAACCATTCCACAGATAAATATATTAATCTTAGCAAGCATAGCAGCTATTCCCATATGCATAGTTTACAAACAAATCGAAAGGCTCGTATTGGTTTTTGAGTTTCCAACATGATGGTTCCTAGCACGAAAGATCAATCGAGGCCACAAGCTAAGTATCTCCCGGTTAACATCCATATTCGGACACCGAATACAGAGCGTGAAGTATATATCCTGGTTTTCATCCAGACTTAGACACCGTATATACTTTATTTCCTCGGTATTCATAGGTGAGTGCACACCACCGAAGCTTTCGAGTTCCAGTAGAAATCATGTATATGTATACAACCTAACCACCTGTTTACCATCAATCCGGGATGTGAGGTTCGTCGATGTTACGATATACACATAGCTACAATTCAATGAGCCATGCTTTGATCATTTCTAGCTCATTTCATAACTTGAGTATGCCACATTGTCCGTTCACAACATGTCACTGCTTTCTGTCAATACATAACCCCTAAGCCTATATGTCTTAGAGACGAGAATAAATTCACCACCACATATTCGATATATATTAATAGAAATTAGGGCTACGTAGTCAAATTACAATGCCAGACACACAATGCATATAAGTTCGTTCTAGGTCTGAATGAAACAACAATCCAAAAATATTCAAATATATTCAGATCTCATGCCACTTATAACCTCGTATAGGGTGATCAGCCCAACCGAAGCATCAGCAATCAATCCAAACAATCGAAGATTCTTGTTCTTCACTTATCGATTTCTAAGTCTTCAATTTCTTTATAACATCATATTATTACCTGGAATGGTTTTCGAATATGTTTTCTCTCGGTCTTTCCAAGTAATAAGCTCAATTTCAAAACAATAGCTATGGATTGCATAGATTTTTCAAGTCAACTCTCCTTCCGAATCATAATCAATTCATTTCCAAATTAAAGTTGGATTTATGCATATATCCCATTACAATTTAGTCTTCTTGAAATGAAATATTCAATTTACAAATTATTACATTTCAAAACATAATTTTTCGTTTGTTGTATTCTTCTCTTAAATCTTCGAGTTTACCAAATCCTTATTCAGATTAGAATTCCATTTACGATAATTCAAACAATTGATACTCAATTATAAGTTAAATAGAGTTAATCGACTTATTGGTTATTCATTTCACAAACTCAAGAGAATATTAGATTTCTATAATAATTTATAATTTTCTTCTCATATCGAATATTCGACTAACTCTAACAAACTCATTTCCTTTACATTTTCAAACTTCAAATATCTTACATAAAATCAGTAATATTTAAATAAGTTTTATACGAAATAAATTTAAGCTCTTTCAAATATTTCAAAATATTTAACAAACTCTCCATAATAACTCGTGGTTCACAATCTTCAAAACCACATTATTTTCAAAGAAAAGTTATAACAACATTAAAAGCGCTCCCGAAGGTGCTGAAAACGACTATTTAGATCAACAAGATTCAAAATTTTCAATATTCAAATATTTTGACTTACATTACTTTTAAATAATAAAATATGATGTACTACAATTTTTCTAAATTTTTAATGACTTTTATAAACCCGTTTTATTTGATTTTACGTTATGGTCGCCGAACTGCACGTATAGCGACCTTTTCCAATTTTTTTTAAACATAACAAGGAAACCATATGATAAAATTTAAAAATTTCTTTTACATTCAAAAGTTATTAGTAATAGAATTCCAATGTTTCTTGTTTCAATTCATTTCGATTTAAAACACCCAAGTTATAGTCATTTGAAAATTATAATTGATATTAACGAACTGTCGCTACGCGACGCGTTTAATTCAAGCTATATAACAATTTAATAGAAATCGGCTAAATTCTTTCCAAAATGAACTTAAATTTTCATAACTTGAATTTAAAACCATATTCCAATAATATTTTATATATTCACATTGAGTCCCAAAATTTCTTTACTTTTAAACTCGATTGTTTAAATTTTCAAATTCAAATTAAATCGAAATCTTAAAATAATATTTTCAAATCTTGTTCAATTACCCATGATTACTTGTTAGAATTGTTACACAAAACCAATGTTGACTACGTATATCAAATCATTATCTGATTTAAATTGCAAATCAAATTTGTAACGACCCGGTTTTAACTAACATTTGTTAACACAAATTTATCGATCGCATAAATAACTAAGTATTGAATATAATTAAATTTAATACTTGAAAACAAATCCAATTGCATTTCCTTTGTTTATGTGTATGTACTAGTTAGACTTTAAACATCTCTAACATATGTAAGAAATGGTTATACTTTGTTGTCTTCATATATGTTAACCAATCATAGTACAATCGGTAAAACATTTCTACATCACGTACATGTATGTATTAAATTATCCTGGTTTCACATTTTGGCCTTTACAAATCCAAATATATTTAGTAAAATATTCATACATTTCATATGCATTAGACAAGGAAGAGGGTTGCAACACCTAGAAACTAGGACAAATGGGTAGGAATAGCCTAAGATACATATACATGTGCCGCAATATTTAGCTACTAGACATCTTTGATTTCTGGAAAAGACTTGCAGAAAGACAAGCCTTCAAAATCTACTTATGTAAGCCAATTACAAAATATATTTCACCTGATCTAGCATCTAGCCATAGTAGTTGAAATTTAACCATCTCTTCTCACATCAAATATAGAGTATGCAGAGATATTTTCTATTTGACAAAACTTATAGTACATAATGCATTAAATAAGGACACTGTGTTAGCAGCAAAGATTTCATTCTTTTGAATAATTTAAAATCAAGTGACAACTTTCATGTAGTAGCTATACTGCAGCATTTTGGGTAGTATAAATATAGGATATGCACATCACAGGTAGTAGAAAACATGACCTTCCTCTCTGAACACATTCTGCTCATGACTTTTCACTTTATTCGTTTAATGCACCATTTGTTTAAGAATTTCGAACACCTATAAATAGATACCAGTACACACACCATTCACTCACACATCACTCGAACCATTCTTAAGCTAAACTGAAGGAAGACGAAACCAGGCACAAGTCTAGGAATAGATAGACATTAATTAGTAAGTAAACCATCTCCGTTATACCCTTTAAGCTAACTATGATCATTGCACTGAACATTGAACATATTTATGTGCCTAAACTTGTGTGTGAACCAGTTAAACATCTCTGAATCAAATACCTGGTTGTGTGTTGGATTGAACTCCTATGTCACCGTTTTCAATATATATTGTTATGTGTTATACGGCTGATATTTCACCCCGTCAAACTTCAAAATTTCCTAACTTAATTTCTAATAAATATTAAGCTATGTTGGCTTCATGAAAATAGTTGTTTAGATCTGTAGTATATTTAAAAAAAAATCCCAATGTGAAACAACCACCGATACATGTTTAGTTATATATATATACACACACACAGAGAGTGAAGTGAGGTAAAACTTAAGTTTTTCAACTATTATAAGTTCAAGTTTCAGATATACGAATGATTTGTATCGTTAAAACATAAATTTAGGAAGAAAAACCACAATTTTTAACTTTGGGATTAAGGAGATTTTTGGGGTTGATCTAAAACGAGAAACATGGAGGATTCTTGCGAACCATGAAATCGTAAGGTACGGGGTTGAGTGTGGAGGAGCGTTGAGGATCATATAATCAAGGAAAAATGCTAGATGATTTTTCCAGCGAGTGATTCAAGAGATTGTTGTTGAAACGTGGTTTTGGAAACTGTTTTTTTACCCAACTTTGATGATGGACAACACCACAGTAATGAATCGAGTTGGCTTAGATTTGGTGAGAAGGTCGGGGCAGGGATCGTCATCGTAGTGATGAAATTTGGAAGGCAATGACATAGGGTGGTGGCCACAGCAGGGGATAAGAGGGGGCGGTGATGTCAATTTTTAAGGAAACTGGGATGATCGTGTGAATTTTGGCCGAAGTAGTTAGGAGATGATCTGGGTGCATGGATCGACTCAAATGCGGATATTACGTTTGTTGGAATATTTGTGATTGATGCTCGGTGGATCGATCGCATGTGCATGTGCACATGTATGCATTTTTGCTGGAAGTAGAAAACTAGATAGGGGAGAAGAAGGGGCACCGTAGAGAAAATAGCGGGGAATACAGTGAGGGAGTAAGAGGCCAATGTTCACGGTTTGTGAGGCGGTGGAAAAGTGGTGAGTCGATAGTACACTAGCATTTGAAAACATGGTGGAGTAGCAGCAATATATAGCCGAGAGGAGCAGGAAGTAACAGGAAAATGGAACAAGTAGGGAAAGGAAAAGCAAGGTCGAAATGAATTATGGTGCATGAGCTTCAACGATGTGGGATGGCATTTCTGGGCTACAAAGAAAAATACATCGGGTAAGACAATAAAAGGAGTAAATATAAGTATAGGACGAAGATTTTAAATGGGCTGGCGAAAAAGTAAATTAATTAATTAAATTATAAAGGTTTGTTTTGGTTAAAATATAAACATTTTTTTAAACAAATCATTTGGTTTAATAACAATAAGATAAATGGATTGACATATGTAATCATATAGCTATAAAAGAATTATATATATAAATCAAAGTTATGTTAATTCGATTTTAATTATTCATTTGAATAATTCTCTTAAATAAATAAAAGGAAGAATTTATAAAATCTTTCCAAGGCTAAATAATTGATATATTTAAATACAATTGATAATTTACCGTGATTAAGGGAAGGTGGTTGACTGATAATAATAAATTGAAATGTTTTTAAATAAACATTGAAGTATTATTTTATCAACTTAGATCGATAACCATTTAACAATAAAGAAATGATTTCTGCATCAAATTAAACGACAAACAAATATGAATACTGAAAACGCATTTTTAAATATAATAGTCCATTTCGTTTAAGCATCACTTGTCCCTAAAAGATATTAATGTAAATCGTTCAAAGAGTCTGAAATCTATATTCCACTTCGATTCGGTTTTACATCGCAAGTCAAAGATTATCGAAGATAATATAAGGCAGAGTTATGCAAGGGATATTATGTAAATCCTAGGTAGAAACTGCCTAAGATGGTTTATAGAATAGTGCATTCGGTTTGTCCAGTCCGACGAAAACTTATATGGACGAATGTCTGACAGAGTAATTCTAACTGATCACATACGTTGATCTCTTCAAACATATTTATATGGTAGCAGAGGAATTCATTTCTCTTGCTTTATACCAATAACATATTTTTGGGGAAGTCAATTTGTGTTTGGCGAGTTTTGACGATGTGGCATTCAAAGCAAATAAAGAAGTGATTGTCGAAGGTAAGTCTAGCCTCAAGCTTCAGAACGAGGAAATGACAAAAATCGGGTAGGCAGCATGGCTACGTAGGTCGCTCCTATTAGGGTGTAGCATCATCTGTCTAGAGAAATTCCTTTTGTTTTCTATTCTATCGATTATGTCCCGTCCGGGAAACAGTTGTCGTACACAACCATTGGTGATATGCATTCGATACACTCAAGAGAAATGAGTGGTCTGTCATGTGTGGCTGGGTTACAAGGCGTTCTTGTTGAACCCAGTGTATTCCCCTCTAAAGATACACTATCAGAAGGTGTTTCCATATCTTGTGATAGTTGGATATCCATTATAGATAAGCGCCAAACGGTTTGTTTGTATACTATACAGTTGAATGTGAGATGCAAGCATTCTTCTAGGTTCTAATTTATTTGTGAAAAACCCTTGACATTATGATAATATCAGATTTAAAAATATACAAAATGTTTTTTTCTCATAAGGTAAATACCCGTTCCGTATTTGCGGCGTGGTCTTATGAGATATTTTAATTTCCTTAACTTTTTTAAAATCGTTTACTCATACCAGTCCCCTGACTGACCCAGAGTTATTTCCTATGTTTTCCCTAAACCCTTGGGTACTCATAACACTTGTTATGAGTAGACAAGTAAACCAGGTAATGACTTGACTTTGGAATGACTGGATGGAAAAGTTCTGTATGTTGGTCTATCTATTATATCTATGTATAATTACGAAGTCAGCAAGTTAGGTTATCTATGATATTAATGTATAATTAAAAAGGTTGTACTATTGAATGGCATGTATCCCTATGCATAATATACTCCGATGTACTATGCTTCTGATGTACAATAATATATGGTATTATAGTTTGTTCTAGTTCCATTGCGCGATTCTGATGTTTTCTTTGGTTCTATGTTCTATCTATTTCTTATTCTTATATAATGACACAACTTCCAATGTGTTCGAAAGTTGGGTCGTTACCGTTGGTATCAGATCTTAGGTTACTGAATACCTAGGCTTTGGGTGGGTATTGAGAGAGCATATTTTTATATTACATAAGTATATATAATATATAAGAGAACCAACTTGAATAATATACTGATGTCAGTTGTATCCAATCAAGTTTTGATTATCGACTTGTTATATTCAGGAGATTAAATATGAGTAGTGTGGACGAAGAGGTCGAGCTAGTGAGACTACCACTACCAATGGTCGTAGGCCACTCAGGGTCAAGTAGAAAATATGGAAGAAGTTACGCCAGTTCATCATAAGTCAAGTTTTGCAACGGTAAGAAGTATACCACTCTGGGAGGGAAAGTTTTCAAAGGGACTGAATCTTTCGTTGAAGTTCAAGCATAGATGAGATAATGTGAAAGGATATTTAAAGGATTGAAATTGAATGATGATCAGAAACGACTCTTAGCTTCATGGCAACTACAAGGAGCAGCAGCAATCTGGTGGGATGCACAAACTGCAAATGTTCCTAAAGGAGACTTTACCTGGGAGAAATTCAAAGAGGAATTTGAAGCACAATTTCTTCCTGCCGCAAGAAAAAATAGAATGTATCAGGATTTCATTGATCTCAAACAAGGGAGCATGACAATAGTTGAATATGAAAATAAGTTTAATGCACTTTCCTGTTTTGGGCCTGAACTAATCAACACTTCGCTCAAGAAAAATGAGATAATTATAGCAGGTTTGAAGGATAATTTTCAAGTTAAGATGATTGGGCATCTGAAGATTCCATTTATTGACTTAGTGGACATGGCAGTTCGATATGAAGCACTAGATGCAAAAAAGCCGGTGGTAAAAGGGTGGGCTGGAGAAACCAGTGAAGGAAATCCCAATAAAAGAAAGTTTAATCCAAATTGGAAAAACATGGAAAAGGAAAAAAAAATAAGAAAGGAGAAGTCCCAGGATCGCTATAAAGTTTTGGCATGCCACAACTGTAAAAAGAAAGGACACGTCACTAGATTTTGTAAGAAGTCAGAGGTAAAGAAGCCAGAGCAACCTCAACAGAAACCACAGGGATCGGATAATGCTATTGTCCAGCAGATTTTGTGTTATAAGTGTCATCAGCTTGGACATTTGATTAAAGATTTTCCACTTATGAAGAAGGGAATGCAACCAAAGGTTTATGCCTGAATGGATAAGACATCGACCTCTGGGAACGTGAAAATGGAAGAAGTTCTAGAAGGTACCTTACTTTTTTTAGTAGAAGGAGTTAAGTTAACTAGGATCAGCCTAAGAATTGATTGAATAAAGTTGAATTTAATTAGAATGATATATAATCATACTGAAATAAAAAATAAAGTTAGAACTATAAATTAAATTAAAATTTGGATTTCCGGTAATCAAGTCTAGACTTAAGTATTAACTGGATATGAACCCATGATAATTGAACAAATTGATTTTTGAAATAGAATCCGATTTCTATGTTACAAAATGGAGATAACTAATCTAATAATTAATTAGTTAAGGGAGACTGTGGATTGAACTTAACTAAGTTAAGTAAATTAGACTGATGAGATTAATATGGATTCGAAATTAAAAAAAAAGAGAAATTGGGACAAATATATATATATATATATATATATATATATATATATATATATATATATATATATATATATTTGAACAGGATTGATTCAAATCAATGAAGTAAATAAGATGTTGAATTTATTTTCCAAACGTAATCAAGGATATTTTAAGTAAGGGGTAACATGTGAGTTAATGAGGAATTAAGATTCAGAGTTAAGAAATTGGAACCTAACTGAAGATTGATTTAGTTGAAATAATTTTCTAGATATCGATCAGTTTTGGGTCTTCGAGGTTGATACTTAGAGGTTATTCGCTTACTGATTAACGATCAGGAACTGATGGATGTTGAGAAATAGTAATGCAGAATGGAAATGTTTTCCATTATAGTGACAAATATTTTTAGATATGGAAATAACGGTGATGAATAATAAATTGCTGATGTGTGTTGGTATTATATGAATATAAGTATATAACTCTAATTATAACTTGAATCTACTCGTTCAATTTTCATTTCGGGGATCATTTAAGGGGGGTAGATTGTAATAGCCCCGTTTTAACTAACATTTGCTAACACAAATTTGTTGATCGCATGAATAACTAATTAATGGATACAATTAAATTTAATACTTGAAAACAAATCCAATTACACTTCCTTTGTTTATGTGTATGTGCTAGTTAGACTTTAGACATCTCTAACATATGTAAGAAATGGTTACGCTTTGTTGTCTTCATCTATATTAACCAATCATAGTACATTCAGTAAAATATTTCTACATTATGTACATGTATGCATTAAATTATCATGGTTTCACATTTTGGCCTTTACAAATCCAAATATATTTAGTAATATATATACATTTCATATACATTAGACAAGGAAGAGGGTTGCAACACCTAAAAACTAGGACAAATGGGTAGCAATAGCCTAACATACATATACATGTGCCGCAATATTTAGCTACGGGACATCTTTGATTTCTGGAAAAGACTTGCAGAAAGGAAAGCATTCAAAATCTATTTGTGTAAGCCAATTACACAAATATATTTCACCAGATCTAGCATCTAGCCGTAGTAGTTGAAAGTTAACCATCTCTTCTCACATCAAATATAGAGTATGAAGAGATATTTTCTATTTGATAAAACTTGTAGTACATAATGCATTAAATAAGGACATTGCCTTAACAACAAAGATTTCATTCTTTTGAATAATTTATACCAAAATCAAGAGACAACTTGCATGTAGTAGCTATACTACAGCATATCGGGTAGCATAAATATAGATATGCACATCACAACTTGTAGAAAACATGACCTTTCTTTCTGAACACGTTCTGCTCATGATTTTTCATTTCATGCATTTAATGCACCATTTGTTTAAGAATTTCCAACACCTATAAATAGATACCAGTACACACACCATTCACTACGCATCACTTGAACCATTCTCAAGCCAAACTGAAGAAAGAAGAAAGCAGGCACAAGTCTAGGAATAAAGACATTAATTAGTGAGTAAACCTTATCTATTATACCCTTTAAGCTAACTATGATCATTGCACTGAATCATGAACATACGTATGTGCCTAAACTTGTGTGTGAACCATTAAACATCTCCGAGTCAAATACCCCATTGTGTGTTGGATTGAACTCTTGTGTCACCATTTTCAATATATATTGTTAAGTGTTATACTGCTTATATTTCACCTTCATCAAACTTCAAAATTTCCTAACTTAATTTCTAGTAAATATTAGGCTTTGTTGGCTTCGTGAAAAATAGTTGTTTAGATCTGAAGTATATCTAAAAAAATCCCAATGTGAAACAACCACTGATACATGTTTAGTTATGTATATACAGTGAAGTGAGGTGAAACTTAAGTTTTCGACCATCAAAATTTCAAGTTTCAGATATATGAATGATTTGTATCGTCAAAACATGAATTTAGGATGAAAAATCACAATTTTTAACTTTGGGATTAAGGAGATTTTTGAGGTTGATCTGAAATGGGAAACATGGTGGATTCTTGCGAACTATGAAATCATAAGGTATGGGGTTGAGTGTGGAGGAGCGTTGAGGAGCATATAATCAAGGAAAAATGCTAGATGATTTTTCCAACAAGTGATTTAAGAGATTGCTGTTGAAACGTTGTTTTGGGTACTATTTTTTTACCCGTCTTTGATGGTGGACAACACCACTTGTAGTGAATCGAGTTGGCTTAGATTTGGTGAGAAGGTCGGGGCAGGGGTCGTCATCGTAGTGATGAAGTTTGGAAGGCAACGGCATAGGGTGTAGCTGAAGTAGGGGATAAGAGGGGCAGTGATGCCAGTTTTTAAGAAAACCGGGTTAAACGTGTGGATTTTGGCCATGGTAGTTAGGAGATAATCGGGGTGCATGAATCGACTCAAATGAGGATATTATGTTTGTGGGAATATTTGAGATCGATGCTCGGTGACTCGATCGCGTGTGCATGTGCAAATCTACACATGTGTGTGTTTTTAATGGAAGTAGCAAACCAGATAGGAGAGAAGAAGAAGAGGGTACCGTTGATCAAATAGCATGAAAGATGGTGAGGGAGTGAGAGGCCAGTGATCATGGTTCGTGAGGCGGTGGATAAGTGGTGAGTCGACAGCGCACCAACATTTTAAAACATGGTGGAGTAGTGGCAATATATAACCAAGGGGAAGAGGAAGTAACAGGAAAAAGGAGCAATTGGGGAAGGGAAAAGCAAGGTTGAAATGAATTGTGGTGCATGGGCTTCAACGATGTAGGCTGGAATTTCTGGGCCACGAAAAAAATACATAGGGTAATAGAATAAAAGGTGTAAATAAAAATATGGGCCAAAGATTTTAAATGGGCTAGCGAAAAAGTAAATTAAGTAATTAAATTATAAAGGTTTGTTTTGGTTAAAATATAAACATTTGTTTAAACAAATCATTTGGTTTAATAACAATAAAATAAATGGTTTACATATGTAATCATATAACTATAAAAGGAATTATATATATATATATATATATAAATCACAGTTGTGTTAACTCAATTTCAATTATTCATTTGAATAATTCAGTTAAATAAATAAAAGGAAGAATTTATAAAATCTTTCCAAGGCTAAGTAATTGATATGTTTAAATACAACTGATGATTTACCGTCATTAAGGGAAGGTGGTTGACTGATAATAATAAATTCAAATGTTTTTTTTATTAATATTGAAGTATTATTTTATCAACTTAGATCGATAACCATTTAAAAATAGAGAAATGATTTCTGAATCAAATCAAACGACAAATAAATAAGAATATTGAGAATGCATTTTTAAATATAATGATCCATTCCATTTAAGTATCACTTCCTCCTTAAAGATATTAACGTCAATCAATTGAAGAGTCCGGAATCTATGTTCCACTTCGATTTGGTTTTTTACGTCACAAGTCAAAGATTATCGAAGATAATAGAAGATGGAGTTATGCAAGGGCGATTATGTAATTTCTAGGTAGAAACTAGCTAAAATGGGTTTATAGAACAGTGCCTTTGGTTTTTCCAATCCCAGGACAACTTGTATGGACGAATGTCTGAAAGAGTATTTCTAACTGATCACTTACGTTGATCTCTTCAGACGTTTTTATATGGTGGCAGAGGAATTCGTTTCTCTTGCTTTATACCTATAATATATTTCTGTGAAAGTCAATTAGTGGTTTGCAAGTTTTGACGATGTGACATTCAAAGAAAATAAAGAAGTGATTATCAAAGGTAAGTCTAGCATCAAGCTTCACAACCAGGAAATGACAACTCGGGCAGACAGCATGGTTATGTGGTCGCTCCCATTAGGGTGTAACATCACCTGTCTAGAGAAATTCCTTTTGTTCCTTACTCTATCGATTATGTCCCGTTAGGGAAATAGTTGGCGAACACAACCATTGGTGATATACATTCGATACACTCAAGATGAGTGGTTGGTCATGTGTGGCGGGGTTGCAAGATGCTCTTGTTGAACCAGTATACTCCCCTCCAGAGATACACTATCGGAAGGTGGTTCTATATCATATCATAGTTGGAAATCCATTATCCATAAGCGCCAAGAAGTTTTGTTTGTATACTATATAGTTGAATATGAGATGCAAGCATTCTTCTAGATTCTAATTTATTTTTTGAAAACCCTAGGAATTATGATAATATTAGATTTAAAAATATACAAAATGTTTTATTCTCATAAGGTAAAAACCCGTTCTGTATTTACGGCGTGGTCTTATGAGATATTTTTATTTCCTTAACTTGTTTTAAAATCGTTTAATCATACCAGACCCTTGACTGACCCGGAGTTAATTTTTCTGTATTTTCCCTAAACTCTTGGGTACTCATAACACTTGTTAAGAGTAGACAAGTGAAGTGAACCAGGTAATGACTTGACTTTGGAATGGCTGGAAGGAAAAGTTCTGCATGCTGGTCTATCTATTATATCTATGTATAATTACGAAGTCTGCAAGTTGGGTTATCTATGATGTTTATGTATAATTCAAAAGGTTGTACTATGGAATGGCATGTATCCCTATGCATAATATACTCTGATGTACTATGCTTCTGATGTATAATAATATGTGGCATTATATTTTGTTCAAGTTCCGCGGTGAGATTCTAATGTTTTTTTAGTTCTATCTTCTATCTATTTCTTACTCTTATACATTGACACAACTTTCGATATGTTCGAAAGTTGGTTCGTTACAAGATTAAATTTTAAAATCGTTTTCACGAACATTGGTTGACCATTTTAGATTTAAATCTAATTAACAATTAAATTATTTACATAATAACCAAACCAGTTTAATATAAATTATCAAAATACTTCAGAACTTCTTTGTCTTTTATGAAAGTTATTTTATCATTTTAACTTGAAATTTCAAACCATTCAAACTAAATCTTCCATTATTATTTTAATATTTAAAATAATCTTTCGCGGAAAGGAGAATTAAATCAATTATTCGCATAATTCCGTAACTACAGAGTGTGTAATGCAACCATAAGAGAATCAATAAATCAATCATATGAATCAGATGGACATGCAAGCATTTATTCATTATAATCACAACAATTGAACAAACATTTCAACTGTGACATGAAAAATTAACCACAAGTGAATTAGATCTAAAAAGGTAGATCCAGCATGATAATATTTAAGATCCACATCATAGTTATGTCATAGATTCAAAAGTCCCAATAGATCGGATATGATAAAGTTTAGATCCAAGTCATATAATAATATAAATTCACAAATTATGATAGATCCAATATGATTCACTCACAGGCATATATCCAAATCATGGTCACATCGCGTTTACTTTTAATCATTTAAATCTAAAACTAACTAACTCATCATGTTTGAATTTTAGAATATAGAAAAGAAATTGTTGGTGTTGAATCTCAGATCTATAGTTGAAACGCTTGAATCTTTTTTTTCAAAACTTGATTTTGGAGAAGAATAGGCTATTTAATTGAAGTTGCAGCAGAGCCTTGCCTTCACCATTATTTTTCCAATGAGTAAAGCCTAGGTTTAGAGTACTTTACATAGCCGCTGCACCCTGAATCTGGAAACTGCATGCGTCTAGAAAAATTCAGCCAATTCCACCAAAGGGTCGACCCATAGGTCGATCCATACTCCCTGAGTCGACCCCGGTGTCGACCCAGCGGGACTCCGGTCGACACCCAAAAAGGGTCGGTTCGGCGTTTTGGCTTCCCGCTTTGTTGTTTTGAATTTTTTTGAATATTTATTTATTTAATATATATATATATTTCTCATATGCACACAAACTTCAAGGCTTAATAACTTCTTCATATGGTGTCCATTTTAAGCAAATCAAATGTCTATCTTGACCAAAATTTCGAGATGAACGCAAATGGTACAGTCTATTTTACTTAATTCACAGTATCTAATTAAGTTATCATATTATATTCATTATATAATGTAGTTAAAGTGTCTAAAATTTTCGGGTTGTTACATTCTCCCATAGTCAAAGGATTTCATCCCCGAAATCTCCAAGTTAAGAAAAAAGTATATCCTAGCATCAACATCCATCAACTCATCCACCAATCACTGGCATCCATTGCCCTTAAATGATTTCTAATTCTTATATGAACATATGCAAAGGTGTGTGTTGTCCCAGTTCTAATGCAAAGATCAGGCGGTCTACTGATTCAGTCGACCTCCTTGATGCAATGTATGTTAGGGCCATGAATCCAACATGCATGCAATATTCCTATTATAACATGTAAGTTATATATGTGTGCACAATCAATCGACCAAATGCAACATCCACTTGATAATACATCCATTTTCATCCATTAAAAGAAAAGAAAAATGCACACACATCCATATGCAGTATAAGAGTGATTGAGCCGATCTAGTGCCTAATGTGTGTGTATATGCATCCACAAGCAACCACTAGAAAACACTTGCATTCATTTGCATCCATCAAATATAGCATGTCTCAAACATATGTTTACATCCATGGGTTCCCTACCTAAATGTCGAAAATTCAATCGATAGGATATAGACGAATGATAGAAACAAGTGTGAATAAAAGCTTTGGAAAAAAGAAGTTAAGAACATATTCCCAAAAAGGAAACGGTATGAAGCGTGATCTTTGTCTTCAGTCTCCCAAGTCGCATCCTTGTTATCTTCTCCCCATTGCACTTTTATTAACCTAACCTCTCTTGCGCAGTTTCTTAACCTATGATCCAAGTATATGGATAGGAACTTGTCTAACTATCACCTCCCGTTCTACCTCTACTTCCTCACGCATGTTTAGCTCAACTACCTCTGTTGTATCGGGTAGACACTTCGATAAAAAAGAAATGAGGAAAAACATCATTAATGATTTTGCCCGGACCTAATCAACCGCAAAATCGACAAAGACCATTCAAAAACCCGAATACGCTAACTTTGGGAATGTAACACATCAGAACAAATAACAGAAGACTTTTATAAACATTATAATAATGTTACATCAGAGTACAGAATATATCAGAGTACATCAATAAAATACAGTGGAAGATAAATTTACAATAAATGTAATACAATGCAGCAAAAATGAATAAACTAGCACAATGGAAGACTATCAATGCTCTGGACACAGCTTTAAGCATCGATCCAGAATCCTGCTCAATATACCTGCAAAATAAGCTACTAGACTGCCCGTGTGGAAAAGAGGGCACCCGAGTTTGCAAAGCGAAACAAACTACGGGTCAGTCATGGGACTGGTATGAGAAATCTTTCCTAACTTATCTAACAATATGGCTAATCACAGAACTACGCTGCTAATGCAGAACGGGTTTACTCCATTGAATTGCCAGTGCATGGATTTAATAATTTTTTATATAAAACAACGCAATGCTTTTTAGAAAAATGAAATCATTATAAGACTCAAGTCCCATCACACAATGCAACGCAAACCGGAGGATAAAGTTTTACCTTATAATGATCGAACATGCTTGGTATGTAGAAAATAATATTTTAATATTATTATTAGTGTCTAATCAATTTTAAAAATACTTCAAAGTAAATGTATCAATCCTAGATGGCATAGTACTCCATCCTACTATGTCGCCATATATAGGTTTACAATCAAAACCGTAATGTCGTATTGGAAATTGGGTTTCCATCATGAGTCAAGGCTAGGGACGATCTCCTTACCGATTCAAGACACTCTAGCAATGTCTCAGGATTCGGACGTTGGCGAACCCTTGGATACTGCAGGGCCGGTCCAAAAGTGCTTTAGTGGATTAGTAATTCCTAAACACACGTTTCTCGGTTCTGTTGAACCTATAAAATGTTCACAATCGACCAATAAATCCGAGGTGCCTCATAATCCATTAACCACATAAGTAAAATGTCAGGGCTTGCAAAACCCTGATACCACTTATAGCTAGAAAGAAACGTGTGCACTCCCTGCGTTCCCTTGTCTCGTTTCTGAATCATACCGGGGTGTGAGGCTCGCGAGGTAACGCTATACACAAAGCTATGCCGAAATAGGCTATGCTTTGATCATCAACCACAAGGCTCTGCTTTTCAACAAAAGCCTTGATCATTTGCATCTTGGCATGACACATTGACAATCCACGCCATGCGATCGATAACTACCATTATATAACCTCTGAGCTCGTGCATCCCAGAGAAGGGTGCTAAGCAAGAGAATAAATTCTCCGCCACCAACGGATATATATTAAATAGAAATCAATTTACATGGAATGAAATCCATTGCCAGACACACATCCATTTACAAGTCCGTTCTAGGTCTGAACAAAACCGGAGACACCTTATTCCTCGTCCCGTATGTCCAATACGGAAGAGAGGTTCTCGCATATCCGGATAATCAACAAGTACGTCCGGACAACTACCACTTTAACCTTTTCCTAGGAGCGACCCAGTTCAGGGCATCAGTAGTCGCCCATTCGATGTGAAGATCGCCGGTCTTCAATCACCGTCTTCAATGTCTTCGTCTTTAATCGTCGTAGTAATTATTCAGAATGGGTTAAACCTGGTCTTTCCGAATAACTCACCTATTTTATAATCAAAAATCAAGTGCTATAAATACACATCATACGCCTCATTCCAATTCAGAATATTCTTTTAATAAAATATTCATATTAAAAGGGGAAGATTCCCGTTAATTTTATCAAAGATAATTCTTTTAAATTTAATCTTTAATCTTCTTTTTAAAGATTCAATAAAACTCCAATTTGATTTTATCAAAAATCATTACTTTATGATTATTCAACCTTTAAGAAATTTGTCTTATCTTTAACTAGGTTAAAGGACCAATGTCATTTAAAACATAGTTCACGATAAACCCAAAATCATCTTCCATTAAATATGGAATTTCCATAGAAATCAAATCAATATATAATCGATATAAATTTCAATATCAGACTAATATTATAAATGGAATAACGGTAAAGCCTTTTAAATTCCATATATAGAAACAGTCTTCTTTTACAGAAGCCTGTCTCGATTATTGTCAAATTGAATCTCCACTCAATTCCAATTTAGTATATTAAATTGGAAACTTAACTTTGGAAAATTTTCTTTTAAATCTTAATGAAAAGATTTATAAATTCTAAATCATATTTTTACTGTCAATTGGGTTAAAGAACATATGTCGTTTTAAAACACAATTCATAAAAAACCCGATTCACATATTATTTTATTCCAATCACTAAATATAATTGGAAACTCTAATAATCATAATTAAAAGATTTATTCTTTTCATACGGGGTTTAAGAACAGTGTTATTTAAGACACCACCCACGACAATCTATTTCTTAATTTAAAAGGATTATTCAATTCTTTTATTTAATTCCAATTAAATATTAATTGATTGGAAGACTTCATTGAATCTTAATTAAAAGATTTATTCTAGTTAATAACTAGTTCATATTGATAAAAATATATTTTTATCTTTTTTCCATCCAAAATGGACTTAGAAATCATCATTTGATTCTACGTTGAATACTATCTTAAAATATTCGTTATCTAAAAATGTCCTTTATATAAGAAGATTCTTTATGTAAAAATATTCTTAATGTTACCATATCCATTATTTTAAAATATTCTTTATTTTACAATGTTCTTTATTTTAAAATATTCTTTATTTAAAAGATATTCTGAATCAGAATGCGACTCAATCAGTTACCATATAATTTCGGTTATATGGATTTCATACATCGCACGACCACGACAATAATGATAAATAATCATTAAACAATCAATTCACATCCAAAGTGGAATTTATAACTATGTGAACATTAAACTGAATAAATAACGCTCATCGCAGCATGTCAATCCATTGATTAACATACAACTAAATATTGGGGCTTGTGTATGTCAAATATCATCCCAATATCCGTGTGGGGTTTTCAGCCAACAACAATTCATCTAAATAAATCATTGGTTAATAAATTTAACCAATTTTGATTCCGCTAACATGTTGATGATAAATAACAAACATGTTATTATATTCCTAATGCTAAATGAAAATGTATCTTACTCGCATAATTTTCCTACGTGTTTCTAATGTCTAATAAAATGTAATTTATTTACATTTCATTATTGCAGATGACAAATGAAAAGATAATTTTAATTTTCCTTTATTTGCAGGCAAATTTCTATTTTAAACTTTAACAAATAAAAATAAGTATCTTAATTGTATATGGTTTAAATGTATAACCTGACACATAGAAATGTTTATTTTAAATTGCATACAAATTCTAATGTATACATTAACACATAAAAATGCCACTTTAACTTACGTACAAATTCTAATGTGTTTTGTGACAATACAAATGATTCTTTATTTAACATACAATTTCTAATGTATGTTTTGCAAATAAAGATGATTCTTATATTTGCATACAAATTATATTTCAACAAAATATATAAAAAGTGATACATCCATTTTGTTGACAATTCTATTTTGACAAAATGAATATTTTTGTTGTAACACAAACCTATTTAACAAAAATGCTATTTGTGTTTAACTCTTTTATTTAACCAAAAATGTAATTTTTTTCAAGCATCTTATTTTGACAAAATGTACATTTTTGTTTCAACTAATATATTTTGACAAAAATGAGTATTTTATTTCGTCTAAACTATTTTGACAAAAATGAGTATTTTATTTCAACTAAACTATTTTGGCAAAAATGAGTATTTTATTTCAACTAAACTATTTTGGCAAAAATGAGTATTTTATTTCAACTAAACTATTTTGACCAAAAATGAGTATTTTATTTCTCTCTTTTTAATTGGCAAAAACATTCATTTTTGTTTCACTCTTTTTAATTGACAAAAACACTCATCCTTTTTAATGAACAAAAAATGTTTCATTTTTTTAAAACCTTTTTAATGAACAAAGATGTTTCATTTTTCTTAATGAACAAAATGTATATTTTTACACAAATGTGTATTTTGTTCAACAATTCTAATTTGACAAAATGAACATTTTTCTATTCTCTTACATTACATTAAAAATGTGAATTTTTAATGTAGACATGATTTTATTTTAAAACATGAATATTCATCTATTTTCTAACATTAAATTAAAAATGTGAAGTTTTAATGTAAACATGTTTTTATTTTAAACATGAACCTTTTTCTATTTTTATTTTGTTGACAATTCTATTTCAACAAAACAAATAAAATGATAACTTTGTTTTGTCGACAATTCTATTTCGACAAAACACAAAAAATGATAATCTTGTTTTGTTGATAATTCTATTTCGACAAAACACTAAAAATGATAATCTTGTTATGTCAATTCTAAAACAACAAAAATGACATGATTATTTTGTCAATTCTAATTTCAATAAAAATGACATGATTAATTTGTCAATTTTTAATACAACATAAATTGACATATCTATTTTGTCAATTTATGATACAACATAAATTGACATCTCTATTTTGTCAATTTTTAATACAACATAAACTGACACATCTACTTTGTCAATTTTTAATTAAACACCAATGACAATTATAATCTAATAAAACATTTCATAACAAAATGTTATTTTATTTCTAATGCAACGTTTTATAACAAACTATGTTATTTTATTCTAATGTGATATTTTATAACAAAAAAATGATATTTCTATGTTAATATAACTGTTCTAACAAAATGATATTTCTATGTTAATATAACTGATCTAACAAAATGACACTTCTAATTCAGTTAACATGTTTTAACAAAAATGAATATTTTGTATAACTCAATTCTAACAAACAAAAATGTAACTTTTTGATTCAACTAATTTAAGGAACAAAAATGTAACTTTTGATTAACCATAATCTAATTAACAAAAATGTTAATTTTTGTTTAACTATAATCTAATTAACAAAAATGTTAATTTTTTGTTCAACCATAATCTAATTTTGACAAAACCTATTTTTATATGTCATTCTTTTTATGTTATCAAACATGAACATCTTTATTTTTATATATACAACAAAAATAAGGTTTTTATGGTATACACTAATTTTGACTAACCTAACATTTTATTTTTATATATACAATAAAAAGATGGTTTTTATTGTATACACAAACTTTGACAAACATGAATATTATATATTTTATATATACAATAAAAATATGGTTTTCATTGTATACACAAAATTTTGATAGACATGAATACACACAATTCAATTCAGTGGTTCATTGCAATCACAAAACAATCAACATTGCAGTAAATATATACAACACCAACATGAATTTTATATAGAATAAATATAAATTTCACATTGCGATAAATAATTAGTTTTATTTTAAAATAGAGATATCACTTTGCTTTTTGTTTGAATTTTCAACAAACTCTGCTTCAGATCTGATCTGCTCCATACTTTAGATCTCGTTTCTGCGATTCCAACGCATCCGTTTTTGTCGAATTTGGTGTTCGTATGAAAAAGATATGTTATTCCCAACTTTAATTATATTTTAAATTAATTTAAATATAATTAAACCTTAATTCATTTGTTAATAACTGCTCCCCTTTCTCTGTCGTTCTTCTTTGTTCTGTGTATCGCATAACCGAACCCAAAGCTCCATCTTCTCCCTCCAAATCGCATCTTAATCATGGCCATCATCCGCTGATCCAACCACCTCACTTCGAAGTCGTTCATCTCCTCCTCCAACGCTAAGAGGAAGGGTCCACTCTCACCTGTCTACGTCCGTGAATCCCCATCCAAACGTCCGGCCTTTGAGGCCCAATTCCTCCCTCCACGCCGAGCCAGAGAAGATCATGTCCGTTGGGATTATAGAGCTCGAAACGCTCTACAATTTTTCCTTTAATTCCATGTTTTAATTCATTGTAATTAGAGAGAAAATGGGAGAATTAAATATGAGTAAATCCACTGTTCAAAGGGTAGAAGGCGGCGGCTCCATTAGAGAATTAGGGTTTGGAATATTAAAATAATAATATATTTCATAGTTTTATGTGTTATAAAGCCAGAAACGGGCTAGAGTCCAAATCAGGCTTGCTCACTGCCTAACAATAGGTTTTGACGTCTTTTGAACGCAACGGGGCTAGTGGCAAAGCCCAATTCTGAAGTCTACGACATGTTCCTTCAATAACGTACTATTTTAAAATAAACACGTACAAATTTAAATGTATATTTTAATTTATCAGAGTCACATACTGATTTTAAAAATTCCGGAAAAATAAATCTAGCTATGTTTTGACGATACTGTCCTAACAAAATTAATTTCATCGAATTTGGAGACTGTTTGAAAAGTAAATCTAGCTATGTCATTCTCTAATCGATTCAATTTGACTTAAATTGACAAAACACATTTTCTTTTGCCCCGCTCACGTATTAATTCTAAAAATTATGAAAATTTAAACCTAGCAATAAATTGACATTTCGGTTCCAACAAAAGTAGTTTCGTCGAAAGCGGAGGTCGTTTGCAAAATGGCTATTTTTAATATTAAAAAATATGTATAAATTCTATAGCGACTATTCTGAATTTTAAAGTGGGCATAACTTTTGATTTCTGCTACGAAATTTCAATTTTTCAGATTCGTTGGAAAGATATTTTTAAATAGATTCTAATATTTCTGGTTTCACCAAAATCCGATTTATTTTGCATCCTGTACAGTCAGTCAAAGTTAAAATTCAAAATTTTAAACCACCACGCTATTTCTTACTCCTTTTAAAATTAAAATAAATATATTCATTCTAACTTTGATTTAAATAAATTTTTAGTCATTATTATTTAAAATAAATTATTTTAAATATTCAAAATCCACTAAAATTTCTAAAATAAAATATTGGTTCCAAAATTCCGAGTTGTTACAATGTCCACACATATGCGAAGCGAGCTGTACGCCTTAGTTGTGAATACCAATGGAGAACCCTATTTAGATATGCTTTGCCTAATAAACTCTTTCTCTAGCAGCTTTCCTACTTGCTTGCTAAGCTCCCTCCTTTCTCATGGAGCCATGTGGCTCATGGGTCATGCAAATGGCTTTGCATTGTCTACCAAATATATACAAAAATCGATCTCGCGCCTTGGAGATAAACCCAGAGCCTCCTCAAAACATACGGATATGCACAGACTACTACTACAAACCATAGATCATCGATAGATGCATCAAAAGATTCTAGGAAACTAAGCATGATAGGCCCTTTTGGGTCACAAGAAATCTCGAGGGTCCTCCTATAGCAAGTCAAAAGTCTAACGACCCTCCCCTCACAATCGAGAATGGCACCGTATATGGCCAGCCAACCTATTCCTAGAATCAAACCATAACCCATAAAACCAAGCACATATGCATCGCACTCGAACTCGATGCCCAATACAGATATTCTCGAACCCCGACAAATCATGGATAAATGAGCCGAATGACCAATGGGGTTTGAGAGAACAACGGGATCCACTACCATACTAGTATTTAAATGCAGATATTCAACCACAGAACTAGATATAAATGATTGCAAAGCGCTAGAATCAAAAAGAGTTCTTATAGGATGATTGGAAAGAGAAATCAAACCTTTCATAGAAACTTTCCTACCTCGATCTGGAGCACTGATCGAGAGCATGCACTTGCCCTCCGGAAGCTCCTTCCCTTTGACCTTGTCCTTGTTTCTTCAGGCAATCCTTAATAAGATGCCCGACCTCTCCACAATGGAAACAAGCGTTCTTCATTCTTCTGCAATCTTGGCTTACATGGCCCACATGTCCAAAATTAAAACATTTCCTCTTGTCTCGAGCTTTGTCGTTCTTTTTCTCCCTTCTTTTGTGTCTCCTCTACCTTAGCTTCTTTCTTTTCAGCTTTATCTTCCTCATGCATTAATGCCATATCAACGAGTCTTTCAAAAGTAGCTCCCATTGGAATTTGGTACATAGCTAACCCATGAAGGGGTTCGTTTAGTACTTTAACGAACCGCAAGGACCTCTTATGGGGAGTGTCTACTAGTTCCAAACCGAATCTAGCTAGCTGGTTGAATTTGTTCACATATTCTTTAACAGCCATGTCTCCTTGTTTGAGCACCAAGAACCTCTCCATTTGCATGCTTTTCTCAGCTTGAGAAGAAAATTCATTTCAAACTTCTGTCTAAAGCTATCCCAAGTTTCCACTGGACGCCCCGCTTGGGTTACTTCCCACCAGAACGAAGCTTCATCCTTCAGTAGCCAGGCAGCCAATTGAATCTTCCTTCGATCTTTCACTTCAAAGATTACAAACAAGTCCTCGGTCTTCTTGAGCAAATTCCTTGCCTTTTTGAATGCCTTGGTTACATGGAATGGCGTTCCTCCCATAACACGGAAATCTTTGCAGATCTTGGAAAAGTTGTTTGCACGCGGAGGAGGAGGAGGAACAACGGGTGCAGTTGGGGAAGGAACGTTTCCTTGGCCTTTGGCAAGCGCCTTGGCTTCTAGATACCTACCGGACCATCCTAGTATCGTAACGCCCATTGGGGTATTAGGTTCCTAAACATGCTGAAAAAGAAAAGGAAAGAGATTCAGACAAGTGATCCGAAGATATTACTTATGGATTTTTGGGGAAGGTTTTCAAAACAGACTTTTCTTTTGAAAATGCTTCCTTTTTAAAACATTTTTGAAAACAGTTTTCAAAAACTTTTATCTAATATGGTAACATTCAGCTCTGATACTAAGTGTGACACCACATTTCCATTAATTTCACTCACAAAGGGAATGCATTAAGTTTCATGAAGCGTTAAGTAAACAGAATGGAAATATTACAAGATAGACATATAAAATAACAACGGAATAAAAGCTTTATTTATCATAAGATACCGTGGTCCAAAAACATCATATGTCTAAAATACAAAAGCCCATTACAACATAAAAGCTATTGTCTTGTACTTCAAAAATATCAGAGTACATAAAAGAAATAAAATTCCCTAAAAACAAAATATAGCCATAGCAACAAGGATAGGAGCTTGAGCCATACATCTCAGCAGCTCCAGCAAAAGTAAGCAGAATCATGGTCAAGCCTAAGTGTTCCTGCCTTGAGAACCTGGAGGCGGGGAAGGGGGAACGGAAGAAAGAAGAGGAAACAAAATGGGTCATACATAAAGTCTGGCATTTCCAGTTACTTTTATCAAGTAAATAAATAAAATTAGCATGACAGGCATATAGAGTGGATAAGTGAGAGATAACTGCATAAAAGGCAAGTATGACAAGGTGAACAGGATAGGGTGTATACGGTTCTAATGATTACTCTGCACTACTACTAGTATATCCAGAATGAGATGATCCCCAACATGTATGAAATGGTAGACTTAGGCGTACTTCTGGTGGGAGGTTTTAACCCCATACAATCCACAGGCAGCCACAATAACGGACTCCTAAACTTACCAGAGTCTAGATGTACCCTGACTACTACCCTAATCGATCGGCTCCCTACTCCGTAGATACCCTGAGCTGGCCCTACAGTAGGATAAATCACTTCCTATAGTGGCAACCCTTCATTTTCAAGATGGGCACAACCATATCTACTGATGTCGCAACTCTCAATTCCTATATCAAGCCGAACCCACGCACGCACATGACTCCGTTGGTTTCCTACACTGTTGACACCACCCCTTCGTTTTGGATCTCTTACAGTAACCCAGTAAGCAAGCCCCCTACTCCGACCTAGTTCGGGGTGCTCGTTTGATACATAGATGGGTTACTGACTGAAATGGCCCTACACACAAGATGATACAAGCTCACCCTAGGCTTGCATCCCCACTACTAGGATTTCAACTAGTCATGCCTAACAATCTAACATGTAAAACAAGTTAAGTTGTCAAACCTATATACATAAATATTACCCCACCGCCACAAGATTTACTTAACCCTCACTGATCCAAACAAGTTTACTTAACAAAGTTTAATAACCCGAAGTAAATAGGTTAAGTTTGTGGGCCTATGTATATAAATATTACCTACCCCCATAAGATTTACTTAACCCACCCATTGTTTCAACCAAGTTTACTTAACCCCTATTCAAGTTAACATGTTCATACAATCTCTATGGATTCATCTAGGTTAAGTATTCCAATTCGTTACCAAGTCCATTTATGGTTATAATGGGCTAGACCTCCCACATTAGGCTTATAACTTGTGGATGCTGGATATGTCAGTCGGGTCCGGGAAGACTTCTTCTACAAGTTGGGCCTAACCTCGTGTCTTAGCCCGTCTAGTATTTGTGCACTTAGACCCCTCACATTAGATTCAACATTTGCGGTTGCTGGATATGCCGGTCGGGTCCAGGCAGACTTCCACCACATGCAATCTAACCTCGTGTCATAAGTGCCATTACAGTTGTCTAATTACTGTAATCCTAGGCATTTTAATTATTAACCAATTAATTATACCTATGTCGTTATAGGTGTTCATGCCCATTTATCCAATTATATTCTTAATGGATTATATGTCCAAACTCATACCTGTCATTCAAGTTATGCCAATTCTAATGTTTTCCCCGTTCCCTAACTAACGCATTTGCATATATTTGGTGTTGTGCCTACGCTAGAAAGTAGCCTAGCCATAAACAATAAAAGGGAAAGATGACAATAGTGATTATTTTAACAAAAGTGACATAAACATGTGATTGGCATAATGATAAGATGGACATATAAAAATAGATCTTGTGAGCATGTGATAATAAAACTAAATCTAACATACCAATGATGTCATAATAGGCATTAATAAATAAGGATTCATATTTCCAATTAATGATAGATTAAAATTAATCACCACATGATAGGTAAAGTTTAAGATCCACAAGTGTGACATGATAAATTAACCACAAGCGAATTAGATCTATAAAGGTAGATCTAGCATGACATGACAAATTAACCACAAACGAATTAGATCTATAAAGGTAGATTTAGCATGACCAGATAAATTAACCACAAGTGAATTAGATCTAAAAAGATCTAGCATGACATGATAAATTAACCACAAGCGAATTAGAGCTAAAAAGGTAGATCTATCATGATAATAATTTAAGATCCACAATTGTGACATAACAAATTAACCATAAGCGAATTAGATCTAAAAAGGTAGATCTAGCATGACATGATAAATTAATCACAAGTGAATTAGATCTAAAAAGGTAGATCTAGCATGATAATAATTTATGATCCACAATTGTGACATGAAAAATTAACCACAAGCGAATTAGATCTTAAAAGGTAGATTTAGCATGGTAATATTTAAGATCCACGTCATAGTTATGTCATAGATTAAAAAGTCCCAATAGATCGGATATGATAAAGATTTAGATCCAAGTCATAGAATAATATAAATTTACAAATTATGATAGATCTAATATGATTCAATCACATGCATATATCCAAATCACAGTCATATCGCGTTTACTTTTAATCATTTAAATCTAAAAGTAACTAACTCGCCGTGTTTGGATTTTAGAAGATAGAAAAGAAATTGTTAGTGTTGAATCTCAGATATATAGTTGAAACGCTTGAATCTTTTTTTTTAAAACTTGATTTTGGAGAAAAATAGGCTATTTAATTGAATTTGCAGCAGAGCCTCGTCGTCACCATTATTTTTTCAATGAATAAAACCTAGGTTTAGAGTCCTTTATATAACCGCTGCACCTTGAATCTGGACACTGCGTGCGTTTACAAAAATTCAGCCAATTCGACCTAGGGGTCGACCCGTAGGTCGACCCATACTCCCTGAGTCGACCTCGTGTGTCGACCCAGCGGGACTCGGGTCGACACCCCAAAAGGGTCGGTTCGACGTTTTGGCTTCCCGCTTTGTCGTTTTGAATTTTTTTTGAATATTTATTTATTTAATATATATATATATATTTCTCATATGCATACAAACTTCAAGGCTTAATAACTTCTTCATACGGTGTCTGTTTTACGCAAACCAAATGTCTATCTTGACCAAAATTTTGAGACAAAAGCAATGGTATAGTCTGTTTTATTTGATTCGCAATATTTAATTAAGTTATCACGTTATATTCATTATATAATGTAGTTAGAGTGACTAAATTTTTTGGGGTTTTACACATGGAAGCCAAGCATTTGTGTTACTTGTGATTGTTTTGGACATTGTACTTCAGACTGTGTCTTAGGGGAAGATTATGACGAATCAAATGAAATGCAAAATGATAATTATGGTAAGGAGAATCATGGATGTAGATTTAGTAATCACTGCAATGGAGAGAATAAGGCTAAATATAAGGATAAGAGTTGGACAAGGGTAATCTCGAAAAGGAAAATGGTTTGTCAAAGGAAGAATGCAGTTAATTCAAATATAGAGGAGATTAATTAAATAAAGATTGGGTAGATGAGAATGTGAATTAAGATGTGGCTGCTGATAAGAATAATGGTGGAAAGTCTAATGGTAATGTGAATAATCCATGTGATGGTAGTAATCCTTGTAATGAAAAGGTTGGTATAGTTAATGATAATATAGACAGCAATACAACAATGAATTCTGGAGATACTGAAAAGGCCAGTAAAGTTAAAACTGCGATTGAGGTAACATAGCTAAGAATTCTGAGAATATAGTCAGCAATATTGATGACACAGTTGATTTTGGTTTGAATTCTTTATTTAATGATGAGGATCCTGCTGGAGTGAGATCATCTGTGTTGAAATCTTCTAAGTCTTCTGTTATATTAGCTGGCAATGTTGCTCAGACTTAATCTTCTCTGTATACTCACCTGCAGCCTCCACCAAACATTCGTTTACCTCCTTCTATTGTCTAGTGTTGGCTTAACTTTTTCAGCCCTCTTATCCTCTGTTGTTCTTAAGAGTTCAATGCCCTCATATAAGTCCAAGAGCATTAAACTAACAGGTAGATTTTGGGATGATTTAGATGAGGGTACTGAATATTCCCTTAAGGATGTGTTTCCTTTAAGTTCGAATCTGAAAAAGTCAAGAAGGCACACTAGCCAACCCTATGCACGACCCTTCTTTATCATGATGTTATCTTGGTTGGTTCTAGTTTTGTGTGGAATCATTACAGTTTCTTGGTACCTGTTAGCTCAGTGGTGATTACTAATGTTTTGCTTATGTCATATTTGAGTTTTTTCCAGAGGTTATAAGTTTGCTGGATTTGTGGATACTTGAAATCTATGGTCATTTTTCCTAATGTGTATAATGATGCGTTCAAGAAGTAGTAGTAACTCATCAGTTTAGGTGGATCCATGATGAATCCTCTTGGAGCTCTCATTGCTTATTTGGTGATCTCTGGTGTAATTAGGTTTTTTTAGTCTTGTTATTTTCCATTCGATAAGAAGGAGGCTTTTTGGTGAGCAGTCTCACTTAAAATACATGGCAATAAGTCCTGAATAGAAAGGCAGCCAAAACTTTTGATATTAAATATTTTTATGAATGTTGATTCACAGGACTTTTGATTCAAGACAACAACGAAATGGAGATCAAATCAAAGAGTTAGTTCATATATATATATATATATATATATATATGTATGTATATATGTATGTATGTATGTGTGTGTCTAGTTGTGTTAGATCAATGTTAAAATCTATCCTCATAATATAACACATATGCACGAGTTTTGATTATATATATATGAATGAATGGCTAAGAAATAGACATTACTAGGCAATAGGCCCTGAACCAGTCGACTGGTTCATTTCAGCCCAGCCGACTTGTCAGAGAATTTCTGCCTGGTAATGATTACTTTCTGCCCATTTTTAAATATATGTGATTTACAGTATTTTTAACTAGTTGACGAATTTACAGGCTAGTTGACTGATTCGAAACAAAAACATTTTTATGAAGAGACATCATTCTTCATGAAGAGATTCCTCTTCGTTTCTGAAAATAAATGGGTGCATCTCTTTGACAAAGCTTTTCATGAAGGATCTCTTCCTTTCAACTATTATATATACACTACAAACTTGGTTTTCAAATCACCAATTCTTTGAAAATCTAATCTGTTTTCTGATCTACATTTCTATACTCATGCATTCTAAAAAGCTCTCAAATATTCAAATTACTTGTTGAATCATTGAAGTTAATTCATATCTCTTGATTAAATAAGTAATATACTTCCTTCAATCTTTGCATACACATTATATACTTGAGAATAAGATTGTAGGAAGGGTGTACTTAATCGTTGGCTATTCAGTTTTTCAAGAACACAAGCATAAGTCAAACTCTTGTAATTTGTAAAAGTCCTGTGTCGGTGCACAGGCAGGAAAATCCTTGTTGGGGCTCGGATTGTGGTGAACCTGTTCCTCCGGGTGAAGAGAGGGTGTTTATAGTAGAATTCCAGAAGAAGTCTGGGACTGGACATAGGACGGGAAGTCCGAGCCAGTAAAAAAAATTTGGTGTCACTTTACTTACATCTTTTACTTATTTGTGATATTCTATATCATTTATTTTTACTTGCATAACTATTGTATTAGACCAGCTAGTATATCATAATCAATTCCGCTATATTCTATATAAAAAGATCCTATACTAACTCACATGACTTCTCAATTGGTATCAGAGTAGGCCATCATTTACTCTTACAACCATATTTGATACTTAAATAATATGGAAAATAACACTAGTACTTGCACAAACAATGGATTCACAGAAGGCCAATCTACTGCACGACCACCCTTTTTCAATGGCATGAATTATAATTATTGGGCTACACAAATGAGAATATATATGCAAGCTAACAGTTTTGATGCTTGGAATATTACACAAAAAGAACACACACAACCTACTACATCTTATATTGAATGGTCTATAAATGAAAAAGCAGAGGCCATTGCCAATGCTAAATCTATGAATATGTTGCATTGTACCTTGGAGAGAAACGACACTACACCATAATAGCCAATTGGCAACCCTTTTTTTCCAATTGGCAACACTTATTTGCGTTGGAAGGTGGTAACAAGAGTATGCGTTGCTATAATTAAAAAGTGTTGCCAAATATACATAATAATAACTTTAATATTGGCAACACTTATTTGGGTTGTTAAGGCTCGATTCTGGGGGTAAAAACGTAAACCAACCAGCCTAACCCTAATTCCCTTACCACGTAACTTTGTCCAATGCTTTCTTTCTTTTCGGCTTCCTAATTCCCTTACCCTAAATCGATATCGATCGATTCTCAGAGGAAAAAAGAAAAAAAAAGAAAAATCTTAGCATGGCAAGGATGAAGTTTCCTCTCTAATCGGATTTTAGGGGAGGCTTCAGGGTACAACTCGCGTTCGGATTCGATTTTGGGAAACGTCGGTTTGATTTTCAGCTACAGAGTTTTTTGCGTATTGATGATTGGATGTTTTTTGTGTAGGGAAACGTTGGTCTGATTTTCATAAAGGGAGATTTGAAGGAAGTCAGTGACGAAGTTGCTAAATACAAGGTTTGCACATTTGCTTATTTTGCTTTTATGATCTGTGGAGTTGTGTAAACTTTGATTTAAACAGAAAATTCCTTGGTTCAAATTTAGAGTTACTGTATTTATTTAAGCATCTAATTGTTTTCTCCTTGCACTGCAGTAGCTATTGCTAAATTATTCCTTTGTAAACTTAAATGGGTTAACTACACTAAATATGTTGTGCAAATTGAGAACTGTGTAAGCCGCGGAGAAACAGAGTGGATGAATACAACTTGATATAAACCGTCATACATTTGATCTGTAAACATAGAGATTCGCTGTAAATAATGCTAGCTATAGTGCCACAGCCACATCCTCTTCACACAAATGAAAGACAACCTGATTACAAATCACCAAATCGTTAAATAAAGCTCAGTTGATAATTGAGTAATAACGAAAGCTTATAACCAAAGCCAGGGATAAATACGTAACCAATGTCCGAAGTCAAAGCCTTAACCAATATCTAAACATAGGTCCGTGATCTCTCTGGATTGTCCATGTATTTCTTGCCCATTTCGGATTCGATATCCATATCCAGTTTCATGGCTAACCCCCTTAGATAAAAATTAGCCTTCGTATGGAGATAAATTCTGAACACTATTGAACGTGGGAAATGCTAGAGCGACCGGTTATTTGCAGTCAAATTGTGCGAATCATGGGATGTACGGTAGATATTGAGGGACGCCAGTGAAAACGAAGGGCTAATACTACTCCCGTACAAATTGACTAACAAATACGCTGGTCGATCTAGAATTTTCGATTGAACATTATTTCATGGCAACAGCAGCTTGAAGCTGCTGTGCAACAGTAGCTACAAGCTGTTGTGCCACAGCAGCTTCAACCTGCTGTGGCACAGCAGCTAGAAGCTGCTGTTGCACAGCAAATTCAAAACTTGTGATGCTATTTTTCTTTCCAATTTGTTCCCTTAAAGTAATCATCCTTCACTAAGTCTGGCCCTGCACGACAAAAATGATCAGGATAAAAATGACACAATAATTTAAGGCTATGGTAATTGTATTAACATCAAAAGCTTAAACCAAATGGAAGAACACATAAAACCTGATTGAGAGTGATACTTGAATCAAATTAGATATTTCTATTAGAAATCAAGATAAGTCATTCAACATTGACGTTTTCAATGAATGCACTTGATTAGCTTCCGCATAAGATGGTTCTTTCATCAAAGATGCTGATTTCAAACCAAGATTAGCATTGTTGGTTTCAAACCAAATCAAACAATGTAAGATACCTATCATGCCTAGTGATTCTCAGTTTCTTATTTGCTCTAGAATTGCAAATGCTAAGGATGAGCGACAACGTATGAAATATGGCTTTATATGGTGCAGGTTAGCTAAAAATATGGTGAATTCTTTTTTATTTTAGTTCTTCCTGTTAGTCAAAACTTAAACGGTATTGGATTAAACAATGATTATACTCATTTGAAAATAGTTAATGTCATAGAAAAATAGTTTGAGAATTTATCAAATATTCATTACAAGATATAGCTGGTTTTTCTGATGATGATTTTTAACAAAGTATATGATGTATTGATTCTCTCACACATATTTCCATTTTCTTCCACAATAGCCATGAAATTATGGAGTAATATTTTCTTCTTCTTTCATTCATTCGGTTGTATTTTTTCCATGCCTGACAGATATAAGGCTAGGAGTTGCTGTTTTTGAACGGTTCTTTGGTTCATTTCAATTGTCAGTTGTCTCCTCTATTTTTGTAATTTCATTTTAAGTTCTACCAAACGATTGGCATTTTTGTGGTTCTGAAGTGATTCTTTAGCTTCGGGAGAGCTCTCAAATGTGATGTGTTAATGATTTAGGGTCCTTTTGGTCTCATTTTGAGTTTTGTGTCATCAATATACATTACAAAATACAGAGGTGGGCAGGTTAGACGCTTAAAGATCTTAGTACGATGGTGGATTAGTGGAGGGGATGTTTTCTGTTTTGTACATTGAATCTCATTGATAAAAATGTTGCTAAATTTTTGGGGTTAAGTGGCTGATAAAAAAGAGAGAGAGGATAATCAACGGAATTATAAATCAGCAAGTAGTGGGTTTATGTTATCAAAGGTGATGAGCACTATCATTTGGTTTAAGAAACGAAGAGGAAACTTGTAGCAATATACACTGTAGAATGTATAAAAGTTCTCTTTAATTTGTTACATTTTATTTCTAAAAATCAATTAAACCGAAAAAATAATATTAGCGCTGCTCTGGCAAAGAGAATAGAACTGAGAATGGGAAAATGCATTTTATTGCTACCTATAACCAGTTCTGTGTTACAAGTTGAATTTTATAAAGATCTCTATAAATATATAAAGAAATGAAATTAAAAACAGTAAATAAATTGCGAAAATTTACCTCTTCTTAGCTTTGTCGGCTGATATTACACCCTTCATTAGGGTACGAATATCAATTCCACGTTCCGACATGATCTTATCGTGGTAAATTTTGCTACCAATTTCTATTATCTTTTCTTCTACTTCTTCCAGTGTTTGATCTATATTTGGCTTCATTTCCCCTCTCTTAATCACAGTCACATTAAAACCATTAGCTTTTGCTTCTCGAAAGGCATCCTGGCAGATAAAATCAAGGAAAAGAATATTAAATTCCATCTTACCTGAAAAAATTTGAAAAGGAAAATTATAACTGAGAAGTGGCCCTTTTGTAGCATTCAGAGATGCTAAAATACAAATATTAGAATCCTGAGCCAGTTAGCATACAACCTTTTTATACAAGGTTTCCTAACGATCATGGTTGGTTTTTATAGGTTTAATAAACACTACAAGAGTCAGTTTTTGGTGTCAATTGTACAATTTGTCTCAATGCTTATTAATGGTTGGCAGCTTTTGGTTCACTTTCAACTAGATCTAAGTGCAAACAAAATATACTCATGTATTCATTCCTATAACTTCATCTATGTTGAATGGATATTCACTGATAGCACATATGTGTATTCAAGTTGATTATAGTCTATGGTAGAGGGAATTCAAGCTTTGATGTTGGCATCAAAACTTGCTTTGTAAGAAAATACTTTTCTGGACTGCAAATGAGAAATGAAAATGGGACTATATGCAAAGGGGGAGTGAATTACAGTGGTGTTGTGCTTCAATTTTCCCTAGCTGTTAACTGATTGTAATAAAACATAAGCTGACCAGTACTGCTGTCGTAGTGGGTAGATACTTTAACTTTAGTGTAGCAGTGTACACTGTAGCAGAACTGGTTTATGTTATCATAGAATGTAGCAGTATACACTGTAGAATGTAATAAGCAAGTTACATTTTTTTGGTTTAATTGATTTTTAGGCAGTAGCTATGAAATCTGCTATTCTTTGCACAAACACACTAATTGGAACATGTATCATATTAATTTGTTCTATTAGGATAAAAATGCTAGTTAAACCACCATTTTTAGTAGCTCACAATATTATTTTTAATGTCCTTGTTTATTAAGCTGATTTCTTTTCTCTTTGTTTCATTTTCACTTAAAGGGATGGACTTGTATTTTGGGCTGATAACTAGGTTCTGGCTATATACATTCAAATCTTAGTAAGTGGGCTCAAACATACGGTGGTTTCTTCCAACAGTCAATATACTTAGAAGAAAGGGCTAACTAAAGCTTGCTACTGGTAAGAAATTTTCTTGTTGTGTCCCCTCGTTTTGTTGCCCTTAATTCTAATTTCAATATGATTTATTCATTTGATTGCTTCACTATTTAGCATGAATTATCATGCTTTAGAAACTAGGGTGGAAGATTTTGTTTTGACTGCTGTGTTATATAGTGAATGCAGCACTGTTATTCATTACAGGGGTTGAATTGATTTCCCATTGAAATGTTTTTATATTTTCAGTTTGAGAAAGATGACATGGTTTTTCAAATAGAGGCGTCAGTCAAAGTTAGATCTTGATTGCATAACTTCACCTGAACTAGCATGTTGTGCTGATTATTATTGTCAGTGAACTAGCATGTATATCCATGTTTATACAACTTTTTAATCAAACAAAAGTGAAATTTACTTGTTTATGTAATGATTTGAAAGAACTAATTATTATTAAAATGATTATAACTGAGGAGATACAAGCACCCTTATTTGTTCTTCAGTTTCAGTGCGTGGAGAAGTTTGACAATGTTTTGTTTAACTTCCAATAAGTATCACTTCCATAGAAAAAATGTACATATTTATTTTTTATTCATGTGCTTAATCCAGAGCAGTTATCATTAGAAATTATTTAATGAGGCATTAAAGCTAAGTTAACAACAACTAGTTTAAAACATGTATGCTTTAAACATACATCCATCTTTGTTTTCTGCAGATGTCCTCCTACTCGAGGCCTTCGACCGATTATAGTGATTACTTCTTATGGCATTATCCGTCTGTCTATTCAGACGATTCGAGCGATACTCCTCAAATTGTTTGTTCAGTTGAATCTCATACACCAACTCCGCTTAGCGTTTATGAGAGAATAGAGTCAAGCTTACAAAGAGATTTGGCATTATTTAGTGTTCAGAATGTGGCACCGCCTACTTGGCCGACAACACCAACAAGATTTCCACTCCTGTCAACATTCGATGTTGGAGAAGTACAATCTCGAAGGTTGTTATGTCGTTGTAACATTGAACCAATATTCAGAATATGCGATTTAAATAAAAACGTCGGACTTCGATATTTTATTTGTGCAAACACTGGAACTCTTAGAGGTTGTGGATTCATCCACTGGATTGACAAACCATTATGTGATCGTGGTGTGGAATTTGCATTGGAGGTTCTTGAAGAAAACAAAAGGCTTAAAAAGGAGCTTAAATTGCAAGAATTCATCGAGCTCAATAGACAAAAGGCATGTCAATATTAAAAAGGTATGACTTTGAATTTATAACATTTACTACAAGTTGAAACTTAAATGGTGCTATTTAATTAAATGCACGCAGGAAGCAGTAGAAGAAGCGGAGAAAAAGAGAAAAATTGGTGGTATAAACTATGCAAATTTTTGGATGTAGGGTTCGTTATGTTGCTGGAGTTTCACATTAGGTACTTAGACTTCAAATATGAAAAATGTCTTGTATTTTGTTAATTATGTATTGTTGTTACTATGCAATTGGATACTTTTTCTTGATGATTATTTGGTTATAATTTGCATATGTATTGAATTTAGTATTTTTACGTGTTGAATTTTTTTCAGTTCATACTTTGTTGTCGTCACGAATATGGATTTATGTTTCTTATTGATTTTGTTACATGTTGCTATGTTGAGATAATATCGTAGCTGAATGAATATTAAATAGCGCTTACGCTATCCTGTATGCAAATATAAATGTTACATGTTACCAACTCTTATAAGTGTTGCGAATATAATGTTACCAACGCGTATAAGTGTTGGGAACAAATATTTGCCAACGCTTATAAGCGTTGTGAATGAATATTTACCAACGCTTATAAGCGTTGTAAATGAATATTTACCAACGCTTATAAGCGTTGCGAATATTCACGTCCCCCTCACAGTGACGCATATAAGTGTCACGGAAATTACTAGCGACACTTATACTCGTTGGGAACCCCCTGTTTTGGTGTAGTGCGAGTTTAGCCAAATTTGTACGTGCAATACTGCATACGAAATTTGGCGAACACTCAAAGTAACTCACGAAGGAACTAACAAGATTAAACAAAGCAAGATATCCATGCTTAAGAATTAATTTCATAATTTTAGAATGAATGAAAATGAGTCTATAAATGATATGTATTCACGATTTCAAAATATTTATCATTCACTATTGGGATTAGGAGAAAAATATACTGATTTTGATATTCTTTCAACGGTATTAAACTCTTTGACGGATGAGTGGGAAAGAAAGGTTTTAGTTATCGAAGAGGCTAATGATCCTTCAACCATGAAACCCGAAGAGTTAATAGGCAATCTTATGACGTACGAAGTTAATTTGCATGCCAAAAAGAATCATGCTCAAGACAAGAAAAAACAAGCTTTTCATGCTGAAAAGGATGAATTGGATTCAGACAAAGAAGACATTGCATGTGTTGCCAAAAATTTCAGAAAATTTCTGAAATATAAGAAGGGCTAGATGAAGAATATAAAGAAGAATTCTACAAGGGAAAATAATATTGATCCATCCTTAGTTGAGTGCTTCAATTGTCGCAAGACTAGACATTTTCAAAAGAATTGTCCAAAACTAAAGAAAAATCTCAAAAAGGAGAAATCTAAAAGATGAGATTTCTCGGTCACATGCGATAATTCAGACACTCCATCTTCGGAAAGTGACAGTGATAGCGATCATGAAAAAGGTAATGTGTGCTTCATGGCCTAAGAGACTGAGGTTAGTGATTTTACTTATGAATAAATGGTTGAAATTAATATGAAAATTCTAGAATCTAGAAATAATTTAAAAGAAAGTATAAACAAGTAAACGAAGATTAAAAAAAGCAGAATTTGAAAGAGATTTCTTAAAAGATGAAAAGGAGATTTTAGAGGATGAAATCAGAAAATTACAAGAATCTTTATCTAATGCAAATTCTCAAATTTCTTTATTAAGTCAAGAAAAACTCAAAAAGAAAAGAATGATTTGCTTATTTTCGAAAATCATGATTTAAATTCAAAAATTAAAATTATTGAGTTAGATAATTCTAGTCTTAAATTAAAATTGCATGATGTTTCTAAAAAAATTAATAATTTTAATAAAGGAAGAGAAAATTTATCCAGAATTTTAGAAAATTCTCAGCCTTCTCATAGTAAAAAAGGATTAGGTTTTATACAAAAAATCAGTGCTAAGAAAAATTCTAGCAAACCTATTTGCACCAAGAGAAATTTTGAATTTATCAAACCTATCTTTTCAAACATAAAGAAAGAAGTTTCAAAGAAAAAATTCTCTAGAAATATTAATATATGGATTCCTATAACAAATAATAATTTAATTGGGAGCATGTATATTAAAGAATTCTTAGATATTGTTCATAATAATAATTATTATATTTTCAAAAAGGACTCTAAACCCTCTTGAGTTTGGTTTCCTAAGACCTAACTCTTAGGACCCTAATGGAGGAAGTGGGTACCAATAAAATTTAAATTATTTTTTGCAGGTCCCACTTAATAAAAACAGAGGAAAATGGATACTCGACAGTGGTTGCTCAAAACGTGTGACAGGAGACAAAGAGATGTTAACCAATATTATCTACTCAAAAGGAGGGACTGTTACATTTGGAGATAATTCCAAAGGATATATCATCGGCAAAGGTGATGTGAGAAATTACCGTATATTTAATTTACCTTTTATTTCTGTTGTATTATTAGTTAAAAACTTAAAACATAATTTGTTGAGTATTAATTAATTATGCGATAAAGGCTTCAAAATATCCTTTTCTGAAAATATATATAGTATTTTTCATTCAAATCAAAATCTTATTTTCGAAGGAAAAAGAGATAAAAATATTTATATTTTAAACATGAAAGTTAATAATAATCCTAGTATGTGTTTATTAGCCAAAGATAATGATCCTTGGTTATGGTATAAACATTTTTGTCGTATTAATTTTAAAACTATAAACAAGATTTCTAAAAATGAACTTGTAAGAGGTCTACCAAAAATAAAATTCAAAACAAAAAATTTATATGATGCTCGCCAATTAGGAAAATTAACAAAATCTTGTTTTAAATCTAAAAAGATTATTTCGACACTACAACCACTTGAATTACTACATATGGATTTGTTCGGGCCAACTCAAGTTCAGTCCATAAACCATAGTAGATATGTGTTTGTAATAATTGATATTTTTTCAAGATATACTTGGACTATCTTTCTAAAAAATAAAAGCGGCACTCTTGACCTCTTTAAAACATTTGTCAAACAAATTCAAAATCTAACTGATTTAAAAGTTAAAAATATAGGAAGTGACCATGGAGGAGAGTTTGAAAACGAAAAATTTGATTCATTTTGTCAAAAGAAAGGAATTTTTCATAATTTCTCATTTCCCAGAACTCCACAACAAAACGAAGTAGTATAACGTAAGAATCAAAATACAAGAATGTGCCAGAATGTCATTAAATGGAAGTACTCTACCAAAACATTTTTGGGCCGAAGCAGTTGCAACGTCTTGTTATGTTTTGAATCGAGTCTCCATTCAACCTTTAACAAAAATACTTCTTATGAACTATTTTATGGTAGAAAATCAAATATTTTATATTTTAAAGTTTTTGGTTCAAAATGCTTTATTTTAAATACAAAAGATCAGCCAGGAAAATTTGATTCAAAATCTGATGAAGGAATATTTTTAGGATATTCTGAACGAAGCAAAGCTTATCGTATTTACAATAAAAGAACCAGTAAAATATAAGAATCACTTCATATTTCTTTTGATGAAAATTTTATTCAAAATTCTTCTGATTCTGACTTTGTGAAAAATAAATCTTCTCAAGACGATGATATTTTAATGTATAAAGAAGATGAAAACAATGTCCATAATAACTTAGAAAACAATATTACAGAAACTCCAGATAATATCGATAATAATTATAACCAAAATATTCATACTAATGAAGTTAGATCTCCACCAAGAATATTACGAGATCATCCAACTCAACATATCATTGCGGAAATAACTTCAAATGTAAGAACAAGAAGTAAACTAAATTTTGTAAGTAATGTTGCCTTTTTTCAAATATTGAACCCAAAACCCAATAGAAGCATCAATAGATGAAAACTGGATAACTGCTATGCAAGAAGAATTAAATCAGTTTGAACACAATGAAGTCTGGGAATTAGTTCCAAGACCAAGTGATCAAATTATCATTGGCACAAAATGGGTTCACAAAAATAAAGCAGACAAATTAGGTAATATTACTAGAAAAAAAAGCTAGACTTGTTGCACTAGGTTATAATCAAGAAGAAGGTATACATTATGAAGAAACGTTTGCTCCGGTTGCCCAACTCGAAGCAATTCAAATTTTATTAGCATATGCATGCTTTCATAACTTTAAACTACATCAAACGGATGTTAAAAGTGCCTTCTTAATGGTTATATAAAAGAAAGAGTATACGTTGAACAACCTTCGTTATTCGCTCATGAAAAATATCCTGATCATGTTTTCAAATTGAAAAAGGCATTATATGGATTAAAACAAGCACCTCGTGCTTGGTATGAACATCTTAAAAAATATTTAATTGACTCAAGATTTCAAATTGGAAAGGTTGATCAAAAACTCTTTACAAAAAGAGATAGTAAAGATATTTTAATAGTTCAAATATATGTCGATGACATTATTATTTTTTCAACTAATGACAAATTATGTCAGGAATTATCAAAAATAATTACCAGCTAATTTAAAATGTCACATATGGGAGAACTGTCTTATTTTCTAGGTTTACAAATTAGACAAATGTCTAATGGAATTTTCATAAATCAAGAAAAATACTGCAATAACCTAATAAAACATTTTGGAATGGAAAATACATCAAGTAAACCTACACCCATGAGCACAATAACACACTTAGAAAAGGACGAAAATGGTAAAAGTGTTGATAAAAAACTATATCAAAGCATGACAGGTTCACTTCTATATTTAACTGCTAGTAGACTGGATATTGTGACGAGTGTTTGTTTATGTGCTCGATTTCAAGCTAATCAGGAAGAATCACATATACGAGCAGTAAAACGTATATTACGTTATCTTAGCAATACCAAAGATTTTGGACTTTTCCATCTAAAAGATTGTTCCTTTGAATTAGTTTCATATAGTGATGCTGATTTTTAAGAATCACGGACGGATCGTAAAAGTACAAGTGGTACTTGTCACTTCATTGGCAAATCACTTATATCTTGGTTCAGCAAGAAACATAATTGTGTTTCACTATCGACATGTGAAGCTGAATATATATCTGCAGCAGTAGCCTATGCTCAAGTAATATATGTGCAACAAAGATTAAAAGATTTTAATGTCAATCTAAATAACTCAATAACTAATTGCGACAATACAAGTGCAATAAATTTATCCAAAAATCTAGTAAACCATTCTAGAACTAAACATATTGATATACGACATCACTTCTTGAGAGACAATATTGAAAAGAAAATTACAAACTTAGACTTTGTAAACTCGGAAAATCAAATTATAGATATATTTACTAAACCCTTATTAGAGAATACGTTCATTAAGCTTCAACGAGAGCTAGGGATTGTCTCATATGAAGATCTATGAATATCGATTCTCTACTAGTCTCGATTACTGTTTCTCATGATACTTATTTTTTTTTAATCGATGAGAAAGGGGGAGAAATATGTTGTCATTATTATATGCATTTGCTATTACTATACACTAATATTTTGTTATAGTAAACAGTAAGTTTATTATATATATATATAACAAAATGTTGCATATAAGCTTTTTAGTCGCCGAGGGGGAGGGGGGAAGGGAGACAAATATATACAAGCATACATTCAGGGGGAGCAAATCATAATCTCAACACAAATGCAAGGTGTTGTCATCAATCAAAAAAGGGGAATAATGTTGATCACAAGATTGTTGATTCAAGACAACAAAGAAATGGAGATCAAATCAAAGAGTTAGTCATATATATATATATATATATATATAGAGAGAGAGAGAGAGAGAAACGATTTCTATCTCATTAATGGCGACTAGGTCACCATCGTTTCCGCCGCCGCTCTAATTTCTATTTCTCTCTTTTGCTTTTCGCCTCTTCATTCTCGTTTCCTCCACTATCTGACCTAGCTTTCTCCATTACTGGGTAGATCGGCCCCCTTCCTCTCTAATTCACTGCTACTATCCCTCTTCATCGCGATTCATTCGTGGCTCCAAAATCAGACCTTCATACCTGTTTCTCGCCTGAGCTCGCTTCATCGATGGTAGATCTGAACCCCAGCTCCGCTGCTTGGGCTGTGAAGTCGTTTTGTTCAATTTAGGGGAACAAGCCTTCTGGGAGACTGGGTTTCGGCATTGCCGACGTTCTGAAGCTTTCAGTTCCAGTCTCCTCCTAACTGTTTCCTCGGGTAATTGATCTTCCTGCTTTTCTGTTCTGGGAGGTTTTGGTTCTTCGGGTTTTTGGTTGTTCTTGGTGGTTGCGGTTTGTTCTTAGCGGGGTTGTGTATGATGTTGTGGCTACATCATTTTGCTATGATCATTAAATTTCAATTTGGGGTTGTTTTTCTTGTGTTGAATTTGTGGAGGAGTTTTTCTACTGTTTGCTGCCTCACTCCTATCATTAGCCGTAAGTTTTGGTAGTGATGTTCGGATTCCTATTGTGTGTAGTGTGTTGATGCTCAGCGTGTTTGGAGTTGTTCGGTAATTTTGTTGGTGTTTAGTTGTGTGGAGATGGTTGCGGTGGTTCTAGCTCAGCGAGATGGCGCTTAGTCTGTTAATTTTCTGTGTATTTCGGTTAGTTTGTTAACAGTTATTATGTTTTTCGGTCTGTAATCTGTGTATGTAATCCGGTTAGTATGCTAACCGTTATTCTGTACTGATTCGGCTTAATATATGTTACCCATTTTCAAAATATATATATATATATATATATATATGTGTGTGTGTGTGTGTGTGTGTGTGTGTGTCTAGTTGCGTTAGATCAATGTTAAAATCTATCCTCATTATACAACACATATGCACAAGTTTTGAATATATATATATATATATATATATATATATATATATATATATATATATGAATAGCTAAGAAATAGCCATTACTGGGCAACAGGACCTGAACCAGGCGACCGTTTCATTTCAGGGTAGATGACTGGTCAGGAAATTTCTTCCCATTAACGGCTACTTTTTTGTCCATTTTTAAATATATACGATTTACAGTATTTTTAACTAGTTGACTAGTGATTTATAGACTAGATGACTGATCAAAACAACAACCATTTTTATGAAGAGACATCATTCTTCATGAAGAGGTTCCTCTCCATTTTTGAAAAGAAATGGGTGCATCTCTTTGATAGAACTTTTCATGAAGGATCTCTTCCTTTCAACTATTATATATACGCTACAAACCTGGTTTTCAAATTACCAATTCTTTGAAAATCTAATCTATTTTTTGATCTACATTTCTATACACTTGCATTCTAAAAAGATCTCAAATATTCGAATTACTTATTGAATCATTGAAGTTATTTTATATCTCTTTATCCAATAAGTAATATACTTCCCTCAATCTTCACATACACATTACACACTTGAGGATAAGATTATAGGAAGGGTGTACTTAATCGTTGGCTATTTAGTGTTTCAAGAACACAAGCAGAATTTAAACTCTTGTAATTTGTAAAAGTCCTGCGTCGGTTCTCATGTGGAAAAAATCCTTGTTGGGGCTTGGATTGTTGCGAACATGTTCCTCTGGGTGAAGAGAGGGTTGATAGTAGAATTCCAAAAAGAGTCTGGGGCTGGACGTAGGACGGGAAGTCCATACCAGTATAAAATTCCTGGCGTCACTTTACTTACTGCTTTTACTTATTTGTAATATTCTATATCGTTTATTTTTACTTGCATAACTATTGTATAAACAAGCTAGTATATCATAGTTAATTCCGCTATGTTCCATATATAAAGATCCTACACTAAGTCACATGACTTTTCAAAATGATGGGTTAAAATCTTTGTTTAATCTTTTCTATGGATGTTTGTATAAACTGTTTGATGCTAGTACTTAGGTTTTATTTCTTTTCTGGATATAAATTCAAGTCATTCTGATTTATTAAAGTTTAATATCTTCAAAACCCCAAACTGCTTAATCATGAATTAATGTAAATAGTATTGATATATGGCAAAATTTTATGAAAAGAAAATATGGGCTACAATATACTTATGTATAGGTGTTGAGGCTCTAAAGTTTAAATGATCAAGAGTGCAATGGAATTTCTATGTACTGAGCTCTTTTTCAAATGCTAAGAACTATGGTTCAGCTGGATTTAATCCAGTTTAATCATAGTGGCTTCCACAAACAAATTACTCCCAAAATGTCATGTACCAGTACTAGTTGCAAATGAACACACATTTACTCATTCTTGTGAAAAAACCCACTTGTTTTATTTTTTTGCTGACTGAATAATTGGTTGATTTGCTGGTAGGATAAATTGTTTGATCCTTTCATGTAATCTGATTGCAAGTAGTACGGATGTAATGTGGCCATTTATGGCTGAAATATTATGTCACATTTATTTATTTGATGAGAAAATAAAGGAAAACACTTGGTACCCAAACTAAGGGGTAATGGTCAAGAAGGCTGCCAAATGGCTTTTATTTGAACTATAAGTTTGACACATGACTTGATTAAATCTTGAAATCGTTGTGTAATGATGTGAATTAGATTATTATAGTGTGTCCCAGTGATTCATACATGCAGATGAGACCAGGGGATAAATCATTAATCCATGAATGAAAATATAGAAAAGGAACTTGAGTTTCCTGGAATTTTATAATAAGAAAATCTGGTAGCAAGCATACATACTATATTTCTTCAATCATATAGGATTTATCATGTTTGATGAACTGATGACAGGTTGTTATACTCTTTGTGTGAGTTCCATATTTTAAATACTCAGTGATTTTGGAAAAAGGATGTGTGAACCTGCTCATTGACACTAGACATGCACACATAAACAGATGCTACCCAAAACATGATTTTCATGCTTTTCCACTTTTGTTTTGTTACTTAAATTATGATTGATGTTGCTCATACCAGACCACTAGTCTGACCCTATTTTTGCTCATGACATATGGGGTGTTTCACTTATAATGAGGTAACCTTCATTGCTTTTTCAAGAAATGAAGGGGATAAGTAGATGGGTATAGAGTCATGGCTTTAAGATGGATATTGACACACTTAGCTAGTTTAAATAAGAGCTCCAGAAATGTTTAAATCTGCATGAATTCCAAGAATTATCTCATTATCATTTATGTAATGGAATGTTATATAGATAGCTGCTAAAGAGTTATTTGAATTCTGGTTTTGTAGTTGCTTTGGCAAAAATTTCAAAGTAGTATTTGAAGTCTAAACTGAATTGCCCATGTCTAGGTTTACTTTGACAACTGGAAAGGAGATAAAATACATTTAGAATTATGGAAAGATTGTTAATACTTGTATTAGTCAATCTAGAGTCATTAAAAAAAAGGCAAGTGTGTATGTGCATGCCTTTTGAAGTCTGGATCATTAGTGTACTTCTTATGTTCAGATTGCACTTTAAAATGAAAGCACTTGAACCACTTGGCACAACTCAAACCAAATGGGTTGGCCCGGGCTTAAGTGCTGCATATGCACCAAATTCAGTTGGTCAAGAACGTACAAGGCACTGCCGTAGTTTTGAATTCAATTTCACTATATTTTCAAAATGCAGTAGTAACTATGTTTTGAGAAAAAATTGCAAAGTGAACATTTATATATATATATATATGCCTATGTGTATATATATCATTTTGTGTTAGGTATATTAGAATAAAATATTACCGAAGAACATCACCTATTTTAAAACTATAGAGAACGCCTTTTGCCACCATAATTAATAAGAAACACAAGTATCATAAAATATGAGATGGTCACGTGAATATTCTTCTACAATCTGTGTAATAATTGATCAATGAAAGATCAATGTAACTATTGATTTTCTCTTGTGCTCTGATTTGCAAGTAAGAGGGGTATATATATCTCCATATATATATATATACACACACACACACACAACAACAACAACAACAAAGCCATATATCCCAAACAAGTTGGGGTTGGCTAGATATGGAACCCAAAATTAAAATAAAATAAATACTAATAATAATAATATATGTATAAAAAGAGTTTGAAATAGCCAAACAGATAAAAAGTCGTCTGATAAAGGTTTTTTATAAATATTAAAAATAATAATAAAGTAAAAATAGTAATAAAAAAAGCAAAAAGGTTCAATAAAAGTGAAATAAAGTGTAAAATAGTAATAAAAAAATAGCAAAAAGGTTCAATAAAAGTGAAATAAAGTCTAAAATAAAAACCAAAAAAAAAAAACACTAAGGTTCTGGTACATGGATTTCCAACTTCCGTGCACTCTTATCCACTATCAACTCTTCAGATATACTCCAATTACTTAAATCTCTCTTTATTATCTCCTCCCATGTCATTTTAGGTTGACCTCTACCTCTCTTTGGGCCTTCGGCGCGGCCTATAATTCTAACGCGCACAGGTGCATCGCATGGTCTACGTTGGATATCTCCAAACTATCTCAAGTGATGTTGGACTAACTTATCTTCAATGGGTGCAACTCCAAGTTTCTCACGAATATCCTCATTTATAATCCGATCTCGTCTGGTATGCCCAAAGCTCCAGCGTAGCATTCGCATCTCTGCTACACTTATCTTCTGGACGTGTTGCCTCTTGATAGGCCAACATTATGCACCATATATATGTAATAACCCGCATTCTACGCATCGGAGGATCGTAGAATATTTAGTTCTTTCTTATATGAAGTCGTATGGTCATATGGCTTTGAGAAACGACCATTGGGGTCATTTCCCATGTTCATGATTTTTGCCAATTTTTAAATGACCGTTTTGCCCATAACTGATACTGTTTTGGCCATAACTTTTGACTGGAAAGGAATTTGACCTGATACCACTTCCATTAGATTCATTTGATGGTTTACCTTTCCGTAGAGTAGTCATAATAGCTAAACGGACTTACCGTTTGGGAGATATGGCTGAAATAAGATTTGGAAGGTGAAAAACTGCTTAACCGGGCCAAATAGGGTAATTAGTGAATGGGCCCATAACCCATTTCGGGAATAGGGTTATGGGGAGGCTGAAAAGAGTTAGGGTTTCATTCCATTTCAGTTTTCTAGCCTCCACTTACCTCTTAGAAACCCTAAAAATGGCCTCCAACCTCTAAATCACCTCCAAACCACTTTCTAATTAAGGATTAAGCTTAGCAACATCAAATCAAGGAAGATCTTCACCAAATCAAGATTAGAGCTGCTGTTTAGCATTAGTATTCGCGTCATATCAGAGATTTATTTCAGATCTAAGGTTTATTTGTGGCTAAGGTGAGTGATTTGCATAGTTCCTCACTAATTACGGTTAATTAAGGGTAATTAGTGTTAATTAGCGAATTTATATACTAATAAATTCTGGAAAAATATTTATAAATTCTTAAATAATGTTTTAGACCTCTGTTAGAAATTTGGGTTAATTTGATTAAGTTTTTCTAATTACATCATTAGTTTTGCTTAAACATGCTTAGGGGAAAATATGGGGTTTTGGCTATGTTTGATCCATTTTAATATATCATATTGATGTTTTGGTGTTTGGGGTCACTTCTATTTGTTGCTATGACTTTGTGGTATGATTTGTGATTGATTAGAATAGATAGAATGGTCGAAAACACCGTCGAATGGCGTAAAACACTCGCTGGAAAAAGTTGCAGAAAATGGTGCAGGCTTTCGGATCGGATCGGAGGGATGGGTTCGGATCGGATAGTGGACTGGGCAAGGGATCACCGAACCGAACCGAGGCTTGGCCTAAGGGAAAGTATGGCAAAAAGGAAGGCCACAATGGTTGAACTGGGATCGGATCAAGCTAAAAAAGGAGGAATCGGATCGACCGAAGGGAAGAGAAGGGGATCGGAACGGAAGAGGAAGGGGAAGTGGATCAGATCGGAGACCAGGAACCCAATCCGAACCGATGGAGCAAGGGTACACCGACCCGACCCGCCAGAGAGCACCCGAACCGACGTACTACGAAGGGACCTGGAGGCCATGACTCGATCCGGAGCACTTGGAAGGAGGCCGATCCGAACCGATGGGGGAAGGTCATCCGATCCGAACCGATCTGAAGTGGGTGCTACGAACTGAGATGAACCCGAGCCTGTATGATGATCATGAACTGAATGAAGACCGATCCGAACCGACAGAGAAGAAGGGCTGAGAACCGAACCGATCCAGTGATGACCAATAACCCGAGATGCAAAGGTAGTCCAAATAAGAAGTTAGAGCTCAGGATCCAATTGGGAACCAACGAGTCAACTTCATGAGTTGGGCTTCGCTGCGGGACGTGTGCAAAGGGGTTGTCGGTATTCATAACTTTGGTTCACCACTGAGAGATGGATAGTGGGATTGTAGTGATAGTTGTACGGGATTGGATTCCGTCATGGACCAAATGGATAGGTGACCAAGGTGGTGGATATCGTATGCTTTACGCACGGAGTGAGAGATGTGAGGATGGTTGCTATGTTTGATTTGTGAAACGACCCGAAAATCGCTCTTGCAGGAAATCGCCGGATACACTTACTTTGGGCTACAACACATTAGAATAACAACAGCAGACTTTTATAACATCATAGTAAATGTTACATCAGAGTACAGAATATATATAAGAGCACATTAAATAAATTTACAGCGGAAGATAATTTTACATTACTTTAATATAGTGCAGCGGAAATAAAATAACTAAGACAGCGGAAGACTTTTCTATGCTCTGGACACAGCTTTGAGCTTCAATCCAGGATCCTGCTAAAGAGATAAATATCTGCAAAAAAACTACTCGACTGCCCATGTGGAAAAGAGGGCACCCGAGTTTGCAAAAGTGGAAACAAACAACGGGTCAGTCGTGGGACTGGTGTGAGAATTCTTAACTAATATAACTAATAGTAATAAGGCAAATCCAAGGACCACGCCACTAAAGAGGAACGGGTTTTATTCCAATGGATTGCCGTGCATAATTTAAGTAAATCGTCAAAACAACGCAATGCTTTGTAGAAAAATGAAACCATCATAAGATCCAAGTCCCATCACACAATGCAACGCAAACCGGAGGATAGGGTTTTACCTTATTATGGTCAAACATGCTTGATACGATAAAAACGATATTATTATTAGTGTGTATATGTTTTAAAACATTTCAAAGTAAATGTATCTATCCTAGGAAGCATAGGTACCATATGATATGCCTCCGTACTAGTAATACAATCAAATCCGTAGGGTCGTATTTGGAATTTGGATTTCCATCTGAGTCAAGGCTAGGGAGGAGCTCCTACCGATTCGAGACACTCTAGCTAATGTCTCAGGATTCCCCGTAGTTAACCCTTGGAAAGCTGCAGGACCGGTCCACACATACAGCTTCGTGGATTGGCAATTCCTGAACACACGTTTCCCGATCCTATAGGACCTATCCGAGGCGCCTCATTCCATCATCCACATAAGTAAAATGTCAGGGCTGGTAGGTCACTGACACCACTCTAGCTAGAAAGAAACGTGCTGCTCTCCCTGCATTCCCTTCTCCCGTTTTAGACTCCGCCGGTGTGTGAGGCTCGTGAAGTCACGCTATACCCAAAGCTATGCCTAAACAGGCTATGCTTTGATCATCCCACAAGGCCTGCTTTTCAACAAAGCCTTGATCATATGCATCTTAGCATGCCACATCGTCAATCCATACCATACCATTGATTTCTACCAACATATAACCTCTGAGCTCATACATCTCAGAGAAGGGTGTAAAACACCAAACAAATATATGTTTAGCAGAGATCAACGAATACAGTATAAAGGAATACAATGTCAGACATACAATCCATTTACGCGCTTATGCTCTGGGTTTGAGCGAAAGCCAAAACAGTGCAATCAACTGTAACACCCCGCCTCCGCCAGGGTGTCTCTTGCAAGCACTCTGACTTTGGAGGGGCGTTTGAATCAGGTAAACATGCATAATGATATATCAAGGCAGAACAAGAACATATGTATATATGTAAACAGAGTAAATATCATAGATAAAACAGCGGAAGATTTCAAACCATTTCAAAACCAGTCTGGTACAACATAATGTCAACTTTCCAAATAAACAAGTCTAGATAAAACAACATCAACTGAAATACATAAGTACTAATCCCCAAAAGAAGTGATAGCCATAGCTAGCTCCATGTCAAACCGTACATGAGCTAAATCCCACAAGCAAGCAATCTGAAATCCAAGCTAAGCTCCAGTATTCCCTCCCTGAGAACCTGGGGGGGGGGAGGGGAACGGAAGAAAAGAGGCGAAAGAAAACAAGTCAGTCAAAAAGACTGAGTTAGCCCTACTACAATCAATGTAAACTGATAAAGTTAACTGGCATGAGCAGCAGGGATGATCATAAGGATAACAACATACTAGCATGATGATTAACTAACAAGGTAGATAAAGGTGTCATCGCATAATCAGGATTAAGGTTTTGCACCACAGGTGTACTAGCAAATTAACATGACTTGAATAAACAAGTATTGACCCCTTGGCCCAAGCTTTGGCCCGATAACATGAAATGACCCTAATACATGGTCCAACCAAACGGTCTAGTCGATCGGCTCCCTAAGCCTAACTCGTCATGTGTTGGTGTCAATACGGCCCAAACATAATTGTAGTCGAACTGTGCTGGGTCCACCCTTCGGGTGTATCAAGCCCTAGGGTGCCAACCCCTGCACACCATAAACATGAGTGCACAGTCTCGATCTACTGGTACCCATGGGTGACTTCTCCAAATACGGACTACGTGCACGACCATAGTCCGTCCGGAACTACATCGGTGTACCGCCCGGCCGTCGTTTATTGGGTCGCTTACCTCCAGCCCAGTAATCGTGCCCCTCCCTAGCCTAGTCCCTAGGGCCTTAATGATACCAATTTTTGGGGATTTACTACGGAGTGGGCCCCCCATTGCTAGGATTTTCTAGTGGGTTAAGTACGGATTAACCCTCTTGCTAATCATGGATTAACTTGGTTAAGTGTAATGATGAGTTCACGACTTAACCCCGATTAATCTACCAAGCCCAAGTTGGTTAAGTATTAAATGGACCATGACTTAACCCTAATCACGAGGCATTAATTAATTTAATGTGCCTTAACCTCTCACATTAGACCTTGTTGTGGTTACTAGTTAAGCCGGGCGGGTCCGGGTAGCTTTACACCACAACTTGGTCTAACCTCGGGTCCAAGGTACAACATGACCAACTTCTCACATTGGGTCCTATTGTTTGTAGCAACTAGTTAAGCCGGTCGGTTCCGGGTAGGTTTACGCTACAAACTCAACCCAACCTCGAGTTGGCCACACTTATCTTTTCTAAGTGTCATGTCCATCATGTTTCCAAAACATGTTACAAGTTTTCAAGCAATTGGGTAGACCTAACTTAATAGGTAAATTCCCAATGGGTAGACCTAACTTAATAGGTAAATTCCCAATGGGTAGACCTAACTTAATAGGTAAATTCCCAAGCTTATGTTTTTATGTCTTTTAAGTTACCCAACCCCAAACGCAATCCCATCGCTTACATATCGCAATAGCGCATAAAGGATAGAAAGAGGGAACTTGGCATAATCATGACATAAAGGTGTTGAAGCCACAAGTTCAACATGGTGGCATATGAAATGTTCATGTGTTCATATACTTGCATATTACATATTTTTGCCTCAAAAACATGCATAAAACCAAACTTAGCATATTGGTGATACATGGCGATAAATGACATGTAGAAATGGCCATAAGTTCGCATTTAGCCTCACATGCAAGTTATCATAAGAGATATGATAACTTACATGTTGCCAAAATGCAACCTTTGGCATTAAGCTTGAAGCTTTATATTCACATACTCAAGATAAGCTTGCATAACATGATAACATGAACAAAATGTTCAACCCAAACTTGCATAGCATAACTTGCATATCATATGACAACTTGCATATCAACTTGCATAACATAACTTGATGAACTTGCATAACACATCATAGTAAACTTGCATAACACATCATAGTAAACTTGCATAACACATCATAGTAAACTTGCATATTATGGCAAACTTGCATATCATACATTTAACTTTAGAGTTTAAGTATGAAAGTAGAATAGGGCTTACAATGCTTATGAGGACTCAAATGAGTATAGCAAATATAAGTAAGCCCTTATGCAACCAATTCAACCCAAAAATGCAAGCCAAGATGATCAAAACTCTTTCTTTATGATGCAAATATAAAAACTTGACTTGAATGCAAGCTAATGATGCTCATACAAGTTTGAAAACACTTGTATGCATGGAAAATCACTTAGAAATTGATTTAGGAATTGTATGAAGAGAGTGGAGGCCATGAGAGGATTGATTTTGCCATAGTTTAGTTGTAGGATAGATTAATGATGATTTAGGGTAGGTTAGGGTCTTATTTATATATTAGGCAAGTGTTTTAGGCCATAGGATTAAACCCTAGTTCCAATCTCAGCCCTCAAAACCGAATCTGGCCCCCAAGCTCAACACAATCTCAAAATGGTGCACCAGGCTAAACAGCCCGGCTGGACCAAGTCGACAGCCAAGTCGACAGGGCTGTCGACTTGGGTCCAACCAAGTCGACTCCCAAGTCGACAGGGCTGTCGACTTGGGTGTTCTGGCGGGATTTTTCCCGCCTGGCCCAAACTGGCCCAAATATCCAAATTCAAACTTGAATTTGAAATCTGTTTTTTACTTTGGAATTTTCTGAAAACTTCGTTGGGCCTTAATCGGGTCATACGGACTTCGATTTTCGAAAACTCGGACTCTATTTCGCGTATTTTTCCGAGACGAACGCAATGGCATAGCCCGTTTCCCTTGATTCAGATTTTAGAATTTAATTCTGCCTCAATTTATGTTATAGTAGGTTATTGAAAATACGGGTTGTTACATTCTCCCCTCCTTAAAGGATTTCGTCCCCGAAATCTTCAAGTTAGGAAGAACGTATCCTACCATCCAACATCCATCTACTCAAAACATCATCCACAAGCAATCATTGTCCTTACAAGATTCTAAATTTTGTATGAACATATGCAAAGGTGTGTGTATATGTACTTATCTAATGCAAATATCATCAATGCAAATTATGTTAGTGAAATGAATCCATATGTATGCAATTCCTAACATAATGTATAACATCTATATGTGTGCACATCACATACATCCATATGCAACATCCATGTGATAACACAAAAAATTTCATCCATGAATAAGCATAAACACTCATGCATATGCAATATGAGGAGTGTGTGAGCCGATCTAGTGCCTAACGTGTATAATGCATCCACGAGTAACCACTTGCAAACACTTGCAACCACTTGCAACCATCAAGCATAACATGTTTCAAACACATGTTTCATCCAAAGGGTTTCTACCTAAGGTTCTCATGACAAGATTAACACGATAAACTAGATAAACATGGATAGCAAAGAGAAAGATATGCTAATCAAAGAAAAGAGATTGAGAGTGTACCCTCAAAAAGGAATGGATAAAGCCCACGCATCTTCTCCTCGGTTTCCCAAGTTGCGTCTTCTTCGGCTTCACCCCACTGAACCTTCACCAACTTGACCTCTCGATTCCTTAGCTTCTTGGTCTCCGTCCCCAAGATACGAATCGGAGCTCTCCTCAAAGTAGCCTCTTTCTCAACTTCCACATCTTTTAGAACACTTGGCTCAAAAAGGAGGGGAGGAATATTAACTACTGGAGGAGGAGGAGGAGGGACATCTGCGGGGCCGGCTTCGGTCGCCCTAGCCTCCAAAAGTCTCCTATACCAAACAGGTACATGTACTCCCTCCGGAATAGCAAAGTTATCGGCCATACTGAAAATGAAGAAAAAGACAGATTCAGAATGGAGAAAAACGAAGGAATTTTGCTAATGGCTTTTTGGGGAATAGCCTTTTAAAATAAACTAGACTTTTCTTTGGAAAATACTTTATACTTTGTTTTGAAAATAGTTTTCCAAAAGTTTTAAAATCCTTTTTGTTCCTTCTCGTAAAACATATGCTCTGATACCAAATTGTAACACCCCGCCTCCGCCAGGGTGTCTCTTGCAAGCACTCTGACTTTGGAGGGGCGTTTGAATCAGGTAAACATGCATAATGATATATCAAGGCAGAACAAGAACATATGTATATATGTAAACAGAGTAAATATCATAGATAAAACAGCGGAAGATTTCAAACCATTTCAAAACCAGTCTGGTACAACATAATGTCGACTTTCCAAATAAACAAGTCTAGATAAAACAACATCAACTGAAAAACTGAAATACATAAGTACTAATCCCCAAAAGAAGTGATAGCCATAGCTAGCTCCATGTCAAACCGTACATGAGCTAAATCCCACAAGCAAGCAATCTGAAATCCAAGCTAAGCTCCAGTATTCCCTCCCTGAGAACCTGGGGGGGAGGGGAACGGAAGAAAAGAGGCGAAAGAAAACAAGTCAGTCAAAAAGACTGAGTAAGCCCTACTACAATCAATGTAAACTGATAAAGTTAACTGGCATGAGCAGCAGGGATGATCATAAGGAAAACAACATACTAGCATGATGATTAACTAACAAGGTAGATAAAGGTGTCATCGCATAATCAGGATTAAGGTTTTGCACCACAGGTGTACTAGCAAACTAAAATGACTTGAATAAACAAGTATTGACCCCTTGGCCCAAGGTTTGGCCCGATAACATGAAATGCCCCTAATACAAGGTCTAACCAAATGGTCTAGTCGATCGGCTCCCTAAGCCTAACTCGTCATGTGTTGGTGTCAATACGGCCCAAACATAATTGTAGTCGAACTGTGCCGGGTCCACCCTTCGGGTGTATCAAGCCCTAGGGTGCCAACCCCTGGACACCATAAACATGAGTGCACAGTCTCGATCTACTGGTACCCATGGGTGACTTCTCCAAATACGGACTACGTGCACGACCATAGTCCGTCCGGAACTACATCGGCGTACCGCCCGGCCGTCGTTTATTGGGTCGCTTACCTCCAGCCCAGTAATCGTGCCCCCTCCCTAGCCTAGTCCCTAGGGCCTTAATGATACCAATTTTTTGGGATTTACTGCGGAGTGGGCCCCCCATTGCTAGGATTTTCTAGTGGGTTAAGTACGGATTAACCCTCTTGCTAATCATGGATTAACTTGGTTAAGTGTAATGATGAGTTCACGACTTAACCCTGATTAATCTACCAAGCCCAAGTTGGTTAAGTATTAAGTGGACCATGACTTAACCCTAATCACGAGGCATTAATTAATTTAATGCGCCTTAACCTCTCACATTAGACCTTGTTGTGGTTACTAGTTAAGCCGGGCGGGTCCGGGTAGCTTTACACCACAACTTGGTCTAACCTCGGGTCCAAGGTACAACATGACCAACTTCTCACATTGGGTCCTATTGTTTGTAGCAACTAGTTAAGCCGGTCGGTTCCGGGTAGGTTTACGCTACAAACTCAACCCAACCTCGAGTTGGCCACACTTATCTTTTCTAAGTGTCATGTCCATCATGTTTCCAAAACATGTTACAAGTTTTCAAGCAATTGGGTAGACCTAACTTAATAGGTAAATTCCCAATGGGTAGACCTAACTTAATAGGTAAATTCCCAATGGGTAGACCTAACTTAATAGGTAAATTCCCAAGCTTATGTTTTTATGTCTTTTAAGTTACCCAACCCCAAATGCAATCCCATCGCTTACATATCGCAATAGCGCATAAAGGATAGAAAGAGGGAACTTGGCATAATCATGACATAAAGGTGTTGAAGCCACAAGTTCAACATGGTGGCATATGAAATGTTCATGTGTTCATATACTTGCATATTACATATTTTGGCCTCAAAAGCATGCATAAAACCAAACTTAGCATATTGGTGATACATGGTGATAAATGACATGTAGAAATGGCCATAAGTTCGCATTTAGCCTCACATGCAAGTTATCATAAGAGATATGATAACTTACATGTTGCCAAAATGCAACCTTTGGCATAAAGCTTGAAGCTTTATATTCACTTACTCAAGATAAGCTTGCATAACATGATAACATGAACAAAATGTTCAACCCAAACTTGCATAGCATAACTTGCATATCATATGACAACTTGCATAACATAACTTGATGAACTTGCATAACACATCATAGTAAACTTGCATAACACATCATAGTAAACTTGCATAACACATCATTGTAAACTTGCATAACACATCATAGTAAACTTGCATATTATGGCAAACTTGCATATCATACATTTAACTTTAGAGTTTAAGTATGAAAGTAGAATAGGGCTTACAATGCTTATGAGGACTCAAATGAGTATAGCAAATATAAGTAAGCCCTTATGCAACCAATTCAACCCAAAAATGCAAGCCAAGATGATCAAAACTCTTTCTTTATAATGCAAATATAAAAACTTGACTTGAATGCAAGCTAATGATGCTCATACAAGTTTGAAAACACTTGTATGCATGGAAAATCACTTAGAAATTGATTTAGGAATTGTATGAAGAGAGTGGAGGCCATGAGAGGATTGATTTTGCCATAGTTTAGTTGTAGGATAGATTAATGATGATTTAGGGTAGGTTAGGGTCTTATTTATAGATTAGGCAAGTGTTTTAGGCCATAGGATTAAACCCTAGTTCCAATCTCAGCCCTCAAAACCGAATCTGGCCCCCAAGCTCAACACAATCTCAAAATGGTGCACCAGGCTAAACAGCCCGGCTGGACCAAGTCGACAGCCAAGTCGACAGGGCTGTCGACTTGGGTCCAACCAAGTCGACTCCCAAGTCGACAGGGCTGTCGACTTGGGTGTTCTGGCGGGATTTTTCCCGCCTGGCCCAAACTGGCCCAAATATCCAAATTCAAACTTGAATTTGAAATCTGTTTTTTACTTTGGAATTTTCTGAAAACTTCGTTGGGCCTTAATCGGGTCATATGGACTCCAATTTTCGAAAACTCGGACTATATTTCGCGTATTTTTCCGAGACGAACGCAATGGCATAGCCCGTTTCCCTTGATTCAGATTTTAGAATTTAATTCTGCCTCAATTTATGTTATAGTAGGTTATTGAAAATACGGGTTGTTACATCAACACTACGTCCGGACGGCTACTACTGTCGCCCCTTCAAGGTAGCTATTCCATCATGGGTCTCAATAGCAACACACCCATTCGATGTGAAGATCGTCAGTCTTCAATCACCGTCTTTAACTCTTCGAACGTCGTATCATTATTTGGAATGAGAGTAAACTCGGACTTTCCAAATAATTCTCGTATATATAAATTTGAAAACAATTTCATACCGTTAATATTAATTTATAACGATCAGTCTTTATTTTTATTTATATAAAAATAATTAAATTCTATTTATCAATACTTCATGCAAACAGGAGACCTTGGTGTTATTTTCCCCCAAATTTGTTTTACACATTTCTCTAAATCTAACCGTTGGATTTTGACATAATTCGTACATTGGAAAGACCTTCCCAAGGCGAATCTAATGGTTTCAGTTTTGGGAAAATCCGGTGGTCGGATCATACAGTATAATCAATTAAAAGTACGATCCTAAAATGTGAACTACCACGCTCGATTCAAGTACTTTTAATTTATATATATATAATTTATTTAAATATAATTCCTCGTCCATTTCATTATTGTGATTATCATAACAAGTAAAGAACACTTGGTTTCATAACATTTTGATATATAACATAACACACAATAATGTTTTACTTTAATTTTCAAAATATTCATTTTGAAATTATCCCTTCTTTAATATTCATTATAAATTGGGTAAAATAAATCGATAACCTTGTTCGCGTTTAAAAATAGTGTTGCTATATTTTTTTAAAATGGATTTAATAGCCCAATTCATTATCTTATCCCTTTATATTTTTATAAAGGGCTAGATCCCTCACATTAAGCCTACGACTTGTGGATGCTGGATGTGCCAGTCGGTTCCGGGCAGACTCATTCCACAAGTTGGGCTTAACCTCGGGTCATGGCCCGTTTCGTATTTGCGCACTTGGACCTCTCACATTAGGTTCAACATTTGTGGCTGCTGGATATGCCGGTCGGGTCCGGGCAGACTTCTACCACAAATGTAACCTAACCTCGTGTCCAAGCACAATTATAATTTATAATTATAATTAATTTTTCTAGACATGTCATTCTTTAAATAATCCTTTCCCTTAAAAGATCCTACTTCTAAGGTATTCTTTATTCTTAAATATCCTGATTTCAAGTATTTAATATAAATTATGACTTTCCCTGTTTTTATGATTTTCTAAAAAAAACAATCTTTTCAAGATGTCCAATTTTGAAACCATATTTTTTTCTCTAACATATTTACATCAAAGATGTAATCTTTCTACATCAACATCAATTAATTTCATTAGTTGAATATAAAATAAAAACATTCCTTTAATTCAAAATTGATAACATTTTGGAAACAAATTCTTCTTAATTTAACACCGGGACAATTAAAACGGTAAACTTTTTAAATTCCGGCTTTTTATACTATCATAAATGACATACCTTATATTAACCTAATTGACATGACATATTTGTACTAATTAACAACCAAAATGTAACTTTCAATTCATTCCTTTTAATGCATAGAAAATATTATTAAAACCTCTCTTTTCCTTATCTATTTAAAACCATAAGTAATAAATGTCTTCCTTTTTCTTTTCCTTATTTATTTATTTACCTAAATGTAAATAAGTTCCTTTTTCTTCTACATATCCTATTTACATGAAAATGTAAATGAAAACATCATCTAAATAATTCTTTTTATTTACATAAGGAAATGTAAATTTCTATTTCATTTACATTCCTTAATTACATTGAAAATGTAATATTTTATTTTTTTTCTCTTATTTTATTTAAAATGTAATATTTTCTTCTTGTTCTTTACACTATAGAAAAATGTAAATTTTCCTTTCCATTCTTTACATTATATTCTCTTTTATTACATTATAAAGAATGTAATTCTTCTAACTTCTTTTATTACATTATAAAAATGTAATATTTCTTCATTTAATTACATTAAGAAACATTATACAATAAAATTCCTATCTTTCAGTTGCATTGTAAAATTTCCTTTTTTTAATTACATTGTAATGTAATTAACATTACAGTGAGAAATCCTAACTTTCCAAGTTACATTAAAAATGTAATTTTCAATATACTGTAAAATCCTTCTTTTTAAGTATCATTAAAAATGAAGTTTCATAATAATGCAAATTTATCTCTTTTTAAATTACAAAAAAAATGTAATTTTATTTTACGATGCAAATTCATACATTAATTACATATAAAAATGTAATTTTTATTTATACAATGCAACTCATATTTTAATTACATAGAAAAAATGTAATTTTTAATTTGCAATGTAAATCTCATCTTAAGTTACATATAAAAATGTAATTTTTAATTTACATTGCAAGTTCAAATACAGATTACATATAAAGATGTAATTTTTTTATTATCCGTTGCAAGTTCATGTCTTAATTAATCATATAAAAATGTAATTATTTCATGACAAAATCATACCTTCATTTAATTACATAAAAATGTAATTATTCATTACATGACACATTTTATCCTTTCATTTACAATGTAAAAATTCCCTTTTAATTGCATTAAAAATGCAATTAACATTACTATGTCAAGTTTTGTATCACCTTCTCAATGAACAAATATAATGGTTTTTGCTTAATCATTGTCTAATATCACAAAATGATCAATTTCTAAATTACCACATAACGGTGTGAAATTAATGTCAAGTTCTAATTTAACTCATAACAGTGTACATAATGTCAATTACCTATTCTAACCAAAATTAACATAAAAAAATGTCCCCTTTCAACTTACGCTCAAAAATGATGCTTTTATACTTTGTTTCATGACGTATAAAAATAAGAGTGACATTCTTTTTAATGACAAAAATAAAAAGGGAATTCTTCTTATTTAAAATCCAAAGGTGAAATTCTTTTTTTTTTTTTTAGTGTAAACAAATGTTAAATCTTTTGTAATTAACAAAAACAGTGATTAATAATATGGCTTTTCATTTTACCAAAGGAATATTAAAAATGTTCTTTTTTTAACTTTCACCAAAGATGAAAATTGTTTGTCAACTTTCAAAACATGAACAAAAATGAATGTTTCTTTTTATTTCAAACAAAAATGATTGTTTTCTTTTTAAATCGACCAAAAATGTATATTTTTGGTTTTACCTTTTTTTTTGTATTCTAATAACATATGAAAGAACATTTTATATATTTACATTCTCTACGGACTCTAATACCATATAAAGAATAACATGTATATTCACATTTTTCTATGTCTTCTAAGAACATATAAATGGTCACTTATAGGTAATCAATATTCTATGTTATCATATAACATAATATTTTATATGTAAAACATTCTTATGAATTCTAATGTCATATAAAAATGATATTTTATATGTTTACAATTTCAATGATTCAAATGTCATAAAAAAAATGATATGTGAACAATTTCAATGATTCTATTGCATTCTTTACATTTGACAAAATAAATTTTGTCATTCAATCTTTTTATCAACCGCAAAATGATATATTCCTTTCACCTATTTTATGTTAACAATAATGAGATATTGGTTAACAACAATTTTATAATAACCAAATTGACATATTTGTCTTTCAATTATTCTATCTTAACAAACAAGATATATATGTTTTCAACAAAACCAACATGAAATGTTTAATTTCAACTATCCTATAACAATCAAAATAATTTAATCCATCAACAGAACGGCATAAGAGGATTCATCAATCCACATCAAATCACGAATAACACAAAATATTACAGCGCGTGTGTAACACTAAAATTATAATTAACCAATTTAAATTATAAAATTTAAAGGAATAAAATTTTTCACCAATAGCTTTCCACCCCCTCAGTCCTAGCCAACTCGCAAGTGCCTCCTACCCGCAAAACTGCTCCGACGCTGGTGGTTTTGGAGAGGAAAATTGGCGACTGTAGTTGATAATTCCCGATCACACCTTTACAATTTTAAAGATCTCGCAATGGCCCTTTGTTTTAAAAAAAAATCTTTTTTTTTTTGAAGAGACTAATAAACTTCAGGAGAGAGTAGAAAGGGAAGAAGAAAACGGAGGAATGAATGCATAGAAAGGAAGGGGAAAAGATCTAGTGGTTTGGGAAAAATGTATGAAGAATGGATAAGAATGGTAGAATAAATAGCAAGTAATACGAAACGTATGGAAGTGAATGGACAAGAGTGGCATATGAAAGGAAGAGAGAGAATAGGGTATTTATGTTTCATTATTTTAGTATGCTACACTTTACATATATGGCTTTGATTACTTAAATAATTGCCAAGCATTTACTATAAAAAAAACAAATTCACATATAAAAATTCATGTTAGTTATTATAACGATTTACAATTAGATTTTATCAAGTATATGTGTGTGTGTGTATATATATATATGTATGTATTTAATTCCACTGAATTTAGTTTGATTTAATTATGTCAATGAGTTACAAGAAAAAAAATAGCAATCCAAATATGGCTATATGTTTATTATATATGGACAAAAGAAAATGGTTGCATATGTAAATCAATTATTCTATTGTAATAAGTCTTCTACCGTTACCTTATTAATTCACTTTAATGGACTTTAATTGCAATTAATTGTAGCTTAATACCAATATAAAATTCTAACCTTTATTGTTTACCTATATAAACAAAACCACTCATTTATATGCAATCAATACACGTCACAAATGTCAGAATATGTTAAATGATTTAAAAAAAAATTCTAAATTCATTAACAATTCGCCGTAAATCCCCTATTTATATCATTACCCTTTATTTGGATGCATAGTAGGTTAAGAAAAAGATACCATGTTGAAAAAAAGATACGTGCAGGCATGTCTTAGAAAGAATAGATTGATAACATAAAGGAAAGAAATGCATGCTCATTTATGCTTAGGATTCCTGAAATTGTATAAATTATAAAGTTAGAATGAAATATTTTTTTGAAACCTCAAAAGAAACATTAATTCATTCCAAGCGTCAATTATACATCACCAAATATGTAAACGAAAACACCAATAAAAATCGAACACGTGCTTTGCATAAAAATAATTTTTTTTGTGATTATTTAAAATATTCAAAAACTCATTAAAATTACTTAAAATAAATTTTTAACTTTACCCCAAAATTCAGGGTTGTTACAGTCTCCCCCACTTAAAAACTTTTCGTCCTCGAAAAGGAACGAAGCTAAAAGTGTTTAATTATCCTACTCAATTTTTCATTCTTTAATTCATTCTATTATTTTTTTTGTTAAACTAATAATTACATTACACAACCATCAATCAATTTGTTGATTAGCCTTTAAAATATATAACTTTTATATATTCAAAAATCATATTTTCTAAATTAGATTATAATTACAAATACGTATTATAGGCTTGCTACTCTCAACTCATTCTAGAGCATTACTAACCCCATCTCTAATGAGTTTTCTCATTTTAGATACTGCTGATCCTATCTCTAATGAGTATTCTTATTGGATATTACTAATCCAATCTCTGATGAGTCTTTTGTTTAGTTCTAATAAGTTGTATCCCAAAGATTTGAGCTAACCAAAGCTCTGATACCAAAATGAAACGACCTGAAAATCGCCCTTGCGGGAAATCGCCGGATACGCTTACTTTGGGCTACAGCACATCAGAATAACAACAGCAGACTTTTATAACATCATAGTAAATGTTACATCAGAGTACAGAATATATATCAGAGCACATTAAATAAATTTACAGCGGAAGATAATTTTACATTACTTTAATACAGTGCAGCGGAAATAAAATAACTAAGACAGCGGAAGACTTTTTTATGCTCTGGACACAGCTTTGAGCTTCAATCCAGGATCCTGCTAAAGAGATAAATATCTGCAAAAAAACTACTCGACTGCCCATGTACTGGAAAAGAGGGCACTCGAGTTTGCAAAAGTGGAAACAAACAACGGGTCAGTCGTGGGACTGGTGTGAGAATTCTTAACTAATATAACTAATAGTAATAAGGCAAATCCAAGGACCACGCCACTAAAGCGGAACGGGTTTTATTCCAATGGATTGCCGTGCATAATTTAAGTAAATCGTCAAAACAACGCAATGCTTTGTAGAAAAATGAAACCATCATAAGACCCAAGTCCCATCACACAATGCAAAGCAAACCGGAGGATAGGGTTTTACCTTATAATGGTCAAACATGCTTGATACGATAAAAACGATATTATTATTAGTGTGTATATGTTTTAAAACATTTCAAAGTAAATGTATCAATCCTAGGAAGCATAGGTACCATATGCTATGCCTCCGTACTAGTAATACAATCAAATCCGTAGGGTCGTATTTGGAATTTGGATTTCCATCTGAGTCAAGGCTAGGGAGGAGCTCCTACCGATTCGAGACACTCTAGCTAATGTCTCAGGATTCCCCGCAGTTAACCCTTGGAAAGCTGCAGGGCCGGTCCACACATACAGCTTCGTGGATTGGCAATTCCTGAACACACGTTTCCCGATCCTATAGGACCTATCCGAGGTGCCTCATTCCATCATCCACATAAGTAAAATGTCAGGGCTGGTAGGTCACTGACACCACTCTAGCTAGAAATAAACGTGTTGCTCTCCCTGCGTTCCCTTCTCCCGTTTTAGACTCCGCCGGTGTGTGAGGCTCGTGAAGTCACGCTATACCCAAAGTTATGCCTAAACAGGCTATGCTTTGATCATCCCACAAGGCCTGCTTTTCAACAAAGCCTTGATCATATGCATCTTAGCATGCCACATCGTCAATCCATACCATACCATTGATTTCTACCAACATATAACCTCTGAGCTCATACGTCTCAGAGAAGGGTGTAAAACACCAAACAGATATATGTTTAGCAGAGATCAACGAATACAGTATAAAGGAATACAATGTCAGACATACAATCCATTTACGCGCTTATGCTCTGGGTTTGAGCGAAAGCCAAAACCGTGCAATCAACACTACGTCCGGACGGCTACTACCGTCGTCCCTTCAAGGTAGCTACTCCCATCATGGGTCTCAATAGCAACACACTCATTCGATGTGAAGATCGCCGGTCTTCAATCACCGTCTTTAACTTTTCGAACATCGTATCATTATTTGGAATGAGAGTAAACTCGGACTTTCCAATAATTCTCGCATATATAAATTTGAAAACAATTTCATATCGTTAATATTAATTTATAACGATCAGTCTTTATTTTTATTTATATAAAAATAATTAAATTCTATTTATCAATACTTCATGCAAACAGGAGACCTTGGTGTTGTTTTCCCCCAAATTTGTTTTACACATTTCTCTAAATCTAACCGTTGGATTTTGACATAATTCATATCATTGGAAAAACCTTCCCCAGGCGAACCCAACGGTTTCAGTTTTGGGAAAATCCGGATGTCGGATCATACAGTATAATCAATTAAAAGTATGATCCTAAAATGTGAACTACCACGCTCGATTCAAGTACTTTTAATTTATATATATATATAATTTATTTAAATATAACTCCTCGTCCATTTCATTATTGTGATTATCATAACAAGTAAAGAGCACTTGGTTTTATAACATTTTGATATATAACATAACACACAATAATGTTTTACTTTAATTTTCAAAATATTCATTTTGAAATTATCCCTCCTTTAATATTCATTATAAATTGGGTAAAATAAATCGATAACCTCGTTCTCGTTTAAAAATAGTGTTGCTATATTTTTTTTAAAATGGATTTAATAGCCCAATTCATTATCTTATCCCTTTATATTTTTATAATGGGCTAGACCCCTCACATTAAGCCTACGACTTGTGGATGCTGGATGTGCCGGTCGGTTCCGGGCAGACTTATTCCACAAGTTGGGCTTAACCTCGTGTCATGGCCCGTTTCGTATTTGTGCACTTGGACCTCTCACATTAGGTTCAACATTTGTGGCTGCTGGATATGCCGATCGGGTCCGGGCAGACTTCTACCACAAATGTAACCTAACCTCGTGTCCAAGCACAATTATAATTTATAATTATAATTAATTTTTCTAGACATGTCATTCTTTAAATAATCCTTTCCCTTAAAAGATCCTACTTCTAAGGTATTCTTTATTCTTAAATATCCTGATTTCAAGTAATTAATATAAATTGTGACTTTCCCTGTTTTTATGATTTTCTAAAAAAAACAATCTTTTCAAGATGCCCAATTTTGAAACCATATTTTTTTCTCTAACATATTTACATCAAAGATGTAATCTTTCTACATCAAATTAATTTCATTAGTTGAATATAAAATAAAAACATTCCTTCAATTCAAAATTGATAACATTTTGGAAACAAATTCTTCTTAATTTAACACCGGGACAATTAAAACGGTAAACTTTTTAAATTCCGACTTTTTATACTATCATAAATGACATACCTTATATTAACCTAATTGACATGATATATTTGTACTTATTAACAACCAAAATGTAACTTTTAATTCATTCCTTTTAATGCATAGAAAATATTATTATAACCTCTCTTTTCCTTATCTATTTAAAACCATAAGTAATAAATGTCTTCCTTTTTCTTTTCCTTATTTATTTATTTACCTAAATGTAAATAAGTTCCTTTTTCTTCTACATATCCTATTTACATGAAAATGTAGATGAAAACATCATCTAAAATAATTCTTTTTATTTACATAAGGAAATGTAAATTTCTATTTCATTTACATTCCTTAATTACATTGAAAATGTAATATTTTATTTTTTTCTCTTATTTTACTTAAAATGTAATATTTTCTTCTTGTTCTTTACACTATAGAAAAATGTAAATTTTCCTTTCCATTCTTTACATTATATTCTCTTTTATTACATTATAAAGAATGTAATTCTTCTAACTTCTTTTATTACATTATAAAAATGTAATATTTCTTCATTTAATTACATTAAGAAACATTATACTGTAAAATTCCTATCTTTCAGTTGCATTGTAAAATTTCCTTTTTTTAATTACATTGTAATGTAATTAACATTACAGTGAGAAATCCTAGCTTTCCAAGTTACATTAAAAATGTAATTTTCAATATACTGTAAAATCCTTCTTTTTAAGTTACATTAAAAATGAAGTTTCATAATAATGCAAATTTATCTCTTTTTAAATTACAAAAAAAAAATGTAATTTTATTTTACGATGCAAATTCATACCTTAATTAAATATAAAAATGTAATTTTTATTTATACAATGCAACTCATATTCTAATTACATAGAAAAAATGTAATTTTTAATTTGCAATGTAAATCTCATCTTAAGTTACATATAAAAATGTAATTTTTAATTTACATTGCAAGTTCAAATACAAATTACATATAAAGATGTAATTTTTTTTATTATCCGTTGCAAGTTCATGTCTTAATTAATCATATAAAAATGTAATTATTTCATGACAAAATCATATCTTTATTTAATTACATAAAAATGTAATTATTCATTACATGACACATTTTATCCTTTCATTTACAATGTAAAAATTCCCTTTTAATTGCATTAAAAATGCAATTAACATTACTATGTCAAGTTTTGTATCACCTTCTCAATGAACAAATATAATGGTTTTTGCTTAATCATTGTCTAATATCACAAAATGTTCAATTTCTAAATTACCACATAACGGTGTGAAATTAATGTCAAGTTCTAATTTTACTCATAACAGTGTACATAATGTCAATTACCTATTCTAACCAAAATTAACATAAAAAAAAATGTCCCCTTTCAACTTACGCTCAAAAATGATGCTTTTATACTTTGTTTCATGACGTATAAAAATAAGAGTGACATTCTTTTTAATGATAAAAATAAAAAGGGAATTCTTCTTATTTAAAATCCAAAGGTGAAATTCTTCTTTTTTTTTTTTAGTGTAAACAAAAGTTAAACCTTTTGTAATTGACAAAAACGGTGATAAATAATATGGCTTTTCATTTTAACAAAGGAATATTAAAAATGTTCTTTTTTTAACTTTCACCAAAGATGAAAATTGTTTGTCAACTTTCAAAACATGAAAAAAAATGAATGTTTTTTTTTATTTCAAACAAAAATGGTTGTTTTCTTTTTAAATTGACCAAAAATGTATATTTTTGGTTTTACTTTTTTTGTATTCTAATAACATATGAAAGAACATTTTATATATTTACATTCTCTAAGGACACTAATACCATATAAATAATATCATGTATATTCACATTTTTCTACGACTTCTAAGAACATATAAATGGTCACTTATAGGTAATCAATATTCTATGTTATCATATAACATAATATTTTATATGTAAAACATTCTTATGAATTCTAATGTCATATAAAAATGATATTTTATATGTTTACAATTTCAATGATTCAAATGTCATAAAAAAAATGATATGTGAACAATTCAATGATTCTATTGCATTCTTTACATTTGACAAAATAAATTTTGTCATTCAATCTTTTTATCAACCACAAAATGATATATTCCTTTCACCTATTTTATGTTAACAATAATAAGATATTGGTTAACAACAATTTTATAATAACCAAATTGACATATTTGTCTTTCAATTATTCTATCTTAACAAACAAGATATATATGTTTTCAACAAAACCAACATGAAATTTTAATTTCAACTATCCTATAACAATCAAAATAATTTAATCCATCAACAGAACGGCATAAGAGGATTCATCAATCCACATCAAATCACGAATAACACAAAATAATACAGCGCGTGTGTAACACTAAAATTGTAATTAACAAATTTAAATTATAAAATTTAAAGGAATAGAATTTCTCACCAATAGCTTTCCACCCCCTCAGTCCTAGCCAACTCGCAAGTGCCTCCTACCCGCAAAACTACTCCGACGCTGGTGGCTTTGGAGAGGAAAATTGGCGACTGTAGTTGATAATTCCCGATCACACCTTTATAGTTTTAAAGATCTCGCAATGGCCCTTTGTTTTAAAAAAATTCTTTTTTTTTTGAAGTGACTAATAAACTTCAGGAGAGAGTAGAAAGGGAAGAAGAAAATGGAGGAATGAATGCATAGAATGGAAGGGGAAAAGATGTAGTGGTTTGGGAAAAATGAATGAAGAATGGATAAGAATGGTAGAATAAATAGCAAGTAATACGAAACGTATGGAAGTGAATGGACAAGAGTGGCATATGAAAGGAAGAGAGAGAATAGGGTATTTATGTTTCATTATTTTAGTATGCTACACTCTACATATATGGCTTTGATTACTTAAATAATTGCCAAGCATTTACTATAAAAAAAACAAATTCACATATAAAAATTCATGTTAGTTATTACAACGATTTACAATTAGATTTTATCAAGTATATGTGTGTGTATATATATATATATATGTATTTAATTCCACTGAATTTGGTTTGATTTAATTATGTCAATGAGTTACAAGAAAAAAAAAATTAGCAATCCAAATATGGCTATATGTTTATTATATATGGACAAAAGAAAATGGTTGCATAAGTAAATCAATTATTCTATTGTAATAAGTCTTCTACCGTTACCTTATTAATTCACTTTAATGGACTTTAATTGCAATTAATTGTAGCTTATTACCAATATAAAATTCTAACCTTTATTGTTTACCTATATAAACAAAACCACCCATTTATATGCAATCAATACACGTCACAAATGTTAGAATATGTTAAATGATTTAAAAATATATATTCTAAATTCATTAACAATTCGCCATAAATCCCCTATTTATATCATTACCCTTTATTTGGATGCATAGTAGGTTAAGAAAACGATACCATGTTGAAAAAAAGATACGTGCAGGCATGTCTTAGAAAGAATAGATTGATAACATAAAGGAAAGAAATGCATGCTCATTTATGCTTAGGATACCTGAACTTGTATAAATTATAAAGTTAGAATGAAATATTTTTTGAAACCTCAAAAGAAACATTAATTCATTCCAAGCGTCAATTATACATCACCAAATATGTAAACGAAAACACCAATAAAAATCGAACACGTGCTTTGCATAAAAATAATTTTTTTTGTGATTATTTAAAATATTCAAAAACTCATTAAAATTACTTAAAATAAATTTTTAACTTTACCCCAAAATTCAGGGTTGTTACAATTTGTTTGCCATCATTGTGACATGCACACCCCCAGCCCCGTTATCTTTGCACCATCTGTTTAGTGGCACCTTAGAGTATTGTACAGTATGTAGTGCTAACTCTTTGGTTGCAGGTCCAGGTTCAGGTATGATTGGATTATACTTGTTTTTGTTCTATTTTGTTGCTTATCGCTCATACCAAACTTTTTGTCTGACCCAGAGTTTTATGTCTCTTCTTATAACTCTGGGTGCTCTCACGAGCAGACTAGAGACATATTAGCTGGTGATGCACGAGTAGCTGATTCGGAGGCGGGCAGGAGGCTTCCACATATGATATATATAGATATTCTCCCTGTGTCGTTGGTGGTCACTACTTGGGCATTAGTAGTGTACCTCCCTTATCTTGCTTTCACCTTTAGAGACAGTTTAAAAAGTTGTAATAATGATGATATGGAACATAAGCTGTATTTGCATTTTCCGCTGCTATGACAGTTTGTTTTCAGCTTATGCATTGTCTCACCTGTTTTATGTCAAGTATATGTTATGATTATATTTTATTCCATGCGCTGTGAGACATTCTATAGGTTTCTTTGTTAGTTCCTTCGTCTTCTTTCCTTTCTTTGGCGACCGTTCCATGCTAGTCGGGCATGTGTACAGCGCACTATCGGAGGAAATGTCGACTGGTGGGGGCGGGCCGTCACATTTGGTATCAGAGCTCTAGGTTGCGTAGTTAACCTAGGGAAAGACACTAGGGAGATATATAGTACGTATATGAGAGTGCGTATTTGTGATTACTTTGGTTTTCAAATGTTATATATATATATACTTTTAGTCTAGTTAAGGATGAAGTCGCACTGCACTAGCACCACCATGGAGATGGTTAATCGTTTTCTCTTTACAGATTGAACGATGAGCCGATACGCAAGAGGTGCTGGTAGAGGATCCAATAATGGGAACGCTGCTAACATGAGGATGATGTTTACTGACCTCATGAGAGAAATGCTTAGGGATGTGCAGGGGGCAGCTCCCAATGTCGGTAATGGTGGTGGTCCAATAGTGCAGGCGCCTAGGGTCGATTTCGCCAAGCTGTGCAAGGATTACACTAACCTTGGTGGGAAGCCGTTCCGTGAGTCAGCCACGTATGATCAGGATTGGTTGGATAATTGTGATCGTATCTTCGACGACTTGGGTATCGAGGATGCAATGAAAAAAAGGCTAGCGTCTCGTCAGCTGCCAGGGCGAGCGATGAATTAGTGGAATGGTATTAAGACAGCCACTCCAGAGCATCATGTTACTTGGGATCAGTTTAAGGCTCGCTTTAGCAACAAGTTTATCCCAGCTGCTCAGAAGTCGGAATTGTTTAGGAAGTTCTTGGAGCTTAAGCAGAATGGTAGGGCAGTCTCGGAGTATATTGCTGAGTTCGACACTTTGTCGAAATATGGGTTATCCCTAATAGATACTGCCGAGAAGAAGAACGAGAAGTTTATAACAGGTTTGGATCAGTGCTTAGGGGAAAAGCTTATTAACCACATCGATGAGACGTTTGAATAGATTGTGGGGAAAGCATTGAGGTCAGAGAGTCTTTACCCTAAGCCGAAGACTGAGGTTGCATCTGCAGAGGAGCCAAAGCCGCAAGCAAGCGGTGGAGGCAAGAATAATTCCTAGAATAGGAGGAAACAAGACCAAACCATGGATGGTCAGAATAAGAAAAATAAGAAAGATGGTGAGTGCTTTAGCTGTGGTAAGAAGGGCCACTATGCTAGAGATTGTCGGGAAAAGCCTGGGGAAAGGAAGTGCTTTAATTGTGGCCAAGCGGGACATCACAAGAATGAATGTCCACAACTTCCTAGGGAGAAGCAGATCGTGAAAGCATATGCTATCAACGCTGTTCCTTCTTCGTCGAATGCCTGAACTACGGCGTAGGAGGAAAAATGTGTCGTTATTCGAGGTATGCTTTCTAATTAAGGTGTTTTTGATCGAGTTTTGTTTGACAAACTTGAGTTAGTCGATAGACCTTTAGTTGTGACGAAACCGATTGGTGGTTCGAATAGCCTCAGTATGATTTGCCATAACGTGGTCTTATCGAGTCATGGATGTATGTTTGTTTGTGATTGCTTTGTTTTGGGCTTTACTGGGTTTAGCATTACTTTGGGGAGTCAATCTATTCTAAAGGAATAGGGTGGTATTAGGTACCTACCTAATGATGGTGATAATAACTGGAGTTAAGGAAGCTGAGAGGTTATCGTTGTATTAAGTTCTAGTTGTCTCTGGGAGGCAAATGAGTGCTCCAGTGCTTAGTTGTTTTGCTAGTATCATTTCACGTGGATTGTCCGAATTCGGAGGAGATGTTCCTTGGGTGCTTGTCTGATATTGGTTTAGGCCTTTGGAGCTTATGCTTGGGGAATGTCGAGTTCGACTAGGATGGTTTGCGTGAGAGATAAATAGTTGTTGTGATTTTCATTGGATAATATCTTGGTTTACTCGAGGAGTAATGGGCAGCTGTAACAGGATAAGACTATTCAATGATATGGACTGCCCCGAGTTAGACTCGATAGGGTTATGAGATGACTCAAGTGGGACTCGAGAAAGATGCAAAGTAATGGATTGTTTAGGACCTTATGTTGATGTTCTTTTTTTGAATAAATAGGATGTATTCGTCGATCATGGAAGATGCAACGAAGATTAGGACGATTCAAGTTGGACTTGAACTCGTAAAAGAAAATGGGTGTTCGTTGATCTTGGAAATGCAACGAATAGGGAGACGACTCACGTTGGACTAGGGTCTGTAGGTAATGGATACTCAAGACTGGGTCTGAGTGTATGGGTAATACATTGACTCGAGTTGAACTCGAGAAGGCTGCAAGGAGTTGGATGGGCTTGAGTTGGACTCGAGAGGGCAGCAAGATAATGGATAGACTTGGGTGGGACTCGAGTGTTTCAGGCGGACTAAAAGCAGGGGTATCTGGGGATGCCCACTTACCTTGGATCCGTTGGACGTGATCTAGTTATCCTTGGAGGATAAACGTACGTTGGACATACGGTAGTCCGTTTGGAGGCAGAGTTTCCATTAGTTATTGATGTTGGTTGGACCAGACATACAGGTATCGACGTATTCACGGCTTTAGCAGGTGATAGATAGTATTTGTTTGATGGATGCTATGGTTGTTGTGTTTGCTCCTACCTCTCTTCTCTTGAGTATCACCTGTAGGATCCTGTTGAATGGAAATAGTATAAGTTCGTTGATCATGGTGATATGACGGGTGTAAGATACTTTACGTTAGACTTGAAGTATGTTGGGCATTATGGAGCGTCCGTTGACCTTGGAGATTCAGCGGATATAGGAGCTTCAAGTTGGACTTGGACTCGAAGGTAGGGTACCTAGATTCATTGGATGAGTCTAGTTCACCTTTAGAAGGTGAATGTACGTTGGACGTGCAGTACAAGTATAAGTGGAGTACCTAGGTTCATTGGATGGGTCTAGTTTGCCTCTAGGAGGTGAATGTACGTTGGACGTGCAGTACAAATGTAGGAAGGACTCAAGTTGGACTTGAAAGGACATTTGTAATGTAGTTGAAAATTTGGCGTATAGGGTTGGATTACTTAAGAAGATGACGGTAGACGAATGCCATAGTACCGGACTGGGTGCGATAGCTGATACATTTAGGTAGGAGACATGCCAGTTTAGAGGCTATTTTTCTGGAATGGGAGCAACTAGAGTATATCACGGGATATGACTTCAGACCTAAGTGTGAATTAGATTCAGAAACGCTAGTAAGCTTGACGATTAGATCGATCTAGATTAAGTGGATCGGTTCCAGTCAGAGGGACGATCCCAACCTATTAGAAATTGCCTCTAGATTAGAGATGGGAATCGATGGCGAGAGAGTGGCTGTACTTGGGAAGTAGAGAATGACATAAGAAAGTTGTATCCAAAACTCTTTGCCTGGTAAGATTTACTTTGAAATTTAGTTATTCCGCATGCTAGGATAGACTTGTTTTGCATGTTTGACTGTTGTTTTATCGCTGAAAGGCATGCGGAACCCTTTGTGTGTTTTGGTTAGGGAATTTCGGGGACGAAATTTCTTAAGGGGGGAGAATGTAACAACCCGCATTCTATGCATCGGAGGATCGTAGAATATTCAATTCTTTCTTATATGAAGTCGTATGGTCATGTGGCTTTAGGAAACGACCATTGGGGTCATTTCCCATGTTCATGATTTTTGCCGATTTTTAAATGACCGCTTTGCCCCTAGTTGATACTGGTTTGGCCATAACTTTTGACTGGAAAGGAATTTTGACCTGAAACCACTTCCATTAGATTCATTTGATGGTTTAGAGTGGTCATAATAGCTAAACGGACTTACCGTTTGGGAGATATGGCTGAAATAAGATTTGGAAGGTGAAAACTGCTTAACCGGGCCAAATAGGGTGATTAGTGAATAGGCCCATAACCCATTTCGGGAGTAGGGTTTTGGGGAGGCTAAAAAGAGGTAGGGTTTCATTCCATTTCAGTTTTCTAGCCTCCACTTACCTCTTAGAAACCCTAAAAATGGCCTCCAACCTCTAAATCACCTCCAAACCACTTTCTAATTAAGGATTAAGCTTAGCAACATCAAATCAAGGGAGATCTTCACCAAATCAAGATTAGAGCTGCTGTTTAGAATTAGTATTCACGTCATATCAGAGATTTATTTCAGATCTAAGGTTTATTTGTGGCTAAGGTGAGTGATTTACATAGTTCCTCACTAATTACGGTTAATTAAGGGTAATTAGTGTTAATTAGCGAATTTATACACTAATAAATTCTGGAAAAATATTTATAAATTCTTAAATAATGTTCTAGACCTCTGTTAGAAATTTGGGTTAATTTGATTAAGTTTTTCTAATCACATCATTAGTTTTGCTTAAACATGCTTAGGGGAAAATATGGGGTTTTGGCTATGTTTGATCCATTTTAATCTATCATATTGATGTTTTGGTGTTTGGGGTCACTTTTATTTGCTGTTATGACTTTGTGGTATGCTTTGTGATTGATTAGAATAGATAGAATGGTCGAAAATGCCGTCGAATGGCGTAAAACACTCGCTGGAAAAAGTTGCAGAAAATGGTGCAGGCTTTCGGATCGGATCGGAGGGATGGGCTCGGATCGGATAGTGGACTGGGCAAGGGATCACCGAATCGAGGCTTGGCACAAGGGAAAGTATGGCAAAAAGGAAGGCCACAATGGTTGAACTGGGATCGGATCGAGCTAAAGAAGGGGGAATCAGATCGACTGAAGGGAAGAGAAGGGGATCAGAATGGAAGAGGAAGGGGAAGTGGATCGGACCGGAGACCAGGAACCCGATCCGAACCGATGGAGCAAGGGTACACCGACCCGACCTGCCAGAGAGCACTCGAACCGACGTACTACGAAGGGACTTGGAGGCCATGACCCGATCCGGAGCACTTGGAAGGAGGCCGATCCGAACCGATGGGGGAAGGTCATCCGATCCGAACCGATCTGAAGAGGGTGCTACGAACTGAGATGAACCCGAGCCTGTATGATGATCATGAACTGAATGAAGACCGATCTGAACCGACAGAGAAGAAGGGCTGAGAACCGAACCGATCCAGTGATGACCAATAACCCGAGATGCAAAGGTAGTCCAAATAAGAAGTTAGAGCTCAGGATCCAATCGGGAACCAACGAGTCGACATCATGAGTTGGGCTTCGCTGCGGGACGTGTGCAAAGGGGTTGTCGGTATTCATAACTTTGGTTCACCACTGAGAGATGGATAGTGGGCTTGTAACGATAGTTGTATGGGATTGGATTCCGTCATGGCCCAAATGGATAGGTGACCAAGGTGGTGGATATCGTATGCTTTACGCACTGAGTGAGAGATGTGAGGATGGTTGCTATGTTTGATTTGTTTGCCCTCATTATGACATGCACACCCCCAACCCCGTTATCTTTGCACCATCTGTTCAGTGGCACCTTAGAGTATTGTACAGTATGTAGTGCTAACTCTTTGATTGCAGGTCCAGGTTCAGAGATGATTGTGTTATACCTGTTATTGTTCTGTTTTGTTGCTTATCGCTCATACCAGACTTTTTGTCTGACCCAGAGTTTTATGTCTCTTCTTATTACTCTGGGTGCTCTCACGAGCAGACTAGAGACATGTTAGCTGGTGATGCACGAGTAACTGATTCGGAGGCGAGCAGGAGGCTTCCACGTATGATATATATAGATATTCTCCATTTGTTGTTGGTGGTCACTACTTGGGCATTAGTAGTGTACCTCCCTTATCTTTCTTTTACCTTTAGAGACAGTTTGAAAATTTGTAATAATGTTGATGTGGAACATAAGCTGTATTTGGATTTTCCGCTGCTATGACAGTTTGTTTACAGCTTATGCACTGTCTCACCTGTTTTATGTCAAGTATATGTTATGATTATATTTTATTCCATGCGCTGTGAGACATTCTACAGGTTTCTTTGTTAGTTCCTTCGTCTTCTTTCCTTTCTTTGGCGACCGGCATGTGTACAGCGCACTATCGGAGGAAATGTCGACTGGTGCGGGGCGGGCCGTCACAATATAACATTGCAGGTCTGATTGTTGTCCTATAGAACTTTCCTTTAAGCTTCTAAGTAATCTTCCTATCACAGAGAATGCCAGATGCTAGTCTCCATCTAACCCATCCTGCTTGAATTCTAAAACTAACATCCTTATCAATCTCCCCATCAAACTGCAACATAGATCCTAAGTATCGAAATGATTCCTTCTAGGTACCACTCTACCGGCTAGGGTGACCTATCCGTTATCTGACCTGTCACCGCCAAACTCACACTTCATATACTCTGTCTTAGTTCTGCCAAGCCTGAAACCCTTTAATTCCAAGGTCTCCCTCCACAACTCCAGTTGTCGATTAACCCCTATTCTACTTTCATCAATCAGCACAACACCGTCGGCAAAGAGCATACACCATGGAATCTCCCTTTGTATATCTTTTGTGATTTCATCCATCTCTAATGCAAAAATATAGGGGCTCAAAGCCGAACCTTGATGCAACCATATGTTAATTGGAAAGTCTCTGGTCTCACCACCGCATGCCCTGACACTAGTCACAACCCCCTCGTACATATTCTTGATAAGGGTAATATACTTTGATAGCACTCTCTTCCTTTCTAGCGCCCACCACATAACCCTCCTCGGCACTCTATCATAAGCTTTATACAAGTCAATAAAAACCATATGGAGATCTTTCTTCTGCTCCCTGTATCTCTCCATAAGTTGCTAACAAAGAAAATCGCCTCAGTGGTTGACCTTCCAGGCATGAAACCAAATTGATTCCTAGAGACACTTGTCAACCTCCTCAAACACTACTCGCAAACTCTCTCCCAAAGCTTCATTATATGACTCATAATCTTAATTGCTCTATAGTTTGTGCAACTTTGAATATCTTCTTTATTCTTGAAGATTGGAACTAAAATGCTTCTCCTTCACTCATCTAGCATTTTGTTTGATTTGAAAATATTATTACACAACTTAGTTAGCCATGTTAACCCTGCATCTCCCAAGCATCTTCACACCTTAATAGAATGTCATCAGGCCCTACCGACTTTCCTGATTTCATCCGTTTCAATGCCCTTTTACCTCATCTTCTTGAAATTTCCACAGAAAATGTCTATTGGTGATGTCGGCAAAGTCTTCCAACTCGATCGAAGTGTTTTCACTTTCTTCATTGAAAAGCTTATCAAAGTATTATCTCCACCTGTTCTTTATCTCATCGTCCTTCACCAAAAGTCTATCATTCTCGTCCTTAATGCATTTAACCTGATTGAAGTCCCTTGTCCTCCTCTCGCGTAGCCTAGCTATTCTGTAAACGTATTTTTACCCTCCTTTGTACTTAGGCTTTGATACAAATCTTCGTACGCTCGTCCCCTTGCTTCACTCACTGCTCTCTTTGCAGTCTTCTTTGCCACTTTGTACCTATGCATGTTCTCTTCGCTTCTATGATGGTGCATGCATTTGTAGCATTCCTTTTTCTCTTTTATAGCCTTTTGCACCTCGTCATTCCACCACCACGAATCCTTGGGTTCTCTCTTGCATCCTCTTGTTATCCCAAATATCTCAGTAGCGACTCTCTGAATGCAAGTTGCCATCGCATTCCATATGACATTTGCTTCTCCTTCTACATTCTAAGCCCCTTCTCACAACACTCTATCTTTAAGCACTCGTGAAGCATCTCCTTTGAGTTTCCACCATTTCGTCCTACTTATCTTCGCTCTCTTATCCTTCACCACTCGAAGACGAAACACGCATACCAAAAGCTGGTGTAGTGAGATGACACATTTTCCAGGCATGACATTGCAATCGACACAATCTCGTTTCTGTCTCTTCTAGTTAGGACAAAATCAATCTGGCTAGCCTGTTGGCCACCACTGAAGGTGATCAGAAGTGATTGCCTCTTTCTAAAGAAGGTATTAGCAATCATGAGATCAAAAGAGAGCCATATATATATACACACACACACACCAGTGATTTCACATGAACTGATATTTTTATATTAGTAATTTTTGGATCCTGGATAATGTATAGAGGAGTAATGATTTGGTTTTGGCCAAATATATGTATATATTTATATTTATATATATATATACCCACTTCTTTTGACTAAAAAATAAATCACTACAAAATTCAGTATTAAAATCAGGGTCATTCCACCTACAGAAAGGCAAAGATAAATATATCAGAGCTCATAATAAATATCTCACTACGCAACAGAAAAATATAGTAATTGATAAATACTTACCTTAATAATGACACTGACTAGCAACTGTCTCTAAGTTATAAAATCTTTGTTACTTGTCTAGCCTGGGGGTTTTTTATGTGGAGGGAGTCAGAATAAAAGTTCTGATGAATGGACAAATTATACTTTCTATAAATAACACTACATATATTGTTCTATCACTGGTTTACCTTTAATAAGTTATTTTGGTTTATTACCCATTACACGTTCAGATTTACACATAACTCGTACCCTTCTACTCCTAAGTAGATTAACCTAATAAATAATAGATATGCAGCTATATGTCCAACATATCAAGGTACTCCCCATAGTAACATCTTAGAAAGGTCTCCGTCGTCACGCTATGAAAGAGTACTATATCTCTATCGCTACGCTACTAAAGCATAGTAGGCCATTCTACAGAAGTGCACTAAGCCTCCATCGCCATGCTATGGAAGCACCATATCTACCATCTAAGTTCCACTATGGAACTCGGTCGGGGGATTTCTATATCTGTAAATGACGGCTTTATTAGGCCTACAATACATATATCCATAAATTGTTCCATCTCTTTTCTCGATGCCTATGGCCCCAACATATCAAGATACTCCCAACAGTAGCCTCCTCGAAAGATTTCTATCACCGCGCTATAGAAGTGTACTATATCTCCATCGCTAGGATATGAAAGCATATTAGGTCATGATACAAAAGCATGCTAGGCCTCCATGGTCACAGTACGAAGGAGTACTATCTACCATTCGAGTTCCAGTATAAAAATCAATCGGGGGATTTCTATATCTGTAAAGGACAGCTTTGCCCTCAATTAGTGAAAGACCATTCCAAGAGCTAAGTGACCATGCCGCTAATAAAAAAATCTAAGCATCCAAAATGGCGTTATCCCTCATCAAATGTCTCGATAGTGTAAATATCATTGGCTTGTTGGTTTAACTCCAATTTTTCCCATACTCTATCTGACGGATGATGACAGGTATCTGGCGACTTACTATCACTACACCAAATTCGAGACTTCGCAACGGCTTAGAGCCGTTGCAAAATGATTTCACAAAGGCTCTAAGCTATTGCAAAATATGAAGTGGCAAAAATTTTGCAACGGCGCAAAGCCATTGCAAAACTTATATTTTGTAACGACCTAAGTCTGTTGCAAAATTTTCGTTTGGAATGGCTTAAGTCCATTGCTATTTTTTATTTGGCAACGGCTTTTGGCATTTTGACATTATTTCAAAAATTATTTTTTTTTCTCCCTTCTTCAGTACTTCCTATTCAATACAAACGTTTACCGATTTGACATAATACAACAAAAGAAATATCAATAAACTGAATATTTCCTATAGATTCAACATAAAGACCAAATTTAATAACATACTTTTAAAGTTCAACAATATATGACAAACTTAAAAGTTCTTATGGTTGCGGCAACAAAAATAATATTATCATCTATTCCAAAGTTTAATTGCAGTAGCCAAAATAATATTACAGTACACTTCAATTTCACCACAATAATATTACAATATTAATTGTTCATATATATCATACGTTATTGTTGCATCATTATTGTTGCTTTCTTCTTGAGTTAGAGCTTTTCTATGGCGCTATCATCACCTCTATCGTCATCTTCATGCATAAAATCTTTCAAACATCAAAATTAGCAAAAGAACCTAATCTTACATGTCTAACAATAATTCTGAGGATCAAGCTCCAATCTCCCGGTTTTATATTACTTCATAATTACATAAGCACCGATCATTTGTAAACAAAACACAGTTGCAAATATAAAACATATTGCGTCAGTTATTTTAAAATCGGCCATATTAGATCAAGGTTTTGGAGCTTAATATCGGTGTATTGCTACGGTTGTTAAAACTGTCGCAAATAAATTAATCTACAGCGACGGATTTTCTTAGATAACCGTCGCAATAACGTGTGTGTTGCAACAATTTTATAGCCGTCGCAAATAGTTTACACATATTGCGACGGTCACATTTGCTACGGTTTTACAACAGTCACAAATAGGCTTAAACAACCGATGCAAATGACCCGTTTTGTACTAGTGATGGATATACACACACACATACACACATAATGTTGATGTTTTAAAAATACTAATATGTTCACTAGCTATCTATATAGGAATCCTAAACCTAAGCTCAGATACTAGATGTTTCAGTAGGCCCGAATTTTTGCAAAGATGTTAAAATCCAAGTCTATTAAAGCCCGAGTTTGTTTGTTTAATATCCTGCAGAAAGGCAAAGAAAAATATATTAGAGCTCATAATAAATATCACACAGCGGAACTGAACAATATTATAATTGGTAAGTACTTACCATAATAATGACACTAACTAGCAAGTGTTACTACACTGTAAAATTTTTGTTAGTTATCTAACCTGCGGGTTTTTTATGTGGAGGGAGCTAGAAAAAAAGTTCTGGTGAATGGACAAATTATACTTTCCATAAATAACACTACATATATTGTTCTATCACTGGTGTATCTTTATTAAGTTTTTTGGGTTTATTACCCATTACATCTTCAGATGTACACATAAATCGTACCCATCTACTCTCAAGTAGATTAACCTAACAGATAATATATATGTAGCTATATGCCCAAAATATCAAGGTACTCCCCATAGTAAACTTTTAGAAAAGTCTCCATCATCACGCTATGAAAGCGTACTATATCTCTATTGCTACGCTACGAAAGCGTAGTAGGCCGTGTTACGGAAGCCTACTAAGCCTCCATCGCCACGCTATGAAGTCACCCTATCTACCATCTGAGTTCCACTATGGAACTCAATCGGGGGATTTGTATATTTGCAAATGACGACTTTATTAGGCCCACAATACAGATATCCGTAAATTGTTCCATCTCTTTTCTCGATGCCAATAGCCCAAACGTATCAAGATACTCCCAATAGTAGCCTCCTCGAAAGGTCTTTATCGCTGTGCTACGGAAGCGTACTATATCTCCATTGCTAAGCTACAAAAGCGTGTTAAGTCAATCTACAAAAGCTTACTAAGCCTCTATGGCCACGTTACGAAGGCGTACTATATATCATCCGAGTTTGTGACGACCCGCCCCGCACCAGTCGGAATTTCCTCTGAAAGCGCGTTGTACACATGCCTAACTAGCCCGAAACGGTCGCCAAAGAAAGGGAAGAAGAGAATGAACTAATCAAGAACCTGTAGAATGTCTCACAGCTCAAGGAATAAAATATAATAACAACATACTTGACATAAAACAGGCGAGACAGTGCATAAGCTGAAAACTAAACATCATAGCAGCGAAAAATCCAAATACAACTTATGTTCCACATCATCATTATTACAACTTTAAAACTGTCTCTAAAGTAAAAGAAAGGAAGGGTACACTACTAATGCCCAAAGTAGTGACCAGCAGCAACACAGAGAGAATATCTATATATCATACGTGGAAGCCACCTGCTCGTCTCCGGTACAGCTACTCGTGCATACCACCTAACCTGTCTCTAGTCTGCTCGTGAGAGCACCCAGAGTAATAAGAAGAGACATGAAACTCTGGGTCAGACAAAAAGTCTGGTATGAGCGATAAGCAGCAAAACAGAACAATAACAGGTATACTAAACCATACCTGAACCTGGACCTTCAACCAAAGAGTTAGCACTACATACCGTACAATACTCTAAGGTGCCACTAAACATGGTATAAAGATAATGGGGGAGGGTTGTGCATGTCATAATGAAGGCAAACAATCAAGCATAGCAAACATCCTCACATCTCCCACTCAGTGCATAAAGCATACGATGTCCACCACTGTCAATCACTAGACCCATCGAAGTAGTGACGGAGTTCGACTTGTACAACTACTGCTACCACCAAGCTTACCTCATGGAACCATGACTAAATCTTTACAAATGACCCCACTTCATTAGTCTATAGCCATTTAGTCGTACCTAGGCCACTGTGGCCCTGAATCTGTTCACGTACCCCCTACACGTAGTGATCCAAAGTTATAGACATCGACAACCCCTTAGCACACGTCCCGCAGCAAAGCCCAATCATGAAGTTCACTCGTTGGTTCCCAACTGGATCCCGAGTCAAAACTACTCACTTGGAATTCCTTTGCATCTCGGGTTTTTGGTCATCAATAGATCGGTCTTCATTTGGTTCATAGTTGTAACACCCCACATCCGTTAAGGTCACTCACAACGAGAATGCCTTAACTTCAATGGAGAATTATGGGTACTGGAACAGAAATATTACAAGATAGACATATATAAAACAGCGGAAAGTATAGTGGAAGTACTTCAAATCACTTGCTAAATATGATTGTTTACAATAAAAGCCCATCAACTTCCAATACCCAATTACATAGTTAAAATATCTGTCTTTGCTCTAAAACAAAGAAGCATAAAATAAGTTGTAGTATTCCCCAATAGAGCAAAGCAAGCCATAGCCAGGAGAAATCCAAGCCGTACAAGAAAGAGCCATGGAGCTTGGTAAGATCCGAACTAAGCTGTATTCCCACCCTATGAACCTGGGGGGGGGGGGGCGGAAGAAAAAGAGGCGAAACAAAACGGGTCAGTCATAAAGACTGAGTAAGTCCTAGTGACTTTCAGCATAAAAACCAGTAAAGATAACATGGCATGAATAAACTGAAAGTAAACATAAGCATGATGACAAGATAAGCTACAGGAAAGATAACTAAGAATAACCTCATATGACTTTAGTCATGTATAAAATTGCAAGGTTCCCATTCAAGATGAACTATGTATAGTTTCGCAAGATTTCTATCAAGCATCGCAAGATTTCTCTGCTTCACCATTAAAATGATATCTATTTGCTCTGCACCACCTAACTAGTGTCCCAACTAGTAATCTATATAAAATGATAAAATCATAACGTGATCCCAATCCCCGAAATTAAGGTTGCTTTCACGTGTACATCTATTATTTATTACCTAGATCTAATCTAGGGTTTTCTATCGAGTGCTTCCTAGATTCAACCCGGATTTATGCCATCAAGGTCCAACCTAGGGATTATGCTACTAATCGAAAGCTTCTTGGATTTAGGTTTTATGCCACCTAGGTCCAACCTAGGGATTATGCTACTAATTGAACGCTTCTTGGATTTAGGTTTTATGCCACCTAGGTCCAACCTAGGGATTATGCTACTAATTGAACGCTTCTTGGATTTAGGTTTTATGCCACCTAGGTCCAACCTATGGATTATGCTACCTACGTGTATCATACGGCCCTCAATGATTGTAGATACCTATGCTGGTCCCACCATGGGGTGTATCAAGACCCATGGTGGCGGCCCCGACACAAAACTAGAAGACATAGGTTATACTACTGGTGTCCCCAATGCCCTGGTTGTCTGCTCCGGAGTGTGTGCACGCCTGCACCCCGTTAGACCTGCACTGTGCACCCTCCGCCGTCATTTGACCGCTTACAATCAACCCAGTAATCGTGCCCCACCCTGCCTAGTTTCAGGGTACCGTTGATACCTGATTTTGGGTTACTGCTAAAATGGGTCCCCGTTACTAGGGTTTCCTACTAGTTAAGCGTGTGGGCTTATATGTACAGATATTACCCACCTTCCCGTGATGTACTTGACCCTCTCCGTCCATTACGTTAAATTGGTTAAGTGTTTTCTCTTGTTTTACTTAACACTACCACACATCATGTTATATTGGTTAAGTGTTGTTCCTTGTGTTGCTTAACCCTACCGCAAGCCTTGTTATACTGGCTAAGTGTTCTCCCTTGTGTTAACTTAACCCCACCACATGTCATGTCATATTGGTTAAGTGTATATTGACTTAGCCCACCTACTTATCATGTTGTGACGGTTAAGTGTTACCCTCTGTTGTTACTTAACCTTACCACGCATCACGTTATATTGGTTAAGTGCATGTTTACTTAACCCCATCCACCAGTCATATTATAATGGTTAAGTGTTACTCTCGTGTGTTTACTTAACCCTACCGCGCATCAGGTTATATCGATTGGGTGTTATCAACCAGTTAGTCCAACCCATCCGCTAGTCACGTTATAATGGTTAAGTGTTATTAGCCTAGCCACGTTACTTAACCCACCCATTCATATCATATTGGTTAAGTGTCATTAGTCTAGTCATATTACTTAACCCACCCATTGGTCTGATTAACAGTTATATTGGTTGAGCCTACACTTATAAATTTTACATGTTCTTAACTCATACCGGTTAGGTCCACATTTATATATCAAATTTCCATGTCATCCTACCTAACCCTCTAACCATACCCACGTCTTATTATGGTTAGTATTCCTTAATTCATTCATTATGACGAACGAATCATGACCTCTCGCATTAGACCGTGCATTTTATGGCCACTGGATTTGCCGGGCGGTTCCGGGCAGATTTACACCACAAACTGGGTCTAACCTCATGTCATAAACCATTACGCCTACAATTTGGCCTTCGACCTCTCACATTAGACTGAAACTTTGTGGCTACTGGATTTGTCGGGCGGTTCCGGGCAGATTTACACCACAAACTGAGTCTAACCTCGTGTCAAAGGTTCATTAATGGTCGTATTCCACCCAAAACCCCATTATCAGTTCATGTGTTTAACATATAGAAATATTTATGGTTCACGTTTTTGCCCTAAAACGTATTCCCAAATTATTATCATAATTCACTATAAGGTTATGCCAAGTTATAGCCTCCTATTTCCAATACATACCAACTACCCAAAACCCAACTTAGGCGCATTCATATTGAACTTTCTCCAAATCATAAATTATCATATATGTTTCTACTCCAAATTTTACATAATTAACATATGCCCAAGTTCTAGGTTACATGTCAGTTTTACATATGCCCAATTCATACAAATTTACATATGTTCAATTCATGCTGTCTTACATGTATGCAAATTTTATGCCAATTTACACATATACCAAGTTTCATGTCGTTTTACGTATATCAAGATTCATGATCTACATGTTTACAAAGCTATGCTTAATTTACATAGATCCAGTTTTATACCCAAAATTACATGTTTAACATGTTTACACCAATTTACCCATAACGGGTTCTAGCCAAATTACATATATCAAGATCCATGTCATATTACATATATCAAGATCCATGTCAAACTATATATGCCAATCCCCATTCTTGCAATTACTATTATAATGACAATACCCAAATATTCAATTTCATGTTAATGGTAGTAATACCCAAATATCCAATTTTTATGTTATGCCATCAATTCCACCAAACACATATATCCAAATAGGTATTATCCCAATATTCCCCCGTATTCAATCGTACGCAAATCGCGTTTTAGGCCTAGGTCCGAAATTAACCAAGGTTCATCAAAAGAAAATAAATAGGGGGAGGTAGAAGTTGCAACAAGAACAAGATCAGAAAGAAAACAGCATAAATCATCATGATAGGCATAAAGATTTCAACTTGATGATAACATCATTACGAATCAAGAAAACTGCTGAATAGATCATAAACTTGGAATGAGAATAAAGATAGACAAGTCTCCAATTTCAAGATTCAAGAAGCAACAGAAATAGATCGATAAACATACTTAAATCCAATTTCACTTCATCACATGCCCATATTATATTTAAATATTTTAATCTGAAAATAACTAGAACTTACAGGGCATGACTAGTGAATTAGGAACTGAATTTGTTGTAAAAACGTCGTGACATTGTTGATTTATTGTCTTGAATCATTGTAGAAGCCTTGTTCTTCGAATTAAATTGTGTATGAAAGCTTTTTCCTTAGAATTGATTGGAGTTTGAATGCTTAAGCTTTAATTTGGGGCAGCGGCCATGGTTCAAGAGGGAGTTCAGCAACATGACGGCTTTAGTATTATATTATTTGTGTGAATTTAGGGTTAGACCTGAGTTGTATTTATAGAATTTTAATCTGATTTGAGTCGTCGATGAAGCTAGAGTGAATCCAGACCATGCATCTCAAGAGAAGCCAATCAGAAAGTGACATGTAAGCCCTAGTGACTCAGTCAAGCCTCAGAAATCGACCAGAACCCGACCAGGCCAGCCAGGGCCTGACCAAGCCAGTTTTCTGGCTTGGGCGCACTTGGCAGGTGCGCCAGTGCTAAAATTGTACTGGCGCACTTCCCAAGTGCGCCAGTGCAATTTTGTTCTGGCGCACTTCCCAAGTGCGCCAGTGCATTCTGACCCGTTTCTGATTTTTCTGCCCAACTTCGTTCGTCCATATTTTCTTCATACGATATCCGTTTTACGCAAACTCGGACTCTATTTCAAGCAGAATTCCGAGACGAAACAATGGCGTAACCCATTTCCCTTGATTCTTATTTTAAAAATTAATTATACCCTGATTTCTAGTTTCAACATGTAATTAAAATTCGGGTTGTTACAATAGTTGATACTTAACATACAAGCCCCTTAGTTCAGTTCGCAGTCACCATCCTAGTTCGGATCGGATTGCTTGGGTCGGGTTGACTTCACCACTTCGGTTCAGTTTGTGGGCTCTTGTCCACCTCGGTTCGGTTCGTGGGTGGTTCCAGCTCCGGGTCGGATCGTGATGATGCCCCGGTTCGGGGTCAAGCTTCCTTGGTCTGGCAGGCGGATCGGTTCGGAGGGTAATGCCCCAATCGGATCGGATTGCACCACCTTTCACGAGAGGGTTGGATCTTAGAGCTTCAGATGCAAGTGGTCGGGTCGTGAAATGCTCCCCAGGGCTGTTCGGTTCGTCCCCAACGATCCGATCCGGTTCGGTCACAGCCTGCACTTTTTCTGCAACTTCCAGCGAATGTTTATATGCCACTCGACGGTGTTTTCGACTATTCTATCTATTCTAAACAATCACAATTCATACCAAACAGTCATAGGAACATATAACATCAATCACAAACATTAAAACAACAACTTGACAGGTTTAAATGGATCAAACATAGCCAAAATCCTATATTTTTCCCTTAAGCATGCTTAAGCAAAACTAATGATATGATTAGCAAAACTTAACCAATTTAACTAAACTTTCTAACAGAGGCCTAAAACAATATTTTAAAATTTGTAAATATTTTTCTAGATTTTAATCATGCTTAAATTCACTAATTAACACTAATCACCCTTATTTACTGTAATTAGTGTAAAAGCAATGTAATCACTCACCTTTTCCACAAATAAAACTCAGATCTGAAATGAATCTCTGTTTGGCGCTAATACTGATGTCTAACAGCAGCTCTAACCTTGCTTTGATGCTATCTCTCCTTAATTTGATGTTGCTAAGCCTAATATTCAAGTAGAAAATGGTTTGGGGATGTTTTAGTTATTGGAGGCCATTGTTAGGGTTGCACAAATGTCTACGGCGGCTGGAAAACATCTAAAAATCGAAATCCCTAACCCTAACAGCCCTTGAATACTCCAAATCCCGAAATTCTCCTTTGGGCCTAGCTGTTAATCACCCGGTTAAGCCCAATTAAGATGTTTTTCACCATCTGAAACTTGTTTCAGCCATATCTCCCAAACGATGAGTCCGTTTGGCAAATGTGACCACTCTACGGAAACATAAACCATCATCCGAATCTAATGGAAGTGGTTTCAGGTCAAAACTTATTTTCAATCAAAAGTTATGGCCGAAACAAGATCAGCTAGGAGCAAAACGGTCATTTAAAAATCGGCAAAAATCATGAACATGGGAATTGACCCCAATGGTCGTCTTCCAAAGTTACATGACCATACGACTTCGCATGTGAAAGAAATAAATATTCTACGGTCCTTCAATGCATAGAATGCGGGTCATTACGCTCTCCCCCCTTGAGAAATTTCGTCCCCGAAATTCCTTAACCCAAAACATACAAAGGATCCTGCATGCCTACTAGCCATATACAACAATCAAACATGCAAAATAAACAAAACAAATCTGTTCTAGCATGAGGAAAGACTAAATCGAAACTGTAATCTTACGAGGCGAAGAGTTCTGGATATGTTTTCCTAATGCTCTCCTTTGTCTCCCAAGTATAGTCATTCTCATTCTCACCCCCACTGAACTTTGACTAATTTCACCGCCTTCCTTCGAAGCTGCTTCGTATTGTTCCTAACAATACGCATAGGCCTGTGGTTCCCAACCGCCTCGGGTTCAACCTCGATATCATCCAACTGATCAAGTGAAATAGTCACATCGGGGTTGTGCACGAATTTCCTTAACTGGGAAACATGAAACACATTATGAACTCCTTCCATCTTCTCTGGTAATTCAACTTTATATGCCAAATTCCCAGTTTGCTCTATAACTGGGAATGGACCAACGAATCTTGGTGCTAACTTGCCTCTCCTGCCAAATCGTATCACGCTCTTCAACGGAGATATCTTGACAAACACCAAGTCGCCAATGGAGAACTTTAATTCTCTTCTCCTCTTATCAGCATAACTCTTCTCCCTATCTTGGGCAGCCTTCATTCGCTGTTGGACAACCTTAATCTCAGCTGAAATTTCTCTTATCATATCTGGTCCAAGCACACTTCTCACTAGTTTCTAACCAGCATGACGGTGAGTTGCACGGCCTTCCGTACAAAGCTTCAAATGGAGCCATACCGATACTGGATTGGTAACTATTATTATATGCAAACTCTACTAGGTGTAGATGGTCAACCCATGATCCACCAAAATCCAATATGCAAGGTCTAAAGAGATCTTCTAACACTTAATTCACCCTCTCTGTTTGTCCGTCGGTTTGAGGATGATACGCGGTACTGAGATGTAATTCTGATCCTAATGCCTCTTGTAAGCTCCTCCAAAATCCACTAGTGAACAACGGATCTCGGTCACTCACAATGCCTTTGGATATTCCATTAAATCTCACTACCCACTTTACATATAGTTCGACTAATTTAGATGCCGTCCTGTTCGACTTGACGGGTATAGATCTTGCACTCTTGGTCAATCGTTCCATAATCACCCAAATTCTATCATGACCCGACCTAGTCCTTGGTAACCCATCAATGAAATCCATTGATACTTGTTCCCATTTCCATTTTGGAACTTCTAATGGTTGCAACAAACCACTAGATTTCTTTTGCTCAGCTTTAACTAGCTAGAAATTCATGCATTTGTATATAAATTTCCCAACGTCTCTTTTCATCCCTTCCCAGTAGTAGGTCTGCTTCATGTCTCAGTACATCTTTTTACCACCGGGATGTATAGTCAGTTTTGAGCGATGACATTCCCTAAGCACTTCATCTCTCAATCCATTGACATTGGGTACAACTAGTCTTCCATTCTTTCTAAGCCATCCATCTCGATCAAGCCCATACTTGTTTATTTCTCCGTCGATTCCCATCTCTAACTTTGAGATGATTTCCAATAGGTTAGGATCGTCCCTCTGACTGGAACCAATCCGCTCAATCAAAGTGGGTTTGATCGTCAAACTTTCTAACATTTCTGGATCCAATTCGCACTTTGGTCTGAAATCATACCCAGTGATGTACTCCAGTTGTTTCCATTCTAGAAACATAGCCCATAAACTGGCATGTCTTCTACTAAATGTATCAGCTACCGCATTGTCCTTTCCTGGTGTGTATGCAATATTGAAATCATAGGAAGCTAAGAATTCTAACTATCTTTGTTGTCGGAGATTTAGATCTTTCTGAGAGAATAGATACTTTAACGATTTATGATCGGTAAACAACTCGAATCTTTCCCCCAATAGATAATGTCTCCGCATCTTCAATGCGAACACGATCCCTGCTAATTCCAAGTCATGGGTAGGGTATCTTTTCTAGTGCGGTTTCAGTTGCCGACTTGCATAAGCTACAACCCTACCTCCTTGCATCAACACAGCACCTAGTCCGGTACCACATGCATCCGTATATATCGTCATCTCTTCATTCCCTTTTGGAATGACTAACACTGGTGTACATGTCAACTTTTCCTTTAGACTCTTGAATGCATTTTCACACTTTTCGTCCCGGACGAAAGCTTGATTCTTCTTGGTCAACTGCGTCAACGGTGCTGCTATCTTGGAGAAGTCTTGGATAAACTTACGATAATATCCAGCTAATCCCAAGAAACTTCTTATGTCTGTTGCATTCTTGGGCGTAGACCAATCTTGTACCGTAGCCACCTTCGCAGGATCCACGGCAATACCGTTCTCTGAAACAACATGGCCCAAGAATCTCACTTCCCTCCTCCAGAAGTGACACTTAGAAAACTTTGCTTTCAATTGGTGTTTTCACAACACCTCCATCACTATCCTCGAATATTCCTTATGTTTTTCCTCTGTCCTTGAGTAAACCAAAATATCATCCACGAACACAAGAACAAACTTATTCAACTGATCTCTGAATACCCTATTCATAAGATCCACAAAATATGCTAGTGCATTGGTCAGCCCGAATGGCATGACCAACCACTCATAAAATTCAGATGGCGTCCGAAATGTCGTTTTAGCTATACTCTCAGCTTCCACTCTATGCCGATGAAAACCTGTCGCGAGATCCAACTGAGAGAATACTCTCGCACCACTCAACTGATCAAACAAATCATCTATCCACGGTAGATGATACTTGTTCTTCCTCGTCACCTTATTCAACTCGCGGTAGTCTACACACAATCGAAGGGAACCATCGGCCTTGGCAGCAAACACAACTGGTGTTCCCCATTCAGAAACACTCCTTCTGATAAATCCCTTCTTCAAAAGATCGCTGACTTGCACCCCGAGTTCTTGCTGCTCCCTTGGTGTCATACGACGAAGTGGCATCACTATAGGTCTGGCATCTTTCACTAAATCAATACGGAATTCAATCTCTCGTTGTGGTGGAAGTCCGGTCACTTCTTCGAAGACGTCCGGATACTGGCCAACCACGGGAAAATCTGACAACTCACCATGCGAGATGTCGAGGGAATTTAGAAAACTAGCCATTACCCCATCACTAGGTAGACCACCAAACACTACCCTTTGCCCATCATCCGCTCTAGCTGTCACCAAAAAGCCCTCACAGTCTACCACCACCCCATATCTTTGGAGCCAATCGACTTCCAAAATAATGCCAAACCCAGTAAAGTCTAAAACAAAGCAATCACAAACATACATCCATGACTCGATAAGACCACATTATGACAAATCATGCTAAGGCTAGTCGAACCACCAATTGGGTTCGTCACTACTAAAGGTCTATCGGCAATCTCGGGCTCCAATCCTAACCTATCTACCAGGTCACTAGATATGAAAGAACCGGAAGCTCCGGTATCCAACAAAACTTTAACAGGAACATCATAAACAGAAAGCATACCTTGGATAACGACATTATTTCCCTTCTCCACCGCAGTTGGGGCATTCGACGAAGAAGGAATAGCATTAAGGGCATATGCTTTCACCATCTGTTTTTCTTTAGGGGGTTGCGGACACTTGTCCTTGTGATGTCCCACTTGGCCAAAGTTGAAGCACTTCCTATCTGCTGGCTTTGCTCGACAATTACTAGCATAGTGACCCTTCTTGCCACAGCTAAAGCACTCAACATCTTTCTTCTTCTTCTGGCCATCCTTATTCTGGTTCTGCTTCCTCTTATTCTGAGAACCATTCTTGCCTCCACCGCTTGCTTGCGGCTTTGGCTCCTCTACAGAAGCGACCTCAGTCTTCGACTTAGAGTAAAGACTTTCTGATCTTAAAGCTTTCCCCACAATCGATTCAAACGTCTCATCGATGTGGTTAATAAGTCTTTCCCCCAAGTATCCATCCAAGCCAGTTATGAACTTCTCGTTCTTCTTTTCGATAGTATCTATTAGGGATAACCCATATTTCGACAAAGTGTCGAATTTGGCAATATACTCCAAGACAGCTCTGCCATTCTGCTTGAGTTCCAAGAATCTCTTAAACAGCACTGACTTTTGAGCAGCTGGAATGAACTTATCGCTAAAGCGTGCTTTAAACTAATCCTAAGTAATCTGATCCTCAGGAGTAGCTTCCTTTATAGCATTCCACCAATTCATTGCCCGTCTTTGCAGCTGACGGGATGCTAGCCTTTTCTTCATCGCATCCTCGATACCCAAGTCTTCGAAGATATGCTCGCAGCTATCCAACCAATCCTGAACATCTGTAGCCGACTCCGTTCCATGTAACGGCATCCCACCAAGACTAGTATAATCCTTGTTCAGCTTGGGAAAATCGGCCCTAGGCGCCTACACTATTGGGCCACTACCATTACCAGCATTGGGAGATGCCCTCTGAACATCTCTAAGCATCTCACTCATGAGGTCAGTAAACATCGTCCTCATCTCTGCAGCATTCCCATTATTGGCTCCTCTACCAGTACCCCTTGCGTATCGTGTAACACCCCACCTCCGCCAGGGTCAATCTTGCAAGTACATTGGCTTTGGAGGGGTGTTTGTCAAGGTAAACATGCATGAAGATATCACAAGACAGAACATATAAGTGAAACAGAGTAAGTAAAGCAGCGGATAAAACTACTATTTCAAAACCATAGTCAACTTACATCAAAAGTACTAAGCCATTATTTTCCAACTACAACAATTCTAGAAACATAAACTGAAAATTGGAAATAACATAAAGTAAACTATCCCCAAAGTAGACGTGGTAAAGCCATAGCGAGCTCAAGTCCAAACCGTACATGAGCTGTCAGAAAAGCAAGCCAAAGATCCAAGCTAGGTGCTAGTGTTCCCACCCTGAGAACCTTGGGGGGAACGGAAGAAAAGAGGCAAAAGGAAAACAGGTCAGTCATAAAGACTGGTAAGTCCCACCTACTATTAGTATAAAAACTAGTAAAATTAACTGGGCATGAGAAACTGAGATGAAACACAAGGATGGTAACTAAACTGGCATGGTAAATAGTTAACAAGATAGATCAAGTGTAGCATTGCATATACAAGGTTAAGTTGCACCAAGAGTGTACTAGTATTCCAACCCATGTCAAGTATAAACAAGAAATGATCCCTTGGCCCAATAGGCCCAATATCATGAGTTGACCCCAGTCAAGGTCCAACTATACGATCTAGTCGATCGGCTCCCTATAAGCCTAACTCGTCGTGTATCGGTGTCATACGGCTTGATCATGGAATGTAGTTAACTGTGCAAGGTCCACCCCAGGGTGTATCCAGCCCTAAGGTGTTAACCACAGACACAAAACAAGCACGCACAGTCTAAACCTACTGGTGTCCATGTTCAACCTCGAACTCAATGTGCACGACCATGGTTCGCCTGAACTTAACTGGTGCACCTATTCAGTCGTCTCTTTTGGTCTCTTACGATCAGTCCAGTAATCATGCCCTACCCTAGCCTAGTCCAGGGTATCCAGATACTCCCAAGTAGGTTACTGCTGAAAAGGACCACGTAACTAGGGTTTTAAATGGGTTAAGTGTGGTTAACCCTATCCTAACCATGTATTGACTTGGTCAAGTGTATCCAAGCAGCTCATGACTTAACCCTATCAATACATCGTGTTCAACTGGTTAAGTATATTCAAGTAGTCCATGACTTAACCCTACCAATCCATCGTGTTTAATTGGTTAAGTATTCAAGTAGTCCATGACTTAACCCTACCATGTGGCATTAATTAACTTAATGCACCCCAACCTCTCACATTAGACTTTGTTGTGGTTACTAGTTAAGCCGGGCGGGTCCGGGTAGCTTTACACCACAACCTAGTCTAACCTCGGATTTTAAGTGCGATATGACCAACTACTCACATTGGGTCCTATTGTTTGTAGCCACTAGTTAAGCCGGTCGGTTCCGGGTAGATTTATGCTACAAACTCAACCCAACCTCGAGTTGGCCACTTTCATGTTTTCTACATGTCATGTCCACGTTCATGTTTTCAAGCATAATCACATGTCATATTTTCAAGTCATGTTTCATGTCATTTAAGTTTACCCATAACGTAACCCCATCGCACGTAAGTTCGCATCAACACAAATAGATCAAAAAAAGGGGGAACATAAGAATATGACAAGGTGGGCATAAGATGGAAAAGTCTACCACAAGTTAAACATGGTGATATTTGAGGCAAAAGGGGTTCAACATACTAGCATATGGCCTCAACATGTATGATAGCATAAAAGGTGACTTGGCCCCAAACATATCAAATAGCATAAGGGTGCTTTGGCCTCAAGCATGCATAATATCATAAGGGTGATTTGGCCACAGACATGTATGAATAGCATAATTAGCAAATATGGTGGTAACATGGTAATAGTTGATATAGGGTGACAATCCTAACTTGTGCATAGCAAATAGGTTCTATATCATCATATGCATGTTAAGGAACATGAGGGGTTAAGGTGTGTTAACATGCATAAGCCATAATCCATCTCATAGAATTTTTCCCAAAGGTCAACATGAATGGTACTAGGTTCATGATAGGTCCACAATCATAGATCAAGAGAGACATGAATAGATCTATGCATAAAATGATAGGTTCAAGGCAAATATTGCACTTAGGTCCAATTCCAATCTACACATGTATGGCATTAAACTTAGCAAATAGGGTGATAAACTTGTGATTAGCATATAGGTCCATCATGGCAAGTTAATATCAAGGTCATGAGGGGTTCTATGTTGCATTTATGCACAATCACCACATAAAGCTCATAGCTTTCCACCCAAAAGTCAACATAAATGGTACTAGATTCATGTTAGGTAAACATTAGGTCCACAAACATAGATAAAAAGGGTCATGAATGAATCTATGCATGAAATCCAAGGCAAGCATAACACAAAGTCTCATTTCAACTTGCTACATGTCATATTAAGTTCATAGTTTAGATCTAAGAGTAGAGGAGGGCTTACAAAGCGTGGCTATGAGAACTAGAACCAAATAGAACAAGATAGAGATGTTGTAGAAGCTCTAGGAATGATGTAGCAACACAAATAGCCTTGAGAATAAGTAGCTCCTTTGAATTGATGAAGAAAGATGGATCCTTTTTGCTTTAGAAGCTCTCAAGATGTAGATGGAGGCCATGATTAGGGAGCATTTTGGCAGCACTTAGTTGTAGGGTTGATTTGTGTGGGTTTTAGGCTAGGTCTTAGGGTCTTTTTATAGAAGTTTAGGTTAGTTTAGGCCATAGGATTAACCCTAGTTTAGATCCTAGCCATCAGAATTCGTCACAAGGCTAGAAACATGACTCAAAAGGACAAGCAGATGCACCAAGCCAAACTGGCCCGACCACCCAGGTCGACAGGGGTGTCGACTGGGCAGTTGACACCAGCAGGGGTGTGTCGACTCCCAAGTCGACTCCCCAGTCGACTTGGGGGCTGGGCGGGAAACTTTCCCACCCAGTCTGTTTGGCTCCAGATTTGAAATTTGAACTGTTTTTGAACTTGAAATTTTCTGAAAACTTTAACGGGCCATAACTGGGTCATACGGACTCCGATTCTCGAAAACTCGGACTCTATTTCGCGTATTTTTCCGAGACGAACGCAATGACACAGCCCGTTTCCCTTGATTTAGATTTTAATATTTAATTCTGCCTTGATTTATGTTATAACATGTTGTTCAAAATACGGGTTGTTACATTCTCCCCACCTTAAAGGATTTCGTCCCCGAAATCTTCAAGTTAGGAAGAACGTATCCTACCATCCATCATCCATCTACTCAAAACATCATCCACGAGCAGTCATTGTCCTTAAAAGATTCTAAATGTTGTATGATCATATGCGAAAGGTGTGTGTATATGTACTTATCTAATATGAAAATCAGGTGGTTACTGATTCAGTAAACCTCCTTAATGCAAAGTATGTTAGTGAAATAAGTCCATATGTATGCAAATTCCTAACATAATTCATAATCTCTACATGACTGCCCATAACATTCATCCATATGCAACATCCACGTGATAGCATAACAAGTTTCAGCCATGAATAAGTATAAGCACTCATGCATATGCAATATGAAAGTGTGTGAGCCGGTCTTAGTGCCTAATGTGTATCATGCATCCACGCGTATCCACTTGCAAACACTTGCAAACATCAAGCATAACATGTTTCAAATACATGTTTCATCCAAAGGGTTTCTACCTAAGGTTCTCATGACGAGGTTAACGAAATAACAAGATAAACATGGATAGCAAAAGAAAGATATGCTGACTTATAGGAAAAGAGATTGAGAATGTACCCTCAAAAAGAAATGGCTGAAGCGCGCGCATCTTCTCCTCAGTTTCCCAAGTTGCATCCTCTTCGGCTTCACTCCACTGAACCTTTACTAACTTGACTTCTCGATTCCTCAGCTTCTGGATCTCCGTTCCCAAGATACGAATCGGAGCTCGCCTCAGGGTTGCCTCTTTCTCTACCTCCACGTCTTCAAGAATGCTAGGCTCAACCACCTTAGCCGACTCATGCAGGCACTTCCGGAGATGCGAGACATGAAAGACATTGTGCACTCCGACCAGCTTCTCGGGCAATTTCACCTTATAAGCCATCTTCCCAATTCTCTCTATGATAGGGAAGGGTCCTACGAACCTTGGTGCTAGATTCCCAACTGCTCCAAAACGAACCACGTTTTGCAAAGGAGAAACCTTCACGAAAACCATATCTCCAACTTCGAATTCCAAATCTGTCCTTCGCTTGTCAGCATAGGATTTCTGTCTATCTTAGGCCGTTTTCATCCGTCTTCGAATCAACTCTACCTTCTCAGATGTGCCCCTTATCATGTCGGGCCCAAGTATAAGCTCATCCGTCGTCTCCCACCAACATGTTGGTGACTTGCACGGCCTCCCATACAAAGCTTCGAATGGTGTCATCCCTATGCTTGCTTGGTATCTGTTATTATAAGCAAACTCTACGAGAGGAAGGTGGTCTTCCCAAGTGCCACCAAAGTCAAGAATGCATAGCCTCAACAGATCTTCTAGTACCCTATTCACCCTTTCAGTCTGACCATCCATCTGTGGGTGATAGGCCGTACTTAGATTCAATTGCGTACCCATTGCTTCTTGCAAACTATTCCAGAACTGGCTAGTGAAGATTGGGTCACGATCGCTAACTATGCTAGAAGGAACTCCATGCAATCGCACTATCTCTCGAAGATAAACAGATGCTAGCCATGATGCGGTCTTCTTGCTCTTCACCGGAATAAAATGGGCGCTCTTCGTAAGTCTATCAACTATGACCCATATCCCATAAAGCCCAAATAGTTTGGTCAACTTGACGGACATCTTCACCCCAACTATATATCACAAACAGACGAGTCATACTCCTTATGGGGTTTGCAACAGAACTAAGATTGAGAATAGGACCGAGAGGATATACTTAAAAGATAGCATGTGAGTAAGCTCTACAGAATAATAGGGATCAAGGATATACTCTTAGAAAGAGATATAATGCGCGTATCTAGTCTTCAATCTTCTAAGCCGCATTTTTTTGAGCTTAATCCTATCGTGCCTTGACCGTCTTTTAACTTCACAATTTTGTAGCTTCTTAATTCTTATTTCCAAAATATGAGTTAGAACTCATTTCACCGTTGCCTCTCGCTCCACTTCCACTTATTCTTTTCCTAAAATACTTGGCTTAAACATAACTGCGTGCTCATGGTTTCTTGCAAGATTTCCAAAATTCGTTAGTGAATCCTGGATCTCGTTTACATACTATACGGTATTCCACGCAGAAGAACTATCTCTTGAAAACAAATGTCAATCCACGTTGCCAAATGTACTTACTAGGTTGATTTCTATAACCCATGCTTAAGCGAAATGGACTATCCGCCTTAGTGGCGAACACTACTCGATTGGATTACAAATTTACAATAAAGGTGCCAAGGGATTCTAGGTAACTAATCATGACGGAACCCTAAAGGTCACACGAGATTTCGAGGGTATTACCGAGGCGAGTCATGAGCCTCGCAACCCTATGTTCAAAATCAAGAATAGCTCCATAACTGGACAACCAATCCATGCCCAAAATCAACCTGTAGCCCATAAACCCGAGAACACAAGCATTACACATGAATTCTAAGCTCAAGATAGAAATCCTCAAATCCATACAAATCATAGATAAATGGGCGGAACCCCCAATTGGATTTGAAACACTAACGGGATTTTCAACTAGACTAGTACTTAGGTGCAAACTTTCAACAAGATCAGAAATAAAACTATGCGATGCGCCAGAATCAAATAAGGTGTGAACAGGGAAATCAGAAATGTAAACATGACTTTTTATAGAAACACTACCTCGATCAAAAGCTGGAAGAACGAGGAGAGCCTGCAACTGCCCTCCAGAGGGTCCTGCTCGCTGAGTTTGCCTTTTCCCTTGTCCTCGCTTTTTCGGGCAATCCTTACTATAGTGTCCAGACTCTCCACAATGAAAGCATACTCCCAGCTTCCTCTTCTTCTTACAGTCTTTGGCTATGTGCCCAGTGATCCTACAGAAGTTGCACTTTCTTGTCTCTCTGTCCTTGTTGTTGTTGTTGCCCTTGTTTCCCTTCTTTTTGTTCTTGTCTCCTTTCTCGGAATCTTCCTTCTTGCCTTGAGACTCATTTGCCTTGACCTCCTTCTTGCCACTCTTATCTTCCTCTTGAAGCAGGGCCATATTCACCAAACTCTCGAAGGTCGCCCCCATGGGTATATGGGACATGGCCAAACCGTGCAATGGCTCATTCAAATCCTAGAGCAAAGTGTAGGGCCTTCTCCTGAGCTGTGTTAACCAAGTCTAAACCGAACCGAGCAAGCTGATTAAACTTATCCACGTATTCCCTAACGGTCATGTCCCCTTGCTTTAGTGATAGGAACCTCTCCATCTGAAGGTTCTCTTCTGTCGATGATAGAAACCTCAGTCCAAACCTTCTCCTAAAATCACCCCAAGTTTGAATTGGCCTAGTAGTGGTGGTGACTACCCACCAATATGCAGCTTCCCCTTTCAACAGCCATACCGCCAACAGAACTTTCCTACGGTCTTCCATATCAAAGATAGCAAAGAGGTCTTCAGTTTCCTTTAACCAGTTTCTTGCCTCAACAAAAGTCTCCGTCCCAACAAAATTCTTGCCACCCATTGCCTTAAAGTCCTTGCAAATCTTCGCGAAATCCGCTTGTGGATGCTGAGGAGGAGGAATCTCAGCTACGGGAGGAGGAGGAATGTTAGCCACGGGGGAAGGAGGAGGAATGTTCGCGGGGCCGGCTTCATTCGCCCTTGCCTCCATGTACCTTCTAAACCAAATAGGCACTGGTACGCCCTCCAGAATGGCAAAATTATCGGACATACTAAAATGAAGAAAAAGATAGATTCAGAATGAGGAAACTAAGGATAGTGCTAATGGCTTTTGGGGAATAGCCTTTTAAAATAAACTAGACTTTTCTTGGAAAAATACTTAATTGGTTTTGAAAATAGTTTTTCAAAAGGTAAGTTTTAAAAACCTTTTGCTCAAATCTTGTAAACCTTATGCTATGATACCAAATGTAACACCCCACCTCCGCCAGGGTCACTCTTGCAAGTACACTGGCTTTGGAGGGGTGTTTGTCAAGGTAAACTTGCATGAAGATATCACAAGACAGAACATATAAGTAAAACAGAGTAAGTAAAGCAGCGGATAAAACTACTATTTCAAAACCATAGTCAACTTAGATCAAAAGTACTAAGTCATTATTTTCCAACTACAACAAGTCTAGAAACATAAACTGAAAACTGGAAATAACATAAAGTAAACTATCCCCAAAGTAGATGTGGTAAGCCATAGCGAGCTCAAGTCCAAACCGTACATGAGCTGTCACAAAAGAAAGCCAAAGATCCAAGCTAGGTGCTAGTGTTCCCACCCTGAGAACCTGGGGGGTGGGGGGGAACGGAAGAAAAGAGGCGAAAGGAAAACAGGTCAGTCATAAAGACTAGTAAGTCCTACCTACTATTAGTATAAAAACTAGTAAAATTAACTGGACATGAGAAACTGAGATGAAACACAAGGATGGTAACTAAACTGGCATGGTAAATAGTTAACAAGATAGATCAAGTGTGGCATCACATATACAAGGTTAAGTTGCACCAAGAGTGTACTAGTATTCCAACCCATGTCAAGTATAAACAAGAAATGATCCCTTGGCCCAATAGGCCCAATATCATGAGATGACCCTAGTCAAGGTCCAACTATACGATCTAGTCGATCGGGTCCCTATTAGCCTAACTCGTCGTGTATCAGTGTCATACGGCTTAATCATGGAATGTAGTTAACTGTGCAAGGTCCACCCCAGGGTGTATCCAGCCCTAAGGTGTTAACCACAGACACAAAACAAGCACGCACAGTCTAAACCTACTGGTGCCCATGTTCAACCCCAGACTCAATGTGCACGACCATGGTCCGCCTGAACTTAACTGGTGCACCTATTCAGCCGTCTCTTTTGGTCTCTTATGATCAGTCCAGTAATCGTGCCCCACCCTAGCCTTCCAGGGTATCCAGATACTCCCAAGTAGGTTACTGCTGAAAAGGACCACGTAACTAGGGTTTTAAATGGGTTAAGTGTGGTTAACCCTATCCTAACCATGTATTGAGTTGGTCAAGTGTATCCAAGCAGTTCATGACTTAGCCCTATCAATACGTCGTGTTCAACTGGTTAAGTATATTCAAGTAGTCCATGACTTAACCCTACCAATCCATCGTGTTTAATTGGTTAATTTTATTCAAGTAGTCCATGACTTAACCCTACCATGTGGCATTAATTAACTTAATGCACCCCAACCTCTCACATTAGACTTTGTTGTGGTTACTAGTTAAGTCGGGTGGGTCCGGGTAGCTTTACACCACAATCTAGTCTAACCTTGGGTTTTAAGTGCGATATGACCAACTACTCACATTGGGTCCAATTGTTTGTAGCCACTAGTTAAGCCGGTCGGTTCCGGGTAGATTTATGCTACAAACTCAACCCAACCTCGAGTTGGCCACTTTCATGTTTTCTACATGTCATGTCCACGTTCATGTTTTCAAGCATAATCACATGTCATATTTTCAAGTCATGTTTCATGTCATTTAAGTTTACCCATAACGTAACCCCATCGCACGTAAGTTCGCATCAACACAAATAGATCAAAAAAGGGGGAACATAAGAATATGACAAGGTGGGCATAAGATGGCTAAGTCTATCACAAGTTAAACATGGTGATATTTGAGGCAAAAGGGGTTCATCATACTAGCATATGGCCTCAACATGTATGATAGCATAAAAGGTGACTTGGCCCCAAACATATCAAATAGCATAAGGGTGCTTTGGCCACAAGCATGCATAATAGCATAAGGGTGATTTGGCCACAAACATGTATGAATAGCATAATTAGCAAATATGGTGGTAACATGGTAATAGTTGACATAGGGTGACAATCCTAACTTGTGCATAGCAAATAGGTTCAATATCATCATATGCATGTTAAGGAACATGAGGGGTTAAGGTTTGTTAACATGCATAAGCCATAATCCATTTCATAGCATTTTCCCAAAGGTCAACATGAACGGTACTAGGTTCATGATAGGTCCACAATCATAGATCAAGAGAAACATGAATAGATCTATGCATACAATGATAGGTTCAAGGCAAATATTGCACTTAGGTCCAATTCCAATCTACACATGTATGGCATTAAACTTAGCAAATAGGGTGATAAACTTGTGATTAGCATATAGGTCCATCATGGCAAGTTAATATCAAGGTCATGAGGGGTTCTATGTTGCATTTATGCACAATCACCACATAAAGCTCATAGCTTTCCACCCAAAAGTCAACATAAATGGTACTAGATTCATGTTAGGTAAACATTAGGTCCACAAACATAGATAAAAAGGGTCATGAATGAATCTATGCATGAAATCCAAGGCAAGCATAACACAAAAGTCTCATTTCAACTTGCTACATGTCATATTAAGTTCATAGTTTAGATCTAAGAGTAGAGGAGGGCTTACAAAGCGTGGCTATGAGAACTAGAACCAAATAGAATAAGATAGAGATGTTGTAGAAGCTCTAGGAATGATGTAGCAACACAAATAGCCTTGAGAATAAGTAGCTCCTTTGATTTGATGAAGAAAGATGGCTCCTTTTTGCCTTAGAAGCTCTCAAGATGAAGATGGAGGCCATGATTAGGGAGCATTTTGGCAGCACTTAGTTGTAGGATTGATTTGTGTGGGTTTTAGGCTAGGTATTAGGGTATTTTTATAGAAGTTGAGGTTAGTTTAGGCCATAGGATTAACCCTAGTTTAGATCCTAGCCATCCGAATTCGTCACAAGGCCAGAAACATGACTCAAAAGGACAAGCAGGTGCACCAGGCCAAACTGGCCCGACCACCCAGGTCGACAGGGGTGTCGACTGGGTAGTCGACACCAGCTGGGGTGTGTCGACTCCCAAGTCGACTCCCCAGTCGACTTGGGGGCTGGGCGGGAAACTCTCCCGCCCAGTCTGTTTGGCTCCAGATTTGAAATTTGAACTGTTTTTGAACTTGAAATTTTCTGAAAACTTTGACGGGCCATAACTGGGTCATACGGACTCCGATTCTCGAAAACTCGGACTCTATTTCACGTATTTTTCTGAGACGAACGGAATGGCACAGCCCATTTCCCTTGATTCAGATTTTAATATTTAATTCTGCCTTGATTTATGTTATAACATGTTATTCAAAATACGGGTTGTTACATATCGGCTCATCGTTTAATCTGCACAGAGAAAACAATTAACCATCCTCCGTTGTGGTGTCAGTGCAGTGCGACTTCATCCTTAGCTATACTAATAGTATATATATAGCTTTTGAAAACCAAAATAATCACAAATACGCGCTCTCATATACGTATACTATCTCTCCCTGGTGTCTTTCCCTAGGTTAACTACGCAACCTAGAGCTCTGATACCAAGTGTGACGGCCCGCCCGGCACCAGTCAGCATTTCCTCCGAAAGTGCGTTGTACACATGCCCAACTAGCCCGGAACGGTCACCAAAGAAAGTGAAGATGAACTAATCAAGAACCTTTAGAATGTCTCACAGCGCAAGGAACAAAATATAATAACAACATACTTGACATAAAATAGGCGAGACAATGCATAAGATGAAAACTAAACATCGTAGCAGCGGAAAATCCAAGTACAGCTTATGTTCCACATCATCATTATTACAACTTTAAAACTGTCTCTAAAGTAAAAGAAAGGAAGGGTACACTACTAATGCCCAAAGTAGTGACCAGCAGTGACACAGGGAGAATATCTATATATCATACGTGGAAGCCTCCTGCTCGTCTCCGGTACAGCTACTCGTGCATACCACCAAACTTGTCTCTAGTCTGCTCCTGAAAGCACCCAGAGTAATAAGAAGAGACATAAAACTCTGGGTCAGACAAAAAGTCAGGTATGAGCAATAAGCAGCAAAACAGAACAATAACAGGTATACTAAACCATACCTGAACCTGGACCTGCAACCAAAGAGTTAGCACTACATACCGTACAATACTCTAAGTTGCCACTAAACATGGTATAAAGATAACGGGGGAGGGGTGTGCATGTCATAATGAAGGCAAACAATCACGCATAGCAACTATCCTCACATTTCCCACTCAGTGCGTAAAGCATACGATGTCCACCACTGTCAATCACTAGACCCATCGAAGTAGTGATGGAGTTCGAATTGTACAACTACTGCTACCACCAAGCTTACCTCATGGAGCCATGACTAAATTTTTACAAATGACCCCACTTCATTGGTCTATAGCCCTTTTAGTCGTACCTAGGCCACTGTGGCCCTGAATCCGTTCACGTACCCCCTACATGGAGTGATCCAAAGTTATAGACATCGATAACCCCTTAGCACACGTCCCGCAGCAAAGCCCAATCATGAAGTTCACTCGTTGGTTCCATCTGGTTCCCGAGTCAAAACTACTCATTTGGACATCCTTTGCATCTCGGGTTTTTTGTCGTCACCGGATCGGTCTTCATTTGGTTCATAGTTGATACTTCACGTACAAGCTCCTTAGTTCGGTTCGCAGTCACCATCCTGGTTCAGATCAGATTGCTCGGGTCGAGTCGACTTCACCACTTCGGTTCGGTTTGTGGGCTCTTGTCCACCTCGATTCAGTTCGTGGGTGGTTCCAGCTCCGGGTCGGATCGTGATGATGCCTCGGTTCGGGGTCAAGCTTCCTTGGTCTGGCAGGTGGATTGGTTCGGAGGGTAATGCCCCCATCGGATCATATTGCACCACCTTTCACCAGAGGGTCAAATCTTAGAGCTTCAAATGCAAGTGTCGGGTAGTGAAATGCTCCCCAGGACGGTTCGGTTCGTCCCCACCTATCCGATCCGGTTCGGTCAGAGCCTGCACTTTTTCTACAACTTCCAGCGACTGTTTATACGCAACTCGACGGCGTTTTCGACCATTCTATATATTCTAAACAATCACAATTCATACCAAACAGTCGTAGGAACATATAACGTCAACCACAAACATTAAAACAACAACTTGATAGGTTAAAATGGACCAAAATAGCCAAAATCCCATATTTTTCCCTTAAGTGTGCTTAAGCAAAACTAGTGATATGATTAGCAAAACTTAACCAATTTAACTAAACTTTCTAACAGAGGCCTAAAACAATATTTTAAAATTTATAAATATTTTTCCAGATTTTAATCATGCTTAAATTCGCTAATTAACAATAATCACCCTTATTAATTGTAATTAGTGTAAAAGCAATGCTAATCACTCACCTTTGCCACAAATAAAACTCAGATCTGAAATGAATCTCTGTTTGGCGTGAATACTGATGTCTAACAGTAGCTCTAACCTTGCTTTGGTGCTATCTCTCCTTAATTTGATGTTGCTAAGCCTAATCTTCAATTAGAAAATGGTTTGGGGATGTTTTAGATGTTGGAGGCCATTGTTAGGGTTGAACAAATGTCTATGGCGGCTGGAAAATGTCTAAAAACCGAAATCCCTAACCCTAACAGCCCTTAAATACTCCAAATCCCGAAATCCCCCTTTGGGCCTAGCTGTTAATCACCCGGTTAAGCCCAATTAAGCTGTTTTTCACCGTCTGAAACTTGTTTCATCCACCAAACGATGAGTCCGTTTGGCTAATGTGACCACTCTACGGATTTCGGTTAATGCTAAAATTCACTAATTACAGGATAAATAATCTCAGATGTGAGAAATGGGGGAAACGGGCTGCGTCATTGCGTTCGTCTCGGAAAAATACGCGAAATAGAGTCCGAGTTTTCGAGTATCGGAGTCCATATGGCCCGGTTATGGCCCAATGAAGTTTACGGAAAATTCAAAGTTCAAAACAGATTTAAAATTCAGGTTCAAATTTCGAAATTTGGGGCCATTGGGCACGGGGGGGAAATTCCCGCCTAGCTACCCAAGTCGACAGCCCTATCGACTGGGCAGTCGACTTGGCTAGGACCAAGTCGACAGCCCTGTCGACTTGGGTGTCGACAGGGGGTGCTCGGCCAGTTTGACCTGGTGCACCATTTTAGAGTTTGGGCTGTGTTTTGGGGCTGGTTTCTGGAAGCTTCCGAGATCTGATGGTCCTAATCTAATTTAGGGTTAATCTAATGGCCTAAAACACTTGCCTAATCCTATAAATAAGACCCTAAGCTAGCCCTAAATGATCATAATCCTATCATCTAACTAAACTATGCCAAAATTTTCTATGATCATGGCCTCCACTCAAAAGCCTAGCCTCCATCCTCTTTCTAATACTATTTCTATGAAGGCTTTCATGTTCATACAAGCATCTTTGAGTTGTATGAGTGATCATTAGCTTGCATTCATCATCAAGTTGCAAGCTTTATGTTCAAGGCTAGAGTTTTTGGGTGATTTTTTGCAAGGGTTTGCTTATTGGAGTTTAGTGGTGAGTTTCTATAGCCCTAATAATCAATTGTTAAATTGATTATGATAGGATATGATAAGATATGGCTATGTTTGTGGATAAATGTGCTTATGCAAGTTTAGTATAGTGTATGTTGTGTGTTTTGCAAGTTTTATGCTATATGCAAGTTTAATGCTATGTTTTATGATGCTCACTATGCAAAACACTATGTTGAACATTTATGCATATGTAACATGTTATGCAAACTATATGTGAGATTATATGCAAGTTATATGTAACATGTTATGCAAGTTATGTATTTGGTTTTATGCATGCTAAGTATTTGGTTTTATGCATACTAAGTGTTTGGTTTTATGCAAGTTATGATGCAAGTTCATATGCAAGTTATGATGCAAGTTCATATGCAAGTTATGATGCAAGTTCATATGCAAGTTTGTCTCTTTTTATGATATGCATAATATATGCAAGTTTGCCTCTAAGTATGGCATGTTATGCAAGTTCATATGCAAGTTATGATGCAAGTTCATATGCAAGTTATGATGCAAGTTCATATGCAAGTTATGATGCAAGTTCATATGCAAGTTTGCCTCTATGTATGACATAAGTACATGTGCAAGTTCATCCCTTTTAGACCTATGACATGTATACAAGTTGACACCTTTATGATAGGTCTATGACATGAACATTTAAGCAAGCTACCATCTTTATGACATATGTGATTCATGCAAGTTTGGGTTGGTTATTTATACAAGTTGGGTTTATGGTCATATATACAAGTTGACACCTTTTAAACCCATGATAATGCTAATTATATGCTAAGTTGAACCCATTGTGTGTATGATGAATCTTCTCTTTTGAAGTATGTCATGTTAACGTTTTTACGTGGGGACGATGGGGTAAAAATTAATGAACACATAAAATTGTGCGAAGTGGGTATGATTAAACATACCGTAAAGTGGATGGACATAATTGGGAATTTACCTATTAAGTTAGGTCTACCCATATTATGGAATTGGGAATTTACCTATTGAGTTAGGTCTACCCATATTCTTAAATATTTGTAATTAATTAGGGATAATTAATACAAATTATGGGGGTGATTAATTAGGTGTAATTAATCTACTAAGACACGAGGTTGGACCCGTTTGTAGCATAAGACTGCCCGGAACCGATCGGCAAATCCAGCGGCTACAAATGATTGGCCCAATGTGAGAGGTCTTAGTCATAAACTAAATACGTGACAAGTGTAAAGACACGAGGTTAGACTCTGTTATGGTGTAAGGCTGCCCAGCACCAACCGGCATATCCAGCTGCCATAAAAGACAGTCTAATGTGAGAGGTCTTTACAAAAGTTACGATCTTAATTAATTAAGAAACACTTAACCAAATTAGCATGTAGAGGGGCATGAGGGGTTAAGTGGGTGCCTTGGGTGGCATGTAGTAACTAGTGGGGGTGCCTTGGGTGGCATGAGGAAACTAGTGGGTTGCCTTGGGTGGTAATAGAAAATACGATTAGAATACTTAACCAAAGTGGAACATGTAATTAAACATGATTAAAGGGTTAAGTAAGTGCCTTGGGTGGCATGTGGGAATCAAGTAAGTGCCTTGGGTGGCATGCGGAAATCTAGTGGGTGCCTTAAGTGGCAATTGAAATATAATTAGATGACTTAACCAAACCTTAACATGTAAGTGGGCATGATTATAAAAAGGGGTTAAGTGGGATGCACTAGATAAAATGACAAGCTTAAGTAGTAGCTTGTGGGGGCCCATTTCAACCAATATCCCAAACGTATCTTTGTGGGCTCGACCCAAGTCGAGGACGGGACACGCATATTGGGCTTGACTATAAGAGGCCAAAACGGGGTAGCGGTGGCAACGCGAGTCCAACGGGTTTCATATGCGTGTGTGGACCCGGGCTGGTAGGTAAGACGTTGTTGCATCGTGTAGGTATAAGCCATGCACCATTGATTATCGGGTTGCCACTTTGGGGAGTGATACACCCCACTGTGGGGCCAGCACGGGTATCTACGGTAGGGAGCCGATCGCTTGGGGAGTAGTGGGTACACCTAGTGGAGATAAGGGCAGACAGCACCTATGTAGTCAGCTAGGGGTACACGAAACTACTATTATAAATTACTGGGTACACCTAGTGGAGATAGGGGCAGATGACACCTATGTAGTCAGCTAGGGGTACAAGAAACTACTGGGTAAAATTACTAGGTACACTTAGTGGGATCAACCTTTAAGTAGGAATTGCCCTTGGGTGGGTGGAACTGGTGTGGTGCAGTGTAGGAATTACCCTTGGGTGGGTAGATCTGGGGTGGTGCAATCTAGTAATTATCCTTGGGTGGATAAATGCGTCTTTTCGGTTATCTTAGTACATCCTGTGTTTAGTTGGCTACTTAGTGTAGTCATTATCCCAAGAGGTACCGTACCTTGTTTATATCATACCCTAATTACTTTAATGATTGTATTGTTAGGGTTATAGGACTCACTCAGACTTATGTCTGACCCCGTTGTTTCTTTATCTTTTCCCCAACCCTCGGGTTTTCAGAGTGGGCCTAGCACTAGTGGGCTTTGATCAGACTGCTTTATCTATCTTTTGGAGCTTGGACCGTGGATGTAAAGCTCAGTTTATCTTTTCTATTATGGCTATTAGGTTATGTAGTGGGATTATGTACTTTTGTTTTTATCAGGATGGATATTATGTACTTGACTCTTATTTATGGTTTTGGTGTAACCAAACATGTATTACTTTCCGCTGGAATGAAATGATGTTTTAAATTCTCAAGTATTACTTATATTTGTCTTGTTGTAAATTTTTCTGTTCTATATTCACTTAAAATACTCCACCGATGTTATGGCATTCCCTTAGTGAGTGACCGTAGCGGGTGTGGGGTGTTACAGCCATTTTCTTATATCTTTATTCTACATAATGTCTTTCAGATATGTTACCCTTTTTCTTTCTGTCTTTGCAATTTATTCTTTATGAAGTTAGACATGTCTTATTTGATTGGTTATTGAAATCGTATAATAATCTATTATCATAGTTTAAGGTAATTGCGGCAATAAAAACCCATAATTGCAAGATATTATTTTTACTCAATTTTAGGTTATTGAAAAGTAGGCAATATAGTTAAATCCCTATTTCGCACTAATCCATGCTTTTATTTCTTTTTATACTTGCAATTATGTTTTCCGTTTTTTCTTACAAACCAAACTATAAAAATATATTCCCTTTTCCTAACCAATCAATCTAGGCTATTCTAAATTCTTATTTTAATCGGTATATATATTAGTTCTTGTTCTTTACTTACTCCCAACTTGACATAACTACAGTAAACTTGAACATAATTTGGCTTATACTCCTTTTTCTTTCAATCCCAAAAATTTCAGTATACATTGCATTTTAAATTTTAAAGGTAATTTTGACGAATAAACATGGGAATTCTCAGATTTGTCATTCAACTATAATTTTATTGTATGTAATATTAATTATGTTATGTTAACTGGTGTCACAATTATTTGACAAGTCTAACCAAGTTTGACTATTTTCAACCCATATTCCTTTTTTTTAAACCGTTTTGGAATAATATGTTCATTTAACCTCAATTATCACATCCTCTTTTATTCATAATTCCAATGGAATTATTCTTTCCAACGCACGCAAAAAAATAATATAATCACTCGAAAAAAATAGACATATAATTTAGTCATATACATGTGTCACTGTTGCAGATTTATGCATATTTTGTGCATAACTAAAATTCAACATAAAACTATAAAATCAGACACAGAAAGAGGGAAAAAGAACTAAGAGAATATCTTATTAATCTAACAATAATTAAACGATGATATATATCGCTATTAAAAAGAATAATTTAAATCCACTTACTTGTGATTTGCACTCTTAAGGTCCGAATTCGATTTGGATCTAGGTTGACTTTTTGTGATCTTTTATGTTTGAATCTATGAATTCGCTTGGATAGAAAATCTGGCCATTTATATCTTGAATCTACTGCCTCTGCCTCCAGACCTCGAATCACATGACCGAGTCCTACCATTTTCTATTTTTGAAGAATTTGAAGGAGAAAGGAAATGGTAGGACTTCAGTGCCCTCTGAGAAAATTTGACTTTGACGGTTAGACCCTATTGGTTTGTTTATAGATGTCCAACCGAACCGTGTTCATGCGATATAAAATAATAAAATCCAAACTACTCAAACGAAATAAAATACATTGCTAATATGTGGCCTTATTTATTTTTTTCCTATTTTATTTCTTTGCTTATTTATTCCTCCAACCGTTTTATTCTATTTTCCTATTTTGCTCTGTACTTATTAATTTTTGGAACGTTAATCATTTTTGGTTTCTTGTTTTATTTGATTTACTTCAGCTTTTGACACATGCCTATGCATTTTTGAAATATATTTACATAAAATTTTGAATGTTGCTAATTCTTCCATTTCTAATTCCTTCTTGTTAATTCTTATGACTGTTACTCAGAATGTTAATTTTTGTTTTTGATTTATTAAATTTTCTTTTCCGTTTCTAATATGCGTATAACTTCCAAATTAAAACTTTAACTTTATTCTCATTTATGCCTTTTTTAATGTCATTAATGATGCGCATTGTTAATTAAAAGAACGTTGCAATTTAACATTCTTTCCTTAATTTAATTCTTTTTTACGACGCACATTAATTTTCAAATTTAAATGCGTGTTACTTTTGCAATTTATACATACATATATTTACGTTTATATTTATATGAGATAAATGTATATTTACACACATTAGCATGCATGTTACTATTAATTAGTTTTTTCCACTATAAAGTTTAATGTTACATTCTATTTAGTATAGCATACTATTAATTTCCATTCATTCTTTTGTAGCGTTACATTTTATTCAATTTTGTTTATAAATTTGTAAAATTATGTTTTCATAATGATAACTTTTTATTTAATTCTCATTTATTCTACTCATTTGGTTTTTGAAATTCAAACACATAATGTTTATGAAATTAATATGCGTATATATTCTTGAAGTAAATACATTTATGCATATTTGCACAAGACTTTGTTAATCAGAAAATTGCTACAAATGCAATGGTATACATTTCGAAGCCAAATTCTAACAATCCCAAAATATATATTTTTCATTAATAATTATTTATAGGATTATTTTGGTAATCTTCATTATTTAAAATGCAGGGTGTTACATATAATTACCATGTGCTCATATAAATTAACACATTGGAGAGTTGAATTAATGTGCACAAAAAATCAAATAATATGAAAAACTTCAATTTCATAAACAAATCCGCTAATACGGAAAATCAAAATTCTCATACAATAAACTTTCTGCAAATTACAGTAATTCAAATTGCAACCCATTTGGTCGAAAGTTTCTTTTTGACCTTTTGGATTTTCAATTCTTTTTCCATGCTTTTTTGTTCTACAAAAATGACATGGATGGTTTTAAAAAGCGCAATTAGACATGATCCACCGATATGCATCATTAGCACTAATGGTCATATTAATCAGCAAACATTTGTAGGATACAACATTACGAACAAAATTATCATGAAATATAGCACAATGGATATAGTAACTCAGCATTCTTTTACGGCATTGCCAACCATTCCCTCGGATTACTGTCCTTTTGTTTCTTGCTAATGTAAACCTATTTTACTCCATAACTCTAAGGTGTGGAATTCTAAAAAATTAAAATAAACAATGAAAATAATCAATGGATAAGATTGATTTTTTTTCCTCTACCGTGATACTGATTGTTGGAAAACAATGGTTGGGTCACGTACTTCTTCACTTTCTTGAAGGCGATCTGGCGATCTGGTCAAAGGTGCAAACCAGTTGTTCTCAATCACCGATGCCTCTAGAATAAAACAGCTTCAAATATGTATAACTGATTTGCTTGCACAACAAAACAATACAGATTTACACTTTTGAAAAAAAACTACTCGTTTTTTTTGTAAGAAATTATAATGGCGGAGGAAGAAGAGAATGTTGTTCGGATATGAATTCTCATCTAAAAATGAATTGATATAGACAGAAAAAAATAAACCGTCGGATGGCTTACTGGGTAGTGTGAGAGAGTCGGCCGAAAAAGTGGATCAAAGTTTTACCGTATCAAATAAAAGTTGATTCAGAAATTTTACCATCTTCTAAAATAACGGTTCGAAAAATGCAACGTTTTATGCTCCAAAATATAAGTATTTACACCACCAAGGCCCGAACCCGAGCCCGAACCGAGCTGGGCCAGACCGAGTCGAGTCGAGTTGAGCCGGTAGGTCGCGCGCGCATGTGTGGTGGTCATGATGCATGGTCTCCCTCCTTGCAACAAAGCATGTATTGGGAGCTCAAAGGCACCAACGTGTCTACTAAGAAACAAGTATAAATACTTTGCTTTTTTCATATAGTCTCAAGATGTGGGACTATTCACATATAAGAGCCATTCACACTTATTCTAAATTTTTAACAATTCACCAAATGTTTATAAACTATTTCCAACAATCCCCCACTTGAACTTTTAAAAATAATTTCAAGCAGTTTCTAAAGAACATAAGATTGTGCATAAACAAAGGTATTTTCCGACTTGAACCTTTGCATAGTGGATAAGCTTTAGTTTTTACTAGAGCGACACATAGTCTTAAACTCTATTCCTGACATCAGACCACACATAACCTTTTCTATAGTGATATCAAATAAGCCCATGCATTTATGGCCATGCACGTCTGTCCTAGTTTAATGAATGCTCTAGAAGTATTGCCCAAAACTCCATAGGAAACAACCACATTTCCACATTCACATAGGTGCCAAGAGTACTCCTGAAGTAGGTACTCCACTGCAAATAGAGTATAGATCTCATTAAGAGTTTCTATCAACTGATCCTCTAATCACTTCAGTAATACATGCTTCTTGGTATATTAAATAGCATGTTCAACTACTACCACTACATAACTTGTTTTTACCCATTGAACCTAGTTCTTGGGATCTCCAGTCAGTAGGTCGGGTTACCATTGTGCATGACTTAACAATCTAAGGGCAATAGTCCCGTTCTTTTAGAAGTATTAAGGACTTTCTCTCTAGATAGTCCTTTCGTCAAAGGATCTGCCAAATTTTCATCACTGCCTATGTGATCCACTCTAGCAGTGCCTGAAGTGGGTAGCTCTCTAACAGTATTGTACTTATGACGTATTTATCATCTCTTACCGTTATAATAACGGTTCTGAACTTTTGCAATAGCCGCTGTACTATCGCAATGGATCAACACAGTTGGTATCGGTTTTTCCCAGAAGGGAATCTCACCTAGCATATTTCTCAAATACTCTGCTTCATCACTAGTTGTGGCTAGTGCTATCATCTCAGACTCCATAGTAGACTGAACCAAAATAGTATGTTTCTAGGATTTCTAAGAAACAGCTCCTCCAGCGATGCTAAATATATAGCCACTGGTCTATTTAGAATCATCAGATAAAGTATTCCAGTTTGCATCAGAATATCCTTCAAGTACAGCTGGAAACTTTTCATAATGTAATCCAAGGTTCATAGTTCTTTTAAGGTATCTCATGACCCTTTCAATAGCATGTCAATGCTCTATACTAGGTCTACGGGTAAACCTGCACAATAACCCCACAACATAGGCAATGTCGGGTCTAGTACAATCAGTGGCATACCTAAGGCTGCCAATGATGCTTGCATAATTAGACTGTATTACACCTTCACCAGTGTTCTTAAAAAACTTTACACTGGGATCTTATGGTGTACTTGCAAGTTTACAATCAAAGTAATTGTATTTATTTAGTATCTTCTCAATGTAATGAGATTGATCCAAAAAAAGTCCCTTTTCTGACCTAGTAATTTTAATAACAAGGATTAATCTCGCCTCACCTAGATCAAATTAGCACTTAATAAGGATTTGACTAAGTTTATGGCATGAATTTTTGACCCAAAAATGAGTAGGTCATCTACATAAAGGCATATAATAGTGCAAATGTCATTCTCGGATTTGTAATAAATGCAGTTGTCACTTTCATTAACTTTAAGACGATGTGAAATGACTAAGTTATCAAAATTTTCATGCCATTGTTTAGGTGCTCATTTTAAACCATATAATGAGCTATGTAATTTGCATACTTTATGTTCTTGACCATGTACTACAAATCCTTCAGGATGGTCGATATAAATTTCTTCATCTAATTAACTGTTTAAAAATGCGGTTTTAACATCCATTTGGTGTATTAATAAATCATGAATGGAAGCAAGTGAGATTAATACCCGAATAGATGTAATTCTAGTTACAGGTGAAATAACGTCGAAGAAATCTATATTTTCTTTTTGTTTAAAACCTTTAGCTACTAGATGTGCTTTATATTTATCGACAGTGCCATCAGGTTTTAATTTCTTTTTAAGTACCCAATTACAACCTACATATTTACAAATAGGGGGTAAATCTACCAAATGTCAAGTTTTATTGGATTCCAAAGAATCCATCTCATCGTTTATAGCCTCTTGCAAAAAATCGGCATCTAAAGAAGATAAGGCCTCTTGGAGGTTTAAGGGATCCTCCTCTATAGTAAAAGCACAAAAATGTAAACCAAAATCTTTTATGGTTCTTGCTCTTTTACTTCTTCTAGGTTCAATTTCGGAATTTTCATTAAGTTATATTCAAATAGGCATATTTGAAGTGCCCCCACTATTCCTTAATTTAAAAGGAAATTTTGTTTCATGAAAATCAGCATCATTTGGTTCAATTATATTATGTGTATTTAGGTCATAAAATCTATATGTTTTGCTATTAATAGCATAGCCTATAAATACACATTCATATGCTCTACTTACCAATTTTATTCTCTTATGGTCAGGAGTGCAAACATATGCTAAACAACCCCAAGTTCTAAAGTATGACACATGGGGTTCATAATTCTTTAAAATTTCATAAGGTCAAATTTTATTCTTAGATTTAGGGATTCTATTCAAAACATGGCATACGGTTAATAACTTATCCCCCCACCAATGTTTTGCTGCACCAGAATTTAATAAAATGGCAACTACTAATTTGGTAAAGGTCCTATTTTTTCTTTCATCTTTACCGTTCATTTCAGATGAATAGTGTGCAGTTCTCTTATGTACTGTACCATGTAATTTATAGAAATCCGGAATAGAACTAGATTCATATTATGTCCCTCCATCACTACGAAGTCTTTTGATTTTCTTATTCGCTTGATTCTCAATTTCAATTTTAAATGTTTTAAACATGTCAAATGCATCACTTTTATTTTTCATAAGATATACATAGGTGAAATCAGAACAGTCATCAATAAAAGTGATAAAATAACGATGTCCATGTCTAGTCAAAGTACCATCAAGCTCACATATATCAGAATGAATCAAGTCTAAGGGTCAGATACTTTATCAATAAATTTGTGAGGTTTCTTTGTGATTTTATCTTGAGTGTAGAATTCACATTTATCAAGTTCTGAATCTGACATTTTAGGAATCATATCTAAGGTGCTCATGTTATGAATTATATGTTTATTAACATGACATAATCTAGAGTGTCAAATACTAAAATCACACAACATATAAGCAGAATTGGTATGCATAACGTATCTAGAGTATGCATAACGTCTTTTAGAATCACTGTTTTTTCAAAGGTAAACTTGATTTCCACATTTCCAACTCCAACAACTTTAGTGGTGTGAGAATCTCACAACAACACTTTCTTATCATCAACAATCGTGTATGTAGTGAACATATCACGATAGCAGTAGACATGGCGAGAAGCACCAGTGTCTACCCGTCACCCCCTCTCTTGAAGTGCGGTTTGTCAGTGGTCAGCGCAGTCACCACCTTTCTCATCGTAAGGTAGAATTCCATCTTCTAATGTCATCGCTAGAAGTGCAAGCCCTCGAATATGAATATGTAGTGCAGATTTTCACCATCAAGGCCCAAGCCAACCCAATCCAGGCCGGGTCAAGTCCGTCGCGCGCGTGTGTGGTTTTCATGATGCATGGTCTCCCCCCTCAGAACAAAGCATGTATTGGAAGCCCAAAGGCCCTAAAATGTCTTCTAAGAAATAAATATAAATACTTTGCTTCTTTCATATAGTCTCAAGATGTGGGACTATTCACATATAAGAGTCGTTTCACACTTATTCTAAATTGTTAACAATTCACCAAATGTTTATAAACTATTTCCAACATTAACAACCTTAACAATAAGTGGTGCGTAATCATGTCCGTTGCATCATAAGGAGTGCAAGGATAATTTATATTAGCATTTGATCTGCCCTAAGATTACTTAAAACACATAAAATTTCAGCAGTAGTTGAACAAAAGGATAGTATTTACTTGACAGTTTGATAATAAAGCTAATATATAGCTAACAAAAGGATCATGCACATAGGTAGAGACATCAACGCATCTGGAACAAAGGTGAATATGATACAACACATGCAAACGGAGTTGTATGAAACATAAACCACGACGGGTACAATTCTTGTAGAGACTAATGTTGAAATATGATAATGGATAACTGAAATTAAGGAAAGAAGCGGTTGGTATGTCCAGTTGTGAATTGTTTAAGCTTCTTTGTTCTGCAAATTTTCCATATTTTGATGTCGGTGTGCGTGGACATCCTTCTTACTTTTTCATCATCATATTAAAAGCAATGTAGTATAAATAATATGGAAAACATAAATTTTATGCAACGGAAATTAACATTTTTTAATATGTATTTAACATGGAAAAATTGTCTAAATTATGATATTGGTGTACATCTACATATTCAGGTTATCACAATTACCAACTCTTATTAGTGGACAGGCCCGACCCATGCCCAAGACAAATGAGACATTTGTCTAGGGCATCGTTCGCGAATGGGGTAACAGAAATTAGATGGAAATTTTCCACGCAAAAATAAAATATTCGTTCCACTCTAATCAGGCACTCCGGACGACGTTGTGCAACTTCGGCAACCGCGGTAGCTCTCCAGCTCGGCAAGGGTGTGGGGGCAACGCAAGCTCGACAACGACAAGCGGGAAAACGACGACGATGACAAGCGATGTTCACTTTCAGTGCAACGAGATAGTTGCGAGCAATTTTATTTCGATTTTGCAATTTTAGTCATGCTGGAAAAAACAACGAATTAGAATTGGATTGAAATAATTATGCTGCAAGCCTGCAAAGTGCAAATTGCATAGTTGGCTCAACTTGGCTGAGGAGAACTATGAATTGTCCAGTGCTAAAGCCGATCATGCTGAAAAGTGGAAACCCAATTTATTTTTTATTGCCAATTACAATTGGGAGAAGTCAATGGATATAAAAATTGGGCAGTAAATACCTTATGGTTATTCAGTTGACACTAGAGATTAAGGTAAACCTGCAGGTTGATCAAAATTGGGCAGTAAATACCTTGTCATTTTTTTATTGCCAATTACAAGTGCCTGAATATATCTATCTGCTTTTTCTGCCGTCTTAATAATGAATTTGAGTTTGAATTTAAATGTAAAATGAAACTCTTTTTTCATGTGATTAAATATGAGTTAGTTCATTATTTACAGGACTTCATTTGTAGGAGCACGGTTGGATAAGCACTTTATTTGTTCAACTTCAATCAATTTGCAGCTACTGTAAAAATGTGGGTTTAATGTCTACTTTTAATTTTGATATTTGTTGATAACTTTATTTGGTTTTAATATAATTATTTTATTGGTTAATTACATTGAATTGAAAATTTTGTCGAATGAATTGAAAACGAATTAACTGAATTGAACTACTATTTGTTTATTATTTATAAGACGAGTAAAATGCTAGTATTACTAGATTTATAATATTATGTTATGTCTTCGAGATAGGAATCGAAAACAAAAGTCTGGATATCAAAATAGGAAGAGAAAACAACAAAAAGACGAAGAAGTAAAATCATTAGTCGGTTCAATTTCAAATTTATCTCAAGCAAGAAATAAGAAAGTTCAAACTTCAAACTCTGCTCAAGTTGAAGAAACTAATTTAGAGCATGAGAATATTGGTTCTAACGTTGATATCGACGAAGATGATGAACCTAGAAACGAGGATGATAATATAAATGTCGATGTTGATCCTTATGAAGAAAATGTTGGTAATGTGCCGACTCTTGATCTTGAAATAAATGCTAAGGTCAATTATGATCCGAGAATATGGGGAGTGATTACCGATGCCAAAAGAATTATGCTAATTCAACGTTGTCCATCAAAATTTCAAAACATAATGATGCATTTCCAAGAAATAATATAATGGTAGACACCTTACTTCTAAGAATTACATTGGAGGCTACCCACGTGGAGAAGGGCATGAAAGAAAATGGCTTTTGTATTCAAATGCATGTGATAAAGTATTTTGCTTTTGTTGCAAACTATTTAAAACTACACACATAACATCCAACTTGGCAAATGAAGGAATCAACGATTGGCATAATTTACTACCAAGTTAAAAGAGCATGAAAGCAATCCATTGCATAATGTGAATCTTATCAAATGGGTCGATTTGCATAGAGGACTTCGACAAAAAGCGACAACTGATAATGCAATGGAAACTCAAATTGATCGAGCGAAACAACATTGGAAAAATTGTGCGCATAATTGGTTTTGTCAAGACACTTTCTCGAAATAATTTGCCATTTCAAGGATCAAATGAGAAAATCTATGAGAAAAACAATGGATTTTTTGTCAACTTATTGAATTTGTAGACAAGTTTGATCTAGTTATGGAAGAGCATCTTAGAAGTGTGGTGAATAATGGCCAATAATCATTATCTTAGCCATAAAATTCAGAATGAATTAATAGATTTGGCTAATAAAATCAAATCAACAATACTTGCAAAAATAAAGAAAGTGAAGTACTTCTCCATTATCCTTGATTGCACTCCGGATTTGAGCCAAAAGGAACGAATGTCTATTGCTGTAAGATGTGTAAATATAAAAAACTCAAATGATATTAAAGTGGAGGAGTATTTCCTTGGATTCATAGTTGTTGGTGATACATCCGGGCATTGTCTTTTTAAAGAACTTCAAAATATATTGATTGATCTCAAGATTGATATCAATGACGTTAGAGGACAAGGCTGCGATAATGGTTCAAATATGAAAGGTATGAGGTTGAATTATATTCTACCTTATGCTAGACTATAAATCTAATAAAATTAATTATTTAATTGACTTAATTGTACGTAAACATCAAGGAGGCCAAAAAGGTTACTTGATATAAATCTGAGAGATTTCGACATTTCATGTGGGTGTCATAGTCTAAATCTTGCATTATGTGATATGGCAAAATCATGTATGAAAGCAAGAAACTTCTTCACCTTTGTGCAAAAAGTTTATACTTTATTTTCCGGCTCAACTCATCCATGTTACTTTTTCATCATCATATTAAGAGCAGTCTAGTAGAAAAAATATGGAAAACATAACTTTTATGCAACGAAAATTAACATTTTTTTAATATGTATTTAACATGGAAAAATTGTCTGAATGTCGATATTGGTGTACATCTATATATTCAGGTTATCACAATATCACCAACTCTTATTAGTGGATATGTGTAATAATGTTAATTTGTATCTCAATGTATGTTGTTGATTTTATTATCTTATCCTTGTATCATCAATATCTACGATCTCTTGGTCATAATTTCAGACTTTAGCTGTAAATAAAGACATAATACCAGTCCAGTTTGCTTACCGTTGACATTACCATCGTTTTCATCTGTATATGTGCTTACTTTCTTTCAATTGATAAAGTCGTATATATCCCTAGGCAAGCCCGGCCCAAGGCCTAGGCGACCGAGATGGTCGCCTAGGGCAGCAGCCGCCGAGGTGGTGGAGGGGGGCAGTCCAGTGGTCGATCTGTCATTATATATTTTGCTATATAAATCTCATAAGGCATCACAAAGTATAGAAGCTAGTGGTTCATTGGTAAGGGCATTAGTCTAGGGAGAAATGGACGTGGGTTCAAATCTCTGCAAAACTGAGTTTTCTGCAATTCTGTTTTTGTTCCCTTCTTTCTTCCAGTTTTGCCTAGGGCAGCTGAAAGGCTTGGGCCGGCCCTGTCCCTAGGCATACTAGATTTATATATATATATATATATATATATATATATATATATATATATATATATATATATATATATATATAATATTAGATGTATTAGTTAACATGCCTACCTTTGAGAATTTTCTTTTAAAGGACAAACTTTCGAAATTCTTTGGAGAAAAGTATGAAAAGTTTCAAAATTAGGGAGGATGACACATTTACACTAAAGGTGGAATTCAGAGGCACTAACTTTTCCCCATTTACACTTGGCCTTCTCACTAAATTATAAACTTTCCATACTTTTCATAATTTTTTTTGTTTAGTTTGTCTTTTTTTCTATTTTCCACCTTTTTGTTATTCAGGATTGGGTAAAATATGCTCGAAGTCGAACTTACATGTTGGCAAGAGAACATGAACCAAAAAGAATAAATAAATAAATAAATAAATATATATATATATATATATATATATATATCTTTGGTAACACACACCTGATCCATCATTGGATCTATAAAGCATTATGTTGGGATTAAATTTAATGTTTCCTAAATTGACAGCTAAGTTAATTAATAATTTAAAAACATCTTATAAACTAGTCAGTCAATTTAATTCTATATTTTAGAAATATTTTTTTAGCTGTTTTCTTTTACATAATGTTTGCAGACCATGAGTTGTGTATCAGAAAATTTTTGATAGTTGGTATTTGGCCAGAAGTATGTCATTGATCGAAATAATATTGATTTATGGCATGATAGTCACTTTTGGCATGGGAATTTAATTTCATCAACTTTTGGAATGCACATTGATCTTCTTCTCCCAAAGAGTCCAACAATAGGAATTTCATTTACGTTCCCACATATGTATCATCCAAGAGATGAATTAACCTATAAACCAAATTTTATTTGTCACAAAAATATTGAGGATAATAATTTTGGGTGTTGTTATTGATACTCCAAGCATTGTTCAGGGGAGTCAAATTTTTTTTCCAAAGATTTTGTTGAAGGGAGTACCAATGTAGAGAGCATCTACTTAACAAATAAAGTTTATTTTACCAAATTAACCTTCTTTGCAATAATCTTTTTTTTAGTTGTTAATTAAAAATGTACGGTATATTAGTCGAGCTACATTAGATTTTTATACCAAATTATTAATAATCTCATTTGTCGATATGCATCAGATCAGATGAAAATATATCATTTGTAGGAAATTGTATACATATATCGAACAATTTTTTTTATACGGTATCCCACGGCCGAATTTTTCAATACACCCCATTTCTCCCACTTCGGCAACCCGATAACAAATACAAATTTAAAAAACAACGAACAATATCGAACAAAAATATATAATACGGCAAATCTACGCCGTTCATGTTGCTATGCAATAATTTACCTATTTCGGTAATGATAAATCGAAAAAAACAAATTGACCACCCTCCACCAAACAAAATTTGACATTATGGCGTTCGACTCTTGAGACTGACATAACAGAAACCCCAACCTTCATCGTTTCCATGGCATTATACAAACGATTTCACATGCCTTGTTAGCAGCTTCTCCACTATATTAGGATCTTAAGAGGAGCGTTTCACGTTCTTCGTTTGCTCCATTATTTCTCCTTAAACTATCATTTTTTTTTTTTTAATGATAGGGATTTGTGTTTTTTTTTTTTTTTTTTTTTTTTTTTTTGAAGTTTATTAGGATTTGTGATGGTTACTGATGTTATTACTATGGTAAGTATGTGACTTCTCTTAACATTTTTTTTTTTTTTTTGATTGGAGTGTTTTTAAAATTTGACCTTCTCTTAATAATATTTGGAGTGTCAATAGCAATGTCCATAATTTTAGTTTTGAATTTGTTAATTTAGATGTAAAGCAAAGGCCATGAAAATTATGAATGGAAATAAAACAAATCTGGGAGTAAAACAAAGAAAGGCATGCGCAATCAACCTGTACAAAATTGGCTACGATTTTCACGCAGTAGAATCTGAAATATGTAGTTTCATGACGATGAATTAAAACAGGACAGAATAATTTAAGTAAAAGCAAAAAAGTAATGAAATCAGGAAATTAAATTAGTAACACCCGATCGAGGAGCAATTTCGTGAAAATCTATTGTGAAGGAAGTGTAAAATAAAGCCTGTTTCTTCTTGAACTATCCCAAAGAATTTAAGGTAAAGATAACCGTTGATGCCTGCCTCAATGGGCATTGTCCTATAATAAATCACCTTTGCTAATTTCTACACCGACGCCAGTATATATACTAAGAAGATGATTTCGAGTGCACACGAATTCGTAACGATTTAGCTCTGGATTTGCGAGCCGAGGGAAATCAGGATAAATGTAAAGTTAGGAGCTAAGGGCATCCAATATGTTCTTCCTAATACGGCAGCTAAAAAAATTTAAAACTTATTAAATTTTATATGCTTTCTAATATCACATTAGCTCTCCATTCTAATCTCCCGCTCAACCATTATTTGCCGAACTAGTCATGTATTCAGCCCAAATCTGAAAACACTAGTCTCTTTTATTGGTAATCAATCATTGTCTTCTACACATTTCTCGTAGGAAATTCAATTTCGTATAATAATCTCTCACTTGTTTGATGATTTGAAAACCGAACAACTACGATATAGTGATTTATATTTGGGTAAATTGTTTAGATATAGTCGAAGTTAGTCGAAGTCGATTGAAGTCGAAGATGAAAGTTTTTTCCGATCGAATGTAATTTAGGTTTTTCGAACGCAATGACAGAGATGGAGAAATAGGAGAAATATGGTGATAGCCCCTATTTTTAATTGTTTGGTGTTAGAAAGAGAGGAATGTATTATTATTTTTTGGTATTTTTTAGTTGCGGTATTTGAAAGAATATATTGGGTGCCCTTAGCATCACACTAAATATAGGCCGGGAGAGATTGGCTAACGTATTGCTGGAGGAATTGCTGTATTTTAAAATGCCAAAGGTAGGATAGTCAACAGAATGCATTCTTTAGATCCTATTGAGTAATAGATGACCGTGAGTCCGGTTTTAGAGCAAGTGCAATAGATTCAAGTTAGGCTGCAAATGAATACCCAATAAATGGTGATTTGTAAAATGTGCATCAATGCATGTATAGAAAGAGATATTTGAATGAATTTAGAAGTTATCTATCAAATAACAATTAAGCAAAAAAAATTCTACCCTCTTCTTGATTCAATGAATTTTCTCATCTTTAATTTTTCAAATCTGGTTATTCATTACCATTATTATTATTTCATTGGTTCTCTCTCTCATCATTTTACATTTAAATACCAACACTTTTTTATATTATTTATAGATTACCCTTTGATTTCCTTTTATAATTTTATATTCAACTCCACACGTCAAAGGTTGTAACATGATCTTAAAATCTAAAATGCAGACAAATAATAAATATCAATAAGTTAATCTAAATATTCGTTTTAAAACGCCACTTAGATGTGTAAACTACATTCATGATACTGATAAAAATTGTTAAACTAATTTCTCACTCAAATCCTCGCAATTTAATTTTAATTTTGGTCGGACCAACTGGTTTTTAAAGTGGACCATAACACTTTTTACTACAGAAAATAATAAATAAATTATTACAAGAGATAGATTGATTGCCTAGCTATTACTATCGATTTTTAAGGTGGACTGTCCATCATAGATGGTTTTAATGTGGGCCGAACACAACTGCTTAATTAGCTAATAAAAACGAAGCTAATCAAGGTGACTAGACTATTGTGAGTTGCCTCAACAGCATACTTTCCAATGCACCCCATAGGGTACAAAAAACATAACTTACATACTACTGCCACAGGCAAACAGTGTGCAGGGGCAAAGACAATACATAAAGTACAACTCTCCAAACCGTGTAAAACTAAAAAAAAAAAAAAAAAAAACGCCAGTTCAACTCTCCAAACCCCCACCAATACAAGACGCAAACCATATGGCAACACGACTCACAGTCATTACATGAACAACGCCAAAACCCAATAGCCAGAAAAATACTTACCCTCTTCAGTAGAATTTTGTCTCAAATGAGGGGCGGCTTTGAATGTTGAAGGTCTAGCTGGATCCAAAGTGTAACGAGATACCGTGCATATGGATCATCAGACGCAAAGTTGAGGCCCAAAAAGTCGATCAGCGAATCGGTACTGTGAAGTGGAAAAGGGTATTTGAGAGGAGAGCTCTTGCGTAGATATATATATATATATATATATATATATCATATTTCTATTGACAAAATAGTACAATTATTTTTCTATTCAATTCCATTTGGTTTAAAAGTTAAAAAAAAAATATACAAAATTATATGTAAAAGTAAGTGGTGTACTTGTATGTGGGTAGCCCTCTGTATCCTTTAGTTTCTCAAGAGATTCATTTATGTATTAGAATGGTATGAATCCCTCCTGTAAGCATCAATACCAAACCCTTCCTTTAAAAAAGAAAAAACACTTAAAACATGTATACACTCATGTATACGTTTATATACACGTACGTGTTCAATTTTTTCATGCAGGCATATTTTCTAGTGCATTACGCATCATCACGTAAGTGTATGTGAGTGTGTGCATGACTTTATCCAATAGAATTTTTTTTACGGCTAAGCATACTGAGGAGCCAACGACTAACGTCTGACTTATTGATTCGGCTGATGTTAGATTTCTTTTTGTGAATGCAAGAGAGACATCTTGTCCAACTTGCTAAAGTTTGTCAACTCAATCAATATTATGAATAGAACCTGGAAAAGTGGATTTCTGATATGCTACCATCGACACTTGTACTACCAAGAATTGACCAAGTATCTCATCCATTTGCAAATATCGCATCCCTTAGCACATACAACTCAATGGAAGGACAACGACCATTCATGACATGTCATGTTTGTCATAAAATGTATTTCATGGATAAAATGTTACTTGGCATCTGTGTTTGACTACTTTCAAATATCTAGACAAGCGCGGCTTGATGATTGTTAAGGCAAGTGGCTCAAAATAATGATCTAAAGGATCAAACTTCAATAACAGATAGCATGAGACAATGGTCAAGCGAACTCAGCAGAACGTCGTCCAGATATTAACAGAGGGATCGACCCTCGTCACCGCTTTGGATTGGTATAACTACATGGCACATTAACAGAGAACTAAAATTCATTCAACATCACTATGTATCTCCCAAATGATAAGGAAATTATCAAAACAACCTTAAAAATCAGAAAGCTAGCAATCAGGAGAGCCTTCATAGGCATTGCCCCCAATATCTCAGAGATTTGGGAATTCGTTACCGATCCCTCATGTAGGGATTGGTATTGGTCTAAAGCTTTTGTAATTCATGGGACGAGCCGTTGGATCTTAAGGTTATTTGAACACTAGAGAGGTGAAGTCTACATTTCAAGTCTATATAACTAACTTACGAATTTAACACTTTTTTTTACTTAAAGTGCAAACAAAAAAAAATTAGTAATACAAGAATTAAAGTAAAGTAAATAACACTTAGTTTTTTATACTGGTTCAGATTAACCAATCCTAGATCCAGTCCTACACTTCATCGTGTAGAATTTCACTATAACTGCTTGCTTTCAACGGGTGATAAGAACACATTTACAATCTTGATTTCACGATCCACAAGATACACCCTGTTGATTTAACATGTTATAAGAACACCTACCATTTTTCACAAACAGCAACAAACTATGAAAAGTAGTTGTATCTTCAATATAGATTCTTGCAAAATCGATACAATGATCCTATAGACCACCAATGGCAATATATATTTGAATTCTTTGAGGAATAGGATCAAACCAGAGTGAGAATGATACAAATTCAGTAGATGATGAGTTACTCCCGCATTCTTCAGTCCAAAAGGCATGACCACATAGCAATACAGCCCGAAATTCATTATGAAACTAGTATGCTTCTGGTCTGGGACATGCATCGCAATCTAGTTATATCCCGAATATGCATCCATGAACGAAAGAAGCTCGTGCCTAGCCGTTGAGTCGACAAGCTAATCAATCCTCGAAAGTGGAAAACTATCTTTTGGCAGGCCTTATTTAAGTCTGAAAGGTCGATGCATGTTCGCCACTGCCCATTTTACTTCTTCAAAAGTACTAGTTTGAGTGCTGTGACCTACCGGATGTGGTCTTCCGACAATGTTATTAATAACAATTCCTATGTTCTTTTGCTGGGCGGTGGCTCTAGGAATCACCTGACCTTGTTTGGGATTTGAAGTCCCCTGCCCCCTGTCCCTTGGGGTAACATTATACTCATCGAGCTTTCCCTCTCGAATTAAATTTTCAATAATGTCTCTGAGATGATGGCACCCATTCATCATGTGGTCGTATATCTCATGAAATAAGCAAAACTTCCTGCTCCTTCTCCATGGATTCGGAGATGGTTTCTTGTATTGCATAGTGTTATACGTATCAAGATAGAAGCTCTCCAACGTGTCATTCAACGTAGTGTTTCTATCAAATGTCTGGAACTGAGGACGCTTTCTAGGATCCCCTTTCTGTCCACATCTTTCTTTGTCATTCTTCTTTTGATTGTTGTTTCGTTTACCCTGATTACCAATCTTAACTTCAACTTTTCCAAAATTGTCTCCAGACTGTTTTGCAGCCACATTGCGTTGAATGTTTTTGTTCAACACTCCGTTCGGTTCTTCTTCCAGATTCACTTGTACGTCTACTTGTCGCAGGCAAATATTATCTCTATCATAGAATAATTCGATAATCGTGGGAGGTTTTCCAATCAAATGCTTCCCAAACTCTGTTTTCTTGTCAACTCTATCGACAATCTCCATCAAACTTATTTCAGGATTAGGATTACTCACTTTGGTTAACCTGTTAAGGTAATCCCTCAGAGATTCTCCTAGAACTTGTTTTATAGCAGGAAGAGCCATGATGTGCTTCATTTCATGGTATGAAGATAGAATTTGTTAAGGAACTTCCCACTTAAGTCTTTGAAGTTCAGAACAGATCTCAAAGGAAGTCATGTGAATTACATCAGTGCTACCCCCATCGAGATATATTGGAAAGGCTTTGCACTAAATCGTATCTTGGGCAGATGATGTATCCATATGCCATGAATACCTTATCAGATGTTGCTGAGGATCTTTCATGTTATAATAGTGTCTTATTCATGGCATATTGAACCCTCTTGGAAACTCCGCATGTAGAATGTCATGTGTGAACATTGTATGACTACGATCGATACCTCAGTCTTCATTTTTGTAGCTCCTGCCATCATTCATAATCTGCCATACCATGGCTGCCACATCGACATTAGCCAGAACTTGCTCTGGCTCTAAACTTTCAGCTCGCTGAGCCCTCTTGCCTAGCAACGTCGCCTGAGTCATCGTCCAGGCAGTACTTCCTTGGCCTTGATTGTCCCGGTCAATCATGGGATGTATATGAGGAAGTACAGGAGCTCGAGTAGCTCTAGAAGTATCATGGTTAGTCGGAGGACGTTAATTCTAAGTAGGCAATTCATTTGGGTTGAAGAGTCTAGGCTCGGTATGCCCCGGGTCGACAAAGTCAACCCGAGCCAGTTCGGCCTAATCGATGTGGGCTGGGAGCCTTATAAAGTTCAAATTTTGTATGTTCTTTAGCCTCTCAAGTGGATGTCGCGGTCGTGGTCGATATACTCCTCGAAGATGAAGAGCCTTCTACATCCTGGTCCTACACTGGAGTACTAGCTTGTTACTACCGGAACTCTTCCCATTGTCATGTTATTCGATTCACATCCTGTCTCATTGCGGCATTCTCCCTCACCTGAGCATTCAACGTTATCGTAGTCTCTTGGAGATGATTCAACAATGTTGCGAAGTCATCGCGAGTAGCAAACGACGAAGCGGGAGCTTGGTCGTGATGAGGAAGAAGTACAAGAGGGTTGGAAGTTGGCTGGATGTCTGCTTGGGTCGATGTCGACCCAGGAATGGTCGACCCTACCTGGGTTGAGCCGAGAGTTTGATAAGAGGTTGTAGCAGATAGCGAGGAATGATTTATCCATTTATGCTGTTTTCAAGAGGCACGTGCAGAAGGCTTGGATACCACTGTTGCTGCTAATGATGAAATCTAGGATTTTTTTTCTCGGACTTGGTGATCCAAAAGTTGAGGAAAACCCATTAAGCGTTGAGAATTGAGATTTCTTAGTGAAAACCACCAAAGTGTTGACACCAAAAAGTGATACAAGACCCAAAAAGAGATAATGAAGAGAATATAAATGAAGAAATATAAATGAAAATGAGAGTAAAAGAAATCACACGTAAATTTATAGTGGTTTAGTGTTAACGAGCCTACGTCCACTTTATAATGTCTTGATTATATGTAAACTTTGAGTACAAAAGATGATTTTAATGACTAATCCCAAGTACAATGCTGCTATAATACTAAAGTGACAAGAGAATGGCCAAAAGTCCTTTTTTTTAAAGCTCTAGAGGGCTATTTATAAATGCTACACTTCTCGGGTCGACTAGGACACGTGGCGTTCATCCCAGGACTGTAGGCATGACCGGAGAACCTTTCCTTTTTTGTAAAAAGGCCAGGCCCGGCTAGACATGGATAGGTGGCGGCAGATCCGAAGATGCATAGGCAATTAAAGTAGTAAAAAAAGAGTTGGAGCGAATATTTTGGGAAGATATTCTCGGGTTGACCAGGTTTGTTTCGACCTAGTCAACCTAAGAGTATCTGACCCAGAACTGGGCACATCTTCTTATATAAGCTTCCTTGAAGAGGCAGAGAGCTTCCCAGGTCGGTTTTACCTATGTAACACCCCGTATTTTACATTAATAATAAATGAAAATATCAATAAGTTATGATTTCAGAATTTGGCCCCGAAAGATATACCATTGTTTTCGTGACAATTTTCTGATTTGTTTTAGTATATGAGATGTCCAAAACGGAGCTTGTATGGGAAAGTGATTATAATTCTAATGAGTTATATTAATAAAGAAATTAAATGTTATTAACTAACGCTAATCAAAATTTAAGTGGAGCAGAAATACACATACAGACCCGGAGATGGGTTGAACCGGTCTTCACATGGGTCGACCCACCTCTAAGGTGGGTCGACAAAGGGTCGACCCACTCGTAGTCAGATCTACATGGTTGATGATGTGATTTTCTTATTTATACGGATCAAATTTTATGTTATCAAATCTGAGGGACCAGAATTTTCTGTACACCTGTAAATAGACTAGTAGAGCATAACTTTAAACTCATATTTTCTGAGATACAGCCAAGGCTCTGCCATTTCCTTTCTTCTTCGAATCTTTCAAAAATTAGAATATTAGTTCTTAGGGAATCTGATTCAAGATTTGAAGATGAAGAATGTAAATATATAACATAGGTTTCTAATCAACGAGAGGTAAGTTCATGAGTCTGATTTATTTAGGTTTCTTTCTTTCTTTCCCTCTTCTTTTGGAATTAGATTTGTGAATTTGTGGTTGTTTTAATAATAGAATCAGTTAGGAAGGCCATGGAATAACAGATCTGGATCAGATTCAAGGATTGAAAAGCTGTCAATTGACTGGATTTGGAACTATACTTTTTGCGTAATGGTATGTTTGCAGTCCATATTCCCCGTAATCCTTAACATGTTAACTAACCATGATCTATGGTAATTGTGTTGAATCTTATTTGAAATAAGTTGAGAAAATTGTTGTTGTATAAAACCTAATTTCATTAAGTCTTTTGTTTGAATTGGGAATTTACTGTAATAACTAGAATTGCAGAACCTACAATAAATATGAATATTCTTTAAGAATTGATATGCCTAAATGATTAAAGAGAAATTACAGTAATTGTAAAGAACATGCGAAACAAAAATTCAGTGCATAACTCAGAAAATAAGAAAGGAAGATTTGTAGTGGACTGAGTTAGTTGGATTTGGGGAAAATGATATATTTCCATAGCTGCAAGTTTCTGGAAACGTAGTTGCAAGAAGGGTCACAATGAAAATAAAAGAAACAGCGTGCAACTACGTATCTAAGTTAGTGTGCATTGTGGAAATAAATCATTATATCTTTCTGTAAATCAAACTAATGAGGGGCGTGAAATGTTTTCCTAAAAAAATAATGGGAATATAAATGACAGTGATTTAAGAAAGTTTACAATAATAAGACAACTGTGATGAACGGGGAATACAACCTATTATGATTAATTATGAGAATAAGAATGTAATATAATAGGTAGGCTTATCCTAGGGACAATTGGAAATTATGACATGAGTTATGATAAATGAAAAATGAAACTTCTTAATAATCCTTAGTTAAGGAAACTATGTTAATAAGTAAATAACAACAAGAGGTTGTGATAACGAGGTTATGATTAAATAAGAAAGAATGAATTAGGCTTATTATTAATAGACTTGTAAAAGTGAAATATGAAGTCTAATAAAGGAAATCAATATAACCGGAAGCCCGTTATAGCCACATAGGGATAAACAAAGTAAAGTAACAAAGCGGCCAATTGTGTGCTAATAAATCTAGTAACTTGAGATAACAGTGAAATGGAGAATATTTAAGTTAATTAGTAACATGATGAGATACGACACGCGCTTTATTAAAAGATTAGATGTAGTATCAAATAACATGTTAGCGTGATACGCTTGGACTAGTTTACTTGTACGAAGGTGAAGAACCCAATGTGGTAGATCATCACGGTTTCCTGAGACACGGGAAGAGTACATCCATCTGATCATTTCGCTCGGTTATTTTGTTAGCATGCTCTACGAAACAGGAGGGAAGCACGTGGTTTCTGAGGGACGTGGTAGGGTACCCCGTGGTGGTCCACTGTTGCGGTACACATCAAGCTGTACTCGCAGAGGTTTGATCTGCGCGGTACCATTCGGTGGGTATACCTTGACTATAACAGTGGTTTGGCAGTCAGAAGGCTGTGGCGCATGGCGTTGGGTGAATCGGCGGTATTCCTCAGGAGAGGTTGGTCAAGACCAAATTAAGAATAGTTTTCGTAGGGTACCTGTCATTAGAAGTCATTGTGATGTGGAAAGACTGGAGCTAAACCAAGAGACCATCGATCTTTTACTATCGAGACGTTGGTTGAGGGACAAGCCAAATTGGATGACAGATTGGTTGCTAGTGGCACATCACTTAGCTCTTGATGTAGTCTTTCACTAGTTGAGGGAGGGGTCAGGGTGAGACCGTAGCCACCGTGAAAATGCATACTACACTCTGGATATCTGTATTGTAAAACCTTTGAGCGGACCTATACAGATATGGAAAGCTCCCGACCGAGTTCCGTGCATCAGATGTAGATCTATTACGAGACTCGGGGTATAGTAAACGGTACGTACGTGTGAGGGTCTAGATACACGCACAGGGTGGTGTATCGTAGACGTTAGGGCACTACTCCGTGTTGATACTTGGTTCAACCGAGGAATTCAGATATAGCAATATGTATGCTTACATGGCATATCGATGGTGGTTCTTTGCGGTAACATAGCGTAGTAATACGAATTTCCTTACGTCGTACGGTGTAGAATTTGAGTTGCTTATGCTTCCATGGCATGACGGCGGAGACCGTACAAGGAGGGTACTGTGGGGTGTACCTTAGTGTATCGGGGATAGCTTTATATATACTATATTAGGTTAATCTACTGGAAAGTAGATAGGTACGACGTGAGTATAGAGACTTGAGCGTCGTTAATCCAGAATACCTAATAAGTAAGAAAACACAACCAAATGATATATGTAGGGTTATTTCAGAATGTAGAATTTGTTCAATCACCAGAACTTTGTGTTCTGACCCCTCCTCATAACACGCTCGCAAATTAGGTTTGTGACAGAGATATGATAGCTTTGGATACTGGCTAGACAGTATTATTTCTTTGGTGAGGCTATATTTGATTATATTATATTTTATCCATTTCGCATTGAAATGTTTTCTAAGCTCTAATATGTTTAATATCTCTATTATTTCTACAGGATACTAGACAAGCCGACTCGAGCTTCGATAGCTTGGGAATTTTGAAAAAAAAACTGTCTATTGAAATTCGAGTTGTTACAACTATACTTAGATTTAGGATTCCTAACTTGTATGTTCTTAAATAGTAAGAATAATATATATGGATAAAAATATATGTATATGTGTACATATATATATTTATATATATATATACAAGGAAAAAGTGAGATACCAAGACTTGCATAATACAGAAAGTGGTAAAGGAAATATAAGGAATATTGAACCATTTATCAGTCTGGTTAAGGGAAGTGTACAAGATAACTGGAAAGGAAAATTATGAACAGTCAGTTCATAAAAATCGTTGGGATAATGAATGGGTTTCAAGGAATTATTGGAAATGACGGTATAATCAAGAAAAAATGTTTAGAAAAGTAGGGCAGAAAGTCGACCGACCCTTTGCATAATTTGGGTTTGATCATCGCTAAGAAATCGGAAGGGAAAGAATAAGTGAAAAAAGGGATCGTGTCGACCCAGTCCTCGGGTGGGTTGACCCACCTATGCTGAAGTCACTGAAATAAAGCGATGAAACCATCGACTTCATCACTTTATTTCTTCCTCTACCCGAAGACAGCGAAACCCATTTCCCCCACTACTTCTGGCAGATGCCACTGCTCCAAAACTCCATTGTTTCTTACAAATTTGGTATCAAATCGAAGCCCTTGACTTTCTCTATCTAGATCTACACATCTTTCTCATAGATTCAAAGAAAATTCGCCATGCCTCCAAGAACCTATTTAGCCACCCAGTTTCCCTAATTAAACCCTTAAAGGATCGCTTGGTACTGTAAGTGCGTGGTGGAAGCCTATGTGAATTCTAGTGGATATCAGATATTGCTTGAGAGGCTAGTTAGATTTGCATACTTTATTGGCATCAACTTGGAGCTGATATTTCATACTATGGGCTTGCATGTTATTCCGGACCATAATACGGTAGAGCAGACTTCTTATCCAAGGTTAGTTCGTCTATTTGATGCGAATTTAAATTATAGAGAGGAAACTAGAGAGGTAGTCCTTCAGACTGAGGTGAAGGGGACACTGATTATATTTACCGAGAGGCGGTTTGGAGAGATGCTTGGTATTAAAGGAGAGAGTTTGCACTTAGAAGAGGTAAAGATGACTAGTTTGGCTGTGTTGGGTAGGATTTTTGTGGATGTTGAGCACAGAGCTTGAGAGATGGCACATTTACGCCAATTGGTTAGGGTGGATATACGCACCTTGCAGTATAACTTGGATGCTCGGACAGGCGGTTTCGACAGAGTTACTCCTATGGTTAGACAGGCTGCTTATGCTATTTTTGTTGGACTTGAGGTCAACTAAGCAAGGGCAATTATGGAATATTTTGCTACAGCCCTTGATACTAGGCAGCCTACTATTCCATTTGGATGTCTTTGGATAGTTGTGTTCAGACAGATTGAGATTCCTTTAGGGAATGAGAGTTCTGTTACAGAGTCCTACCCTCTTATAGATGCATCCACTCTGACTAGGATGTGTATTGACTTAGCTTGGTTACAAAAGGAGGAGGTCCTGCTTATGAGAATGAGGATGAGTTTGTGGGTGGTGGTGATGGTGAGTATGAGGGTGCAGGTGATGAGGGTGAGGGCGGACCAGGGAGGTAATTAGCACCAAAGGGAGCATCAATTTGACCCAGTCGGTTTTCAGCATGAGGCAGTGGTTGAGTATCATCTTGAGGTAGGGTCAGGAGGCCAGTTTGCACCAGAGGAGGGACAGGGGCATTACCAGTATTTTGACCCTTTGACAGGATATGAGCAGTTGAGAGCAGAGCAGTACTAGGGAGGCGCTGGGTCTTCCCGTTCATCACAGTTGGACTCATAGCCAGCGTCGGAGCTATGGGATTTGAAAGCAGAGGTCAGGTCCATTTTTGAGAGATAGGACCAGTTGGCTAGAGAACACTGAGACGTCTTGCTTGAACAACAAGATATGCCCCGCACACAGGTATAGTTTGCTCAGATACAACAATAGTCTTTACAAGAGATGTACGCAACCCAACAACGGTTTGAGCAGATGCAGTTGGAGATGCGGGATATGCATCTCGAGGTTAGGGATAACATTAGGCACCAGGAGGAACGCCTAGGTAGGTTGGATTCTTTTCTCCATGGCATCTTTGGGTAGGGACCCAGGCCTCCCTTCTAGGTATAAACAGTGGTTAGTGTTGTTACTTGTAGGATTCCTTTATTTTAGAACTTGACTATCTTTAGTAGTTTGAATTATGTAGTGAAAGCTTGTGCTTTGAAACTTATTTGTTGTTCTAGTAGTTTTATCATTGTTAGAAACTTTGCTTTGAGTAATGAAGTTCTTGATAAAATCACTATAATTATAATTGAACAACAAACATAAAACAAACATTACAAGATAGTAATATAAACAAGGCTTCCTTAAAAGTGTTGCGAGGAACAAAGACTCAGAAAATTGAAATTTTCTTAAATTAGAAATTTTAAAGTTGGATGATAGGATTTTGGATGCAAAAATTGGATAAGCTATGCTATTATTTTGTAAGAGCATAGGAAAAATTGATTGAAAAAGTTATTCTGATTTTCAAAACTGTTGCATTCATATAGAAATTGCCAATATATTTAAGATGCGTGCATCAAGTTTTCATAAGATTTTCAAGAAAATTCGCATTCATATAGGAGGTTCCGCTTAGGCATTTATTACATCCATATATTATCATGTGTGTTTCACATTGCAAAAGTAAACAAATTGTTGGAAAATTGGATGAACACGTAATTGTTGCAATTTATACGTGGAAGAACAATGCTCCATCCTTTTCAAATTTCAGGGACGAAATTTCCTAAGGAGGGTATAATGTGACACCCCGTATTTTATATTAATAATAAATGAAAATAACGATAATTTATGATTTCAGAATATGACCCCGAAACATATAGCATTGTGTTTATGGAAATTTTTTGATTCGTTTTGGTACATGACATGTCCAAAACGGAGCTTGTATGAGAAAGTTATTAACAAATTAATTATTAAAATATTATGCGTGTATAGATGCAAAATCTTCATATACTCGATTGTCCAAATCGATATAAAATAAATATTCAAATACGTATAATTAGATTTAATTTTCAAAACTAAATTTGTTTTCAATTTTTATTTTAATAAAAAGAACACTCTTCATACTCGTTCTAGGATCACTACAACAAAAACACCATATTATAACTTTAATTTTACAACGGTGGTAAAACCACCGTTGTAATAAATGTTTTTTACAATTTTTTTCCAAAAAAGTTGTAATAAACTTATTTTTAACAACTGTGTTATTTTGACACTTGTAATAAAAGCCTATCACAACTTTTACTTTTTGGCTGTTGTAATATATATTACTGTATTTTAATATAATTAATAACTAATAATTAATATTAATACATTTATATTGATTATTTATAATTAATAACTAATAATTACTATTAATAATCAATTAGGAAGTAATAATCAATCTGTAATATTTAATACTTAGAAATTAAGAAGAGTAATTAAAAAATATAGTTAATATTACATAAATACTATTAAATAGTTAACAATTAAAGTAGAATAATTAATGCTAATCATGAATAATCAATGATTATTATTAATAATTAAGAAGTAGAGATTAATACTTACGAAGAAGAGACTAATAACTAAGATTATATTTAATAATTAATTTATAATAATGAACGATTAATAAGAAACCTTTAATAATTAAAAAGTAATACTTATTATTAGTATTTAATATTTAATATTTATGGATAATAATTATATTTAACATCCAATATTTCAAAAAAAAATCTAGACAAAACTTATAAAATATTGAAATTTTCACAAATTATTTTAAAAAAAAAAAATCAATGAACTAGAATTTTTATAAAATATCCAAAATTTTGAAAAACTAGTTCGTTTCTTCCTTTTTTTCTTATGATAATTGAACCTTAAAATCGAAATGAATATTTAGATTACTTAACCAACGTGATCCATTGAGTGTTGAAATTGGTTAATTGATTCCTATGAGAAATAATATTATGTATAGTGAAAACAATTGAAATATAAGATGTAATCACATTAGTAAGTACCAATCACATAAACGTGAAAAATCAATCGTTTGGAGAAGTGGCGGCAGCTTGAAAATTTTGGCGGCTAACCCTAATATTTTACTTCTTCATGTTATACTTTTCATCAGCCGATCAAAAAAAATTCCCCAAAATTTTTCCCCAAATCGAAATTAAATCCCTTCATTTTTCCTTGGCCTTAATTTGCACCGCCAGAATTTGTCTTGACCACTCCTCTTCGTTCAACACCTACTCTAGATCCGACGCCTCCTCCATCCTCAATCGAACCGCTTACCGTTTCCATCGCAACCAAAGTAGTGAGCTTCTACTTCTTTCCCGCTATCCTTTCTCTCGCAAGTTCAACCGCGACCACCTGCTGCTTCAACTGTTGTCGTTCCATTATCCGTTCCTCAGCCTCTGCCTCGCAAAGTTCTCTGTCCTGCACCAACGCCTGTTTGGCAAATCGAACCGTGTCACTGTTGCAAAACCGAAGACCGCCTGTGCCCAAAATCTGCTGCCTTTTCCATACCCGAGCCTTCACTTCCATTCAACACCGCGCTGTCATCGACCTAAAGTAAGTTCGCTTACCATTATTCTTCTTTCAAATTGGCTACGTTAGTTTCTAATTATAAACTGTTTGGGGTTACTTGGATGCTACTCTTGTCGATTGGGTTATTGTCCCATTGTAGTATGGTTATGGTTCATTTTATTATGCACATTTAGCATACCTTGTTAGGACCTAGACGCATGCTCCATGTATGCTTGTAAGTTCTGTAGCATAATAATTAGTAAAGGATGTGGTACCTCTTTGCTTCATGAATAGAGGATAACACCCATTATGGTTTGATGCAGTGGACCCTTGTATTTCATAGTATAGCTGACTACAGGTTGTTGGCATTGTTAATGTGTGTTCATCTGTAATGCTACATGACAAAAGTCCAGAATTGGCAGTAAGGGGAATTTTACTATTTCAAGAGGTATTGGGTCCTTTATTATGAGCAAATGTTCAGAGTAAGGCTACCATTTGTTTAAACATATGATACATTCATATACACTGCATATGTATTCCCATATGTTTCGATGTCTGTACTGACTATAGTCTTGTGTTGAACCCCAAGCCTTACTGCCTGTGACTAATACTAGAAACTCCACCCTATTTATTTGCATGTCATGTATTTGGAATTTATACCCTTAGAATGTCTTTACAGATAATGTGAAAATAACGTTAAACTGGAAGTGGAGTTATTAGAGTGGCTTTTTCAATGTATTGTTTGAAACTTATCAGATAAAACCATTTTAGGTTCTGGAGTGGATAATACTGCGTCATTGACTCATGAAGCCTCATCACCAATTGCACTGCTTTCAGCTCTTAATTTTCTGTAGAAGCTGATACGCTTAATCATGATATTACAATGCAAGGTTATTTTTCTACTCATGATGTGTTAATTCACTATTGATGTATTATGGACTATCTTCATTATGTATTGTATTTTTCCATTCAGGTAATAATTTAGAAACTCCGTTGACTGTTAAATGTCCAAGATGTACCACCAGTAGACATTACATTATCCCAGTTAGTCTTCTCATCTTCACTATGTTATTACTAAATATGACTTATATCTGTTAAATATTAGCCTAGGCAATGAATTATTCTCTTTTTCTCTACTTCAGAGATAATAAAACAGTGGCTGAAATGCAAGACCTTCACCATTCTACCACTGGTGGTGACTCCTTGCGCCCAACGCGTCGATCAAGTGCAAGAAAAAAGCACTCTGTTCTAGGTAAATAAATAAATTCAAATAGCATGCTTATACAATTTACATTTAAGTGTGCATTTTATGAAATGTCGTCTAATTTTTCCCAATACAAACTCAAAGAAATATACCTTGCTGAGTTTACTAGTTGACACATTTAGCTTAATGATATAACTCTGTACATTACAATTAGCATCTCTTTTTCCCCCTCTTTCTCTAAAGGAATGTATCCACTGTCCACCGAGAACTTATTCACCTAGTTTTTTCTTAAATCATTGAGGGTTTTTTTGTTTTCCTTTTTTTCTCCCTTTTCTCTAATATAACTTTGGGATTTTCTAGTTTTAACCGTATAACCCATTGGTTTATGATATATTGTCTGTACATTTAAGTGTATATATCCATCGTTTTATGTTTACAAAAAGCTAAAGGTTATTTTTATGTATATGCATGTTTTGTGATTGTGCAGGTGGTGTGTCTTGTGGTGGTGGGGATGTTGAGGAAATACAAAGATGAAGCAGGCTGATAGCTAAAGCAGAGTTTTTGGATGGTACTGATTTTGTAATCATTATTTGTAATGAAGAATTGATATATTACTGTGATGATGTATGATTCATTAGTTTTGTATTTCGAATATAAAGCTATTACGTTTTTTGTATGAATGGATCCATTGCTTTGAATTTATATCAATTTGTTTTTTGTTTATTCAGCTTTTGCTGTGTTTGCAAAATTTATTCAATTAAAGTTATAATAAAGTGTTTTACAAATCAATAGAAATAGTTGTAATAATAGCGACGTCACAACGGTGCATAAAAGTTGTAGTAGGTACTACTACAACGGTGCATAAAAGTTGTAAAAAAGTTTATTACAATAGTGAATAACAGTTGTAAAATATATGAAAGTACAACTGTGCTGCAACAGTGCAAAAAAGTTATAAAAGATATTTATCTATTACAACTTCTTAATACACAACGGTTGCATCACCGTTGTAAACGGTATATTACAACGGTGTTCCATCGTTGTAATATGGTCAGTTTGTTGTGGTGGATACTACTGATCCCATCTCTAACGATTCATTCTTATTGAATATTACTAATCCAATCTCTGATGAATTCTTTTGTTTGGTTCTAATGTGTCTTATTCTCAAGCTATGTAAACCAAAGCTCTAATACCACGATCTAACGACCCAAACTCGCCCTTACGGGAAAGCCTGGATTGGGTTGAGAACATGACAAATCAGAATGCAAACAGAAGAACCTTTCATTACTTATTACAATAATTACATCAGAAAAATATCAAAGATTTAAATTACATTTAAATACATAGCAACGGAAAAATAATACATAATCACAACTGTAAGAAATACACGGATATAGAGCGTTCCGAACATAGCTCCGGCTGTAAACCAGGATCCTGTAAAAATAAATCTGCAAAACCACAACTACTAGCTGCCCGTGTGGAAAATAAGGGCACCCAGAGTTTAGGTTAAAACAGTAAACCCCAGGTCAGTCATGTGACTGGTGTGAGAACAAAAAAAAATTATTATCTTGGTTTTAAAGACAGGTAAATCAAGGGACCACGCCATATAACACGGAACGGGTTTAACCCCAAGAATACTAGTGCATGTAACAAACAGTGCAATGCCAAGTAAAGAAAATGAAGCTATTATAAGACTCACGTCCTATCACGTAATGCAACGCAAACCGGAGGATAGAGTTTTCCCTTATATTAGCCAAACATTCTCGGTACGTTTAAAACAAATCATTTGATATTATAATAAGTGTAGTGTCAAAAACAGCTTCAAATATAAATGTATCAATCATAGACGGCATGAGTACCGTATATCATGTCGCCATACTAGGCTCTATAATTAAAACCGAAATGTCACGTATTGGAAGTTGGATTTCCGTCTGTGAACCAAGGCAAGGGATCGTACTTACCGAATTCGAGACAATCTAGCCTACCATGTCTCAGGCTATAGCCGCAAACTGCACCTTGGATCTTTAGGGCCGGTCCTCTCTTACGTTTGAGGATGGTAATTCTTAAACAATGTGTTTCCCCGCCCCATGGGGCGTAATGGTTAGTATGTCGACCATATCATCCATCAGCCCCGTAGTGACCGATATATCCGAGGCGCTCGCTTTCCATCATCCACATAAGTAAAAATGTCTGGGCTCCATACCATGACACCACTCCTAGCTAGAAAGAAACGCATGTCCTCCCTGCAGTCCTCTCCCGTTTCTGGTTCACACCGGGGTGTGAGGCTCGCGAATTAACGCTATACACAAAGCTATGATATATTATAGTCGTGCTTTGATCATCGACCACAAGACTCTGCTTTTCAACAGAAGCCTTGATCACTTGCATCTCAGCATGCCACACTGGCAATTCACGTCATGCAACTGATGTCTATCGATATATAACCTCTGAGCTCGTACGTCTCAGAGAAGGGTGTTAAGCAAGAGAATAAATTCTCCGCCACTAAACAGATATATATTTAATAGAGATCAATCAACACAGTATAAAATCCAATGTCAGACACACATCCATTTAATAGTTCGTTCTGGGTCTGAACGAAACCAGAGGCACCTTATTCCTCTTCCCATATGTCCAATATAGGAGAGAGGCTCTCGCATATCCGGCCAATCTCCAAGTACGTCTAGGCGATTACCACTTATTACCTTGTCTTGGGCGTACCGCCCGATCAAGACATCAGTAATCATCCAAACGACGTGAAGACCTCCGGACTTTAGCCATCGTCTTCATCGTCGACTTATCGTCGAATCAGTTACTCAAAATGGGTATAAACCCGACCTTTCCGAATAACTCGCGTATTTTATAAACAAGTGCTATAAAAACACAACATGCGCCTCATTCCAATCCATAATATTATTTTATTCAAATATTCACATCATTAGGGAAAGGTTCCCATAAATTTTATCAAAGATAAATTCTTTAAATTTATTCTTTAATCTTCCTTTGGATATCAATTCAAACCAAATTAAGGTTTATCCAAACTAGTCGGGATTAGCACACCTTACCAAAATAATCATTTGTTTAATTTCCCAATCCCAACCTATTCATCCCATGGAGTAAAACTGGTAATACTCCATATCTAACACAACGGTGTTATCGGTAAAATTAATTACCATTTCCCGTTCAAATCTAATTAAAGATTTAACTATCACTTGGAGAAAAACTGGTTATACTCCACTCCATTTCCCAAATTTGATAATTTAAATTATCATTTCACATTTCAATCTAATTAAAGCTTCATTAAAAATCCACTTAGTTTTAATCTTCTCAAAAGCCAATATTAATGATTATTTAACTTTGGAAACACAAACATGTCGCATCGACAATCTACACTGTACTATTGATTTCTGTCGATATATAACCTCTAAGCTCATACGTCTTAGAGAAGGGTGTTAAGCAAGAGAATAAATTCTCTGCCACCAAACAGATATATATTTAGTAGAGATCAACCATATAGTTTGAAATACAATGTTAGACATGTAATCCTATCATTAACTGGGTTAAAGAACTAACGCCATTTAGAACATAGTTCACGATAAACCCAAAATCACATTCCATTAATTTTGGAATCTTCATGGAAAACCGATCGATATATATATATATATAATCGATATCAATTTCCGTATCCGACTAATAATATAAATGGAATAACGACAAATCCTTTTAAATTCCTTATAGAGTAATAGTCTTCCTCCATAGAAGCTCATTTCGATTATTACCAAATCGAATTCCATTCTATTCCAATTTAATATATTAAACTGGAAAACTTTACTTTGGAAAATACCATTAATCTTTAATTAAAAGGTTTATAAATTCCAAATTTCATTTCACCGTTAATCGGGTTAAAGAACAAATGTCGTTAAAAAATACAGTTCACAATAAACCCAATTCACATTCCATTTTATTCCAATTATTAAATATAATTGGAAACTCTAATAATCTTAATTAAAAAGATTTATTCTTTTCACATGGGGTTCAAGAACAGTGTTATTTAAGACACCGTTCATGACAAACCCAAAATCCAATTGTTTTATTCAATTCCGATCAAATATTAATTAACTGGAAAACTTTACTAAATCGTCATTCAAAGATTTATTCTTTTTCTCAACTGGGTTTAAGAATAGTGTTATTTAAGACATCATTCACGATAAACCCAAAATCCAATTCTTTAATTCAATTCCAATTAAATATTAATTAATTGGAAAACTTAACTAATTCTTCATTCAAAGATTTATTCTTTTTCTCAATTGGGTTTAAGAACAGTGTTATTTAAGACACCATTCATGACAAACACAAAATCCAATTTGATATTAAATACAAGGCTCTGAATAGAAATTATATCGGCTTATATTCAATATCAAATTCTGAAACTAACAAATATCGTATTGGAGATAACGATATAAAATATATCTTCCAAATTTCCATAACAATATTCGTGTTATCATGAAATCCAATATCGAAATATTTCGGAGATGATTTCCATTCAAATCCACTCCAATTCATATATTGGAAATTCTGGTTATATTAAAACCCATTCTCAATCCAATTTATTTATTTAAAAATAATTGGATTATAATTCTAGTTAATAACTATTTCATTTTGATAAAAATATATTTTTATCTTTTCAGAATGGAACTTTTCATCCCAATTCTTTCCAAATCATTTATTATGATTTTACACAAATTATTAATATTTTTAATAATTTTGTCAAGGCCCTTTCAGTCGATTTCCATAAACGGTCATCGAACTGCACTTACAACGACCTTTTCCAAATTTGATTTGGACGTAATTCCAAATCCAACCGTTAGATTTCAAATCTCTTATATTCTTGGAAAGCTCTTTTCGATACGAACCCAAGTTTCAGGTTTTAGGAGAATCCGACAGTCGGATCTCCCGTAATATCAATTCGAAGTCAATGGTCGAAATTCGTATTCAGGCCATTAAATATATATAACATATATATTTTGTCGATTTTCATTTAAAATATATTTTATAAATTCATTTTAAAACGATTCTAACCTCATTTCCAATTTTAAATCAAAACTGAATTTTCCTTCTCATTATAATATATAAATGATAATATTTTCAAAGTATCAGATTTTGAAATCATTTCCTTTTCGAAATTCATTATAAAAATGAATAAAATCAATATAAATATCGTTCACGTCAAAATGGCGTTAATCTAATCAACACGGCTTCATATATTTAAATACTTTCGTGTCCATCCCAAATCGGACATCAAAATCATATTTTGATCCATTACTGAATATTATTTTAAAATATTAGTTAATTTAAAATATTCATTATTCGTCATTTTAAAATATTCGTTCTTTCCGAATTGGAATCAAACACAGTCAATTACCATATAATCTTATTTATATGGATTTCATACACACGTGTACACAACAACAATCAAACACAGTCAACCATCATCCAGAGTGCATTACACAACTGCGTAAGCATTAGATATAAATAATTAACACTTACAACAGCCTGTCTACCAATCAATTGACATACGACTAAACAATTAGAATTAGTGTATGTCAAATATCATCCCAATACCCTTGTGGGGTTTCAATCAACACACACAGATTTTATTTATGCAGTCGGGAGATGTGTAAAATATATCGTTCCAATCAATATCAGTCAAATGTGTGTATATATACAAATCGTCCGATTTGTAAATGAATATTTATTTTCATTCATATACTCATTAAAAATTATATTTTTAACGATAAAATATTTATTTCAACAAATGAATATTTTATACAGTTCATTTATGCAATAAAAATGATATTTTTATTGTTCTAACATTTTTAGAAAATTTCGGCAGCATAACGGCACAATACTAGAACCGAAATAAGGTCTAGCCTTATCCCTCGCCTAATAATGGCTCGTGCCATACACATACCAATTGTAATCAATTCAATTTACATCCCAAATCAAATTCAACTAGTTTATCTATCAAAAACAAACAACCAAACATCCATGGTTTCAAACAAAGGTGTCGGGTACTACTAAGCACCGTCTGCATCCTAGTATATATTTAACCAGAAACAAGATTAGAGTGAGGAGTTCTCACCTTTGGGATGCATTCCTCCAGTTCGATTTCTGAATTTCTGAACTATGGATTTTCCCAAAATTCCAACGCAATCTTTTCCTCGCTGTTCATAGTAAAAATCACATTTTTAGTATGATGTTTATATATTTAAAAATCACATTTTTATATCGCTATATATATAATAAAAATCATATTTTTATATTGTTATAATTTTTATATACTAAAAATCGAATTTTTATCTAACTAAAAATTATTCCTTTTCTAACTAGAAATCATTTATATAAAAATCGCATCTTTAAAATGATTTCATTCATATAAAAATCGCATCTTTAAAATGATTTCGTTCATATAAAAATCGCATTTTTAAAATGATTTCATTTATATAAAAATCGCATTTTTACTCTATAAATAAATTAATAATATAAACTCACATACGGATGAGGTAGTTGGTGGAGTTGTTGACGGTCGGTGGCGGTTTTGGATAGTGGTTCGGGTTTTAGGAGAAAAGAGGGAGTGAGAGAAGAAGGGGGGCCTACGGATGGGATTGTGGTCAGAGGAGAGGGCGGTGGGGTTTGATGGCGGTGGTAGGAGGCGGCGGTGGATGGTCAGTCGCCGGAGCGGCGCCGTGGAAGCTTGGGACGCGGGTTTTCATTGGTGGACAAGGAAAGAGAGGCAGAGGAGGTGGAGGAGGAAGGGGGCTGGTCGGAGGGGGGGTCTGGGGGAGGCGCGCACGGCAGCGGTGGGGCCGACGACGCGGTGGCAGCATCAGGGGGTGCGGGTTTTTAATTTCGATCGGGATATTTCTGATTTTGGGGGAGAAAGGGTTACCCCGTGGAGGGGGGGGGAGGGGTGTATATATAGAAATATATATATATTATTTTCTTTTCTTTTTAATTCCCAAAAAGTTGACTTTTATTTCGAACTCTAAATCGAACCCAACGACTGTCGCCTTTAACGTAATACCCCCACTCCAGACACAATGAGTTATGTCCCGTAAGCCGATTCGATTGTTTACATCAGTTTTTCTTTAAATTAAATTATAAATCAATATATATATTGAATCTGAACGTACATTTTAATTTACTGGGACCACATACCGACTCTAATAATTCCAGAAAAATAATTCTGGCTATATCTTGACGATACGGTCCTGACAAAACTAATTTCATTGAGTTTGGAGACCGTTTGAAAAACTGTCATTTTCCAGTCAATAAAATTCAAACTAAAATTGCCAAACACATTTAAATTCACCACGCTCACATATTAATTCTAAAAATTATGGAAATTTGAATCTAGTAATAATTTGACATTACGGATCCAACAAAAGTGGTCTCGTCCAAAACGGAGGTCGATTGCAAAATGGCTATTTATTATATTAAAATATATATATATATATATATATATATATATATATATATATATATATTGCATAGCGACTATTCTCAATTTTCAACTGGACATAACCTTTTTTCCCGCTATGAAATCTGGATTTTTCACATCCGTTGGAAAGATATTTTCAAACAGATTCAAATATTTCTGGTTTTACCGAAATCCAGTTTATTTTGAATCCTGTATATTCAATTGAAATTTGAAATCGAATCTTCAAACTACCGCGCCATTTCAGGCTCGTTATATAATTAAAATAAATTTATTCGTTCCAACTTCGATTTAAATAAATTTTAGTCATTATTATTTTAAATAATTCATTTTAAATATTCAAAATTCATTAAAATTGCAAAAATACAATTTTTAAATTGGTTCTGATTTTCCGGGTTGTTACAGGGTTCCTCTTCCTTTTAGTTAACTTAAAAAATTAAATGTTTTTTTTTATTAAAGTCTAGATTGTTTGATCCTACTATATATGGTAATAAAGTCACCCATAAATCAGGTGAATTTAGAATTATTCATTCCAAAATAGATAGGGTTTTATACAATAAAGCATTTTTTGGTAATTTCTCTAATTTTATATGCAAAACACTTCCTCAGGCCACTAGTAACCATACCGCTTTAGAGGTCACCCTGTTCTCTAGTAGTAATCAGAAATGCTCATATCCATTTAGATTTATGAATGGATGGATATGATAATTCTTGCAAAGAGGTTGTGAATAATGGCCATAATAATAAGATATATGGTACAAATCAATATAAATTTAATAAAACTCTTAAGGCTATTAAAATTAACTTAAAAAACTGGAATAACAGTAGGAAATCTAATAATATACAAATTTTATGGATAAATGTGCTCATTTGCAAAATGCCATAAATAATGATAACTCAGACCCATTGCTTGTAAAGGATTTTTATAACACTCAGGGTGAGTTGGCCAACTCTCTTCACATTCAATCCATTAACTTAAGGCAAAAAGCCAAAATTGATTGGTTATCATATGCTGATGAAGCTTCAAAATTTTTAATTCTAAAATGAATATGAGAAAGCATTGTAATGATATTGGCAAGGTGATTGACACCAGTGAGATTGTTACTAACACTGAATCTATTATTAAGGAGAAGGCCATAGAATATTTTACCTCCCATTACAACACTAGTGATTATATAGCGGACTTTCCCAGAATTGACTTTAAATTTCTTATGAGGGAAAACAGTCGGGAAATTCTTGTAGCACCTATTAGAAATGAAAAAATCGAAAGTATTATTTTTAGAACTAATAATGATAAAATCCCTAGCCCTGATGGTTTTTGTGCTAAGTTTTATAAATTTCACTGAAATGAAATTAACAGTCAAATTCTAGATGTGGTAACTGAATTCTTCAACTGTGGAAAGATTTTGGAAAATATTAATCATACTTTTTTAACTTTAATTCCTAAAGTTAAAATTCCAAGTTGATTAGAAGATTTCAAACCCATTGTTTGTTGAAACTTTGGTTATAAAATCATTTCTAATATTTTATGTAACAAAATTAAAAAATTCCTCAAATTTTTAATCTTTGAAAATCAAAGTGCTTTCATTAGTGGCAGATTAATTGTAGAAAATTCCTTACTTGCTCATGAAATGATTAGGAATTTTAATGTAAATAACAAAAATCATATGTGTATTAAAGTGGATTTACATAAAGCTTTTGATAAACAGAAAATTCATCCTGCATATATTGAATCAGTTGGTATTTAATGAAAAATACCTGATTGGTAAATGTGTTAGCAATGTTACTTACTCTATATTAATTAACGATTCTCCTACGAGATTCATACTTAGTAATAGGGGAATCTGACAGGGAGACCTTTTATCTCCCTACTTATTCACATTGGTCATGGAATTTTTCTCAAATTTTATGGAAAACGAATTAATAAAAGTAACATTAAACCTATTAATAGAATTAAGTCTGTCATCACTCATCTTCTTTATGTGATAACCTCTTACTTTTTGTTAAAGCTGATGTAAATAGTGCCTATACTATTATTAAAATCTTTGATAAAATGGGAACTTTTGCTGGTTTAAAGGTCAATGAAAGCAAAAGCAAAGTCTATTTTAGTGGACGCTGCAAACATAAAGATGATATTACTAACATACATAATTTCAAAGAAAGTATTTTCTTGTTAAATATCTTGGTCTTCCCCTTAGTTCTAATCATCTTAATTAAAGGGATTACTTTAGGTTATATGACTCTACACAAGGTAAATTAAAGGGCTAGTCAGCAAAGCTTCTCTCTATTGCTGGTAGGGTAGAGTTGGCACAAAGTGCCATTGCTGTTGTCGTCACCTATTGGTTGCAAACTCATAATATCCCTATCATAGCCATTCAAAAAATTGAAAAATTGTATGCAAATTTTATTTGAAAAAGTAATTATCACAAGGTTGCATGGGCGAAAATTTGTAAGCCAAAAAAGTTTTATAGGATTGGTATAAGGTATATTAAAGATTTAAATGAAACCTGCAAAATGAAACTAATTTGGAAATTTTTAAGTGGTAATTCCCTTTGGGGCAAATGGATGAGAAACACGTACTTGAAAAATAAATTTTTTTGGACTACTAGGCTTAAAAGTTACTACTCATATAGTTGAAAAAATATTCTTAATTATAGAGAAATTGGTTCGAAACTTATTGAAAGGATATTTAAAGAAGGGAATCAAATCAGTCTATAGTTTGACCCTTGGTTAAGTGGAAAATCCCTTATTAATCTTCTTGGTTGGAACAATATGTATATTTTTGGTGGTTGATCGACGCTTTCTGTGGATTAGAGAAACACAAATTTATTATAATAACTGTAAGCACGCAGATCGTGTAATATGCAGGTCGAACACAAGGAGGAATTTTAAATTTTATTATTTATATATTTCTTGGGTGAGTTAGACAATATTTGGAGTTGAGATTTGAAATGATGCTATTGAATTTATCATAGTTTTGAATCTAATTGGATCTATACTAAATTCAACAATTAAGACAAAAGAACAAATTACAGGAAAAGAAACAAAAAAAAAAAAAACAACAATAGAAAATTAAAATTAGAATTGTCGTTGAATCTAATCGAACAGTCAATTACTAATATGATTTAAAAAATAACAACAACAATTCGCATTCTACCAAAACTAATTGAGTAGAAAACACGTATTGTTACAAAAGAAAATATAATAAACCGAAATGAAGAAAAACTTAATTAACGATAAGAAGAGAATACAGAAAAAATGGAATAGCCTTTTACAATGAATACAATGGGTACTTTTGTAGGGGATGTGGTCTCCTCTCTCTATGTAAGTGTCTTCATCTAACTTAGACTGAAGATCGCTACACAGACGGGTAGCAAGATCCCAATCCACATTTATTGAAGAAGCAAAGCGATTCGCGGGAGGGGAGAGTTCGTTTTCTCAAGGGGCGAAGCATTGACCTGATTCAAACTCATAAAGAGCAAACAACCCATCTCTCCCTTAGATCCATTCCCATCGACCTATTCTCCGATGTTGACGGTTCCTCAAAAACCCGATTCGTGCTGATTCTTCCCCCAACTAACGAAAGGCCTAAAAAAATATATGAAAAATTATTTCCAAAGAAAAGGGGATATTCCTTTCATGGCGGTAGATTGAAGATTCATAATCAAAGCCTTTCCTTTTGATGTATAGCACTGTCAGTACGCAGATAAGCGTATGCTTAATTGGAGATTTGTAATCAGAGCCTTCCCTTTTTTTTTTGCATGACAATTAAATGTAATTGATTGGATTTGAATTCTTTGATAGGATTATGCCAAATTCCTAAAATCTTTATTAAGTGCATATTATATATATATATATATATTTATACATATTTGTATAAATATGATTATATATATATGTATAATATCGCTTAGTTAATTTATTCTTCAAAACATAATAGGCGATTCATGTTCCTTTCTTCACAAAAATAGTACTTGACAGGGATTGAACTCGGAACACTTCACCAAACTTTCTAGGCCTTTACTAGTGTGCTACGACATCCTTCACAGTTTAAACATGTTGATTCCAAGAAGTAGCACTTTCCATGCAATTGGTCTTTGATTGAGACAAAGAAGACTTTTATTAACAATCTGTAAAAACACACAAAAATACCCAAAGTAATATTTATTTATTTATTTACAAAAGATAAAATATAAGAGCATAAAATAAACACATTCCTATGTTAATCAGCGGTGTTAATGAAAATGTCAGCATTATTATAGAAAATCATTGTGGAACACTTACAAGCATGTAAGCAGCAAGTTGCATATATTTTCGAAGGGGCTATTGAAAAACAAGTTATTGATCAAAACACTATTAGAGACAAATGGGTTTGGAAACTCTCTTTTAAGGAAATATCTCCTTTAAAAAAACTTGGGAGTTCCTTATTGGTGAGGATTCAAAAATGAATTGAAATAAATTATTTGGAATAAATCAAACTGTCTAAAGATGTCTCATTGCTCTTATTTTTCCATTTTAAACAAGCTACCTACCAGGGATAAATGTTTAAAATGGAACAAAAAAGGAGACAGTAATTGTTTACTATGTAAATCAAATACAGAAAACATTGATCATCTGTTTTTTGATTGCTCTTATTCAAAGCATATTTGTGGTATTGCCAAATATAACTTGAATATTAATCAAACTTGGAAATTTGATAATGTAAGAGAAGCTGTTTCTTGCTTTTAAAATTAAGTCTTTTGAATTCAAGACTGTCTATATTATTCTAACCACTATTATTTACAATATTTGGAGGGAAAGAAATCAAAGCTTCATAGCAATATAGAAAGGAGTAGTTTTCAAATTTGGAATATAATTTTTTATGAATGCCAAATCCTTATTCGTAAATCATCTAATCATCGTAATAATGATAACTGTAATCATATTGATAAGATGGATATGGATGCTAATATTACTAAAACTTTCCTACAGTGTGGTAAGATTAGCACTGATATGTTTATTTCTAGGAATAAAGGTAGTCACCATATCCAGAGAAGCTCATCGCATGGGATACTGAAGGGTCATCCAACTTCAGAAAACCTCCATGGAGGTGGCCATCTCAACTCACCTAGAGTAAAACAAGAGGGAGTAATCATAAAGCATTTATAAGTAAATAATTTTCTGTAATAGATAAGAAAAAATTGGTTTCTAATTTATTTGAAGCAGGCAAGCAGGACTACCGCGCAACCATCAGTGTTTCTGAGGCAATGGATCCCCTGCATGATGAATTCATCAAAATTCTGTAATTTCATGATCAAACAATGGGGAATCATCACTACAAAAGCATCCTTGACAATAAGATATATGACTCATCTATCTGGTGTCAAGGGAGTAGTAGCTCATCACATGCAAATATGGATTCAGAGAGCACCAAGCACACAAACATAGTTTGTGGTGCCAACCCTTCATACCCGAAAAGTGTTAGAAGCTTCCAATAGATTCGTGACATCAAAGCCAGAAATCTCTCCAACTCTAAACATAAATTAGAAATCACTGAGCTTCAAAGGTGTAATTACATTGACAACAATGTTTACACTTTGGATCTGGAAGCTGAACTAAACGATAAAGATTATTCTCATCTTTCATAGAGGAATAGGCACTTATTAGAAGCTTCTAGTGATTCGCGTGATGGATATCTTCAGATTGCTGACAACATTGACAAGGCGGAAAGGAACACTCTGCTACGGAGAAACAAAGACACTATTCGGGAGCCGCCATGATAATTTTTCCTCTATCAAAATATTTTTCATTTTGTGTTTTTTAGCAGCAGACATGGTTGGGTTGTAACCCTAGATCTGAGAATACTACTAGGGTTTTATGTTATGTAACAGCCGCATGTTGTGGTTTTATTTGTTTGGTTTTGGGATGTTCCCATCTTTGTTGGGTGGGCTTGGGCCCTGACATATTTTATTTTATTCAGAAATAAAATAAAATAACCCTACTAACAGGTCCCAGCAAAGATTCGAGCGGGTTTAACGGCGTAGGACCTATCAGATACCATTGTTAGGCCTATCCAAAACCCTTGCTCTCATCAACATAAAAGATAAAACCCTTGAAACCTCAACTCATGGTAGCTGCTATTTATTTTTTCAAACCTCGCTATTTTTCTCTACGCTGATTTGCCGGAATTAAGATATTTACTTGTTGATCTTTCCAGTATCTCCAGCTAAGCTGATAATGGGAAACATTAGAACTGAAGCTATTGAAACTTCGAAAGATGGAGTAACTTTATCCTTTACAAATTTGGGTTTACCGTGGAGCAGCCAAGATGATTATTTATCCACAGCTGGTGGGTTATTTGCAAGCATCAATCAACTAGGACCTAGTCATTTTCAAAATCCTACAGACATTACAAGCAATTCGTTCACCAATCTCTTGACCAAGCAAGTGTCGCTGAGGTTTGGATTTAAGTCCATTGAGATTAGCGAAGAACCTGCAATGGGATTTTTTTTGAAGAAGAAGATGATGAAACGTGTTAAAATCAGGATTGGTAATCCTTCGTTTAGGAGATTAATTAGTGGTGCAGTGGCTGGGGCCGTTTCAAGAACTATAGTTGCTCCATTGGAGACAATTAGAACTCTTTTGATGGTTGGTAGCAGTGGTAACTCCACTACCCAAGTGTTTGAGAATATTATGAAGCATGATGGATGGAAGGGTTTGTTCAGGGGTAATTTTGTCAATGTCATTCGTGTTGCACCAAGTAAGGCTATTGAGGTATGTCCACATTTCTTATTTATTGTTAAAAGCACCCAAGTTTTTCCTTCTTACCAAGATGTGGTATCTAAAAGTGAAACTGAATGCTTTTAGCACCACACTAGGGCTAACACCCGGTTTTACACTTTCAAATACTTATGGTGGTGTTAAGAAGCACAAACCCGAGTGTTTTTAGCAGCATACCATTTTGAACTTATAATTTATGATAAATTGTATGGGGCACTTGGGAAAAAAATTCTAGTTAATTTGAAAAGTTTAATTGATTTCAATTTATATGCTAGTTAACATCATTTTTTTTTTCATTTGGTCCTAAACAGTTATGCGTCTTTGGTTTCCAATGGCCATTCACTGTCGTGCCATGATAAATAGCCGCAACCGAATAATTTTTAGATGTTTGTTTGACAAAACTAAATAATGCAGGTTATTAGTAAGCATATAAGCAGAGTTTGCATCGCTAATTATTATTAGTGGGAGACCCCCCCCCCCCCCCCCCCACACACACACACACACAAAATTCTTAAATAATGCGTGATATTAGTAAGCACTAAGCACACAAGCAGAGTTTGTATGTGTTAGTAATGCGAGGTAAAAGTTAGTCATACGTGAAAGTAGTTGCTGACAGTCTTTTTCATATGTCCAAACCAGGTTTTGATTATTCATCTCAAACTATCCAAATAAATTATTTCTTTTATTTCACTTTAAGCTATTTGAAAGAAACAACTTATCTGTAACTTAAAAGGTCGTTCCTAAATGCAATTTTAATCAATCAGACTTCGGTTGTAGTAGAACTATAACAGAGAAACTTCACTTGTAAACCATTAGCTCAGCTAGATTTTTGTGAAGGAGCTTTCACTGTTTTGGGAGTAAAAATATATGCTGGTTGTGTTAACAAGTACTCATTATATAGAAACTACGTTTATATTTTAAGAGTTTAGAGGTCGATACGATGGATAACGCTAATTGCATAATCTGTTTCACTTAGTTATTAGGATTTGTTGTGTAGAATATAAGAGTTAAATCAGACTGTTAATCACGTGTATCATATTTTACATCTATATCCTATGCTTCTTGGCTAATTTTTCCCTGTTTATTTGTCGGTGTTGAAGCAGGATTTCTTTAGGAGTATGTCGTTCTCTATACATATTTAGAAGAAGATATCACGCAACTACATTTTTATTTTACGTTTGTGCATTTGTTATTGAGAATATTTTCTCACCCACAAATTAACAAACTTTAAACTGAATTGCAAAAGGTCCAAGGTTTAATTCTCTGTTATGATATCAGGTCGAGTCAATTAAATGTAGGCTAAACGTCCTCATGCACATCACATCACTTTATATAAATAAAATGTCCTGGCCTGACTGCCTGTTAGGACTTATGAGTCAATACAGGCCACATGTGCCCGATGTGAGGAAGATTTTAAGAAGTCCGTCGGGGAATTAACACATCAAAACGTACATAAATACACCGATATCCTTATTATGAACATTTTTTATATAAGTAGTCTTCTTACAATGGTCGACTAGTGCTTATTTTTTCAGTGATGATTCTAATGAAATTAACGTGGTTTGGAAGTTGGTTGCTGGGGAAGCTGTGAGGCTTAGAGGCATTCTTTGGCTGCCTAATTAGCTTGAATTTGCTACTGTTTGCATAATCAAACCTTTATGTTATTATTGGTTTTCTTTTAGTTCCATATTGTTCATCCCATATCAATGGTTGATTGTCAACATATCAAGGAATATTCGGTTGGCATGGGTTTGTTAAATTTGAGAAAAACCATTATTTAAAAATGTATGGATCATATTTTGTCTTACAGTGCCTAATGCATATGTGAGCTCATGTACTTATAACCAAAGGACCAGACAAAGGCATATGATCATAACACAATATGTTAGACATATTATGATTAGCTATTCTGCCAATGACCACTGCCTCAAGTGATAATGTTTTAGCTTTAGTTGATGCTTGAGGTGTTGGTTTTATAAACTCTACGCACTTTTATCACTAAAATCGCATATATACTAATGATCACTTACATTCAACTTTGTGCTTGTCTACTTGTTCCCTAAATGATAAACAAAACTCATGACAACATGTGTATACCTTAGTCTAATTTATTAATAATGATTTTCTTTGCAGCTATTGGCCTTTGAAACAGTCAAGAACACGTTGGCTCCTAAGATTGGAGAAGCTCCTAAGCTTCCCATTCCTCCTTCACTAATTGCTGGAGCTTGTGCTGGAGTTTGTTCTACTCTGCTCACCTATCCTCTTGAATTGTTAAAAACCAGATTGACTATAGAGGTTAGCTGATTCAAACTGAAATATGTATACTCCATGATCGGAATTAATTTCTTGATATTTCTTTATATAGTGATAGCTTCCTTCAGTCTTTATCATGGATTGTTTGGTTATTAGGTACAATAATCAATCAAGAATCTCATAAATATAAACTTATACGTGGTAATTTTTCCCATAGATTGGCCAAAATTAAGTTATGAGAAAGCAATGATCTTTCTGTATTTGTACACAGAAATCAGGATGGATAAGTAGGTATCATTTCAAATCAGAAACTTCTGTTTTCAGAAATCTAAAATCCTTGAATCCGTATCCCATTTCAAAACATGCATTTTCACTTACGACTTGATTTAGACCCCAATACAGAACTGCAGTGAAAAAAACTGTTTAAATCATGTTGAACTGAGAAATATTAGAATGCACATTTTGAACTATAATTCAAATTTCGTTGTTTTTGTAAATAAAGTAAAGTTAAGCAGGAGTGCAATTTTAGTTTTAGATTTAGTAGGAACTCAAAATTTCAAATATATAAGTTGTTGCTATGTAAAGAAATAAAAATCAAGATAGTATTTGGCTTGAAGTTGTGTCAGTTTTACGTTTTCAATATGTATTCCGTGTAAAAGAAAGAACGGTTGGAACATCCTATTCATGCCTGCAAAGGGTAGGAGGGAAAGAAGATTATTGATTCTTTTTCTTTTTTTCCTCTCGAAAGGCAGAAGACAAGAAAAAGTCATGTTTAATTCTATATTTTAAGACCATTTATCAAATCGACTGTCTCCGTCCCCTTCTTCTCTTCCATGCAGTTTAAAGCATACGTTGTAAACTAAACACAATATGCTTTTTCAAACCGAACACCATCTAAGATTTATTTACACGCTTATATGTAGCTTGATATCCTGCATAGACCAAAAAGTTAACATGCTAGCATATAAAATCATTGATATAATTCAATTTCAATTATGATTCGCAGCTTAAATAAAAGGCAAATTCTATTCAGATCACCAAAATAGCTGAGTTGCCCCCTCCTCTCTCTCCCCCTCCCCCCCCCCCCCCTTTTTTTTTAGTTTAAAATTTCGTTGTACATAAATACCCTTCGCTGAATATTTTTTTTTACACGTTTTCATCAATCACGCAATGCGGGTGTGGAATTGTGGTTCATCCACGCAGTAGGCCTACGAGGTTGATATCATTACCTTGTGGGGCCCTACGAGGTTAGCAACATTACCTCGTAGAGTCCCTACGAGGTAAGCAACATAACCTTGTAGTGACTCTACGAGGTAAAAGGTATTCTGGTCATGCAATTTAAAAAAAAAAAAAAAAAATAGGGGGCAACTCAGCTATTTTGGTGGTCTGAATAGAATTTGTCTAAATAAAATTTCAGTTCTAAGTTTAAAATTTTATGATCTATAATATGAATCCTTGCATCATTGTAGCAGGACTAGGTCTAGCGCAAGGCAAGCAAAACAATAGTCTAGGAAAACTCATTATCCGAAATCCAATATATAAAAGAAGTTTGCAATAGTTTAGCGTGCAAGCAAATATTTAGTAGTTATAATTTCGTATTTTAAATTTAAAATTCAGTTAGATTCATCTTATTATTGGGCGACATAACTGCATATTGAGCAACCCTGATAAAACCGACACTGCTGATTGTAGGATTTATTCCCATCTGTAGATATTTCAAATTTCAAATCTTTTATACTAAAACTCTAATTCCAGAGAGGTGTGTACAGAAACCTAATGCATGCATTCATCAAAATTATACAAGAAGAGGGACCCAATGAGCTATACAGAGGGCTTACCCCAAGTCTAGTAGGAGTCGTACCCTATGCAGCCACCAACTACTACGCCTACGACTCCCTAAGAAAAGCATACAAGAAAGCATTTAAAACAGATGATATAGGCAACATAGCAACCCTTCTAATTGGCGCAGCTGCTGGTGCGATTTCAAGCACAGTAACATATCCCACAGAAGTTGCAAGGAAGCAAATGCAGGTAGGAGCACTTGGAGGAAGACAAGTGTATAAGAACATGCTTCATGCTTTGGTTTCCATTTTTGAGAAGGAAGGCGTTCATGGCCTTTTTAGAGGGCTTGGCCCTAACTGTATGAAGTTGGTTCCAGCTGCGGGGATTTCTTTCATGTGCTATGAAGCCTGTAAAAAGATATTGATTGATAAAGAGGATGATGATGATACGTGATCGGTTTCTCTCTCTCTTTTTTTTTTATTGTAATTGATTTTTTAGAATATTGAGGGTATTGAATTAGCACGTTTATTTTTTATTTTTATTTTTATTTTTTTATTTTTTTGCTAGTATGCAAAGAATTCTTTGTATGTGCTGTCCTTATCATCCATTGTCTGGTTTGATTCCAATATCTAAGAAGTCACAATTTAATTGATAACAAAATTTTGCATGTTTTGTCCTTAGTTAAAATATCAGAGTCCTTGCCAGTTTTATCCGCTCACCCTTCAGTCCCTTTCTTTTTATAAGAGACGAAGGATAATTCTATAACCAAATTTATTGCGTGTGTTTTTTTTTTTTACTCCTGTAATAAAAGCTAATGTTCAGAATTACATTGTTTATTGCTTAAGTAACACTCAATCTTGTATCTTTGCCAGTTGCAATTATGTGCGGAGGTGAATATAAATTCTTCATTATTTGATTAATGATTTTGAATTATATGAATTCTTCATTATTTGATTAATGATTTTGAACTAAAAGATAAGATAGTTTTTACCATTTGGACTATATTTTGATATAAAGAAAAGTTTTCAAAAGAGGTAGAGTATAGTCACCGGTTAAAGGAATGATAACACTTTCATTCGTTCTTTGATTTAATTTGCTTAATTGCTTTAGTATAACATAATCAATTAAATAAGGATGTTTAATCCAAATCTGAACAACTTGTGTTTAGAATCGCACAATTTGACTATAAGTTGTTCAGCTAAAAACACTAGGTTGATTAGGGATACTAATGAAACCAGATAAATTTGATAATCATGTTTTAAGGGTTAAGTTAGGTAATGTTCGAAGGTTAAACAAGTTCAAAATACTGATAAATCTGTATATGCTTAAGAGAGGAACAACCCATCCTTAGTTAATAAATGGTATATCATAATTTACGATTTAGATAAACGTTTAATTGATAATCACCTTATGAATTAAGTTTCATGATTTGAATAAAGGATGTTTGTTAATTAATATCAACTAAGATTTATGAATTTTAAAATCAATTTAGAATCTAGTATGTCATATTGTTTAATTTAGCAGTATTGGAGGACCCGTTGGTATATTTTGGCTATGAATAATTGATTAGTTGGTCGGCTACTGTAGTATCTCTATCTATGATTAGTTGACTAGTTGGTCGGCTAGTGTTGTATTTCTATCTACGAATACTTGATTAGTTAGTCTGCTAATGTAATATCTTTATCTATGAATAGTTGATTAGTTAGTCTGCTAGTGTAGTATCCCTATCTATGAATAGTTGATTAGTTAGTCTGCTTGTGTAGTATCCCTATCTATGAATAGTTAGTCTGCTAATGTAGTATCCCTATCCATGAATAGTTGATTAGTTGGTCGGCTAGTGTAGTATCCCTATCTAAGTATAATACGATCGATTACCTTTTTGGGACTATGAATATTAAATAGTTAAGTAATGATAAAAATCTCTTTTTGTTGTGTATTGGAAAAGAAAAATTAATTTTCTAAGTAAAATAATCAATGGAACTTAAAATAAGAGTTGTCACAGATTAATAACTTTGTTTTGAAGATAAATAAATATAGTAATCTGGTAATTTAATTTACAAAACGGATTTTTAAATATAAAATTTAAAAAGGGTTTTGTTTGAAAATATTTTCAACAACAATAGTATAGAAAGAAATTGTTTTGAGGAAAGTTCGATGGATAAGTCCTGATTTGTTTTATGACATAATCTTCTAAGTGTTTAGCTGATTTTGTTCCTATAGACGGGATAATATACTTAGTGGATTATTGAAATGACCCGAAATTCCCTTACGGGAAAGTCTGGATTGCTTTAAGAACACGACGCATCAGAACACAAACAATAGAACATTTCATCGCTATTACAACAATTACATCAGAGAACAAGAATATATCAGAGTTTGAATAAATATTATACAGTATAAAATAAATATCATAGAATTACAAATTATAAAGTAGCGGAAAATACATCGAAAAACACAACTGAAAGAGATATACGGATACAAAGCTTTTCGATTATAGCTCCAGCTGTAATCCAGGATCCTGGAAAAAAAAAATCTGCAAAAACCAAAACTACTAGCTGCCCGTGTGGAAAATATGGGCATCCAGAGTTTAGGTATAAACAATAAACTCCGAGTCAGTCATGAGACTTGTGTGAGAACTAAAATAGTTATTAACTTTATTTTTAAAGTTGGGTAAATCAAGGGGCCACGCCGTATAACACAGAACGGGTTTACTCCCATGAATACTCTTGATAAAACAGTTTGTAAACAACGCAAAGCTTTTAGAAAAAATGAAGCCATTATAAGACTCAGGTCCCATCACACAATGCAACGCAAGCAGGAGGATAGAGTTTTCCCTTATAATAGCCAAACATGTTTGATACGTTTAAAACAAATCATTTTTGTTATTACTATTAGTGTATAGTGTCAAAACAACTTCAAATATAAATGTATCAATCATAGACGGCATGAGCGCCCCATCCCACTATGTTGTCATATAGGTTTACAACTAAAACCGAAAAGTGTCGTATTGGAAATTGGATTTCCGTAATGAGTCAAGGCAAGGGATGGTCTCCTTACCGATTCGAGTCACCTCTAGCAAGATGACTCAGGATCGCACCCTTAGAAACCCCGGATCCTGCAGGGCTGGTCCACAGTTACTTTAGTGGATTGGTTATTCCTGAACACACGTTTCCCGGTCCTAACTGACATATCCCTGAGCCACCAGGGACTAAATATCTGAGGCGCCTCATTCCATCATCCACATAAGTAAAAATGTCTGGGCTCCATACCATGACACCACTTCTACTTAGAAAGAAACGTCGTGCAGTCCCTACGTTCCCTTATCCCCTTTTTGACGCATACCGAGGTATGAGGCTCGCCAATTAACGCTATACATAAAGCTATGCTGATTAAAGCCGTGCTTTGATCATCATCCACAAGACTATGCTTTTCAACAAAAGCCTTGATCATTTGCATCTCTACACTGACAATTCAAGCTATACGACTGATGTTTATCTATATATAACCTCTAAGCTCGTATGTCTCAGAGAATGGTGTTAAGCAAGAGAATAAATTCTCCGGTACCAAACTGAATTATATTTAATAGAAATCAAACAACACAGAATGAAAGCCAATGTCGGACACACATCCATTTACAAGTCCGTTCTGGGTCTGAACGAAACCGAATGCACCTTATTCCTCGTCCCATATATCCAATACAGGAGAGGTCCTCGCATATCCGGTCGATCTCCAAGTACGTCTGGACGATCACCACTAATTACCTTGTCTTGGGTGTACAACTCAATCAAGACATCAGTAATCATCCAAACTATGTGAAAATCTCCTGTCTTCAACCACCGTCTTCATCGTCGACTTTTAGTCGTCGTATTAATTATTCAGAATGGGTTAAACCCGGTCTTTCCGAATAAATCACGTATTTTATGATCAATAATCAAGTGCTATCAAAACACATCATACACCTCATTCCAATTCAAAATATTCTTTTATTCAAATATTCACATTTCTAGGGAAAGGTTCCCATTAATTTTATCAGAGATAAATTCTTTTAAATTTATTCTTTAATCTTCTTTTGGGTATCAATTTCAAAAGATTTGTATTATCTCTTAACAATTCTAAACCAGATTAAGGTTTATAAACTTGTCGAGTTTATCGAGCTTTATCGAAGTAATCATTTATTTTATTATTCCAATCCCAACCTATTCATCTCATGGAGCAAAACTGGTAGTACTCCGTATCTAACACCCACGGTGTTATCGGTAAATTTAATTACCATTTCACGTTCAAATCTAATTAATGTTTAACTATCGCCTGGAGTAAAACTGGCGGTACTCCATTCTCGGTCATTTCCTAAATTTGAGAAATTAAATTTTCTCATTCCCATTTCAATCTAATTAAAGATTCATTAAAACTCCCCCTTGGTGTCAGTATCAAAAATCATTACTTAATGATTGTTCAATTTTATGGAAATTAATCTCGCCGTTAACTAGGTTAAAGAATCACTATCATTTAAAACAAAGTTCACTATAAACCCAATATCATCTTCCATCAAAATGGAATCTTCACAGAAATCATAACAGTATATAATCGATATAAATTTCTGTATTAGACTAATAATATAAATGGAATAACGGCGAAGCCTTTTAAATTCCATATATAGTAACTGTCTTCCTTTACAAAAGCTCATCTCGATTATTACCAAATTGAATTCCATTCAATTCCAATTTAATATATTAAATTGGAAAACTTTACTTTGGAAAATTTCCATTAAATCTTAATAAGAAGATTTATAAATTCCAAATTATCTCTTCATTGTTAATTGGGTTAAAGAACAAATGTTATTTAAAACACTATTCACGATAAACCCAAAAATCCAATTTCAATTCAATTCCAATTAAACATTAATTAATTGGTAAACTTCTTTAAATCTTAATTAAAAGATTTATTCTTTTCTCATCGGGGTTTAAGAATAGTGTTATTGAAGACACTATTCACGACAACCCCAAAATCCAATTTGATATTAAATACAAGGCTCTGAATAGAAATTATATTGGCTTATATTCAGTACCAAATTCTGAAACCAACAAATATCTTATTGGGAATAACGATATATATATATACACATATATATCTTCCAAATTCCTCAACAATATACGTATTATCACGGAATACAATATCGAAATTTTCCAAAAATTATTTCTATTCCAAATCCATTCCAATTTATTCATTGAAAAATTCTGGTTATTTCAAAACCATTTCAATCAAATTTATTTATTTAAAAACATTGGATTATTATTCTAGTTAATAACTAGTTCTTTTCGACAAAAGTATATTTTTATCTTTTCAAAACTGGAATTTTTCACCCCAAAATCTTTTCAAATCATTAATTATGATTTTACATAATTTTTCCATATGTTTAATAATTTTATTAAGTTTCTTACAGTCGGTTTCCAATATCGGCCAACGAACTGCATTCACAGTGACCCTTTCCGAAATTGATTTGGACATATCTTAGAATCAAACCGTTTGATTTCAAATCTCTTATATTCATTGGAAATCTCTTTTCGATACAAGCCCAACGGTTCCGGCTTTAGGAGAATACAACGGTCGAATCTCCCGTTACGTCCATTTCAAGTTAATGGTCGAAACTCGCGAACGGTCGCTACGCGGCGCGGTCTATTCAAGCCATTAATATATATATATATATATATATATATATATATATATATAATATTTGTTCGATTTTCGTTCAAAACGTATTTATAAATTCATTTTAAAACGATTCCCACTTCTATTTCAATTTTAAATCAAAATTGAATATTCTATATCATTATAATATTAAAATGATAATATTTTCAAAATATCAAATTTTGAAATCACTTTTCGATATTCATTATAAAATGAATAAAATTGACAGAAAATCCCATTCGTGTTAAAATGACATTTAACTACTTAACATGGCTTCACATTTCAATATTTTCGTGTCCATCCAAAACCGGGCATCAAAATCACATGTTGATTCTCTGAATATTATTTCAAAATATTCGTTAATTCTGAATTGGAATCAGACTCAATCAATTACCATATAATTTTAGTTATATAGATTTCATACATCGCATGTATACAACAATAATGATAAACAATCATTAAAAATTCATACAACATTCAGAGTGCATTTCACAACTGTATAAGCTTTAAAATAAATAAATAACTCTTATACAGTTTGTCAAGCCATCGATTGACATACAGCTAAATATTAGGATTAGTGTATGCCAAATATCATCTCAATACCCATGTGGGGTTTTCAAACAACACAGTCAATTTAAATAAATCATCGTTTAATAAATTTAACCAATTCCAATTCGGTTTGAATTATTTTTCTATTTAACCAATTTTCACTGTTTAAATTATAAATGGATATTTATAATTTAATTTCAACTATCACATTAGTGTTAACATTATTTTAATACGTTAAACATTTCAACATCACAAACAACACACAATACAGTCAATTAAATCGTCCATGGTCTGTGGACGAGGGAGGTGAGCTAACAGGCACCGTATACAATTTATAATGATTAAAACCGATAAAAATCTACACTGGCAATTCTATATATTTTTGTACATGAATACAATAACATGATAAAATATAATTTAGTGAGAAGGAGTTCTCACACTGGGTTCCACTCCGTCATTCCTTATTTCTGAATTGTTCTATTTTGATTTAAAATCGCCTCAATTCTAATTTGCTCCAAATCGCTCCTAGTCAGTTCCACTGCGTAGTGCTCGCTGATACGAGCGCAACGAACCCAAGTTTGTCCAATTCTGACGCCGTATGAAAGAGTTACAATACTTTAAAGATTTGTTTACATAATTAATTAAATGATTAACTATATATAAATCTTAATTAATTTTAACCTTAATCCCAGTTTTAAAGTAATCACACGCCCCTCAACCATCTCTTCCCCGTTGCCTCTGTAACCCTGAACCCAAAAATGACGCCAAAGAATCCTCCATCGCTCGACGATCAAGGCCGCAGACCACTGATCCGTGACCCCTACACGACGCGCTGGAACGCCGCCCTCAACCACCCCAGCGTCGTCAATCTCGGCGGCCTCCTACCACCAGAAAACCCCTGCGAACTCGACCTATTTGGATTGAAAATTCTTGCTTTCAGAAAACTAAACACGATCTTGACCGTTGATTCGTAAAGCTCAAAGAGCTTTTCAATTTACCCTTTGGAAATTTCAGGAATTAGTGTAGTGATTAGGAATAAATAGGGGGAGAAAATTAGACGATTTTGGCCATCAATTTGTTTTGAGCGGCGGCGCTGACTTTATGAGGGTAGATTTAGGGTTTTATAACCATATATGTTAATAATTTAATAATATTAAATTCGCACAATAGTTGTTTAACGTTCCGAACTCCAAACGAACCCAATGACTGTCGTCCCTAACGAAATATCCCCATTTCGGACATAACGGAGTATGTTTCGTAGGCCAACTCGACTGTTTCGATCAGTTTTCATCAAAAGTAAAATATAAATTAATATAACGGTCCATATTAAATTTCAACGTACATTTTAATTTACCGGGGCCACATACTGACTCCAAAAATTACAGAAAAATAAATCTAGCTATGTTTTGACGATACAGTCCTAACAAAAATAATTTCATCGAATTTGGAGACCGTTTGAAAAATGGCCTTTTAATTGGTCAACTAAATTCAAGCAGAAATTTCAAACACGTTTAAGTTCATCACGCTCACATATTAATTCCACAAATTATGAAATTTAAAACCTAATAATAGTTTGACATTCTGGATCCAACAAAAGTGGTTTCGTCAAAAACGGAGGTCGTTTGCATTATGGCTATTTTTAAGGGCTATATATATTATATTAAAAATATATATAAATTCCATAGCGACTATTTTAAATTTAAACTGGACATAACTTTCAATTTATACTATGAAATCCGAATTTCTTACATTCGTTAGAAAGATATTATTAAACCGATTCAAATGTTTCTGGTTTTACTGAAATCCGATTTATATTGAATCATATACATTCAGCTGAAATTTAAAATCGAATTTTCAAACTACCGCGCTTTTTCAGGCTCGTTTTGTAATTAAAATAAATTTCTACGTTCTAACTTCGATTTAAATAAATTTTTAGTCATTATTATTTAAAATAAATTATTTTAAATTCTTTAAATCCATTAAAATAGCTAAAATACAAATTTAAAATTGGTTCAGAATTTCCGGGTTGTTACAATCACCCCCACTTAAAAAAAAATCATCCTCGAAAAGGAACCGAGCTAAAAGTTGTTTAACTAACCAACTCAACTTTCATTCTTCAACTTTTCAAATTTTTAAGAATTTTCTAATTTCTAAAAAATTTGGCTAACACCCTAAGTTTTCGAAAAGTTTCGCCATGGCCTCCTTTGTACAGGCGGATCGATAAAACCGCAACTTGCCTCACAGGGCCCTCATCAATCCAAAAGAAAAAGAAAAAGCCAAGCGGCTTGCCAACCAGCTCGTAAAATCATCAAACCCCTATAATACAGTAAATATGTACATATTTGTCGGGCATACAATTTTATTCCTCTTCTTAGCTTCCATGCTATGACCTGTTCAATATATATACATGTGTATGTATGCAATTCCTATCCATTTTCAATTCAGTTCAATAATAAATTCAATTTGGCTTAATTTGTCATTCATGCTCATATTGGTTATATTAATTATCATTCCAATAGTTTTATTAGCTAAACTAATAATCAAACATCACAACCAACAATCAATTAGTTAATTAAATTTTCAAACATATATCTTTCTATATATACTTATCACAAATAATTAATTTTAACTAAGTTTTAGTTCTCACACCTATAGATTGGAAATATATAGAAATCCTGCTTTCGAAACTCGAACATAAGCACTGATGATGCTATAGCGATCATCAGGATCATCTCCGGGCGACTAGAGCGTGATTCTATATCCACCCAGTATATTTGAGACTTTGAATATACGTTCATGACGCGTATATGCAAAATCTTCATATACTTGATAGTCCAAATCAATATAAAATAAAATACTCAGATACGTATAATAAGATAGAATTTTCAAAATTAAATTCATTTTTTAGAAATAGCACTCTTCAAGCTCATTCTAAGGTATTACTAACCCTATCTCTAACGAGTCATTCTTATAGGATATTACTAACGAGTCATTCTTATAGGATATTACTAATCCTATCTCTGATGAATTCTTTTGTTTGGTTCTAATGTGTCTTGTTCTCGTGCTTTGTAAACCAAAGCTCTGATACCAAATCGAAATGACCTGACATTCCCATTATGGGAAAGCCCGGATTGCTTTGAGAACACGACGCATCCGAACACAAAAAATAGAACATTTCATCGCTATTACAACAATTACATCAAAGTACAAGAATATATCAGAGTATGAATAATATTAACAGTAGAAAATAAATATCAGAAAATTGCAAATTACAAAGCAGCGGAAAATACATCAAATAACACAACTGAAAGAGATATACAGTTACAAAGCTTTTCGAATATAGCTCCAGTTGTAATCTAGGATCCTGGAAAAAGAAATATCTGTGAAAACGAAAACTACTAGGTTCCCGTGTGGGAAATATGGGCACCCAGAGTTTAGGTATAAACAATAAACTCCGTGTCAGTCATGGGACTGGTGTGAGAACTAAAACAGTTATTAACTTTATTTTTAAAGTTGGGTAAATCAAGGGACCATGCCGTATAACATGGAACGGGTTTACTCCCATGAATACTCTAGATAAAACAGTTTGTAAACAATGCAATGCTTTTTGAAAAAATGAAGCTATTATAAGACTCAGGTCCCATCACACAAGGCAACGCAAGCCGGAGGATAGAGTCTTCCCTTATAATTGCGAAACATGCTTGGTATGTTTAAAACAAACCATTTTTGTTATTATTATTAGTGTATAGTGTCAAAACAACTTCAAATATAAATGTATCAATCATAGACGGCATGAGCGCCCCATCCCACTATGTCGCCATATAGGTTTACAACTAAAACCAAAAAGTGTCGTATTGGAAATTGGATTTCCATCATGAGTCAAGGCAAGGGATGGTCCCCTTACCGATTCGAGTCACCTCTAGCAAGACGACTCAGGATCGCACCCTTAGCAACCCTGGATCCTGTAGGACAGGTCCACACTTACTATAGTGGATTGGTTATTCCTGAACACACGTTTCCCGGTCCTAGCGGACCTATCTCAGAGCCACTAGGGAATACCTGAGTCGTCTCATTCCATCATCCACATAAGTAAAAATGTCTAGGCTCCATACCATGACACCACTTCTAGCTAGAAAGAAAAGTCGTGCACTCCCTACGTTCCCTTATCCCATTTTTGATGCATACCAAGGTGTGAGGCTCGCAAATTAATGTTATGCACAAAGCTATGTTAATTAAAGCCATGCTTTGATCATCATCCACAAGACTCTGCTTTCCAACAGAAGCCTTGATCATTTGCATCTCAGCATGCCACACTGACAATTCACGCTATACGACTGATGTCTATCAATATATAACCTTTAAGCTCGTATGTCCCAAAGAAGGGTGTTAAGCAAGAGAATAAATTCTCCGCCACCAAACAGATATATATTTAATAAAAATCAATCAACACAGAATGAAATCCAATGTCAGACACACATCCATTTACAAGTCCGTTCTGGGTCTAAACGAAAACGGAGGCACCTTATTCCTCGTCCCATATGTCCAATACAGCAGAGAGGTCCTCGCACATCCGGTCTATCTCCAAGTACGTCTGGACGATCACCACTTGTTACCTTGTCTTGGGTGTACAGCCCAATCGAGACATCAGTAATCATCCAAATGATGTGAAGATCTTTGGTCTTCAACCACCGTCTTCATCATCGACTTTTAGTCGTCGTATTAATTATTCAGAATGGGTTAATCCCAGTCTTTCCGAATAACTCGTGTATTTTATAATCAATAATCAAGTGCTATCAAAACACATCATACGCCTCATTCCAATTTAGAATACTCTTTTATTCAAATATTCACATTTCTAGGGAAAGGTTCCCATTAATTTTATCAAAGATAAATTCTTTTAAATTTATTCTTTAATCTTCTTTTGAATATCAATTTCAAAAGATTTGTATTATCACTTAACAATTCTAAACCAAATTAAGGTTTATAAACTGGTCAGGGTTATTGAGCTTTACCGAAGTAATCATTTATTTTATTATTCCAATCCCAACCTATTCGTCCGTTGGAGCAAAACAGATAGTACTCCATATCTAACACCCACGGTGTTATCGGTAAATTTAATTACTATTTCACGTTCAAATCTAATTAAAGATTTAACTTTCGCCTGGAGTAAAACTGACGGTACTCCATTCTCGATCATTTCCTGAATTTGAGAAATTAAATTATCTCATTACCATTTCAATCTAATTAAAGATTCATTGAAACTCTCATTTGGTTTCAATATAAAATGTAACACCCCGTGTATTCTATAACTGTGGAATTAACAAATTAAAGTATAATTAATTTGAAATCAAAGAACTAAGGGAAACGGGATACGCCATTGCGTTCGTCTCGGAAAAATACGCGAAATAGAGTCCGAGTTTTCGAAAAACGGAGTCCGTATGAAGAAGATATAGCCTCCGGAAGATTCTGAATCAAGTTTAAAATTAAAACCGGGCCCAATTGGCCAAGGCGGGAAAACTCCCGCCTAAGACACCCAGGTCGACTGGGCTGTCGACCTGGTCTAACCAGGTCGACAGGGCTGTCGACAGGGCTGTCGACCTGGTCCAGACCCAGGTCGAACCCAGTCCACCCTGGCTGGCCTACTCTATGTTGGTCGATCTTCTGCAGTCTGCTTTGTCATTAGGGCTAGGTGGCAGGCTCTAATTGGTCTCTCCTTAGGATGAAAGGCTACGATCAATCCAAGCGACATCAATGGTCCTAATCAGTTCATAACCCCTATGAAAATGACCCTGGACTCTACCTAGGTTTCCTACACAATTCTCTTGCCTCTATTGCTCTCTTCTTCTAATTAAAAATAAAAAATGGCGTCTCTGCTCTGCTGGAACTAAAACTAGAAGATAATCAACATCAGCCTAAGCAACTCAATTCAAACTAGAGATTAAAGTTTCTGCAAAGATTCTACAACAAGTTAAAGTTCTTTCTTTAATCCAATCAAGGCAAGTACAGTTATTCTCCGCTATAAACGTTAATTATAATTTTGATATGCATTTAAATCTGAGTTTGAGGTTGTATTCTCTTCTGTTAGATCTGTTTTCTGTGACTGTTCTATATTCCTTTCTTCTTTTCTGTTTCTATAGCCAGGCTACCACGAGCCTGTGCCCAATCTCATAAAGAGATTAACGTATGAACGCAAATTTTGGGACAATTAATGAATGATGCGAAATGACAAGACTGAATCGAACATATGACTTTAGGTCTGAGGCATAAAATATATTGGACATATGCATAAATTTGACTATGAATATATAATTTATGCATGTTGTATGCATAGTTATGTTGTAATTTAGATACTGTAATTAATTAGAAAAGATGAGCATATGTTATAAACTAGTTTTAGACCTATGCATATTCTGTGATAAAAGAAGAAGAGGAACCTTACATATGATTTGAGACTTTGGACAAGATGCATATAAAAGTCAAGATTGGATTTTTAGAAGATATGATTTAAAGATTTAGATTTTTGGGTATAGTGATTCATGACTTAAAAAGAAGAAGATATGGAAGCTTAGGTGTAAAAGATTTGCATTAATTAGGATATCTATTATTGTGATTACACCTAAATAGGGATTTTTGGATATATGGCATGCATTGAAATTAATGGTTATATTTGGTATAATTTATATGTGAATCTGCTGTAAGATGCTAGTTTAACAAAAATTGGAACATATGTTATATGGCAAATTATGTCCATATTCTGTGCTATGTAACTTTATGCAAACATGGAGTATATGTTGTGAATCATGACAATTATGTAAGCATATGAATTTAGGCCAATTTATGATTGGGCAAGGCATGTAAATAGAACTTTCAGAAATATTAAATTTGCTAAATCTGCTAATTTGCCAAGTTGCCTAAACTTCTAGTTTTGTTATATTGCCTAGACTGCTAATTAGATTGAAATGCCTAATCTGTTAAATTTGTCGGTTGAAATGCCTAACCTGTTATATGCCAAAATCTGCTAAGTTGCTAAATTTGTTAAATCCGTTATGTCATATAAAATCTGTTATCTGCTATGTTGATATAATCATCCTGTTATTGATATAATCTGAATTGGCATATATATTGGACGTGCGCATAAACGGTAAATTGTTAATTAATTGGCCGCAAAGATAAACATGGCTAACTAGAGGTTAGAATGAGTTTGCGGCGTAAATCTGCCCGGAACCGCCCGGCACATCCAGTGGCCGCAAACAATAGGTTCTAATGTGAGAAGTTAGTCATAACATGCGTAAGACACGAGGTTAGGTCTGGCTTGTGGCAGAAGTCTGCCCGGAACCGCCCGTCATATCCAGCGGCCACAAGCTACCGACCTAATGTGAGAGGTCTGTGCATTAATAATTAATTAATGCAAATCTAAGATAAGAATGACGTCTAAAACGTATTGGGGAAAAATAGGGTTAAACCAAAGGGATTAATAGATGTAGTAAAACCCGTCCATGAATCTGTAGGCCCAATACAAAGTTAGACAAATCTGAAAAATCTGTACATCTGATCCGTTAGTCTGAAAACTTGTTAACTTAATTTGTGAATTAGTAAATCTGAATTCTGTATGTCTGAACTTGTAAACAAGTTAATCTGAAATCTGTTAGTCTGGGGACACAAGGTTAGGAGGGGAATTACTTGTGTCATCTGTTGTTTGGGACCCATATTAGTCAGTAACCCTTTCTGGTATCAAAACTTTGACCCAACAGTAAGTAGGGTCCGGGCACGCTTACTGAACTAATTATAAGTGGTTCATTCTGATAATGGCGAGGGGTGTTGATGGTGCGTTCCAACCGGGTCATGTGCGTGCATGGATCCCGGTCTGCCTCTGAGGATGTAAGACGCCGTGACATCTGTAAATAGGTCTGTGCCAATTGGTTGTCACTTTAAGGAGTGATACACCCTACTGTGGGGCCGACACAGGATATTTATGTATTAGGGAGCCGATCGCTTGGGGTAGGGTTTTAGGGTACGCTTAGTTCTGTCTGTTTCTGTTGGTACCGTCTGTTTCTGTTGGGTGGTAACACCTGTCTGTTTCTGTGTGGTACCGTCTGTTCGGGTGGTAAAGGCCCATTACTAGTGTACACCTAATTCCACATTCTGATTCCATATGGATAAATCTGTTTCTTCTTCTGTCTGTTTCTTATCGGGTAGTAAAGGCCCATTATTAGCATTCTGTTTCTGTTAAAGTATTCTGTACCCGTTCCTGCTTCAATTTAGACATTAGGGTGACACCTAATTCTGCTATGCTAGTATGAGTGCAGAGAAGGGTAAAACAATAGTTTATATCATTCTGTTTTTTTTCTGTTATATCTGCTACACCTGTTATAGTTATCTCACATCCAGTTTTATGTTCATATCATATTATTATTATCTGTTCATATGCTGAAAGTCACTGGACTTGCCAGACTTTTTGTCTGACCCTTGTTGTTTCGCCTCCTTTCTTCCGTTTCCCCCCAGGTTATCCAAGGAGGGAAATACTTTAGCTTGATCCGGATTTCTCTTTGCTTGAAGTGCTCAAAGTATGGCTTGGCTCTGTATAGCTTCCGTTCCATGGGGATTATGATTTTAAACTATGCATTTTGAAGGCTTTTGCACAAGACTAATATTTTGTACTTGAATTCTGAAATTGAAAGGATGTAACCATATTAATTTTCTGTTTCCGCTGTAATAAAGTTAAAATTTTTCAAGTACTGTTTTATCTGTCTTGTAAGTTTCTGTTCTGTTTACTAAAATGCTCCACCAAAGTTAAGGCATTCCCTTTGTGAGTGACCTTAACGGAGGTGGGGTGTTACACTTGGTATCAGAGCTGAAGGTTACCAGATTTGATAAAAAGTTTTGAAAACTATTTTCAAAAAGGATTTAAAAAGGAAGTATTTTCAAAAGTAAAGCTTATTTTGAAAAAAAAAAAACATGATCCCCAAGAGCCATATATCTTTCTTTCGGTCCTTTTTGTATTGAATCTTTCCTTTTTCGTTCCAGCATGTCTGAAGCATCTGAGATACCAGAGGGTGTTCATGTACCCGGTTGGTTTCGTCAATATCTTGAGGCTAGGACCGCCGCTGCAGGTCCAGCAAATGATCCCCCTCCTCCACCCCCTCCTCGTGCTATTGCTTTCTCAAAAATCTGTAGAGGTTTTAGGGCCATGGGTGGGAAGGATTTCAAAGGAACTGAATCATTCGTAGAAGCAAGGAATTGGCTCAAAGAAACTGAGGATCTGTTCGTTATCTTCGAGGTGGACGATAGGCAGAAGGTACAGTTGGCAGTATGGCTGCTCAAAGACGAAGCTTCCTACTGGTGGGAAGTCACTAACGCCGAGAGGCCGGTTGAGACATGGATGGATTTCAGAACAAGGTTTGAGACAAAATTCCTCTCGCAAGCTGAACGAAGTTTACAATTGGAAAAGTTCTTGTCTCTTAAGCAAGGAAGTATGACGGTCAAGGAATACGTCAACCAGTTCAACCAACTAGCTAGGTTCGGATTGGATTTAGTTAACACTCAGCATAAAAAGGCTCTTCGCTTTGTTAAAGGATTGAACGAGCCACTGCACAGCCTAGCCATGACCCATGTACCCATGGGAGCGACTTACGAGAGATTGGTGGACATGGCACTACTGCACGAGGAAGACAAGGGCCCAAAAGAGACAAAGAAGGAAGAACCACAGAATAAGAAAACGGGGCCCAAAAAGGAAACACAAAGGAAGGATGAGAAGACTGAAGATAAGAAGGGGAAAAAGTGCTTTACTTGTGGAAGCTCGACTCATCTGAACAAGGATTGCAGAAAAAGGAAGGGCGCTTGCTTCAACTGTGGGGAGATGGGACACTTCACTAGGGACTGCCCGAAGAGACGAGGACAAGGAGGGCAGGCGAATAATCTTGAGGCTAGTGGCTAGGATAGAAATAGGGAAATTTCTATAGTAGGTTTAATTTCTTTATCTGATTATGGAGTTAAGACTTTTTCTGATTCTGGTATTTTGATTTTGTAATCGATACTCTGCACTTTAATGCTAGTATTGTTTCTGAATTCCGCTATAGACTCAGACCCATAAGGGTTATGGATCATCTGTTTGAGATTGGGGTTTGAGGGATATCTGTGTTAGGCGTCAAGTATGACGCATACATTCTGAGTTTTCGTAGGGTATGATTTTATCATGCTTAGCTTCCTAAGGATCATTAGGGAACCTGATCTGTATCAGTAGTCTGTAAATATCTGAATAATTCTGATTTCCAGTTTTGACATTGTCTAAAGAAGGTAATCCTCTGAGTGTCAATCTGATATTGATTTCGGTCTTTGGGGTTGATACTTAGGGGAATTATTTTCTCAACCAATGTCTAATGGGAACCAAGTCTTCGTTCTATCTGTACTCGCTTCCATCATTCGACTGTATCCTATCGATCGAATATTTGAACTTTAGGTAGAAACTAATGGGTGTAAACATGTGTTTGAGACATGTTATGTTTGATGGTTGCAAGTGGATGCAAGTGGTTGCTAGTGGTTGCCCGTGGATGCATATACACACACTAGGCACTAGATCGGCTCGAAAACACTCTCATACTGCATATGGATGGGTGAGCATTTTTCAATTCTTGTGGATGCAAAATGGTTGATTCAGCACATGGATGTTGCATTTGAGTGAATGATTGTGCACTCATATAGAAATAATATATATCATCAGAATTCTATTGCATACATGTTGGACTCATGGCACTGACATAATTCGCATTAAGGAGGTCAACTGAATCAGTAGACCGCCTGATCTTTGCATTAGATAAGGAACATATACACACACTTTTGCATATGTTCATACAACATAAGAAGTTTTCTAAGGACAATGGATGCTTGTGGATGATGGTTGAGTAGATGGATGATTGGATGGTAGGACACACTCTCCTTAACTTGAAGATTTCGGGGACGAAATCCTTTTAAGTGGGGGAGAATGTAACACCCCGTGTATTCTATAACTGTGGAATTAACAAATTAAAGTATAATTAATTTGAAGTCAAAGAACTAAGGGAAACGGGATACGCCATTGCGTTCGTCTCGGAAAAATACGCGAAATAGAGTCCGAATTTTCGAAAAACGGAGTCCGTATGAAGAAGATATAGCCTCCGGAAGTTTCTGAATCAAGTTTAAAATTAAAACCGGGCCCAATTGGCCAAGGCGGGAAAAATCCCGCCTAAGACACCCAGGTCGACTGGGCTGTCGACCTGGTCTAACCAGGTCGACAGGGCTGTCGACAGGGCTGTCGACAGGGCTGTCGACCTGGTCCAGACCCAGGTCAAACCCGGTCCACCCTGGCTGGCCTACTCTATGTTGGTCGATCTTCTGCAGTCTGCTTTGTCATTAGGGCTAGGTGGCAGGCTCTAATTGGTCTCTCCTTAGGATGAAAGGCTACGATCAATCCAAGCGACATCAATGGTCCTAATCAGTTCATAACCCCTATAAAAATGACCCTGGACTCTACCTAGGTTTCCTACACAATTCTCTAGCCTCCATTGCTCTCTTCTTCTAATTAAAAATAAAAAATGGCGTCTCTGCTCTGCTGGAACTAAAACTAGAAGATAATCAACATCAGCCTAAGCAACTCAATTCAAACTAGAGATTAAAGTTTCTGCAAAGATTCTACAACAAGTTAAAGTTCTTTCTTTAATCCAATCAAGGCAAGTACAGTTATTCTCCGCTATAAACGTTAATTATAATTTTGATATGCATTTAAATCTGAGTTTGAGGTTGTATTCTCTTCTGTTAGATCTGTTTTCTGTGACTGTTCTATATTCCTTTCTTCTTTTCTGTTTCTATAGCCAGGCTACCACGAGCCTGTGCCCAATCTCATAAAGAGATTAACGTATGAACGCAAATTTTGGGACAATTAATGAATGATGCGAAATGACAAGACTGAATCGAACATATGACTTTAGGTCTGAGGCATAAAATATATTGGACATATGCATAAATTTGACTATGAATATATAATTTATGCATGTTGTATGCATAGTTATGTTGTAATTTAGATACTGTAATTAATTAGAAAAGATGAGCATATGTTATAAACTAGTTTTAGACCTATGCATATTCTGTGATAAAAGAAGAAGAGGAACCTTACATATGATTTGAGACTTTGGACAAGATGCATATAAAAGTCAAGATTGGATTTTTAGAAGATATGATTTAAAGATTTAGATTTTTGGGTATAGTGATTCATGACTTAAAAAGAAGAAGATATGGAAGCTTAGGTGTAAAAGATTTGCATTAATTAGGATATCTATTATTGTGATTACACCTAAATAGGGATTTTTGGATATATGGCATGCATTGAAATTAATGGTTATATTTGGTATAATTTATATGTGAATCTGCTGTAAGATGCTAGTTTAACAAAAATTGGAACATATGTTATATGGCAAATTATGTCCATATTCTGTGCTATGTAACTTTATGCAAACATGGAGTATATGTTGTGAATCATGACAATTATGTAAGCATATGAATTTAGGCCAATTTATGATTGGGCAAGGCATGTAAATAGAACTTTTAGAACTATTAAATTTGCTAAATCTGCTAATTTGCCAAGTTGCCTAAACTGCTAGTTTTGTTATATTGCCTAGACTGCTAATTAGATTGAAATGCCTAATCTGTTAAATTTGTCGGTTGAAATGCCTAACCTGTTATATGCCAAAATCTGCTAAGTTGCTAAATTTGTTAAATCCGTTATGTCATATAAAATCTGTTATCTGCTATGTTGATATAATCATCCTGTTATTGATATAATCTGAATTGGCATATATATTGGACGTGCGCATAAACGGTAAATTGTTAATTAATTGGCCGCAAAGATAAACATGGCTAACTCGAGGTTAGAATGAGTTTGCGGCGTAAATCTGCCCGGAACCGCCCGGCACATCCAGTGGCCGCAAACAATAGGTTCTAATGTGAGAAGTTAGTCATAACATGCGTAAGACACGAGGTTAGGTCTGGCTTGTGGCAGAAGTCTGCCCGGAACCGCCCGGCATATCCAGCGGCCACAAGCTACCGACCTAATGTGAGAGGTCTGTGCATTAATAATTAATTAATGCAAATCTAAGATAAGAATGACGTCTAAAACGTATTGGGGAAAAATAGGGTTAAACCAAAGGGATTAATAGATGTAGTAAAACCCGTCCATGAATCTGTAGGCCCAATACAAAGTTAGACAAATCTGAAAAATCTGTACATCTGATCCGTTAGTCTGAAAACTTGTTAACTTAATTTGTGAATTAGTAAATCTGAATTCTGTATGTCTGAACTTGTAAACAAGTTAATCTGAAATCTGTTAGTCTGGGGACACAAGGTTAGGAGGGGAATTACTTGTGTCATCTGTTGTTTGGGACCCATATTAGTCAGTAACCCTTTCTGGTATCAAAACTTTGACCCAACAGTAAGTAGGGTCCGGGCACGCTTACTGAACTAATTATAAGTGGTTCATTCTGATAATGGCGAGGGGTGTTGATGGTGCGTTCCAACCGGGTCATGTGCGTGCATGGATCCCGGTCTGCCTCTGAGGATGTAAGACGCCGTGACATCTGTAAATAGGTCTGTGCCAATTGGTTGTCACTTTAGGGAGTGATACACCCTACTGTGGGGCCGACACAGGATATTTATGTATTAGGGAGCCGATCGCTTGGGGTAGGGTTTTAGGGTACGCTTAGTTCTGTCTGTTTCTGTTGGTACCGTCTGTTTCTGTTGGGTGGTAACACCTGTCTGTTTCTGTGTGGTACCGTCTGTTCGGGTGGTAAAGGCCCATTACTAGTGTACACCTAATTCCACATTCTGTTTCCATATGGATAAATCTGTTTCTTCTTCTGTCTGTTTCTTATCGGGTAGTAAAGGCCCATTATTAGCATTCTGTTTCTGTTAAAGTATTCTGTACCCGTTCCTGCTTCAATTTAGACATTAGGGTGACACCTAATTCTGCTATGCTAGTATGAGTGCAGAGAAGGGTAAAACAATAGTTTATATCATTCTGTTTTTTTTCTGTTATATCTGCTACACCTGTTATAGTTATCTCACATCCAGTTTTATGTTCATATCATATTATTATTATCTGTTCATATGCTGAAAGTCACTGGACTTGCCAGACTTTTTATCTGACCCTTGTTGTTTCGCCTCCTTTCTTCCGTTTCCCCCCCAGGTTATCCAAGGAGGGAAATACTTTAGCTTGATCCGGATTTCTCTTTGCTTGAAGTGCTCAAAGTATGGCTTGGCTCTGTATAGCTTCTGTTCCATGGGGATTATGATTTTAAACTATGCATTTTGAAGGCTTTTGTACAAGACTGATATTTTGTACTTGAATTTTGAAATTGAAAGGATGTAACCATATTAATTTTCTGTTTCCGCTGTAATAAAGTTAAAAATTTTCAAGTACTGTTTTATCTGTCTTGTAAGTTTCTGTTCTGTTTACTAAAATGCTCCACCAAAGTTAAGGCATTCCCTTTGTGAGTGACCTTAACGGAGGTGGGGTGTTACATAAAAAATCATTACTTAATGCTTATTCAATTTTATGGAAATTAGTCCCGTCGTTAATTGGGTTAAATAATCAATGTCATTTAAAATAAAGTTCACTATAAACCCAAAATTATCTTCCATCAAAATGGAATCTTCACAGAAATCATAACAGTATATAATCGATATAAATTTCCGTATCAGACTAATAATATAAATGGAATAACGACGAAGCCTTTTAAATTCCATATATAGTAACGATCTTCCTTTACAAAAGCTCATCTCGATTATTACCAAATCGAATTCCATTCAATTCCAATTTAATATATTAAATTAGAAAACTTTACTTTGGAAAATTTCCATTAAATATTAATAAAAAGATTTATAAATTCCAAATCATCTCTCCACCGTTAATTGGGTTAAAGAACAAATGTTATTTAAAACACCATTCACGATAAACCCAAAAATCCAATTTCAATTCAATTCCAATTTAATATTAATTAATTGGTAAACTTCTCTAAATCTTGATTAAAAGATTTATTCTTTTCTCATCGGGGTTTTAGAATAGTGTTATTGAAGGCACCATTCACGACAACCCCAAAATCCAATTAGATATTAAATATAAGGCTCTAAATAGAACTTATATAGGCTTATATTCAATATTAAATTTTGAAATCAACAAATATCCTATTGGGAATAACGATATGCATCTTCCAAATTCCTCAACAATATCTGTATAATCACGGAATCCAATATCGAAATATTTCAAAAATTATTTCTATTCCAAATCCATTCCAATTTATTCATTGGAAAATTCGGGTTATTTCAAAACCATTTCAATCCAATTTATTTATTTAAAAACATTAGATTATTACTCTAGTTAATAACTAGTTCATTTCCGATATCGGCTACCGAACTGCATTCACAACGACCTTTTCCGATATTGATTTAGACATATCTTAAAATCTAACCTTTAGATTTCAAATCTCTTATATTCATTGGAAAGCTCTTTTTGATACTAACCCAAGGTTTTGGTTTTAGGAGTATCTGACGGTCGAACCTGCCGTTACATCCATTTGAAGTTAATGGTTGAAATTCGCGAACAGTTGATGCGCGGCGCGCTCTATTCAAGCCATTAATATATATATATATATATATATATATATAATATTTCGTCGATTTCCGCTCAAAACGTATTTATAAAATATTTATAAATTCATTTTAAAATGATTCCCGCTTCTATTTCAATTTTAAATCAAAATTGAATATTCTATATCATTATAATATTAAATTGATAATATTTTCAAAATATCAGATTTTGAAATCACTTTTCAATATTCATTATAAAATGGATAAAGTCGACAGAAAATCCCATTCGTGTTAAAATGGCGTTTAACTACTTAACCCGGCTTCACATTTCAATATTTTCATGTCCATCCAAAATCGGACATCAAAATCACATTTTGATTATTCTCTGAATATTATCTTAAAATATTCATTAATTCTGAAATGGAATCAGACTCAATCAATTACCATATAAATTTAGTTATATGGATTTCATACATCGCATGTATACAATAATAATGATAAACAGTCATTAAAAATTCATACAATATCCAGAGTGCATTTCAAAACTGTATAAGCTTTAAAATAAATAAATAATGCTTATATAATTTGTCAACCCATCGATTCACATATAACTAAATATTGGGATTGGTGTATGCCAAATATCATCCCAATATGCGTGTGGGGTTTTTAAACAATACAGTCAATTTAAATAAATCATTGGTTAATAAACTTAACTAATTCCAATTCGGTTTGAGTTATTTTTCTATTTAACCAATTTTCATTGTTTAAATTATAAATAAATGTTTATAATTTAATTTCAACTATCACATTAATGTTAACATCATTTTTAATACGTTAAACATTTCAACATCACATACAACACACAATATAGTCAATTAAATCGTCCGTGGTCTGTGGACGAGGGAGATGAGCTAACAGGCACCGTATACAATTTATAATGATTAAAACTGATAAAAATCTACACTGGCAATTCTATATATTTTTATACATGAATGCAATAACATGATAAAATATAATTTAGTGAGAAGGAGTTCTCACATTGGGTTCCACTCCATTGTTCCTTATTTCTGAATTGTTCTATTTTGATTTAAAATCGCCTCAATTCTAATTTGCTCCAAATCGCTTCTAGTCAGTTCCATTGCGTAGTGCTCGCTGATACGAGCGCAGTGAACCCAAGTTTGTTGAATTCTGACGCCATGTGAAAGAGTTAACTTTAAAGATTTGTTTACATAATTAATTAAATAATTAACTATATATAAATCTTAGTTAATTTTAACCTTAATCCCGGTTTTACTGTAATCACACGCCCCTCAACTATCTCTTCTCCGATGCCTTTGTAACCCTTAACCCAAAAATGATGCCAAAGAACCCTGCGTCACTCGATGATCAAGGCCGCCGACCACTGATCCGTGACCTCTACACAACGCGCTGGAGCACCGCCCTCAACCATTGTAACACCCCACCTCCGCTAGGGTCACTCACAAAGGGAATGCACTAGTTTTGGTGGAGTATTATCTAGGTAAACATGCACAGAGATATCACAAGGCAGAACATAAATAAAGCAGCGGTAGAAATTAAAAACCAACTATTTATTACTTTTCAAGAAAGAGTCAAAAACCTCATATATCCAAGGTACAAATTATTCCATTACATCAAGTTTCAAAGAAGCATAAACTTAAGATAACAAAAAGTAAAATATTCCCCATAAATAGCAGAAGCAGCCATAGCATAGCTCAAGACCAAACCGTACATGAGCTGTCAGAAAGCAAGCCAAATCCAAGCTAAGAGTTAGTGTTTCCTCCCTGAGAACCTGGTGGGGGGGGGGGGGGGGACGAAAGAAAAAGAGGCGAAAGAAAAAGGGTCATTCATAAAGACTGGTAAGCCCTAGTGACTTTCAGTATGAAAACTAGTAAAGGTAACATGATATGTGAAAACTGGAATTAAACATAAGGGTGATAACAGAACTGGTAGGATAATTAAGATAACAAGGTAAGTCAAGACTAGCATCGCATGTTCAAGGTTCGCTGCACCAACTGTACTAGTATTCTAACCCATGTCAAGTATTAACCATGAAATGATCCCTTGGCCCAGTGTCATGAAGTGACCCATTACGGGGTCCTACGGTACAATCTACTAATCGATCGGCTCCCTACAAGTCCTAGCTCGTCATGTGTGTGTCTGATACGGCCCTATCCTAAAATGTAGTTACCAGTGCTAGGTCCACCATAGGGTGTATCAAGTCCTATGGTGCCAACCACCGACACGAATCAAGCACGCACAGTGTAAATCTACGGGTGCCCAATGCCTGCTTTTTCAACTTCGGACTACGTGCACGACCATAGCCCTCCTGAACCTACAATGGAGCACCTACTCAACCGTCGTTCTGGTCGCTTACAATCAGCCCAGTAATCGTGCCCCACCTTGCCTAGTCCCAGGGTATCGTGATACATCTAAGTGGGTTACTGCTGAAAAGGACCGCGTAACTAGGGTTTCTAATGGGTTAAGTGTTGTCATTCAAATTCGTGACTTAACCCTATCCAGATCATGTATCAAGTTGGTTAAGTGTGTTCAAGCAGTTCATGACTTAACCCTATCAAATCATCATGTCAAGTTGGTTAAGTATATTCAAGTGGTTCATGACTTAACCCTATCATGTGGCATTAATTCATTAGTGCGCGCCAACCTCTCACATTAGACTAACTGTTGTGGTTACTGGATTTGCCGGGTGGTTCCGGGCAGATTTACACCACAACATAGTCTAACCTCGGGTTTTTACGTGCGATATGACCAACTAACCACATTGGATCCTATTGTTTGCAGCCACTGGATTTGCCGGGAGGTTCCGGGCAGATTTACACTGCAAACTCAACACAACCTCGAGTTGGTCATTTTCAAGTTTTACCTAATTGTCATGCCCACATTCAAGTTTTCATGTCTAGATTCATGTCCAATTTTCAGGTCATGTTTCGTGTCAAATCGTGTCAAGTTCATGTCCATATTCAGGTTCAAGTCATAACAACGTTCTTGTTCAAGTTTAAAGCTAATTCATGTTCTACCTAGTCTACCCAAATCGTATTCCCATCGCACGTAAGCTCGAATCGATACAAATAAATCTAATTAGGGAATAACATAAAAAGGAACGGGTGTAAGGTGGCAAAAGTGATTACTAGCATGGCATAGTATGACTTGAAATAAAAGATTACAACATTACTGGCATATGGAATATTGGCCTCAAACATAAGGATTCCAATTCTAGCAAAATAAGGTACTAGTCAAGATAACAGTTGTCATAAGGTGATAGTATAGTCATGGTAACGACTGTCATAAGGTGGTAGTATAGTCATTGTAACGATTGACATAAAGTGATAGTCATAAACTTATGACTAATAGCAGATTCAACATGATAATATGAGGGGTTTCTCTTTTTGATTTACAACATGAATAGGCCCCAAATCAATGTCATAATAATATCCAAGAGTCAAGATCCAAGATGAACAAGAATGGATGTAAAACAGTCATCATACATAGGTCTAATTTCAATTTACAACATATCCATATTACATTTACAATTTAAATCTGAAAATAACTGGGGCGTACAGATCGTGGTTTGAGAATTAGAAAAAGAGGGTCGATGTTGAATCTTTATATGCTTAGTCAAGTCCTAATAGAAATCCCCAAATATACAATTCCCTTAACGCAGTCTCAACGTAGAAGAAGCAGTCCCTCTCTCAAACTTTTCAACCAGAATTAGAGCAGCATAAAGTCAGAAAGAATTTTGTGTAGAGAGACTGGTGTTAGGGGTTGTATTTATAGGGTCAGGTCAACGAATGTGGACAGAAATGAGGCCAAATACATCAAAGTGAATCCAGCTTCAGAAATGGGCTCGGGCACCAGGTCGACCCCCAGGTCGACACTATGGTCGACCTAGTCCTGGGTAGGTCGACTACATAGTCGACCCCCAGGTCGACCTGGTCCTGGGTGGGAAATTTCTCACCCGGTCCATTCTGAGGTTTGAAATTCGAATTTTGGATTCGAATTGAACTGTTTTTGAACTTGAAAACTTCTGAAAACTTCGAATGGTCATTACTTGGTCATACAGACTCCGATTTTCTAAAACTCGGATCGTTTCCAAGCAGAATTTCGAGACGAATGCAATGGCACAACCCATTTCCCTTGATTCTTATTTTAAAAATTAATTCTGCCTTGATTTATGGTTATTACACGTTATAAAAACACGGGTTGTTACATTCTTCCCCCTTAAAGGATTTCGTCCTCGAAATCTCTAAGTTAGGGAGGATGTGTCCTACCATCCAATCATCCATCTACTCAAAGCATCATCCACAGGCAACCGTTGTCCTTAAGAGATTTCTAGTACTGTATGATCATATGCAGAAAGTGTGTGTATATGTACCTATCTAATGCAAAAGATCAGGCGGTTACTGATTCAGTAAACCTCCTTAATGCAAAATATGCTAGTGTCATGAATCCAACATGTATGCAAATTCCTTGCATAGTTCCTAATCTCTACATGAGTGCACAAACATTCATCCGTATGCAACATCCAAGTGATAGCATAACAAGTTCCATCCATGTATAAGTATAAGCACTCATGCATATGCAACATGAAAATGTGACTGAGCCGATCTAGTGCCTAATGTGTGTCATGCATCCACTAGCAACCACTTGCAACCATTTGCAAACATCAACCATAACATGTTTCGATTACATGTTTACATCCATATGGTTCTACCTAAGGTTCTCAAGATAAGATAACAAGACAAACGTAGATATTAGAAGCATGATACGAAAAAGGTTTTCAAGGAAAAAGAGATCGAGAATGTACCCTCAAAAAGAAATTGGTAAAGCGCGCGTATTTTCTCTTCGGTTTCCCAAGTTGCGTCTTCTTGGGCTTCACTCCACTGCACTTTAACTAGCTTGACTTCTCGATTCCTTAGCTTCTTAATCTCCGTTCCTAAGATACAAATCGGAACTCGCCTCAATGTTGCTTCTTTTTCCACTTCTACGTCTTCAAGGATGCTTGGCTCAACCACTTCGGCTGACTCATGCAAGCACTTCCGGAGATGCGAGATGTGAAAAACATTGTGTACTCCAGACAATTTCTCGGGTAAGTCTACCTTATAGGCCATCCATCCAATCCTCTCAATGATAGGGAACGGTCCTACGAACCTTGGTGCTAGCTTTCCAATGGATCCAAAACGAACTACATTGCGTAACGGAGAAACCTTTATAAAGACAATATTTCGAACTGTAGGTCTGTCCTTCTCTGGTCCGCATAAGATTTCTGTCTATCTTGGGCCCTTTTCATTCGTCTTGTATCAACTCAATCTTCTCAGAAGTGTCTCTTATCATATCAGGGCCAAGTATAAGCCTGTTTGTCGTCTCCCACTAACAAGTTGGCGACTTGCATGCTTCCATATAGGGCTTCGAAAGGTGCCATTCCGATGCTAGCTTGGTAACTGTTATTATATGCAAACTCCACGAGAGGAAGATGGTCTTCCCAAGTACCACCAAAGTCAAGAATGCATAGCCTCAGGAGATCTTCTAGTACCCTATTTACCCTTTCGGTTTGTCCATCCGTCTGTGGGTGATAGGCCGTGCTTAAGTTCAGTAGTGTTCCCATTGCTTCTTGCAGACTATTCCAAAACTGGCTAGTAAAAATCAGGTTACGATAACTAACTATACTAAAAGGAACTCCATGCAACCGTACTATCTCTCGAAGGTAAATAGATGCTAGCCCTGATGCGGTCCTCTTGCTCTTCACCGGAATGAAGTGAGCACTTTTCGTGAGTCTATCAACTATGACCCATATGCTAGTATTTCCCTTCCTAGACCTAGGCAGTCCATCCACGAAATCCATCGAGATACTCTCCCATTTCCATTGCGGAACCTCCAAAGGATGTAATAGCCCACCAGGCTTCTTCGACTCGGCCTTCACTTGTTGGTACACCATGCACTTCGAAACGAACTCTGCTACGTCCTTTTTCATCCCAGCCCAAAAGAAAATGCGTTTCATATCCCTATACATCTTATCCCCTCCAGGATGTATGCTCATCTTCGAGTGATGCGCCTCTTCGAGAACTCTCCTTACTAGGTCTCCCACTTGTGGGACACATAGCCTTCCATCGTGCCTTAGCCATCCCTTGTCATCTATGGTATACCTACTGAGGTGACTTGACGTCTTACCCCTAATCAGCTTGTCCATGATTTCGACTATCTGTGGGTCTTCCTTCTGTGAAGTCCCTACTTGATCTAGAAGTGTAGGTCTTAGCTCAAGAGATGCAAACGTAGCAGTCAATGACTCAACAGCAGGTGTAAAATCAAAGGTTGCTATAAACTCAAGGCTTTTCATTTCAACAAACAAGGGGCTCAAAGTCAACCTTTTTCTACTTAGCGCGTCCGCCACCACATTACCCTTGCCAGGGGTATAAGCTATATCGAAGTCATATGATGCCAAGAATTCCATCCACCGCTGTTGTCTCAGATTTAAATCTTTCTGTGAGAAGAGGTACTTAAGCGATTTGTGGTCGGTATACAGCTCGAACCTCTCCCCTAGAAGATAATGGCGCCACGCTTTAAGTGCAAAGACAATCGCGGCCAACTCCAAGTCATGCGTGGGATAGTTTTTCTCATGAACTTTAAGTTGTCTGCCCCCGTTACTCTTCCTTCTTGCATTAGGACAGCGCCTAATCCCGTGTCGCACGCATCAGTGTAAATCGTAAACATCTTACCTCCATCGGGTAATGCCAAAACTGGAGTTGTGGTGAGGGCTCTCTTAAGTCTCTAAAAAGCAGCGTCACATTCTATGTCCCATGCAAAAGGTAGGTTCTTCTTTGTTAACTTAGTAAAAGGGGCGGAAATCTTAGCGAAGTCCTTAATGAACTTTCTGTAGTATCCCACCAAACCGAGAAAGCTCCTCACCTCTATTGCATTCTTAGGAATTTTCCAGTCTTGTACCGCAACTACCTTTGCGGGGTCCACGGCTATGCCTTGCTTAGAAACTACATGTCCAAGGAACCGAACTTCCTTCCTCCAAAAATGGCATTTGGAGAACTTAGCCTTTAACTGGTGTGCTCTAAGCGTTTCCATGACTTCCTTGAGATGTCTAGCATGCTCTTCTTCATCTTTTGAGAAGATCAAAATATCATCCACGAAAACTACCACAAACTTGTTAAGGAACTCCCAAAACACCCTACTCATCAAATATACAAAGTACGCGGGTGCATTCGTTAACCCAAACGGCATGACGAGCCATTCGAAGAACCCCTGTCTAGAGTCCTAAACGCAGTTTTGTCAATGCTTTCCTCAGCCACTCTAAGCTGATGGAATCCTGTGGCTAGATCGAGTTGAGAGAAAACAGATGCTCCCACAAGATGGTCAAACAAATTGTCGATTCTTGGTAGTGGATGTCTATTCTTCTTTGTCAGCTTGTTTAACTCACGATAATCTATGCACAGACGAAGCGATCCATCCGCCGTAGTAGCGAATACCACCGGAGCACCCCATTCAGAAATACTTCGTCTTATGAAATTTTTCTCTAGAAACTCGTTAATTTGTTTACTGAGCTCTCTTCTTTCTCGCGGGGCCATGTGCCTAACGGGCAATGAAACTGGCTTGGCATTATCAACAAGATAAATTCGGAACTCTATCTCGCGTTTAGGAGGTAATCCCCTCACTTCATCAAAGACATCTGGATATTCTCGAACCACTCTTACAGATTGCAAATTATCATCGGACGAGTCAAGGGATTCAAGATAACACAATATGACCGGACCCTTCGGGTTACAAGAAATTTCAAGGGTATTGCCAAGGCGAGTCATGAGCCTCACTACCCTTCGTTCACGATCAAGAATGGCTCCATAATCGGACAGCCAATCCATCCCTAGGATCAAACCGTATCCCATGAATCCGAGAACATAAGCATTACACGTGAATTCTACGCTTAAGATAGAGATCCTCAAATCCACACAAATCATAGATAAATGGGCGGAGCCCCCAATTGGATTTGAAACTATAACGGGATCCTCAACCAGACTAGTACTTAGGTGCAGATTTTCAACAATATCAGAAGAAATAAAAGTATGCGATGCGCCAGAGTCAAATAAGGTTCGAACAGGAAAGTCAGAAATGTGAACAAGGCTTTCTACAAAAATATTACTACCTCGGTCAAGAGCTGGAGTGGTGTTGAGAGCATGCAACTGCCCTCCAGAAGGTCCTGCTTGCTGGGTCTTCCCCTGCCCTTGCTTCTTTGGGAAATCCTTACTGATGTGTCCAGTATCTCCACAATGAAAGCATTCACCCAACTTCCTCTTCTTCTTTCTATAGTCTTTAGCTAGATATCCAGTAATACCATAGAAGTTGCACTTCCTCGTCTCACGTGGTTTGTTGTTGCCTTTGTTATCCTTGTTATTCTTGTTGTTCGCCTTCTTGAAATCAGCTTTCTTATTCTGAGTCTCGTTAGGCTTAACCTCCTTCTTGCTATTCTTGTCTTCCTTATGAAGTAGAGCCATATTCACTAAGCTTTCAAAGGTCGCCCCCATGGGTATATGAGTTAGGGCCAAGCTGTGTAGTGGCTCATTCAATCCTCGAGCAAAGCGTTCAACCTTTTTCTGGGCTGTGTTGACCAAATCCAAACCGAACCGAGCAAGCTGATTAAACTTATTCACGTACTCCCTAACAGACATATCCCCTTGCTTGAGTGCTAGAAACCTCTCCATCTGAAGGTTCTCCTCTGCTGACGATAAGAATTTAAGCCCAAATCTCTCTCTAAAGTCTACCCAAGTCTCAACTGGCCTGGTAGCGTTGGTGACTTCCCACCAAAATGCAGCTTCCTCTTTCAACAACCATGCTGCCAACTGAACTGTCCTATGGTCCTCCATATCATAGATAATGAACAAGTCTTCTGTCTCCTTTAGCCAGTTTCGTGCCTCAACAAAGGTTTCAGTTCCAACGAAGTTCTTGCCGCCCATTGCTTTAAAGTCTTTGCATATTTTGGCAAAGGCGGTACCAGGAGGAGGAGGAACCACGACCACTGGGGGAGGAGGAGGAGGGATGTCTGCCGTGCCCGCGTCGTTGGCCCTGGCTTCTAAGTACCTTCGGAACCATCCAGGCACGGGTATTCCCTCAGGAAGGTTAAGATCAGCCATGCTGAAAAACGAAAAGAAAAGATTCAAGCGAGGAAACAAAGGAAAGTGCTAATGGCTTTTGGGGAATAGCCTTTTTTAAACATAAAACTTTTCTTGAAAAATGCTTCTTTATAAATGGTTTTAAAAATAGTTTCAGAAGGTTTTTAAAACTTTTTGCCCATCCTGGTAACCTTCTGCTCTAATACCAAATGTAACGCCCCACCTCCGCTAGGGTCACTCACAAAGGGAATGCACTAGCTTTGGTGGAGTATTATCTAGGTAAACATGCACAGAGATATCACAAGGCAGAACATAAATAAAGCAGCGGTAGAAATTAAAAACCAACTATTTATTACTTTTCAAGAAAGAGTCAAAAACCTCATATATCCAAGGTACAAATTATTCCATTACATCAAGTTTCAAAGAAGCATAAACTTAAGATAACCAAAAGTAAAATATTCCCCATAAATAGCAGAAGCAGCCATAGCATAGCTCAAGACCAAACTGTACATGAGCTGTCAGAAAGCAAGCCAAATCCAAGCTAAGAGCTAGTGTTTCCTCCTTGAGAACCTGGGGGGGGGGGGGGGACGAAAGAAAAAGAGGCGAAAGAAAAAGGGTCAGTCATAAATACTGGTAAGCCCTAGTGACTTTCAGTATGAAAACTAGTAAAGGTAACATGATATGTGAAAACTGGAATTAAACATAAGGGTGATAACAGAACTGGTAGGATAATTAAGATAACAAGGTAAGTCAAGACTAGCATCGCATGTTCAAGGTTCGCTGCACCAACTGTACTAGTATTCTAACCCATGTCAAGTATTAACCATGAAATGATCCCTTGGCCCAGTGTCATGAAGTGACCCATTACGGGGTCCTACGGTACGATCTACTAATCGATCGGCTCCCTACAAGTCCTAGCTCGTCATGTGTCTGTGTCATACGGCCCTATCCTGAAATGTAGTTACTTGTGCTAGGTCCACCATAGGGTGTATCAAGTCCTATGGTGCCAACCACCGACACGAATCAAGCACGCACAGTGTAAATCTAAGGGTGCCCAATGCCTGCTTTTTCAACTCCGGACTACGTGCACGACCATAGCCCGCCTGAACCTACAATGGCGCACCTACTCAGCCGTCGTTCTGGTCGCTTAAAATCAGCCCAGTAATCGTGCCCCACCCTTCCTAGTCCCAGGTTATTGTGATACATCTAAGTGGGTTACTGCTGAAAAGGACCGCGTAACTAGGGTTTCTAATGGGTTAAGTGTTGTCATTCAAATTCGTGACTTAACCCTATCCAGATCATGTATCAAGTTGGTTAAGTGTGTTCAAGCAGTTCATGACTTAACCCTATCAAATCATCATGTCAAGTTGGTTAAGTATATTCATGTGGTTCAAGACTTAACCCTATCATGTGGCATTAATTCATTAGTGCACGCCAACCTCTCATATTAGACTAACTGTTGTGGTTACTGGATTTGCCGGGCGGTTCCGGGCTGATTTACACCACAACATAGTCTAACCTCGGGTTTTTACATGCGATATGACCAACTTCCCACATTGGATCCTATTGTTTGCAGCCACTGGATTTTCCGGGAGGTTCCGGGCAGATTTACACTGCAAACTCAACCCAACCTCGAGTTGGTCATTTTCAAGTTTTACCTAATTGTCATGCCCACTTCAAGTTTTCATGTCTAAATTCATGTCCAATTTTCAGGTCATGTTTCATGTCAAATCGTGTCAAGTTCATGTCCATATTCAGGTTCAAGTCATAACAATGTTCTTGTTCAAGTTTAAAGCTAATTCATGTTTTACCTAGTCTACCGAAATCGTATTCCCATCGCACGTAAGCTCGAATCGATACAAATAAATCTAATTAGGGAATAACATAAAAAGGAACACGTATAAGGTGGCAAAAGTGATTACTAGCATGGCATAGTATAACTTGAAATAAAAGATTAAAACATTATTGGCATATGGAATATTGGCCTCAAACATAAGGATTCCAATTCTAGCAAAATAAGGTACTAGTCATGATAACAGTTGCCATAAGGTGATAGTATAGTCATGGTAACGATTGTCATAAGGTGATAGTATAGTCATGGTAACGATTGACATAAAGTGATAGTCATAAACTTGTGAATAATAGCAGACTCAACATGATAATATAAGGGGTTTCTCTTTTTGATTTACAACATGAATAGGCCCCAAATCAATGTCATAATAATATCCAAGATTCAAGATCCAAGATGAACAAGAATGGATGTAAAACAGTCATCATACATAGGTCTAATTTCAATTTACAACATATCCATATTACATTTACAATTTAAATCTGAAAATAACCGGGGCTTACAGATCGTGGTTCGAGAATTAGAACAAGAGAGTCGATGTTGAATCTTTATATGCTTAGTCAAGTCCTAATAGAAATCACCAAATCAGCAATTCCCTTAACGCAGTCTCAACGTAGAAGAAGCAGTCCCTCTCTCAAACTTTTCAACCAGAATTAGAGCAGCATAAAGTCAGAAAGAATTTTGTGTAGAGAGACTGGTGTTAGGGGTTGTATTTATAGGGTCAGGTCAACGAATGTGGACAGAAACGAGGCCAAATACATCAAAGTGAATCCAGCTTCAGAAATGGGCTCGGGCACCAGGTCGACCCCCAGGTCGACACTATGGTCGACCTGGTCCTGGGTAGGTCGACTACATAGTCGACCCCCAGGTTGACCTGGTCCTGGGCGGGAAATTTCCCGTCCAGTCCATTCTGAGGTTTGAAATTCGAATTTTGAATTCGAATTGAACTGTTTTTGAACTTGAAAACTTCTGAAAACTTCGAATGGTCATAACTTGGTCATACGGACTCCGATTTTTGAAAACTCGGACTCGTTTCCAAGCAGAATTTTGAGACGAACACAATGGCGCAACCCGTTTCCCTTGATTCTTATTTTAAAAATTAATACTGCCTTGATTTATGGTTATTACATGTTATTAAAACACGGGTTGTTACAACCACCCCCAGCGCCGTCCATCTCGGCGGACTCCTACCACTAGAAAATCCCTGTAAACTCGACCTATTTGGATTGAAAATTCTTGCTGTTTAGAAAACTAAACACAATCTTGACCGTTGATTTCGTAGAGCTCAAAGAGCTCTTCAATTTTCCCTTTTGAAATTTCAGGAATTAGTGTATGGATTGGGAATAATTCGGGCGTGAAAATTAGACGATTTTGGCCATGAATTTGTTTTGAGCGGCGGCGCTGACTTTATGAGGGTAGGGTTAGGGTTTTATAACCATATATATTAATAATTTAATAATATTAATTTTGCATAATACTTGTTTAACGTTCCGAACTCCAAACAAACCCCAACAACTGTCGTCCCTAACCAAATATCCCCATTCCGGACACAATGGAGTATGTTTCGTAAGCCAATTCGACTGTTTCGATCAGTTTTCATCAAAATTAAAATATAAATTAATATAACGGTTTATATTAAATTTCAACGTATATTTTAATTTACCGGGGCCACATGCTGACTTCAAAAATTACAAAAAAATAAATCTAGCTATGTTTTGATGATATAGTCCTAACAAAATTGATTTCATCGAATCTAGAGACCGTTTGAAAAATGGCCTTTTAATTGGTCAATTAAATTCAAATTGAAATTTCAAACACATTTAAGTTCACCACGCTCACATATTAATTCCAAAAATTATGAAGTTTGAAACCTGACAATAATTTGACGTTCTGGATCCAACAAAAGTGGTTTTGATGAAAACGGAGGTCGTTTGCAAAATGGCTATTTTTACCGGCTATATATATTATACTAAAAATATATATAAATTCCATATCGACTATTTTAAATTTTAAACTGGTCATAACTTTCAGTTTATATTATGAAATATGAATTTCTTGCATTCGTTAGAAATAAATTATTAAATTGATTCAAATGTTTCTGGTTTTACTAAAATCCGATTTATATTGAATCATATACATTCAATTGAAATTTTAAATCGAATTTTCAAACTAACGCGCCATTTCAGGCTCGTTTTATAATTAAAATAAATATATACATTCTAACTTCGATTTAAATAAATTTTTAGCCATTATTATTTAAAATAAATTATTTTAAATTCTTAAAGTCCATTAAAATAGCTAAAATAAAAAATTTAAATTGGTTCAGAATTTCCAAGTTGTTATAATTATCCTCTTTATCATTATGCAATTGGAATAAGTTCAAATACGGATGATCCAAAAGGTAAGAAATAACTTGTTTAAAGTTATAAAAATAGGGAAATTTCAAATAAGTATCTTGAGATAGATTTAATAACAACCTGTTCGAGTATTTCGGAAATAATTGAAAATTGGTAAGGGATTATGTTTGAATGGTAAATAAAATTCTTGAATACTAACTTATTGTAAAGGGAATGTCATATACTATTGCTAGCACCCAATTCTGAGCTATTTTGAAATTACTCAATCTATGCCATTCTGAATAAGTAAAAAGATAAGTCATACTTGAAATGCAAATGAAATTCTTATGGAAAACGAAATAAAAGTGCTTAAAATCAAAAATAAAATTCTATGAAATGATTTTTTCATAAACGTTTGAAGATAAAAAAGTACGTAATATACATAAACAAATTCATCACATTGGTCGATCCAAGATTCGAGTTCAGGACTCAAGGTGTTTACGCTTGTACGAAGGAGTATGGATTGTTTAATTCTCAAGGTGAATGTTGAAATGGGTTTTCGAGTAGGATATTGAAGTTTTCTATCATAGTTAAGTATTGTCTAAGGAAAATTGAAGGTTTTCAAAACAGAAGCCTGATCATGTCCACACTAGAGGATCGAGGAATCGATACTACTTCAAAAATTGAGTGGTGGATTCTAATAAAAGATCGAATCATATATGCGTATAGGCGGTTTGTATATATCGTACGAGAATGAATATGAATTATAATTTTAGCTCTCGGTATATTCCTCTGCTAATTCTGGGGACGAAATTCTTTTAAGAGGGGGAGAATGTAACGACCCAAAATTTAGGATAATAAAATTGGATATTTAATTAAGTTAAATATTCAATTAATTAGTTTTCATACATTAATAATATTTGTTTAGAAGATTTTAAACAAGATTGGAATGAATATGATTTCTATCGAAAACGATATGAAATCAGTTTTGGGTAAAATTAGAATTTCCTAATAATCGTGCACGGCTTTGGATAGGTATACATATGAAATAAAATAATTTACTTTATTTTTGGAAAAATAAAAAGTAATTATGACATTGTCGGTGAGGTCGTAATAAGCCACAATTGAAGTATTGACTTTATCCGGGATTTAATAATACATTTTATATATTATAAAATGATAACAAATAGTTTATAATGATTTATAAATATTTTTTGAAGATTTACAAGGACTAATAACCATGTTTAAAGAATTAATAACAATTGTTATGTTTTTAGGCAACATAAATATGCAACACTTTTGAATGATCGATTCAAAGGATTTTATAATCAACCCAGAAGGTCTTATTTAATACAAGATAATCGAAATATGGTTAATGAACTTTATTTATAACATTATTAAATATTAAAATATAATGGATATTGTGATCGTAAAGTTAAAAAATATAGACCAAAACACGTACACAGAAGCACACGAAGTATCGGGACCAACCCGCAACACCCTGCTACAAAGTACGTTGTATTTAATGGCACATGGGCTTGATGTGACCCCCATGTGATGCATATGCAACATGTAAGGAGGGGTATGGGTGAGAAATTAGGGGTGATTTGAGGCGATGGGTGCGTAAGAATGATGGGATGTGTAGTAATGGCTTTACAAAATATCTAAGATATTTTCCTAAACACTCTCCTCTCCTTATATATACACCTCTCCCTTTCCACTTCCATTCCCTTTTCATTTTCATTTCTTCTTCCTTCTTTTCTTAAGCTTCTCTAAACTCTTTAATGGAGTCTTAGGAAGAAAGAAAATAAACCAAAACAAAGAGGAGAGGTCTTAAAACACAAACGGGTAATGGTATAACGCTCTCCTTCTACCATAGACATTTGCGCAACCAAGGAGGAATCTTGGAGTGCCCTAAACCGTGAGTTTGAGGGTTGGTCCAAAACTAAAATAGTTGGATGAGGAAGGTGTAAGTTAGTTTTTTGCCGAAGTCTCCATCGGATGAGACCTAGAGCGTAGACGAGCGTTTGGGTGAGAAATCACAACTTTGGTTAACTTTAAAGTAATAGTTAGATTAATACTAGTTAATACTTGTTCATAATTTTTTATTCTTATTTATGATGCTAATCTAAAATTGATTAAGTTTATTTACATGTTTGGTTGATGTTTGAGAAGTATGGTGGTTAAATAAGAAAGTTAAAAAGCAAACTTATTAATAGTTTGATTTGGAAAACCAAATAAGTATGGAACCTTTGTTGTGGTTAAAATCAACATTTTATACATGTTAATGTGGATATTTGCTTGATATTTGAAGTTGTGTATGGTTTGCATGATGATAATTAAGTTTACAAAATGTTATTAAGAAGTTAGTAAGTTAATTCGGGGAATCAGCAATATAAAAGCTGAAAAGTTTGAACACCAATTCTAAGTGTTAAATCAAATCTACACATATTATTTGATGAAAGTTGAACATTGATATTATGTTATTAATATTGTATATGCAAGCCATAGAAAATTCACATCGTTAAACACAAGAATGAGACACTCTCTGTTCGATTTAAAAAGGTGTTTGTTATTTAATTAAATCTCCGTAAAGCAAAAGGAGTGCTTACTTTAAGGATTTCTATAGAACTATCTAAGAGATATTTTGTATATATTTCTTGTCGTGTAGTTCGAAAACTAGACAAAATAATTTTCATAAAAATTTGATAAGAAAATAAGATCAATTATTGGGAGATCATTAGATAAACTTTTGAAAAAAAACTCGGTTTTAAAAAGGGAGCATTTTACTTTCGAAAATCTAAATCATGCTCCATGAATTGAGTTGGAAAGTTATGAAATCAATTGGTAAATTAATTATAAATATAATGAAGTAAATTTAAGGAATAAAAATGGGTTTTAATTAGCAATAATTTCCGTTTCCAAAGTTTGCCAAAATTAGGCTATTAAGCAACTTAGATTTCAGAATTTCTAAATAAGGCGTTTTAAGAAATGTTCTACAACCCAACCTTTTGAAAATGTATTTGAAATAATTAAATATGATTTTTATGATTTCTTTTGGGATTTTTTCAAGAATTTTGAAAATCTACCCAAAATTTGGGCATAAGAGATTAAGCTAAAATTCACTTTAGCTGCAACTAAAGTAAATAACAAAAAGGTGTATGCAGTGATTCCTAAGAGTACAGTCTAGTACCCCCTGTGATATCTAACCGGAAGTTTTTCCTGTTAGACGAGGGGCGAGAAAAATCGAAAGGAAAAGTCGGATATTTGACTAAGATCAAAGTTTTCGAGAGATCAAATTAAATATTTGAGTTGACATGTGCCATAAATTAGATTTGATTTAATAAAGGTTTGATTTGACTTGTTTTATAATAAGGATTTGATTTGACATGTCATAATAATAAAGTTTGATTTGACTAGTTATAACAAAAAAAGATTTTATTTGACACATCATAATAATAATGAAGATTTGATTTGACATATTGTCATAAAAGTAAAAGATTAATATAATATAACTAGTAAAGATCTGATTTAACATGTCATAATAAGAAAGATTTGATTTGACATGTTGTCATAATAATGATTTGATTTGACATGTTATCATAATAAAGATTTGATTTGACTTATAGTCATAATAAATATTTGATTTAACTTGTTATAATAAACACGATTTGATTTGACCAATGGTCATGATAAAGATTTGACTTGACATGCTGTCATGAAAAAGATTTAATTTGACCTACGGTCATAATAAAGATTTGATTTAACTTGTTATAATAAACAAGATTTGATTTGATCTATGGTCATAATAAATATTATAATTAAAAAGATTTGATTTGACATAAAGTCAATATATTTAAAAAGAAGGAGATCTAATCAAATGATAAACACCGAAGTAAAATCTTTTATAGATTGTTGGTTTCGAAGAAAACCGGGATTGGATTTGGGTGATTCCTATTCTAAAACCACATCAAATCAACTTGCGGTTTCGAACGTAGAAGTTGTTGAAGACTAGGAAATTCTCCGTTGAATTAAAGCCGGGAGGTAAGTAGATTGCTCGTTGATTACCTCTGTTTGGCCACTGAGGTAAAAATAATAATTATACTTTATTGTGGGATCTTCGATGATGCATGGATCGTGGCTAGGAAGTAGAGAGATGGTGTCTTTGGTTCATCTTGTTCTTGGACGACTTGTAATGGACGAATGTCTGATAGAGTATTTCCAACAATCACGAATGTCGACTTTTACAAACAAGCATTTATTGGTGGTGGGATATTAACCCGGAGTATTTTTGTGGAATCCAATTAGTGATTGGCGAACCTAACATTGTGGCATTTCAAAGATGTGAAATATGCTAAAGTGAAAAAGGTAAAGACGTTACCTTGTAAAGATCTCACACCCCGGAATGGATGAAACAGGGCATGCGGTAGGGTTATAGGGTTGCATGCGACCCAAAAATATAGTCACCACCCTTCTAGATTAAACACTGAATGTTGATAATTGATGTGGGTACGCAGGATAGGTCTGTAACAACTGAGACAAATGTCATATTCGGCCTGTGTTCGTAATCTGATTAGGGCCAGCCTTGTAAGTGCATCAGGCAGGTAGCTCGGATGCACTCTTGTATAGGCGCATTATACATTAGGGTAGTCTCTTACCCTAGCCACTGTTGGAAATTCATTTCCACATAAGTTCCCATACGAACTTCTATTGTATAAACCAAGGTTAGATATGGGCGCACTATGGTTGTATTTGAATAAGTTTGATTGACATATGTTTTTTGAAGGTTAGATGTTAATGATAATATCAAATGATTTTACATATCAAAGGTTTTGACTACCATAAGGTAAAAACCCGCCTATCAATTTATTTACAGTCGTTGTCTTATGAGACGTTATTCTTTCTAAAAGACGTTGTTTTTATATACCATCATTTTTTCATCGGTTTTTATTTACGATGGGGTTTCAATATGATATTATCATTTTTAAAAGTCATTGTTTGTATACCGATCTATGACTTTGTCATAGTGTTCAGGTTTGTGTTCAGGTTCGTTGTCATAGTATACCGATCTAATCCACTAGGCTTCCTTTCCACAGTCTTCACTCTCTGACAAGTCATATATCTAGCCACGTACTCTGCCACATCCTTCTTCATCCCTATCCAATGAAAAAACCTCCTCATGTTTCTACACATCTTAGTACCTCCTGGATTGATGGCCATCCGAGAGTGATGAGCCTCCTCTAAAACCAATTTCAAAAAATCATCAACTCGAGTAACACATAATTTAGCATCACGATGTAGTCACCCACTCTTATCCATATAATACCTAGCATAGTGACTAGAGGTCTCTCTTCTACTGAGTCGGTTCATGATATCTGCTAAATGTCGATTCTCGTGTTAACTAGATCCAATGTGCTCTAAGAGAGTAGGTCACACCTCCAATGATGCCAATAATCTAGGTGCATAATCCATATATGGTATGAAATCGAATGATGAGATAACCTCCAAACTTTGCCATTCTACGAATAATGGACTCAAAGTCATCCTCTTCATACTTGATGCATCCACCACTGCATTCGCCTCTCCCGGTGTATATGCTATCTCAAAGTCATATGACACATAAAAACTCCATCTAGCGTTGCTGCCACAAATTAGGATCGTTTTGCAAAAGCAAGTATTTAGAGACTTAAGGTCGGTGTATAACTAAAACCTCTTACCTAATAAATAATTTCTCCAATACTTAAGCACAAACACTACCAGCGTTAGCTCCAAATCATGGATAGGGTAATTCCTCTCATGTACCCTGAGTTGCCTACTCGTGTAGCAGACATCCCTACCATTCTACATAAGCACCACACCTAAACCCGTGCCGCAAACATCCGTACATACAGTGAACATCTTCGTACCATCGGGAAGAGTCAATACTGGAGCTGATGTGAGAGCCTCGCAATCCACATCCCAAGCAAGTACTAAGGGTTTTCTTCATGAGGTGGGTAACATTAGCCGAGATCCACGCAAAATCCTTAATGAACTTTAGATCGTATCTTTCCAAACCTAGGAAACTTCTCACCTCTATCACATTCTTGAGGATTTTCTAATTTTGTATTGTGATAGTCTTAGCGAAATCCACCGCTATACCATTTTTAGGGACAACATGCCCCAAGAACCTCACCTTCTTCCGCCAAAAGTGGAACTTAGATAACTTAGCCTTCAACTTTTGTGCATGGAGATTGCAAGGATCTCTTCCAAGTGCAAGGCATGCTCATCATTGCTCCTCGAGAACACCAAGACATCATCAGCAAACACCACCATGAACTTATTTAGGAACTCCCTAAATACCTAGCTTATTAAGTCAATAAAATATGTTGGTGCATTGTTTTGCCCAAAAGGCATAACAAGCCACTCAAAGAATCCATCTTGAGTCCTAAAGGCATTCTTATCTATATTATCATCCGCGACCCTAGGCTAATGAAAACCAGAAGTCAAATCCAACTATGAAAAAACTGAAGCGCTTACCAACTGGCCAAACAGGTCATCTATCCGACTGAGTGGGTGTCCATTATTCTTCTTGAGCTTGTTCAATTCTTTGTAATCCACACATAGATGAATAGAGCCTTCTTCCTTAGTCGTGAATACGGTTGGTGCTCCCCACTCAGAAATACTTCGTCTAATAAACCTTTTCTCGAACAACTCACCCACCTGGTTACTAAGATCCCTCCACTCCCTTGGAGCCATGAGGTGCATTGGCAATGCAACAGGCATAGCATTCTCCACCAAGTATATCCAGAAATCAATTTCGTGCCTAAGAGGTAGCCCTCTCCCCTCATCGAATACGTTCCAAAAGTTTCTAACTATAGGCACCAAACTGATCGTCTAGAAGCATCTAGGGAATCCAAGAAACTCAGCATGATTGAACCTCGTGGGTTGCGAATCTCGAGTGTCCTATCATGGCACATTAAAAGCGTCACAACTCTCCTCTTGCAATCAAGGATGCCGACATACATGTCCAACCAATCCATCCCTAGAATAAGCTCATTTCCCGTGAAACCCAGTACATATGCATCACAATCAAACTCGATGCCAAGAATAGAACTCCTCAAATACCTACACATCATAGATAGGTGAGCCATACCTTCTATGGGGTTTGAGACAACTGGATCATCAGAAACTATAGAAGTATCTAGGCGCAGACTATCAACAAAAGAACTGGATATGAAAGAATGAGAAGCACCAGAATTGAACATGGTCCTAATAGGGAATTCGAAAAGAGAAATCAAATCTTCTACAGTGACCTTCTAACCTCTATCCTGACCGCTACCAGCGGTCTGATCCGCCTCAAGCGCATAAACCTGTGCTATGGATGGACATGCTCCCTGTCCTTGTCACTAAGCGTAGTGCCTGCTATAATGCATCATATGTCTGCACTGAAAGTAAGCACCCTTCTTAGCTGTCATCTTGCAATCTCTGACGAAGTGCTCCATTGTACCATACCTATGACTCTTCACTTCCTTCTCGATTTGTTCTTTATTCGGCTTCTCTTCCTTTTCCTTTCCACCTTTTTTGGCCAGCACTTTTTCTTTCAAAAACCTATCTTTGCCACCTTAGTCTTCGCTTCCTATGTACTATCCTTCCCATCTCCGAGCATAAGATCTATCTCCATTAGAGCCTCAAAGTTGCACCCATAGGAATGTGTGTCGCTACTTGTCCTTGGAAGGGTTGGTTCAGCCCCCTTGCAAACCTCAATGCCTTTCTATATGCAGTTTTAACCAGATCCAAGCTAAATCTTGTCAACTCATTAAGCTATTCACATACTCCTTAACCGACATATTAACCTGTCTCAGACTCAAAAATCTATCCAACTTCATCCCTTCTTCATCTTGTGAAAGAAACTTCTTCTCACACTTATCCTTGAATTCATCCCATGTCCTCACATCCTGTTCTTCCTCGGTCACTTCCCACCAGTACGAAGCCTCTCCTTTCAGTTGCCAGGTGCCAACTGAATACTCCTTCTGTCGTCAAGCTCTAATTATCCAAATACACGATCGGTCTCTCTAAGATAATTACCGGCATCAACAAAACTCTTTGATCCAAGAAATGGCTTGCCGCCCATAGCACAAAAACCCTTATAGAGCTTAGAAAAGTTACCTGCTATGGTGGAACTACCATGGCTGCAGCCTAAGGTTGGGAATTTCCTTACCCTTGGGTAGACGCCGTAGCCGCAACATACATACGGAACCATCCCAGAATGGGAACATCCTCTGAAAAGTAGGGAGCCCCGAACATTCTGAAAAAAAAGAAAAGAGACAAGGATTCAAGGGAATACTGCATTTGATTTAAGGGGACATTTTTTCAGAAACACGCCTTTTACTTGGAAATACTTTACTTTTGTAAACAATTTTTCAACAACTTTTCTCTGATCTTGTAACCTTAGGCTCTGGTAAGAAATGAAATAACCCACACGCCTTATCGTCTTCCATATGAGGATGCGCTAATGTTTATGAAGCGCTTAGGTATAAAGTAACAGCACATAGCCTAAAATTCACAAGAAAAAAATATAAAACACAACGGAAGTTTTAAAACAAAATTTAATAAAGCAAGTCAAATCACAATGCTTATTACATTTCAAATGTACCAAAAAATCATAAATATAAAATCAGATATACTATCTCGTGGAAAACCATAATATCGGAGTACATAAGTAAAACTACCCCTCTCTATGTCAGTGCAATAGAAAATGAGAAATGAACCAATACATGAGTCTGAATCCAAGCTGAACTGAAAAATCAAGAGTCACTCCTGAGACCCTACACCATGCGAACCATGGGGGGTAAGGAAGAGAGAAAGAGAACACAAACTAGGTCAGACATACATCTGGTGAATTCTAGTAATTTCTAGCATGAGCATAAGATAAGGAAGCATTAGATAGATGGATAATTCTAAGGACATAAAGCATAAAGGTATAAAATAGTGAACAAAGTTAAGCATGAATAAATATCAGCTTCTCATTCATATCCAAAATTGTGGATCAACTTACCAAAGATATACTAATTAGGCTTTACCTAATTTCTACCCATCGATCGGCTCCTATAACCACAATGTGATAACATATCCTAGCTATGGAATTCAGAGTTATCAACCCCGACCCATCAACCAAAAGGACATAACCATTTAATCACAGGTGTTACAGTGGCTTATTTTCCCAAATTAGTACGATGCACACTCGTTGTCCCACTGGAACGTGCCCGTACTCACCTCATTTGGACCTCCAACTATCCACTGCAGTAAAGCGTGCCCTCGCCTCTACCTAGTGTGAGACCTCTATAAATGACAATATGGATACTTTCTGATATGGGTACCCAACCAAATATGCACTTGACACAAGTCACCCCTAGACTTGGTCCCCATTTATTTTCTATTAGGCCACTTAGTTTCCCCAATCAGCCTCACGCTGCTGGAACAGACTTAAACTATAATATTATCATTTTTATTAGGCCTCTTACTTTCCCCAATCAGCCCCACACTGCTGGAACGGACCTAACCTACGAGCCACTTATTTTCCCCATCAGCCCCACACATCGGAAATGACTCCCAATACAATTTTATTATTTTATTAGGCCACTTATTTTCTCCAATCAGCCTCACTTTGCCAGAACAGACCTAGCCTACGAGCACTTTTCTTCTTCAAATTATTCCTACGCTTCCAGAACGGACTCCCACTACAATCTTATTATTTTATTAGGCCTTTTATTTTCCCTAATCGGCCCCACGCTGTCGGAACAGACCTAATTTACGAGCTACTTATTTTCCCCAATCATCCCCACATTACCAGAATGGACTACCTTATCTTAGCTTATTAATTTTATCTTTAATTTAACTTAACACAATTTTAGTTTATTAATAAGCCCAACATAAACTCATGTTATATTACTAGGTTGTAATAAACATTTATAGTTAACGTTCATCTTTTTACACAACCCAACACCACTTTACTTAGCGTCCAACTAAGTTACCTATTCTAGTTTATATGTTTGCATGTTCTCCAATTACAAATTGAGTTTATGCCCAATTTACAGTCCAATACAGATTATAATATTTAATCAGTTCCAATCATGCCCAATTATCCTTTTTATATTCAGTTTTAACATTTTTCCAATTTTAACACAAATTTAACGGTAAAGGCCTGGACTCTCTTTAGGCCTAGGCTCAGCGCTAAAAGATAAAGGGAAATGGTCTAGGCTACTCGCAAGGCCTAGATTCAAAAATAAAAAAACCAAAAAAAGGGCATAGACCGAATTATAAATATAACCACAACAAAGAAGGGGATTGGAGAAGGAGAATTACTTATAAACAATAAATAACTGGAAAGAAATAGGCATAAATTGTAAACAAATTATAGTAACTTTATGGAAAAAATAAACATACATAATTACTGTAAATAATTGTAAACATTAAACTTGCAAGCTTAAAACTATTTAACTGTCTAACTTTTCCTACTTAAATTACTAATCTAGAAATCACATAAAAACTCACAGATCTGATGAAGACATCTTCACCTATGGTCTTTCTTATTCCAACATAACCTCCGCCTCCAGAAGTATTTATAAAAATAAATATTTAAAAGTCTAGAACTTCTTTATCCCCAAAAAAATTTAATTATTTGGCCTTCTCAAAATTTGAGGATAGGCCTAGGGAAGAAGAAGAATTGAGAAAGAATGGATGTGAAGAAATGAGAGAGACTATACTAGTATATTTACAGGGTTTACTGGGCGTCCTCAATCGTCCAAATTTAGGATTAAATCTGGGCCAACCAAATCAGTAGACTAATCAGAAAGTGCAACCTCAGCCTCAGATTCAAAATTCTACCAATAAAACTACGCCACATCAGAAAATAGCATTGAATAGTAATAATCGTTTGTTCCCGAAATGTGCGCTCCAAGGCATGCGCCTACAGGCACTTTGGGTCGACCCATCCGCGCTTTGGGTCAACACAGGGTCGACCCAAGCATTATCTGGGTCAACAAAAGGTCGACCCAAACGGGACTGGGTTGTCTTACTTACCCGTTATACTTAATGTATATTTTTATTTTCTCAATTCATATTTTCTTCTTTAATTCATAACTATTCATATTAACACCATTTTTAGCAAATGAAGTGTCTATTTTCATCAAAAAATTACAAAGAACCCAATGGTGTTGTTCACTTCTATATATTATTCTAATTAATAATTAGTTTATTACCTTTTTCTATTTAATTATAGTTTATTAAAAAAAGGGTGTTACTCCGGAAATTCTAATGTTTAGACATACGTGAATATTTAGTTTATTTTAAGAATTCATTAAATATATTTTATAAATTAATAACCCTTTGTTAATTTATAAATATTAATTTTAAATTTTATCTTGTGTTTCGATTTATATTAATAAATTATTCATTTGAAAATTGAAAATATGAATGAAACTCACCAAATTTTTATCTTTTTGTAAAATAATAAATCTGTCAAATCACAATATTTGATTTCATTTCAAACCATCATTATGATTTTGATAAACACATTTATTATATTATTTCTATGCATTTAAAATATAATTTAGTTATTAAAAAAAGGTGATGTGGCATAATGATGCCTTAAGTGCATAAGTAGGAAAAGTTCATGCATTAAGCATATTTCCAATACATGCATTTAATGGCATGTACTACATTGTTTGTGAATTGAAGTACGAGTTGTAATGACGATTAAGGGCATTTTGGTCTTTGCACATCCATACTTCATATTTTATATATCTAAATGTTCATTTTCACTTTTAAAACACTCTAACTCCATTTTCTTCTCCTTTTATTCCATAAGTATTTTAACATAAAAACTACATTTTAAAGAAAAGCAAGATGAATCAAAAGCAAATCTCAGAAACATTATGCAAAAGATTAAGACGACAAATAGTTTTTTGATAAGCAACTATGAAAAGTTGATAACTCCACTTGAATTTTATCAAAGTGTTTAAAATTGCAAGCCTAGATGATAAACTTTCACGAATGAGATTGTTTCATGTGTATTTAAACAATTGTTTAAGTATTAACACATACTGGAATTGTTATTACAGTTAGAATATTTTCTTGTTCATGTTTCATAATATATGAAACTTAATCAAATCTTAAATCTTGAATCAAATTTGTATCAGTAATTTTCATGATGAGATATGGTAAAAAGTAAGTTAACAACCCATACTTGAACATAAATTTATTTTCAAAACCTGCGAAATGGGTCAAACAAACTGATCGAATACCGTATGAATTTTAGGGGTTGAATTAAGATTTGTAGGGTAGAAATGTAGGAGAAATTACGAGATGACCAGTATTGGGTGAAATTTCTAATACCAACGATCGAGGAGGTTTAAGTTCAAGTTGTTGTAGTTAAAGAAACCTTAGGTAGTGGAGAAGCTTCTATAGCTGGCGCATGATCGGCGGTGGCATATGGTGTTAGCAAGAGGTCCATCTACGTTTTCAATGGGCGTAGGCTTTGTTGCTTGAACACAACTACTTTTATCGGGATGGGCAACATTGAGTTGGGTTCTAATGAGGCTAGAGGAGCTTAGATCAATGGGGAAAAGGCAGGATGTGGCGGTATGAGCTTGTCAGAGATGATCGGAGTAAGGTTATATCAGGAGTCATATTTTCTTAGAAATTGGAAGCATAGGCTCGATTAGGAAGTGATTTTAGGATACTCGATGCTATGGTAGCAAGAAAATGGTCAAAGGTAACTAGTTGGAGATGACCAACATAGGTAAGGGGATGTTGTGGTGTCTTGATCGCGAGAGCGATGTGCAGATGCATGGTGCAAGTAACATGCGCAAAAAGTTGAGTGAAGGTGGTGGAACTTGCTAATGAAATTGGGTTCATTTTGTTCCACTTGAAGATTGTTGTATTTATTTTTGAGAGGGAAGTCGATTTGGGATTTAGCCCCTTTTTTAAAAAAGAAAGAGTTTTGAAATAAGTATAAATGGGAAGATGTGTAGCTTGGAAATCTATAAATTTTGTAATGGGTGTTGGTAATTGAAAATGACATACTTGGTTATTGCACCATGTGGGCCAACTTAGGACGAGCATAGTTATAGAAGATATTAAGGTTTAGTTTACTTAAATTGAATTAGCTCACTTCTAAAATTCATAACAACTATGTCCGAAATCTGTTTTGACATGTTGTTTTCTGCATCAAACTCATATCAACTTATAGAATAAATTTATTAAATCATTGAACCTATATATGACATCGTATTTAATGATAAATCATAAATGGTAGAAAATAATTACGTTAATTCGTAATTTCATAAATCATAACTGGCACCGATTATGGGAATACAACTCCTTTCTATTAAAATTAATTTGAATTAAATTTATTTGGCATGTAATTAGAAGGATAAGTCACCATTTTGCTATTTTGTTAAAGTGGACATGTACTGACTTACTAGTTGATTACATTGATTGTTAACCATCAATTGATAATATAAATTATTATATGTTTGTTAATTATATAAATATATATGCTATGATTCAAATATTGTCATTGAATTAAATGGTACCATGTTTAAGTACCACTGGGGTTACTAAGAATCTTTCTTAGAAAAGAGATAAATTATGGGTTCGAAATCTGCCTAAGTGTTAATCTCAGATTTAGAGAAAAATTAAATTTTGTAAGAATGTTTATAATTACTAATAATATTATCAATATTTTTAAAGTTAATAATTATTTATTTAACTATTCAATTATTATTTAATTAACAATGTTAATAAGTTATTTTTTAATTATAGTAACAATATTTTATAAATTAGGTATTACTCAATTAACAAATGATTTAGAAGTTAATTATTATTTAATTAATAATGGTTTAGAAGAAATTTTTTAGGTGTAAATTGTAATTAAATCAATAATTATATAATGCTTATTTATTATTTTTAATTAATGATGATTTAGATAATTACCTTTTATTATTAATTAACTTATGTTAATCTATTTCGAAATTAACAATGGTTTGGAAATTTAGAACTTGTATAAAAGTATTTAAGATAACTGATTATAAATTTAACAAAGTTTATTAGAATACTTTTTTTGTTGACAGAATGTAGATTGATTAATTAGGTTTAAAGGATGTTTAAACTTAAGTAATCATTTTCATAAGTGAGATTTGAGTAAATTAGTAATTTGATAATGATATTTAAGTAGTGCTTTAAGAATTAGTAAAAGCAAATGATTTTGGGTTATATAATAAGGTTTACTTAATAATTAATTTGAGTAATGAAGTTTTATAAATTGAAAGTGATATGAGAAACCAAATAGTTTATAAAACTTTATTTAAAGGGATTCGAATACATAGAATTTGCAAAATCATCAATTTGATATCTAGATTTAAGATTGTACGCTTTTATTTATCTTGAGGATAAGAACGCTTTCAGTTAAGGTTAGAGTGGTAATAATATCCTAAATTGTATGGCTTAATTATTATCTGATGGATTGTATTAGCTTGACATCAAGTTTGAAATTTTGGAATTAAACAAAATTCCATAAACAAATATGTTTACTTAAGGAAGTCAAGTTTGTAAATATTTGTTCTCGATTTATAATAACCAATGATTCCAAATAACATTTGTTTAAATCATTTTATATGATTTGGAAGAGAACCTTTCTTAAGTGGTTTTTAGCGTATACCCATATCAAAGGGTCAAGTATATTAATTACTTTAAGAGAAAACAATGGAAGAGATTTAATTGATAAGTAATTAATTATATGAGGCTTGTAATTTACTTGGGAAATTGTATATGATTGTTTGGGGTCGGTTATTTGTTAATAACTGGCTCTGGAATCTAGTTTAAAAGAAATAAATTTTCAGTTACTTGAGTTATGTCACGCTGGTTTTCCAGAATGACCTACAAATTATTTTGCGGTAATGCTTAGGTCAAATAGAGCGTATTTTCATATTAGGTTTGGGTTGCTTTGGATCTTCAAGAGAGGAGCAGGAAACTTTGAGACATATACTCGTATTTATATTATTCCGTTGTGTATAAAATTATATGAGATTAATGAAATTCGTGAGGCACAAGTTGTTATAGCTATCCTGTTTTAATTTGTAAGTTGTACTCGAATGTATTTATATAAAATTCTAGTATTCTTCTGTAAAGATGTCATTGGTATTTTATATTATTCGTTCTGATGTGAGATTATGTTTTATCTAACATTCCAGCACTTAGTTATTCAGCATGTGAATACCACATACGTATTTATGCCGATTTCTAATGATCGAAAAGTTGTGTCGCTGCATTTGGTATTAGAGCTTAAATTAAGCAAACACCTAGGCTTGATGGGATGGACTCAGATAGAATTAGTAATACCACAGAATTAGTTGTGTGTGAATTTATAACTACTTGAAATGAAAATGTGGAATCGTACTTGAAAGAATATTGTGCGGTTATTATAATCGAGACTTACATTATATAAAGTAAGAAATTATTGGTAATATTCATGCCGCGGTCGGTGAGATAGGCATTTGAATATATTTTCTACGTACTGAAAATATTATATATATAGGTTTGTGTTAGGTAAATTATGTATTTGTATACATTTCTACTTATAGTAAGTAAATGTAATGAATACACCTTAATTGGTGAGTTAAGTATGAATTTATTTTCCATGCATGGAAATTATGATGCTCTGTGCATATACTTAGGCTGGTGAGATTAGTACATGTATATTTATTTTGAAGTACTGAAATAATGTTTTATGAATATAATTATGTTGTTAATTTAAAGGAAATACTACCAAGAGAATTTATAAATGATTTGAAATCAAAACAAGTACTTTCGATGATAGTTGAGTTTGTTACTGGGATCCATGAGGAGGTTTCATAATCCAATTCACATGCCAGATTTAAGTGAATTGAGATTTAAAGGACGTCCGGATAAAAACTCGTGAGTTCATGATGATCATAAAATGTCCATAGCGCAAATCATGGAGATTGATACTTACATTTTCTTATGGTTTCGCTGGAATAGCGACGTAACCATTATGTAACTGTGATATATACCATTTGGGATAGCGTAAGTTAGGGGGTAGTGAGTGCCTATGTAACAACCCGCCCGGAATGGGCCTAAATCCTAACACAGAAAAGACCTATCGGAACTTAGAGTTGTTCTAAATAAGTCGTTGGTTCCTATATGGAGATGAATAACAAAGCCAACTAAAAACAAAAATAGAATCTCATAGTGGATGAAAACAAAATATAATAACTAAAATAAGTGTATTCTTTCATAAAAAACATAACAAGATTAGTTACATCAAGAGTTCCAAATGTCATAACAAGGTACACTAATAATATCCTGAAATACGGATAATAACATGACATAATATTAGCTAAGACAAAATCTCCAATGCCATGCTCCGGTCTTTATCACATCATCAATCAAGATTTCCCCATACACTAACATATATTGTTAAGAGATGGGATGTAACAACCCGCATTCTACGCATCGGAGTATCGTAGAATATTTATTTCTTTCTCGTATGAAGTCGTATGGTCATGTAACTTTGGGAAACAACCATTAGACTCATTTCCCATGTTCATGATTTTTGTCAATTTTTAAATGACCGTTTTGCCCTTAGCTGATCTTGTTTCGGCCATAACTTTTGATTGGAAAGGAATTTTGACCTGAAAACAATTCCATTAGATTCGTTTGATGGTTTACCTTTCTGTAGAGTGGTCACATGTGAAAAACGGACTTACCGTTTGGGAGATATGGCTGAAATAAGGTTTGGAGGGTGAAAAACTGCTTAACCGGGCCAAATAGGGTGATTAGCAAATGAGCCCATAACCCATTTCGGATTAAGGTCACGGGAAGGCTGAAATGAGTTAGGTTTTCATTCTATTTCAGTTTTCTAGCCTCCACTTACCTCTTAGAAACCCTAAAAATGGCCTCCGACCTCTAAATCACCTCCAAATCACCTTCTAATCAAGGATTAAGCTTAGCAACATCAAATCAAGGGAGATCTTTACCAAATCAAGATTAGAGCTGCTGCTTAGCATTATTATCCATGCCAAATCCGAGATTTATTTCAGATCTAAGGTTTATTTATGGCTAAGGTGAGTGATTTGCATAGTTCCTCACTAATTATGGCTAATTAAGGGTAATTAGTGTTAATTAGCGAAATTAAACATGATAAAAATCTGGAAAAATATTTATAAAATTCGAAATGATGTTTTAGACCTCTGATTTGAATTTAGGTTAATTTGGTTAAGTTTTGCTAATCATATCATTAGTCTCACCTAAACATGCTTAAGGGAAAATATGGGGTCTTGGCTATGTTTGATCCATTTTAACCTATCATATTGTTGTTTTGGTGTTTGTGGTTGACTATACATGTTGCTATGACTGTATGGGATGCTTTGTGATTGATTAGAATAGTTGGAATGGTCGAAAACGCCGTCGAGTGGCGTAAACTGCTTGCTGGAAAAGTGTAGAAAATTGGCCGATCCGGATCGGAACGGAGAAGAGGACCCGATCCGAACCACCTCCCACGCGAGTTCAGAAACTCCGATCCACCATCGTATGAAGAACCTCCGCTTCGCTCCGTAGCATGGTATGGCAACGCGACTTGGAGACTCCGATCCGAACCGGTGTGCTATGAAGGAGACCGATCTGATCCAGCATCTTGTGAGGACTTCCGACCCGATCCGAAGAAGCTTGCCAGGGAGTGTAGACCTCGACCCGATCCGAAGCAGGGGGAAGGCTTGTGCTGGAGACCCGAACCGATCCGATTTCTTAGGGAGAAGTATTCCGATCCGAACTGAACTGATGATTAGGGGGAGATCTGAACCGATCCGGTGATGACCAATAACCCTAGATGCAAAGGTAGTCCAAATGGGAAGTTAGAGCTTAGGGTCCAGTTGGGAACCAATGAGTTCACTTCATGGTTGGGCTTTGCTGCGGGACATGTGCTAAGGAGTTGTCGACGTTCATAACTTCGATTCACCACAGAAATGAATGATGGGCTACGTTATCAGTGCAGTAGAGTCATTATGACTCGAGGGGCAAAGTGATCGTAGCAAGACTATGAGCCAGTGCAGTGGGGTCATTGTGACTCCATGGGGCAGAGTGGACATAGTAAAGGATTAGTAAAGCTATGAGCCAGTGCAGTGGGGTCATTGCGACTCCATGGGGCAAAGTGGACATAGCGAAGGATTAGTGGCTATGTATCAGTGCAATGAAGCCATTTATGACTTCATGGGGCAAAGTGATCATAGCAAAGTATGTTGGGTGATCGAAGTGGTGAATATCGTATGCTTTACACACTGAGTGAGAGATGTGAGGATGGTTGCTATGCTTGATTGTTTGCCATCACTATGACATGCACACCCCCACCCCCGTTATCTTTACACCATTTGAAATGGCACCTTAGAGTGTTGTACAGTACGTAGTGCTAACTCTTTGGTTGCAGGTCCAGGTTCAGGTATGGTTTAGTATACATGTTATTGTTCTGTTTAGATGCTTATCGCTCATACCAGACTTTTGTCTGACCCAGATTTATGTCTCTTCTTATTACTCTGGCTGCTCACACGAGCAGACTAGAGACAGGTTAGCTGGTGATGCGCGAGTAGCTGATTCGGAGGCGAGCAGGAGGCTTCCACGTATGATATATAGATATTCTCCCTGTGTCGTTGGTAGTCGCTACTTGGGCATTAGTAGTATACCTCCCTTGTCTTGCTTTTGCTTTTTGAGACAGTTTGAAAAGTTGTAATAATGTTGGCTTTGGATTATAAGCTGTACTTGGATTTTCCGCTGCTATGTTAGTTTGTTTTCAGCTTATGCACTGTCTCACCTGTTTTATGTCAAGTATGTTGTTATTATATTTTGTTCCATGCGCTGTGAGACATTCTATAGGTTCCTTGTTAGTTCATTTCCTTCTTCCCTTTCCTTCTGACGATCCGTCCCGTGCTAACTGGACATGTGTATAGAGCACTTTTGGGGTAAATGTCAGTTGGTGCGGGGTGGGCCGTCACAAGGGAGGACAAAACAATAATGTTCTAGTGAATGAAAATTACATTAGTCTAAAGAAATCTATTTCATATACTTGGCAGTATAAATTCATCAGGTTATGTCTAGGTGAATTAAACACACAACTATGCACATACATTCATTTGGCGATCCGCCTTACAGTCACTTAAGGACAATATAAGGGAGACTCCTATGATCACTTAATATCCTGCGAGGTGGACTACCATTTTGTCACTTAAGGCCTCGTTTCCTAATCGTCAACGTTATTTAGTACACCCTTAGTGTAAATCCAAAGATAGTAAGTAGTCACATATTACCTCAGGATGGCAGATCACTAACCGTCATTTATGACCTTTTCCCGATGGAACCTTCTGTTACTATCTAGTTGTCATTACTGGTGAATTTCTAGCCACTTAATACTTCCCTTAGTCAGGTGGTTCCCCTCAAATAGACCCTTAACACGGTTAGCAGAACTCTTAATAGCCCATCCTATATCAACCCTCACATAACCCTATATAAGAAGTGGAAAACTTTTAGAGAATAACCTCACTCATTCATAATCGTTTAAAACCATTTAATACCTCATTAGCTTATAAGAGAAAGGTGGACCCAATGACAACTTAAGACCTAATAAGGGCAGGCCCAATGACTTCAGCCTTTCTAAAGAATATACATTAGAAAAGGCCTAATGTCCTAACCACTTAATACCCAAATAAAGTAGGTCGGCTAGTTAATATTTTCTTGAGGCATGGCCCACTTTACACAAATAATTATTACACTAGACATATCACATTAAACCGACTCCTTGTAGATGCTGGATTTTCCTGGTAGTTTCGGGCAGACTTCTACTACAAATGGGCTTAACCTAGCATCTTCGTGTATTTATTATAACGGCCCGTGACACTAGGCCTCTCACATTAACTTGATTTCTTGTTGAGGCTGGGTATGCCGGTCAGTTTCGGGTAGGCTTCTACTACAAGTAGGGGTAAATCTTGTGTCACATGTCATTAAAATTCATTAAATACTCACACACATACAAATTTCATATTGGGGACATTTAAAATTCGAACTCCTAATTAAACGCGTTCAATACGCACCAGTAATGCGTTAATTACATTATTTACTATACAAATAAGAGCGTAATTTGGGCGTGCATCAAAAAACATCCTAAAACATAGAAATGTCAGTTATAACCAAAATTAAGGTTTACAAGTTTATTTCCCTTACTTTCTCAAGGTAACATAAGGTATTTATTCATGTACAAATCAATAATAGGGAAATAACAGAACATATACAAAATAACTTGTAACATCGGTTCTAAGGATTATTCTAATAATAAAAAATGACAAGGTGCAATATGACAAATATATATAATTTCTTTTTAGTACTGCTTTACTTTTTATATAATATTTGTAAAAAACTAAGATTTTGGTAACATGTGTTTTAATACATATAAATTATCTATTTTATAAGAAAATAGATGTTTGTACATATGTAAGTTATGGTACCCAAATCTGTATCTTTGCATAAATCCATGTTTGTTGTAAAAGTGAAGACAAGTAAATCAAACCAAATCTAAAACGTATACAACACCCAAAAATCCAATCTATTACTATATTCATGATCAAAAACCTAATAATATCTCATGATTGAGAATTTCTAAATTAAATAAGAGGTTTGGGGGGTGTCTATGTGTTTTGTTTTTGTAAGAATTCCAAATCTCTTTTGGGCACAACAATCCAAATTCTACACTAACAAGTATAGAAAATAGTAAACTTATTATAGTTTCCATTCATAAAATTATTAGATACATATGATTTCCAATTCCATATGCTAATAAGAAATATATTATAGAAGATAGAAAATAGGTTAGTGAAGAACAAAAAATCTAACCCATCCAAAATTATGGAATATAAAAAAATATAGGAGAAATAAAATGTATGAGGAGTTGAGAAGATAATATATAATTTGGGGGAGAGGCTAGGGCCTTATTTATACTTGCTAGAGTGTGTGTGATCCGTCAAATTAGCTTTATAAATTTGGATAGTCAGTTCCAACATAATATATAAAGACCCTTTTATAGAATAAGCCGCTACCCACCCTTCTCCCTTAAGTGAGTTCGATACCATCCCTAGGAGGGAGGTTGACCCCTCTTAGGGATCATACGTGGGGAGATTAATTTCCCTAGTTGTTATGTTCTTATTTAGTACGTTAATTAATTATATTGATCGTTTCCGTTTCTTTTGACTCTTGTCCCCTTTCGCATGTGTGTGTGTATATATATGCACATAATTTTAAAATCCAAAGGAATATTCCATTATGCCATTGGTATTTAATTTTATTTCAGATTTACATTTTTAGGTTTGAATTTCAAATGCTGTGTGTATATAATTTTCATATAACTTGTTTTATTCTTAATGTTTTTATATGAACTTCGTTTTCGATAAATAAACATAAAAGCGGACTAGAATCTCACCCCGAATACAAGTAATATTTTCGTAGCCAAATTCTTAATTAACCAAGTTCATATTTTCAGCACATTAATATTTTTTTAATTTATTACTTCTTATTTTTAATTTAATTATTTGTGTCTATTTAGGGTTTATTTTACAGGGTGTTACTTCTTACATTCTACTTAAGGTTTTGATGGGATAAAAATGCAACCTTTGTATAGATGTGATTCTACTGGTTTTCGTTTGGATAATGTTAGTCAAGGGGCAGTGATAGGGCTGTAAATCAAACCAAATTATCTGTTGTCCGTCCGCGTCTAACTTGAATAATCATCCGTCCGATTACTTGTTCGAATAAGTAATGGTCCAAAATTGAACACAATTTTTTGTCCCCCTGTATTATTTCGGCCGATCCCGAATGTAACGACCCACATTCCATGCATTGGAGGATCATAGAATAATTATTTTATTTTCATATGAGGTCGTATAGTCATGTAACTTTGGGGAACGACTATTGGGGTCATTTCCTATGTTCACGATTTTTGTTGATTTCTAAATGACCATTTTACCCCTAGCTGATCTTGTTTCGGCCATAACTTTTGATTGGTAAGGAGTTTTGACCTGAAACTACTTCCATTGGATTCAGATGATGGTTTACATTTCCGTAGAGTGGTCACATTAGCTAAACGGACTCACCATTTGGGAGATATGGCTGAAACAAGGTTTAGAAGGTGAAAAACTGTTTAAGTGGGCCGATTAGGGTAATTAGCAAATGGGCCCATAACCCATTTCGAGATTAGGGTTATAGGGAGGCTGAAATGAGTTAGGTTTTCATTCTATTTCAGTTTTCTAGCCGCCATTTACCTCTTAGAAACCCTAGTAATGGCCTCCACCTTCTTAGTTCATCTTTTATCAAGGATTAGGATAAACTACATCAAATCAGGGCAAATCAACACCAAATCAGAGTTGGAGCTGCTGTGTTGCATAGAAATTTGACCCAAATCAGAGATAGTTTCAAATCTAAGTTTTATTTATGGCTAAGGTGAGTGATTTGTATTGTTTTTCAATGATTACGGCCAATTAGGGGTGATTAGTGATAATTAGGGAAATTATGGCTCAGAAAAATCTGGAAAACTTTTGTAAAATTCTAAAATATTATTTTAGGGCTTTGATAAAAATTTGGGTTAATTTGGAGATGTTTTGCTAATCCTGTCATTAGTTATAGTTAAACATGATTAAGGGGACAACCATGGGTTTTGGGTATGCTTGATCCATTTTAACACATTAGATTTTTAGTTTGGTGTTTATGGTTGATTATTCAAGTTGTTATGACTGTTTGGAATGTTTTATGATTGTTTAGAACAATTAGATTGGTCGAAAATGCCGTCATTGGAAAATTTGCAGGAAATATACAGAGACCGGATCGGATCGGGTTCCTCGAACCCAACCCGCTCGTGAAGCACCACTCCGATCCGAACCGGATCAAGTTGCCTCCTCTGGACGTGTGTTCCACGAATTGATCGTGGAGTACTCATCCACACCGACCCGCTCGTGACCGAAGACCTGAACCACCTGGTGGCCACGAACCGGAAGAGTTGCCATACCCGAACCGAACTGGTGCGCTCCACGACCCGATCCAAAGAGAAGGCCACGACCCGACCCAGACGAGGTATCACGAACCGAATCGATGGACCCAAGTTGATGAAGAGCTCACAAACTAGAATGGGTACCACGAGCCGAACCACTACTGGAGAATCGAACTGAACCGTGGAGCTTGAACCGTAGACGTGAACCACGAACCAAACTAGGAGTTCGATCTGAAGCGAAGAGAAGTGAAGAACCGAACCGATCCGGAGGAGACCAAAACCCGAGATGCAAAGGTAGTCCAAATATGAAGTAGAACTCTGGATCTAGTTGGGAACCAATGAGTTAACTTCATGAGTTGGGCATTGCTGGGGGACGTGTGCTGAATGGTTATCGACGTCCATAACTTTGATTCACCACCAAGACTGATGTTAGGCTACGGATCAGTGTAGTGGGGTAGTTATTACTCCATGGGGCAGAGTGATCGTAGCATGGCTATTAGCCAGTGCAGTGGAGTCTTCATGACTTCATGGGGTAGAGTGGACATAGCAAGGGATTAGTGGCTATGGATCGGTGCGGTGGATCCATCATGACTCCTTGGGGCATAGTGATCATAGCAAAGGATTTGGGTGGTCAAAGTAGTGGATATCGTATGCTTTATGCACTGAGTGAGAGATGTGAGAATGGTTGCTACGCTTGACTGTTTCACATCACTATGACATGCACACCTCTCCCCCGTATTTTTACACCATATGTTAGTGTCACCTTAGAGTATTGTACATCTTGTGTGCTAACTCTTTGGTTGTAGGTCCAGGTTCAGGTATGGTTATGTATACTTGTTATTGTTCTGTTTTGCTGCTTATCGCTCATACCAGACTTTTGTCTGACCCAGAGTTTTATGTCTCTTCTTATTACTCTGGGTGCTCTTAAACGGGCAGACTAGAGACATGTTAGATGGTATGCACGAGTAGCTGTACCGGAGACGAGCAAGAGGCTTCCACGTATGATATATATAGATATTCTCCCTGTGTTGTTGCTGGTCACTACTTTGGGCATTAATAGTGCACCATTTTCTTTGCTTTAGAGACAATATGTTGGAGTTGTAATAAGCTGTATTTTGAATTTCCGATGCCATGATGATTATGGTTTAGTTTTCAGTTTATGCACTGTCTCGCCTATTTTATGTCAAGTATGTTATTATTATATTTTATTCCATGCACTATGAGATATTCTGCAGGTTTCTTGTCAGTTCACCGTTAAGTTTCCTTTCTTTTGGTGACCATCCCGTGCTGGTTGGACGTCATCACAGCGCATTTCAAGGGAAATGTCAGCTAGTCCGGGGCGGGCTGCCACACTTTGTATCAGATCTCTAGGTTGCGTAGTTAACCTAGGGAAAGACACCAGGGAGAGATAGTACGTATATGAGAGCGCGTATTTGTGATATTTGGTTTTCAAAAGCTATATATGTACTATTAGTATATCTATGGATGGAGTCGCACTACACTGGCACCACTGAAGAGATGGTTAGTCGTTTCTCCTTACAGATTGAACGATGAGCCGACATACGAGGGGTATTGGTAGAGGAGCTAATAATGGGAATGCTCCTGATATGAGGACGATGTTCACTGACTTCATGAGAGAGATGCTTAGGGATGTTCAGAGGGCTGCTCCTAATGCTGCAAATGGTGGTGGTGCAGGTGCCTAGGGCCGATTTCGCCAAGCTCTGTAAGGACTACACTAGTCTTGGTGGGAAGCCATTCCACGGAACGGAATCGGCTACAGAAGTTCAAGATTGGCTTGATAGTTGTGAGCGCATCTTTGAAGATTTGGGTATCGAGGATGCGATGAAGAGAAAGCTAGCGTCCCGTCAGCTGCAAGGACGGGCGATGAATTGGTGGAATGCTATTAAGGTAGCTACTCCTCAGGATCAAGTTACATGGAATCAATTTAAAGCTTGCTTCAGTGATAAGTTTATCCCAGCTTCCCAGAAGTCAGAGTTGTTTAGGAAGTTTTTGGAGCTTAAGCAGAATGGTAAGGCAGTCTCGGAGTATATTGCTGTATTTGATACTTTATCGGAGTATGGATTCCCTTATTGACACTCCCAAGAAGAAGAATGAGAAGTTCATAATAGGCTTAGATTAGTACCTGGGGGAAAGGCTTATAAACCATATTGATGAGACTTTTGAATTGATTGTTGGGAAAGCATTGAGATCAGAGAGCCTTTATCCTAAACCCAAGACTGAAGTCGCTATTGCATCTACAGGAGAGCCAAAGCCGCAAGCAAGCGGTGGAGGCAAGAATAATTCTCAGAATAAGAGGAAACAGAGCCAAGCTAAGGATGGTCAGAAAAAGAATAAGAAAAAAGTTGAGTGCTTTAGCTGTGGCAAGAAGGGCCACTATGCCAAAGAATGTCGAGCAAAGCCAGCAGACAGGAAGTGCTTTAACTGCGGCCAAGTGGGAGATCACAAGGATAAGTGTTCGCTGCCCCCCCCAAAGAGAAGCAGATTACGGAAGCATATGTTATCAATGTTGTTCCTTCCTCATCGAATGCCCCAACTGCGGCGGAGAAAGGAAAGAATGTCGTTATCCAAGGTATGCTTTCCGCTTATAATGTTCTTGTTCGAGTATTGTTTGATACTGGGGCTTCCCGTTCCTTCACATCTAGTGACCTAGTAGATAAGTTGGGATTGGAGCCCGAGATAGTCGATAGACCTTTAGTTGTGACGAACCCGATTGGTGGTTCGACTAGAATTAGTATGATTTGTCGTAATGTGGTCTTATCGAGTCATGGATGTATGTTTGCTTGTGATTGCTTTGTTTTGGGCTTTATTGGGTTTGGCAATATTTTAGGAGTCGATTGGCTCCAAAGGTACGGGGTAATGGTAGACTGTGAGGGCATTTTGGTGACAGTAAGAGCGAATGATGGGTGGAGGGTAGTGTTTGGTGGTCTACCTAGTGATGGGGTAATGGATAGTTTTCTAAATTCTTTCGACATCCCGCATGATGAGTTGTCAGATGTGCCCGTGGCTGGCCTGTATCCGGAAGTGACCGGACTTCCACCACACCAAGATATTGAGTTTCGGATTGATTTAGTGAAAAATGCCAGACCTATAGTGATGACACTTCGTCGTATGACACCAAGGGAGCAACGAGAGCTCGTGGTGCAAGCGAGCGATCTTTTGAAGAAGGGATTTATCAGAAGAAATGTTTCTGAGTGGGGAGCACCAGTTGTGTTTGCTACCAAGGCAGATGGTTCCCTTTGATTGTGTGTGGATTACCGCGAGTTGAATAAGGTGACGAGGAAGAATAAGTATCCTCTACCACGAATAGATGATTTGTTTGATCAGTTGAGTGGCGCGAGAGTGTTCTCCCAAATGGATCTCGTATCAGGTTTTCATCATCTTAGGGTGGAAGCTGAGAGTATAGATAAAACAACATTTCAGACGCCGTCTGGATTTATGAGTGGTTGGTCATGCCATTTGGTTTGACCAATGCACAGCATATTTTGTGGATCTTATGAATAGCATATTTAGAGATCAATTGAATAAGTTTGTTCTTGTGTTCATGGACGATATCTTGGTTTATTCGAGGACAGAGGAAGAACACAAGGAACATTTGAGGATAGTGATGGAGGTGTTGAGAAAACACCAATTGAAAGCAAAGTTTTCTAAGTGTGACTTATGGAGGAGGGAAGTGAGATTCTTAGGCCATGTTGTTTCATAGAATGGTATTGCCATGGTCCCTGTGAAGGTGGCTACGATACAAGATTGGTCTACGCCCAAGAATGCAACAGATGTAAGAAGTTTCTTGGGTTAGCTGGATATTACCGTAAGTTTATCCAGGACTTCTCCTAGATAGCGGCACCGTTGACGCAGTTAACCAAGAAGAATCAAGCTTCTGTTTGGGACGAAAAGTGTGCGGTTGCATTTAAGAGTCTAAAGGAAAAGTTGACGTGCACCCCAGTGTTAGTCATTCCTAAAGGGAATGAAGAGATGATGGTATACACAGATGCATGTGGTACGAGGTTAGGTGTTGTATTGATGCAAGGAGGTAGGGTTGTAGTTTACGCTAGTCGGCAACTGAAACCGCATGAGAAAGATATCCTACCCATGATTTGGAATTGGCACCGATCATATTCGCGTTGAAGATGTGGAGACATTATCTCTTGGGAGAAAGATTCGAGTTGTTTACTGATCATAAATCGTTGAAGTATCTTTTCTCCCAAAAGGATTTAAATCTTCGTCAGCAGAGATGGTTAGAGTTCTTGGCTTCATATGATCTTGATATCGCATATACACCTGGGAAAGGCAATACAGTAGCCAATGCATTAAATAGGAGACATGCCAATTTAAGGGCTATGTTTCTTGAATGGAAGCAACTGGAGTATATCGCAGGGTATGATTTCAGACCAAAGTGCGAATTAGATCCAGTAATGTTAGCAAGTTTGACGATCAGACCCACTTTGGTTGAGCGGATTGGTTCCAGTCAGAGAGACGATCCTAACTTATTAAAAATCATCTCCAAGTTAGAGATGGGTATCGATGAGGAGATGGACAAGTATGGGCTTGATCGAGATGGATGGCTTAGAAAGGATGGAAGACTAGTTGTGCCCAATGTCAATGGACTGAGAGATGAAGTGCTTAGAGAATGTCATCACTCAAAACTAACCATACATCCAGGTGGTAACAAAATGTATCGAGACATGAAGCAGACCTACTACTAGGAAGGAATGAAAAGAGACATTGGGAAGTTTATATTCAAATGCATAAATTGCCAGCTAGTTAAAGCTGAGCAAAATAAGCCTAGTGGTTTGTTGCAACCATTAGAAATCCCCGAATGGAAATGGGAACAAGTCTCAATGGATTTCATTGATGGGTTACCAAGGACTAGATCGGGTCATGATAACATTTGGATGATTTTGGACCGACTGACCAAGAGTGCGAAGTTTATACCCGTCAACTCGAGTAGAACTACAGCTAAGTTAGCGGAACTGTATATGAAGTGGGTAGTGAGATTTCATGGAGTACCCAAAGGCATTGTGAGTGACCGAGATCCGTTATTTACTTGTGGATTTTGGAAGAGCTTATAAGAGGCATTAGGATCAGAACTACATCTCAGTACCACGTACCATCATCAAACCGACGGTCAGACGGGGAGGGTGAACCGTATATTAGAAGATCTTAAGAGCTTATGTATTGGATTTTGGTGGATCATGGGATGACCATTTGCATCTAGTAGAGTTTGCATATAATAACAGCTATCAATCCAGTATTGGTGTGGCTCCATTTGAAGCTTTGTATGGAAGACCATGCAACTCACTGTCATGTTGGTCAGAGACCGGTGAGAAATATGTGCTTGGACCAGAAGTAATAAGAGAAACATTAGACATGATTAAGTTATCCAACAACGAATGAAGGCTGCTCAGGATAGGTAGAAGAGTTATGCTGATAAAAGGAGAAGGGATTTAAAGTTCTCCATTGCCGATTCGTATTGTCGAGCACGATACGAAGAAACTTCAAACGAAAGCGGTGAATCTAGTCAAGGTTCAGTGGGGCGGGGATGATAATGACTATACTTGGGAGACAAAGGAGAGCGTTAAGGAGACGTATCCATAACTCTTTGCCTGGTAAGGTTTTCATTTCAATCTAGTCTTTCCGCATGCTAGGATAGGTTGTTTTGTTTGCTTTGTATGTTTGATTGCGAGATATGGCTGGTAGGCATGCGAGACCCATTGGTTGTTTCTTAGTTGAGGAATTTCGGGGGCGAAATTTTTTAAGGGGGGGAGGGGGGAGGAGAGTGTAATGACCCACATTCTACGCATCGGAGGATCGTAGAATAATTATTTTATTTTCATATGAGGTCGTATAGTCGTGTAACTTTGGGGAACGACTATTGGGGTCATTTCCCATGTTCACGATTTTTGCCGATTTTTAAATGACCGTTTTGCCCCTAGCTAATCTTGTTTCGGCCATAACTTTTGATTGGTAAGGAGTTTTGACCTGAAACCACTTCCATTGGATTTGAGTGATGGTTTACATTTTCGTAGATAGTCACATTAGCCAAACAGACTCACCGTTTGAGAGATATGGCTGAAACAAGGTTTAGAAGGTGAAAAACTACTTAAGTGGGCTGATTAGGGTAATTAGCAAATGGGACCATAACCCATTTCGAGATTAGGGTTAAAGGGAGGCTGAAATGAGTTAGGTTTTCATTCTATTTCAGTTTTCTAGCCGCCAATTACCTTTTAGGAACCCTAGCATTGACTTCACCTTCTAGAATCATCTTTAATCACCGTTTAATCAAGGTTTAGGCTAAATTACATCAAATCAAGGCAAATCAACACCAAATCAGAGTTGGAGCTGCTGTGTTGCATAAAGATTCGAACCAAATCAGAGATGGTTTTAGATCTAAGTTTTATTTGTAGCTAAGGTGAGTGATTTGTATTGTTTTTCACTAATTACAGCTAATTAGGGATGGTTAGTGATAATTAGCGAAATTATGGCTCAGAAAAATATAGAAAAAAATTGTAAAATTCTAAAATATTATTTTAGGGCTCAGATAAAAATTTGGGTTAATTTGGAGATGTTTTGCTAATCTTATCATTAGTTATAGTTAAACATGATTAAGGGGAAAACCATGAGTTTTGGGTATGTTTGATCCATTTTAACACATTAGATTTTTGTTTTGGTGTTTATGGTTGGCTATACATGTTGCTATGACTGTTTGGAATGTTTTATGATTGTTTAGAACAGTTAGATTGGTCGAAAATGTCGTCGTATGGCATAAAACAGTCATTGGAAAAGTTGTAGGAAATATGCAGAGACATGATCAGATCGAGCCCCCCGAACCCAACCCACTCGTGAAGCACCACTTCGATCCGAACCAGATCGAGTTGCCTCCTCTAAACCTGTGTGTGCCACGAATTAATCATGGAGTACTCATCCAAACTGACCTGTTCATGATAGAAGACCCGAACCACCTGGTGGCCACGAACCGGAAGAGTTGCCATACCCAAACCGAACTGGTGCGCTCCACGACCCGATCCAAAGAGAAGGCCACGACTGATCCGGACGGGGTATCACGAACCGATTCGATGGACCCAAGTTGATGAAGGAGCTCACGAACCAGAATGGGTACCACGAGCAGAACCACTACTGGAGGATCGAACCGAACCGAGGAGCTTGGACCGTAGATGTGAACCACGAACCGAACTGGGAGTATGATCTGAAGAGAAGTGAAGAACCGAACCGATCCGGAGGAGACCAGAACCCGAGATGCAAAGGTAGTCCAAATAGGAAGTAGAACTCAAGATCTAGTTGGGAACCAACGAGTTAACTTCATGAGTTGGGCTTTGCTGGGGGACGTGTGCGAAATGGTTATCGACGTCCATAACTTTGATTCACCAACAAGACTGATGTTAGGCTGCAGATCAGTGCAGTGGGGTAGTTATTACTCCATGGGGAAGAGTGATCGTAGCATAGCTATGAGGCAGTGCAGTGGAGTCATCATGACTTCATGGGGCAGAGTGGACATAGCAAGGGATTAATGGTTATGGATCAGTGTAGTGAAGCCATCATGACTCCATGGGGTAGAGTGATCATAGCAAAGGATTTGGGTGGTCAAAATAGTGGATATCGTATGCTTTATGCACTGAGTGAATAATGTGAGGATGATTGCTATGCTTGATTGTTTGACATCACTATGACATGCACACCCCTCCCCCGTATCTTTACACCATATGTTAGTGTCACCTTAGAGTATTGTATATCTTGTGCGCTAACTCTTTGTTGCAGGTTCAGGTATGGTTAAGTATACCTGTTATTGTTCAGTTTTGCTGCTTATCGCTCATGCCAGACTTTTGTCTGACCCCGAGTTTTATGTCTCTTCTTATTACTCTGGGTGCTCTTAAACGGGAAGACTAGAGACGGTTAGATGGTATGCACGAGTAGCTGTACCGGAGACGAGCAGGAGGCTTCCACGTATGATATATACACTGCAAGAAAATGTGGTCTTTACTTACCAATGGTAAATGTAGGTAAAACTAACATAATGGTAGGTAATATATTTTAGCTACCGATATTGAATTGGTAGAGACTGGTAGGTAAAGCTTAGTAGAGAAAAGCCTTTACCTGCACTTAGTGATATTGGTAGTTAAAAGAATCAATGGATCTCACTACATTATGACTCAAATAATGAATCATCGGTTGATCTTTTTGATGATGTGTCATCCTACATAGTTGCTGACATGGCAGATGATGTGTCATCCTACATGGCTGCTGACATGGTTGTTTCAGTAGTATACACATGACATATATTAATACTGACACTTGGCATTTAATGGTTGGTTCATGTGTCAAAAAATAATTTGTCCATGTGTTATCATTTGATTAGTGCATATGACATCATTTTTTAGACCATATGACATTATTTACTATAAATAAATATTTAAAGAATTGAATATTTAACACAGAATTTATTTTTAAACAAATAACAAATATTTATTCAAATAAAAATTTATTACACTTTCGAATAGTACACATACTGTTTCCTCACTATTATACAATCACTTATACATACATTTCCTCGCTACATTTCACTCATACACATTGGCTTCTCACTAGATACTCATTCACTCATATACATGTACACAGTCACTCATATTATCACTCTAGTTTTAGTCGTCAGCTTCTTGCTCCAGAATTTGTCCAATCGTCTGTCTTTCCTGTCATAATAAAATAGCACAGTAAATTGAATTTTTTTTTTTTTTTTTGCTTCCATTGACTAAAGATGGATACCCTATGCCAAAGGGTCCCGTACTCCAGCAAGAGAACTTCCCAAGCAGTCTCCCACTTAGTACTATTCTCTTAAAACTGTACCTTCCTCGAGAGACAGGGACGTCCCAAGCATGTTCGATGCCCCAAACGAATGATTTTTGTTGTTGTTGCCCCTATTACTTAACAAGGAACAATGTGTGTATATGTGGAAAAAAAATTGCAAATTCTATTATGAAATTTAATATTAAACGCATACAAACTAAATTATTTGGATTACATGTAAACAATAATAACTTAAATTTAATCTTGATCTTTTTTTTTAAGTCTTAATGAATGTTTTTTTTTCCAAAAAATCTTATATTTTTCATGGACACTCTTTATACACTCTATCACTAGTAAAAATATATACATATACTTTATTCTCAAATGCCAGATTTAATATATACTGATTACATAATCTCATGCAAACTGATAAATTACTTTATTTGATTATCGCCCACCCCATTTCTCCATATAATTTAGTGTTCTACCTGAAAAATAGAAATAAAAAACATTTAGAAACATATATGGCTATATTAATAACATGCACTATTGCCAGATAATCATGAACTATTCAAGCCGTTCAAATTTACTAATACTTAAATTACTGCCAGTTTACTTTATGGTAAATTCTCTATCTAAAAAAAATGATTCAAAAACTAATGATCCCATTATATATGTAAATAAGGCCAACATCATAATCATTATGAACATTATAAATCAAACGAGTTAGTGGCTAACCTTGAGCATAAGTCCATAACAAATGTGCAAGACTCTCACTTAAGTGTGAATTCAGTCCCTTGCATCTCAATTTGGGAAACGGAGAGCACTGATTCACTGCCGACTTAACCAACAGTATATCATTATTTGAGATAGCTTGTTTTAGCAAATGAGGACTTGCACCATCAGCGATTGATAAACGTGCACGCTCATTTACTGCAGTATGATACTTGTTCATTTACTCTCTTTGTTGCTCTTCCTGCCACATAAATACAGTAGAAATATATGCATATTATATGACTATTAAACAAAATCATGAAAACAAAGAATATGTGTGCTATGTGCCAATATTTGAAACAAAAAAAAAGGAATCAGTCAAAATGGATTCAAATATGTATGGACACTGCAAAAAAAATACCAGGAACTCATTTTTTTTTTTTTTTTTTTTTTTTTTGTAAATAGCTAATCCCAATGTTTTTGTTGAATTTCGTTTGTCAGAAGTTCTGGCAAAGGTCGTTTGGCATCTAAAACTCTCCTCATGATGCAGTCGTGCCTCATGACTATTGCATACATTCCACAAATCATTAGCAACCGAACATTACTTCTCTTTAATCAATAAATTTCTTCTCAGCAAAAATCCAGTTACCAAGAAAGGAAGACTGATTCAAAGCTTGTAGTCGTGGTAATGGAGCAATCCAGTTCTTGCAGTCATAGGTTGGCTTGTACAGACCTATCACTTTTTTTGCAGTCTACAGCTTCTCTAGATGTTAATGAATGTATATATAAGCAGATAATCAAAGCAAATGTAACATGAGCATTTAGTGATAACATTAACAGTTTACAATGTATTGTGTACAAATTAGAACATTTAAATCATTAATCAATTCCATTATACTGCAACTAATTTGTGTTGCCAACAAGTCAATTGTACCTCAGCCAATGACTCAAAGAAAACAAAGTCAAATAAAAATAAAAATTCAAAATATTAACCAAACTGTTGAAAAATAAAAATAAAAACATCATAAAAATAGAACTTTAAGATATATGTTCAATATTTCAGAACATAGAAGATCGAATAAGTGCTTACAAATATGAACAAAATCAATTTTTTTAAGGAGATTTCAATTCATCGATATATGATCAAGGGCGACTGGAAAATCATTAAAGTCATAATAAAATAGAAAATATACTGCAATTCAAATACTATTATTTTTCAGCAGAAAAAATCCAGTTTTGATCAATTAGAGCTGAAATCGATAGAATAATATAGCAAGCATTAAAATCAGAATCAATTGAAAAGCATGCTAATTCAGAACCGTACCTTATTTTCTAAACAACCAACGGGACAACCATTTTATTCTCTATCATCAGAAGATAGGTTATAGCTTTGGAGACAGAGAAGAAGGGAGTCCGGTCACGACTTACAACGTTGAGGAGGTAGGTTTTTGAGAGAGATAAATTGGGGTTTTTTAGAGGAAAACAGTGATTTCTGGACGCATTGGAGAATAATGTGAAAGAGACGACAGTTGTCAAGCGCGAGAGAGATTATAGGGCCGAAAATAGTTGGCTCTTAGAGAATAATTGGTTTCTCTTGTAGTAGATATGGCATCAAATCGGTTTGATTAAGCAATAAATATTGATTAGGCAATACTTATTAAGCAATAAATATTTATCATATATAATACTAACAGTCCATAATACTTATTAAGCAATAAATATTTACTTATCACACATAAGACTGATAGTCTGTGATACTAATTAGATAATTAATATTTCTATTATTATTTAACGAATAATGAATTTATAAATAAAATTTATTTGTTAGATTTTAATTCTAAGTGATATTAAAGCGTGTTACCATTTATAGATTGATGTTTTATATTTGTTGATATATTGCAACTATTAATAAAGATATATTAAGATTTAAAAATATTTATGAATCATATTGTTAGTTTAAATTTTATTTTGAAGTTTGTAACATCTTTTTTATTCAAGCTTGAATTTTATTTATATTATTATTTAATAATTTATTTGATTGATCATATTATAAGTGAGTATAATATTTGATACATTTATAGATAAACATTTTGAATTTGTAAAAGACAATTTATCTGTTAGATTCTAATTTTTAGTTAGATAAAGATTTGAAAGTATTTGTAATTAGTAGATTCTATTTTTTAGCGACGTTAAGATTTAGTATTAGTGGCATTTTTTGTAGTTTGCGCTAACACCAAAAATATTATAACTATTATAAAAGATTATATTATTACTTTAAATTTTATTTTGAAGTTTGCAACATCTTTTTTATTCAAGTTTTAATTTTATTTATATTATTAATTAATAATTTATTTGATATATCATATTTTTAGTGAGTATAGTATTTGATAGCATTTATAGATAAACGTTTTGAATTCGTAAAAGAAAAATCATTTGTTGGACTCTAATTTTTGGCGATACTTAGATTTGAAAATATTTGTATAATGAAGTCAAATTAGTAGACCCTATTTTTTAGCGACATTAAGATTTAGTATTAAGGGCATTTTTTGTAGTTCATGTTGGCACCAAAAAAGGATGACACCAAACGTATTACAACTATTAATAAAGATATTATTTATGTTTTTTCTTACAAAAATAAGTCTAATAATATGTTGTCTAACATTCTATTTTATAAATTGTATTTTTGTTAATATAAAAAAAATTCCTTATTAATCATCACTGGGGTAAAAGTTCTAAAAATTATTTTAGGCATAAGTTTTTATCAAGATTATTGTTATTTATTTATAGTGGCATTTTTTGTGGTTTATGTTTTGGCCAATAAAAAGCGACTACGTGGATTGAGGTCATAGATCACGTGGATTGAGATTTGTATCATTGGATTTGATTTAAAATAAGTTGTATAAACGAAGAAGATGGTATTGATTGTGCATCTGCAATAAACTAGAGAAAAATAAGTTTTAGTCGTTTCAGATGATGACATATTAGTGTGAAATTGTGAAACATTTTAGAAAAACTTAAAGTTAAAACTTTTGTAGTAAATTGTTTGAAAAAAATAACGATGTTTAATAAATTATTAACAAATGATTATTTAATATTAATTATTTACAATATAATTATTCTTTACCAATTCATTAGCTGCTAATTATTTCATATTTCAAAATAATTATTTATAATTAATAAAGATATAATTTTACAAAAAATATTGCTAGGATATGTAAATGAAATCTTCATTTCAAAAATATTGCTAGAATATACATTTTTGACACATCATCACACAACTCAATATTATTTTTAATGGAAGTTTAAAATGATATGTGAAAAATGAAGGGGCTAATCACAAAAAAGACTTCCTCTAATGTATATGTGCAGATTATACATTTTACCTACCTATAATTATTGGTAGATAATCATCCTTCAATAATTTTATAACATTAACAATACTTACCTACCAAATTTTTTTACCATTGAATATTGGTAGATAAAGGTTCTCTTCACCTACCCATATCTATTGGTAGGTAAAATATTGGTAGGTTAAGGTCAAATTTCTTGTAGTGATATAGATATTCTCCCTGTGTTGTTGCTGGTCACTACTTTGGGCATTAGCAGTGAACCTTTTTCTTTGCTTTAGAGACAGTATGTTGGAGTTGTAATCAGCTGTATTTTGAATTTCCGCTACCATGATGATTATGATTTAGTTTTCAATTTATGCACTATCTCGCCTGTTTTATGTCAAGTATGTTATTATTATATTTTATTCCAAGCGCTGTGAGATATTCTATAGGTTTCTTGTTAGTTCACCGTTAAGTTTCCTTTCTTTTGGCGACCGTCCCGTGCTAGTTGGACGTCAGCACAACACATTTCAAGGGAAATGTCGGCTGGTCCGGGGCGGGCCGTCACACTGAACTTGTCATGTCCGGACTGAATTTGTCTATGAACAAACGAACGTGAATGTATGAAACAAATATTTTTGGGAATAAAACGCAATTATCACAGGCCCATTTCTACTTTCCAGTTTCCAAGATAATGCCTTGTCTTCTCAGTTGTTCTCTATTTCTAATTTATAGTACGTTCCAAATTCCAGATAATTGCAAAATCCCTAACCCTAACTCACAATATTTTTATAAATCTTTCAATAAAAAGTCGACTAGAGACAATCCTTCAACACTTATCTTCTCCTCAATTTAGGGTGGTCGCTGAATTTTATGGCTTCTACATTGCTACCTTCAATGTCGCAGCCTTCAACATCGCATCTTTTGGTTAAGTTTGCGAGTTTTGAGATTTTACTTTAATTCATTATTGTTTTCTAATATGTGTATCGTAAAATTCCCTTCCTAGAATCTAAAACATGTGGTTCATTTCAGAATTTCGCATACTTCTTTTTCTTTCTTCTTTTTTCATTTTTCCCTATTATGATCAATGGATTGGTGCTTATTGCCACTATCAAAGAAAATGAGTTTGGCAGCAGATTTGTAGATTCATAGTGAAACAATAAACAATTATGAATATGATACTCTTTTCCTATTTCATGTACAAAAAATTGCACTTACATAATATGAGATTTTTTAATTTAACCTTGTATTAACGAGAAGGCATATCAAATTTTGATCAGTATTAGTTCGAACTGAATGATGATACTCATTAATACCATGCATCATATGTTGATACAAATATCTAGCAGTATTTTCCACATAAGATTTCTTACCGCTTAAGTTTCCCACTGTTTGTTGTGCCTTGTCAATATATAAAAGTCAGTTTCTTTTTGAAACATGGTTGAATCTACCGCTCTTCATTTGATGATTCAAATAATTTGATTTATGAAAAGGAGGTTTACTTCTAATCTATCAGAAGGACAAAATGTAGAAATCTAAGAAACAAGCATTATAATTAAGATGTGTAGTTTCAAAATTTCTATTGCAAATGATTTCAATCAGATTTGAATAAAATTGATTTCATTTTCACATATAATTATCTACATCTTTTAATATCTAATTTTTTTTTTCATTTCTTTAGGTAATGATGATCACAGTAGTGACATAAGGGCTCGAGAAGAAATGAACGACAATAACGACAATCAATCTGCGAAGGATGGAGATGAACAAACAGATCATAAAGATGAATATATTGCTAAGGAGAATGAAGAAAAAACACGAAAAAGGAAATCAGAAGTTTGGCTTAAGTTCGAAAGACGCACAGAGAAAGCAAAAGATTGAACAATTAGAAAGTATGGTATGTGTATTCATTATGAACAAGAAATAACTATCACATAAGATGGATGTACAACTACATTTAAAAGACATCTAAACAAATGTCATGTTCGCACTACTCGACAAAAAGCAGCAAAAAATATTAGGAAAAGAATTTTTCAAAGAAAAATAGTCTTGTGAAAGAGATTTGGTTCGAAAATCGGCTCTTCATAAATATGGCAAGACAAAAGTTAGAGAAATAATGGCTACCATGATTATCAGGCATCAATATCCATTTTGGATGGTTGAACGTGAATTTTTTATCTTATATTCGCAAATGTTGAACCCCGAGTTTGAGAAAATTTCACTTTTAACCATAAAAACCGAGTGTATGAAAGTTTATGAAAATGGGAAGAAAAAATTAAAAGATACACTGGGGGATGTGGTAAGAGTAAGTTTAAAAACCAATTTATGGACGTCAAATAAGACTATTGGGTATATATGTCTTACATGCCATTTTTTGGATTCTTATTGGAAATTATAAAAGTGTATTCTAAGCTTTGGTAGCCTAGCACCCCCACATACCGACGTTGCTATAGCTGATGTTGTTTTTTTCTTACCTTTTAGATTTGGGGATAGAGAATAAAATATCTTCTATTAAACTTTATAATGCATCTTCTAATGATTTAGCTATTTAAACACTAAAAGAAAACTTTTCATTAAATGTTAGGCTCTATTTCAAAGTAAAGATCTTTCATGTTAGATGTTGTGCACATATTTTAAATTTAATGGTGCAAGATGAGTTGTGTGAAATGAAGGGTGTGCTACAAAATATCCGAGAAAGCGTGAAATATTTTAAGATGTCTTCTCAACGACTTAGCAAGATTAAAGACATTGTTAAACAATTACAACTTCCTATCTCTAAACAAACACTGAATGGTAAGCAAGTGGATTTCAAAGGTTGTTTTTTATATGAGTGAAATGGTGAACAAAATGAAGATTAAGTTTGATAAATATTGGGGTGAATGCAATCTCTTGATGTCAATTGCTGCTATTCTAGACCCTAGGTATAAGATGAAACTAATTGAGTTTTGTTTTCCAAAGATTTATCTTGCTATGGAATTAGTCCAAAATATGAAATATATTACTACTTCTTTACAAGATCTATATTTAGAGTATGTTCACAATGTGCCACCGAATGTTAATTCTAGTAAAAATAAGTGATTACTATGGTTCTAGCAGCAAGTCGATGACAAGGCCATATCTGAGTTTGAATGTGGGCTGATGAGTTGGATGTTATAAAACCTTTTGAATCAGAGTTGGATGTATATTTGAAGGAACCTTGTTACAAATATAACGGATTAAATGATAATTTCAATATTTTGGACTAGTGGAAATATAATTTTTCAAAATATAAAATAAAATCAAATATGGCTCATGGTATACTTTCTATTCCAATAAGTAGCATTGCTTCTGAATCTGCGTTTAGTGCCGGAGGTAGGGTTCTTGATCAATTTCGCAATTCTATAAAATCTGAGACAGTTGAAGCTTTAATATGCAGCGACGATTGGTTAAGATCTAACTATGCACTAAAAAAGGTAAATATATGTTTTGTCTGTATATTATTTAGAGACTTCTTATTTATTAAATTTCAGTTGTTGACATGCTGCTGCAAACTTAATGATTTGCTAAAACCCTTTCTTTGTGTGATTAGGTGCAAGATGAAGTAGATGATACGCAGTACATACAATTTAACTGAATGGATTTGGAAAAAGCTCATAGGTGATCACTGTTTTTTTATTGTACAACAAGGTATCTTTAACCTTTTGGTTTTAGGTTGAAATGGTACAAAAAGCATGTTGCTTGGTTTGAAGTTATATTATTATTATATGGTACAAAAAGTTAAAAAGATATATGGTCATAGGTACAATAAATGGATCTTTGAACAAAATTCGAGTTATCAAATAGTGTGAATAAAAGTAGTGAGATATAGATTCCAGATTTGATCATTGAAGTTTGATTTTCCAGTTTAGATATAGATTCTAGACTCTATCACTAAAGAATAACAATTTGTCACTGTCTTATTATTAGTTACCCTATTAAATTTAGACACTAAAACAAATGTTTAGATTTTTACATATATATATATATATATACATATATAATGCTTTATGCTTTAGAAATCATTGATTTGTACCTTGCTGATCTTATACATCATGTGCATTCATACACATTATTTTTTTCCAACTTAATTATGCAACTGGTTTCATATTTTATACTTGTAGCCTTGTAGTTTGCAGGTCTATTGTAATGATCATTTATTGTTTGCAAAACTTTTTAGGAAGATCAAGTGGGTCTGTATGAGGTGTCGATTTGAGTGAATTGTTGTCTGCTGAAGCTATCGTATAAGATGAAGCTTCCTTCTGTTGATAGATCCTATGTCAGAAATTGAAGATAGTTTGTTAATTATGTCTATATTATAAGCAGTGCCTGTTCCAAAGGATTTGTTTCCCTAGGCAAGTAAGTTGTTGAAGTTACAAACTGGAAAAAAACATAGGATAGAGGACTCGAACTCTGGTCCTTCTAGGAATAAACAAACATCAGACCACTAACACAATCTTTACGAAAGATCATCCCATGCTCTTTATTGACATAAATAAACTGTCAGACACCATGTTGCCCCAATTGCTGCCCTCCCCGCCACCGCTAGAGCGTTGCCTTAGACAAATGTCTTGGCAGGCTTGCCTTTGGACCGGGCCTGATTATAAGGTGGTATAGTTTGTTAATTATGTTTTTTAATAGGAGTAGAAACTAGCGTCGTGTATATCAGATTGAGCATATATGAATGAAGTTTCCTGAATGTGCTCCAAATTTGATGTAACAGTGGTTGTTTTTGTAATATATGGGTTTACTGTTTGTGAATTATGTATTTAATTAATCAAGTGCAAGAATGATGGTGTATATCAGATTTGATGCAACAGCGGTTGTCTCCTGAATGTGCTAAGTCATGGTACAATCATTTTAGTGTGTTCAGATTTTTATTACTGCAAATTTAGTGTATTGTGCATTCAAAATTTTAGATCTCTTGTTGCAGTGTATTCAAAAATTCAATATTCCTACCGTTAAAATGCATACAAGCTTCTCTCTTGAGGACATGATGGCATCAACATTTCCAGGTGTGGGATGTACAAATTTAAATTAGTAGAACGATGCTACAACTTGCAGTAAATAGTTAAATATACGTTATGTCCAAGTCCGATTGTGTCCGTTCGAATCCGATTGGGTTTCATGGACCGAACACGGTCTTCATAAATTTTTGGTAGATCGGGATCGAACAATTTTTATGTTGTCCGTATATTACCGAATCGGACATTTGTCGGTCCGATCTGTAATTCGGCCCGTCTTCGGGCAATCTAATGTCTGATCTGGTCCGGTGCGTCCGTTTTGCACCCCTAGCAGTAGATGCCTACAGTCTACTTAAGGTTTTTCCTGGATTGCGATGCAACCTTCGTGTAGCTGCAATCTATCATTTTGTGTATCGGGTGGTACTTCTTAATTTGATTTAGAAGAGTTTTCCAAATATTTTCTTGGATGTTGAAATGGGTCTACCAAGTACTAAGAGATATTTAGTCTTACACTTGATGAACGTATGGCTAAATTCTACAAAGAACTAGGATAAACATGTTAATAACATTGAGTTATATAAAGTATTTTGATGTTAGACTAACATTATAATAATGTGTATTTTGAAATTTATGAATCATCAAGTTTATAATAAATGAGAAATAAATAAGTTATTTTATGAGATGGCTAACTCAAAAAATATATGTATGGAAAATTCTATTTTCTGCTTCGTTCCTTTTCGAGGATGAAAATTTTTAAGTGAGAGAGAATGTAATCATAACTAAGTGCATTTTAGTCTTTGCACTTTCATATTTCATATCATATATATAAATACCTAAATATTCATTTTCATTTGTTTTCACTTTTCAAAACACTCTTAACTCCATTTTCATTTCCTATTCTTTCAAAAGTATTTTAATATAAGAATTACATATTTAAGAGAAGAAAGAAGAAAGAAAAGCAAATCTTATAAGCTTTAAACCAAAGATTAAAAGGAAAACTTGGTTTTTGAGAAGCAACTATGCAAGGCTGAGAACTCCACTTGAATTTTACCAAAGTGCTTAAAAATGCAAGCTTAGATGCTAAACTATTACGAATGAGATTATTTCAAAAATAAGCCCAGCCCACCGTCCTCTCTTTCAGCTATTCACGCTTCCCATCGTTTCACCCCCAAATTACAAATTACAGTTCTCCACACCGGAAAAAAATAATCGCGAAAAGCACAGTAAGTCGGTTGATCGACGACTGAAGAGGAATCGGGAGTAGAAATACTTTATCTTTCTTTGCTACTGCATCAAGCAAACGATGATAGCAAGTATTGTAACTTGGGCTACGAAACTACTCATAAGGGTGAAGTTTCTGATAATGATGTGGTGCAGCATCGTTGGAAGAGGTGTGAATGGGGAATGCGATCAAGTGAAGAAGAGAGAAGCATTGGAGTTGGAAGAATTCTCATGGTTAGATCTACCTACTGATGTGGTACAATTGATATCTTCGAGGCTGCAATATGAGGACGAGATAAAATTGGCATGCGTGTGCAAGACATGGAGGGATATAATTAAAATGTTAGTGCCCATCTATCCTGTAGGCAAAATCCCCTTGTTGATCCATATAAAAAGTAGAGAAGGAGGAGGAGGAAAGGGGGCCATTTTGCACTACCACAGCCTGTGGTTAAACAAAGCATTCCAACTGGAATCACCTTTCGACTTGAGAGGGTGGGAAATCATTAGTGCTAAAGATGGAACTCTACTGATCTACAACCAGGATGAGAAGCAGATGTGAGGATGGTCGACCCTTTAAATGGGTACTCGCATCATATTAAGAAAATAACCAAGAACATATCCTTCAATGGCACTGCTATAGGATTGCATAACAACTATTATTCAATATTTCTAATCGATACGTCCCATGAAAACCAAGTCACTGTGCACTTCTACAATGGGAAATGGACTTTGGATTTGGTGTTCGTCGGCGAGTCGCTTCACTTGTCAATAAATCCCGTGTATTGCGATGGTCGATTCTACTGCTTGGGTAGCAAAGGCGACAGACTAGGGGTCTTTAGTTTATCAGAACGGACTCGGGCACTTCACAGTGTTGAATTGAACAAATATGTTTATGATATCCATTGCTGATACTACTACCTTGTTGATTGGATCGACAAGGTCAAGGGCGAATGCACTTGTATGAGGAAGGGGTCAGCTGACCCCCCTTATTTTTTTTTTCTAAAAGCACTTTACATTTTGTCAAGCACCTTGTGTGAATATTTTACCAATACCACTTTGCATTCTGCCCCCCCTGAAAGTTTGATCCCTCTTGGTGGAACGGCTGGATTCGCCCCTGGACAAGGTGATGGCGGTTCGGGTTGAAAACAATGGGAGCGGGATTCATTTTTTGTTCTTGATCGAAAGAGGATGCTCTGGAAAGCGATTTATAATTTGCATGGCCGAAGTTTGTTTCTCGGATCTACCCTATCTGTCGTGTCCGTGCCAATGGCGAAAAAGCTTCAGAACCGGTCTACCCCAGTCTCATGAAGATGAACCCAAGACAGCGATTGTGGCCGATCGAGTCTATTGACATCAATCTTATTTCATGTCAAAGCTAACGTCTTCTATTTCAAGCATGGAAGAAGACAACGCTGCAACAACTCTATGTTGCTGTAATAACAGCGGCGAAGAATCACTGTATTTCGGTTCAACCCAAAATGAGAAGTACTGTACTATTTGGTATCAGCCATTCTATAAAAGTTAACTGATGACTGAAATGCAAATGTGATGGTTTTTCCAGGTACTATGAAGTTGTTTCCTTTCTTTGTTTAATTAGTTGCTTAATGTCTTTAGCAATATTTGAACCATGCAGCCTTCTTCGTCCTTTAGATGTTTAAACTAATGAGCTATGGTCTATAAAAAAATGAAAAAAATTATTTCAAAAATATCTATTAAACTCAAATATATATATATATATATATATATACACACACACTCTCTCTCTCTTTAAACATCAAAAATTAAGGGTGCGCTCGGTTAACCATTTTTAGTTTTCGCCAATACAAAATTTCAAGTGACATATGTAAACCATGGAAAATGACCGTTTTACAAAAAGAAGTTAACATATAAAACAGAAAACAACTTTTATTTTTTATTTTTTATGTTTTGGGAAATAATAGATGAATGAGACACGACGAGGCACAGTTCATCGTTTCTTCGTTCCTCCAACCTCTCCGTCGTCCCTTCCAACTCTAAGTATCTTTTGAGTTGTATCATATTAGTATATTTCAGAAAAAATAGTTAGATTTTAAGTTAAGTATACGACGAGATGTAGTAAAACGATATTTAACAACTCAAACTTGAACATAAAATGATTATCCAAATTTGTGAAATGAATTAGAACATCCAAATTTGTGAGATGATTATACAGGGTGTCATATTTTAAGTACACACACGTCTAATATTTTAATGTTAAGGGGCAACACAAGTATTACTTTTAAGAGACAAAATTACCCCTATTGTATTTCAAAGCTCGCGCTCGAACCAGTAAAAACGGTAAGAATATACCATTTTTATTTAATAAAAATGGTAGCATTAGAACAACTTTTCTATCTCTATAAAAAACTTAACAAAAACAATGAAAACGATTGTATTATACTGTGTTTGCACACTAAAAACGATTATACTCTACCGTTTTTCGTATTTTCACATCTACGTCGTGCTTCAGAAAACGGTGATTTGTGACCGAATTTCAACACGTCGTGCTTCTTCTTTAGATTAAGGGTAATCTTGTCTTGCTATTGTGTATTGTTAAGGGGTGTTTAGATTGTAGTGTACTCCCCTTAACAAAATTTTAAAAACTAAAATCTGTGTCACCCCTTACCCAAAAACGAGGTGTCATTAACAAAGCCCGTTTAAACTAATGAGCTATGAGAAAGACTATTTCAAAAATATCTATCAAACTCAAAAAAAAAGTATTCTTTAAACTTCAAAAATTAATATTTTAAAGTACAAATACTGTTAATCAAAACATCCAACTATAAGTATCTTTAGAATCGTATTAGTATATTTTCGAAAAAATAGTTGGATTTTTAGTTAAGTATATGACAAGATGTAGTAAAACTACAGCTAACAACTCAAACTTGAACATAAAATGATTATCCAAATTTGTGAAATGAATTAGACAAACTGATCAAATATTGGGAATCATGGATTTTAGTGGTTGAATTAGGATTTATAGTATAGCAATGCAGGAGAAATTGTGAGATAACCAGTGTCGAGTGAAGTTTTAAATACGGGCCATCAGGGAAGTTTGATTTGAGGCCATTGGAACTGGAGCAGCCTTAGGAATTGGAGGAGCTTCTATAGTGGGCGCATGACCGACGGTGGCATATAGTGATGGGACGAGGTTCATCTAAGTTTTCAATGGACGTAGGCTTGGTTGCTTGAATGCTTCTAGTTTCATGGAGATAGGCAGCTTCGAGTTGGGCTCGATTGAGGCTAGAGGAGCCTAGGTCAACGAGGAAGAGGTAGAAAGTGGCAATATGGGCTCATGAGTCAGAGATGACCAGAGGGAGGTGATATTATGAGTCGTTTTTTCAGAATAGAAGCATAGGCTTAGTTGGGAAGTGATTTTGGGATACTCGATGCTATGGTGGCACGCAGATGGTTGAGGACGACTAGTCGTTGGTGGCCGACATGCGAAAGGCGATGCTGTGGTATCTCGATCATCGTAGGCAATGTGTATATGCATGGTGCAAGTCAAGTTGCAAAAATGTTGAGGAAAGGAGGTGGAACCTGCTAATGAAATTGGGTTCATTTGTTCCACTTGAAGATTATTGTAGTATTTTATTTTTGAGTGGGAAGTCAGTTTGGGCATGGGCCCATTTTTTTTGCTGAAAAAGTATTTTTGAAATAAAGATAAATGGAAAAGGGGTAGCTTGGAAATCTAGAAATTTTGTAATGGACGCAGGTTTTTGAAGATAACATACTTGGTTATTGAGCCGTGTAGGATGAGTTTAGTTTTAGGGGATTTAGTCAATTCAAATTAAATTGTCTCACTTCTAAAATTCATAACTACTCCATCCGAAATCTGTTTTGACATGTTTTTTGCATTAAACTCGTATCAACTTTTAGAATAAATTTATGAAATCATTGAACATGTATATGACATCTAATTTAATGATATAACATAACTAGTAGGAAATAATTGCATTAATTCATAATTAATAAATTATAACTGGCACATGTTGACTGAATAAAACTCCTTTCTACTAAAATTAATTTGAATTGAATTGATTTGACATGTAATTAGCAGAATAAGTCACCGTTTTGCTATTTTGTTAAAATGGACATGCATTGACTTGCTGGTTGATTGCATTGATTGTTAACCGTCAATGGATAATATAAATTATTTAAATATTTGTTAATTATGTAAATATATGTGTTACGATTCAAATGTCGTCATTAAGTATAATGGTATCTTGTTCATTAGGATTGCTAGTCCTCTTTAGAGAAAAGAGATAAATTATGGGTTCAAAATCTACCTAAATGTTGATTTCAAATTTAATAAATTTCAAATTTATTAAGAATGTTTTCAATTATTAATAATATTAACAATATTCTAGAATTTAATTATTATTTAATTAACTATGTTGATTATTAGTTAACTAATAATGTTTGATAAGTTAATTTTTAATTATATAAATACTATTTCTAAATTAGGTATTACTCAATTAACAAATAATTTACAAGTTAATAAGAAATGTTTTAGATATAAATTATAATTTAATTAATAACTGCTTAAAGCTTATTTATTATTTTAATTAATGATGATTTAGATAATTACCTTTTATTAGTAATTAACTTATGTTAATCTATTTTGAAATTAACAATATATTGGAAGTTTAGAATTATTTTAAATAAAAATATTTAAGATAATTAATTATAAATTTGGTATGGTTTAATTAGATTAATTTGTTTGTTAATAGTATTTTAAATTGATTAATTATTTGTAAAGGATGTTTAAACTTGATTAATAATTTTTGTAAGTGAGATTTGTGTGAATTAGTAATTTACTAATGATATTTAAGAGTGCTTTAAGAATCAGTAGAAGAATGATGCCAGCCAAGATCTGAGATGCAATAATACCCCCAATTTGAATGGCATTATTCGATGGATTTTATTTGCTTGATATCGAGTTTGATATTTTAGAATTGAATATAATTCCATAAATAAATATGCTGACTTTAGCAAGTGAAGCTTGTGAATAATTGGTTTTGATTTATAATAACTAATGTTTTCAAATAACGTTTGTTTAACCCATTTTATATGATTTGGATGAGAACCTTTCTTAAGTGGTTTCTAATGTATATCTATACTGAAGGGTTAGGTATATTAATTATTTTAAGAGAATATAATAAAGAGATTAAATTAAAGTGGTGTCTGACGCAATGGTAAGGTTACCCAGATGGTAATCTGGAGCGCACAGGTTCGATCCCCGGCCTCTTCACATAATGTGAGGGAAAGGATGCGCGCACTAATCGACCACTCCCAGAGCCCGGGAAGCCGTGAATAGTACCAGGAAGGGAGACTGACCTGGGAAGTCCTCGCACTTGAGTACGGGAGCCTTTGGCACTGGGTATCCACCTTTTTTTATAATAAAGATATTAAATTAATAAGAAATCAATTATATAAGGCTTCGTAATTTACTTGGGGAAATGTATATGGTTTTTTTGGGCTAGTTTGTTGTTAATAACCGACTATCAAATCTGGATCAATAGAAATAAATTTCCACTTACTTTAGTTTTCTCATGCTGGTTTTCCAGACTGACCTGGGCATTATTTCGCGATAATCCCCGGGTCAGACAGAGCATATTTTCATATTATGATTGGATTGCTTTGGAGCTTCAGGAGACGAGCTATTAATTTCTAGATGTATACTCGTATTTATATTATTCCGCTGTTTATATTATTGCATGAGATTATTGGAATTTGAGAGGAACAAGTTGTTATAACTTTCAAGTTTTGATTTGTAAGTTGTACTCTGATGTGTTTATATAAAGTACTGGTTTTCTTTGGTAAAGATATTATTGTATATTATAGATTATTCATTCCACTGTGAGATTCTGTTTTCTGTCTCTTCTTTCTTTACCCTTAGTTATCTGATATTCTGACACTTGATTTTTCAGCAGTGGATACCATATACGTATTTATGTTGATATTTAATGGTCGAAAAGTTGGATCTCTACAAATTATGGGAGTCACTTTAACGACTGTTTATGCAATGGAGATTCCAGAATGAAGTAGAATGGCTTATTGAGTGCTACTGGAATGAAGTAAGAGAACGAAGATCTAAAGCCTTGACCTTCAGGTCATAAATAAAATGACTAAAACAGGAGCTATACCACGATTAATTGAGGTAGCACCACTTATTAGACTCTCTTCTTCGAAACCATATCTATTACTTTGTAATTTGATTGCATACATTTGATTATAGGAGTATTGTTCGAGGTGGTCGGTATTTGTGGCTATGCATTACCATCAGTTCGAGCGTGCAATTGGTAGAATCCTACCCTAGGTATTGCCTCGTGCGCCTTGTCATATTATCCCAATCGAGCCCCTACGATTTTGATTCAAAGTCGTCATATCACGACATATCCTTAACTACCGACGACTTACTGGTGTGTTATATGCAAACTATACGACAAAGATATAAATGATGTAAGGGTGATAATGGTAATCCTGCTTACACTATTCTAATATATATTATACTTTACTGAATAGACATTATTATAATAGCGCATTATATTTATGTATATAATTTAAAGGATCCTTAATGGATGGAGATCCCAAAACATCTTTCAAGTTAATTGTGCATTTCGTTTGACCAATTCACTTGAGTAGATTTAATTTCCTAAGAATGTTAATCTTGACTCGAAAGTTTTCTTTTACTTTATGTTATGGTCAGACCGAGTACTACAATATTAAGATTTCACCTTTCGGAGCTGAAGATTTGTAAAAGACATCACCTATATTTATTCATGTTGGTATTCCTTTTTGCATAAGAAATCCATTGTATTTCGACTTCCACTTTATTTTCTTTTGTAACTTTCAAATTATGTACAAATTTTATTATTTTGTGTATAGTAGCTTCATGAACTACTATTGTATTTTTTTTATTCCACTGCGAGATATTCTAATTTTCTTTATTTGTGATCCATCCATGATTTTGTGATGATTTTATATTTAACCCCATTGCAATAATAATTTTCTATTCACAATGATTTGAGTTGATTTTACTACCGATGTAAATGCTAGAAAAAAGCAAGTCATTACAGTTGACAGTAGAGCTAGGTTTTGGATTGAGAAAACCTTAACTTATGAGGTTGAAAACTCATTAGAGATAGGGTAGCAGTACCCTAAAATGAGTAGAATCAGTCTCATAATCTTTCTTGAGAGAGTGTATTTTGAAAAGAATAAATGAATTTAAATGGTTTTTAAAGTCTTTTTAGATTTAAAAAATTGTTTTAAAATTTAGCTTTTTCTTAGAGTTTCCTTTTTTTGAAATGCATCTTCCTAGAGAGGTATCTTTTTGATTGGGATTTCCTTATCTAATCTCGACCCCTGTTCTAAATTTATCTTAGTAAATTATGATTGAAACCTTTCACAATTTTAATTATTATCTAATTTATTATAATTAGGTTCTCCATCCTTGGTAGATTTCGGTTGATTAGGTTCTTTCATGGGTTTAGCTTGTAGCTCATGTTCAAGCTTATCTTTTACCTAATAGAATAAATAATTATAGAAAATTTAAGTATAGCTCATATTCTAAATTAATGAGAAAATGTGAATGTGTTATTAACTAGGGTAATAATCACTTAGTTCATTAATTGGTGAAATAAAGTATTTTGAAATGTAATATATGAACTTAAAAGATGCTATATTTAAAAAATCAGTAAAAATAAGATTTATAAGAGCCGTAAATAAATGAGGTTTATTGAATTCCAAATTTTATTTGAAATGATTTTGAAATAATAGTGATTTCTTGATAAGCATAATATTAATTAATTTTCATAAATAAGATATTTTTTTATTGTTTACATTAATAAGTATGAAACATTAATTTTATTCAAGTAAATGAATTGGAACATTAATCTGAATTTGGAAAGATGTTTATGAAATGATAAGATCAGCTCTTTGTGGGTATAAAATTTGCATAAAAGAATAATGATTACGAAGTGTATAATATCAGTTGGTACGAAAAAAATTGTATTCTACAAGTACAATTTAGACAATTTTAATTTTATGACATGTTGCAAAGCTAACAAAACTTACTATTATTCATTTAAAATTTTAGTTTAGTCATTTAAAAATAATGTTGAACATGGAAAAGTTGAAATAAATTTAAAATTTTGACATATTAAGGATTAAAGAACAATTTTGATATGAATCTAATTTAATTAGACAAAATTGAACATGAACTAGATTAGTATATCGGTGTAAATAAGAACTTAATATTGTATTATTAATGGAGATTAAGACTTGAGAACTTAATTAAGATGGAATTATAGCGTAAACTTTATTATGGATTGAAGTATGAATTGTGCATTAAACAAATGTAACTTAAGTAAAAGCTAATATATGTTAATGTAAAATATGTTCTGTAGTATGTTTTGAAATGTTCTTTGAAATGTTATATGATTTACATTGTAAATTTTAAGTTGGTTATATTTGATAAGGGGTAGAAATTAAATTTTGATAAATAAATGAGCAGGGGAGTAATATAATTTTTCCCATTTGAAATTGATAACAGACGACTGATTGAAATGTATACTCTAATTGGAAAGAAAAGTTTCAAGCATTATACATTAGGTTAAGATTGGACTATCAAGTACATAAAGATTTTAAGCATATGTTTTGCTAACTTATACACTAAATCCTATATATACTTGACAGATATATTACCTCTCTCCAGTCGCTTGAAAATGTTTTGGGTGATGACCATGACATCACCGATATTCATTTCTGGGTTTCCAAAGTGAGATAGATATATAAGACCAACTGAGATTTCGATTGGATACTAGAAACCACACTAAAATGTTTGAAAATATCAAAACCTTGACTTCATAATCCCATATATTAATCTAAGTAAGTTGACAAATATGCATAACTTGATTTTAAATAAATTTATTAAATTACCTGATTACTTTTCCCTGCCACGTTCCTTTTTGGAGATGGAAAGTTTTAAGTAGGAGAGATTGCAACAACTTGAAGTTTTAAAAATTTTAAATGATGAATTTATTAAAATTTAAAATTTCAAAAATTTATGATTTAATTTATTATTGAATTATATGAAATAAATGAATTGAATTTTTGTATATAAACATAAGTAAGTACAATTTGACTATGGAAATTAAATGGTTGTCAATGCAGACCTTAATTACTGAGTTGACTTGATTTATATTATTATTTAAATTTATGTTCATTCTTAAATTTTAAATTTAAATATTAAACTTGTCATATTCAGTAATGTGATTACTAAATCTATTGAAATGAAACCTTTTTGAAAAACTCAATTTTTGTCAAAATTTATCAAAATTTAATTTTGAGCTGAAATTTCAAATGTTAAAAAATTCCAAAGTTTCTGTTTTTATGATTCTACCATGAATTCTGAGTTGCTTATCATTTGCTACTTCATTAACATCCACTTCGGTTTGTTCTAGATATGAGTTTTATATTGTGTAAAACATGCAAACGAGCATCGTTTGTAAGTTCATACTTACATGTCTGCTTTTACTCTTAATTGAGATGTTTATTTAGCTTCTTGGGAAAGCTTTGCTACCTCACACCTCATTATTATTTCACATTTTAATTTTAAGCGACTTTGCTAAGTTAATACATGTTTTCTTTCTATGTGTTTCTCATTGTTATTTTTCATTTATTGAGATTCTTATGCCTTCCTTCTTCCTCTTTGACTCATCTTTCTTTCCATGAAATTTCTCCTCCAAAGTCTGAATCTCCTTCCCCATTAATCAAATTTCTAGTTGATTTATAGTACTAATTCGTTTTTTCTATTTGCCATTTTGAATTTGAATATCAACATCTCGAATCTAAACCCTAAATTCTAAAACCTTCACTCTCTCGAATCTCCTCCTTTCCATTGCACCAAATCTTTACCACCTTCCCACAGTATAACGACCTGTATTTTTAGCCAAAATAAGATTTTAATTTTAATATATTTTAATGAATTTTAAATGGAAAATGCTGAATTTGGACTTGATAAAATTTGAAGATGATTTCAAACTTGGTTTTATGTTTTATTTGACTTAAAACAGGGCCAATAAACTTTTTAGATCAGTTTAAAAGTGAAAATTTTGAAAATCGATGTTTTAATGCTATTTTGATGACCTATAAAAGGACCATTTTTGATATAGTCTCGTAATCCGACGAAATCACTTCAATTGGATCTAAAATGTCAAAATATGGTATAATTTAAAATTTCAAGTCAAACGGAGTAAGTATAAAAGAGTACGGTATATAATTATAAGTTAAAAATCTAGGCGAATTTTAGTAATAGCTACAAAATAAGGCGAATTTTCAAACAGTCTCTGAATTCGACGAGATTAGGCTCGTTAGAACCGAAATTGCATAACGTACCGAGATTTTAAGTTTCGTAATTTTTGGAGTTGGTATGGGGTCGTGTAACACCCCGCATTTTTAATGTAATTAAAAATGTGGAAATATGTATATATATTATATACATAGATATATTTAAGAGAATTAAATAATGACAATAAAATTGCATGTAATAAGTTTATGCAGCGAAATGAAGGAAAAAAATTAATAAAAGAAATTACATGCAATATATGAAATGAGAAGAAATGCAATGTAATGCAATTAAAATTGCATGCGAACATTTAAAAATAAAAAAAAGGATAACATCTAGCATTTTCATAAGTCTTATTAACAAAAGGCTTAGTAGCTTAGTTGGTTAGAACATGTGATTTGTATACAAGAGGTTGAGAGTTCGATTCCTACGCACGCCATGTGTTTTTTAAGGAAATGGCTAAAAAGTGGCTTAGCGTGAAAGCCATTAAAAAATGGCTTAGTATGAAAAGGGTTAAAAGGGGGTTTAATTGAGATAATGTGTAATAACTCGGAAAATCAGAACCAATTTAAAATTTTAATTTTAAGAAATTTTAAATAGAAAATGCGTTAGAATTAAAAAAAATCTATTATAAAAAAAAGAGGAAAAAAGGTTAAACAATAAAAAGTGTACATTTTTATTGTAAAGGAGAAAATATGAAAAATGAACATTTGTTTAAATAGGAAAGTTGTTGTAACATAAAAAAATTCACATTCTTTATGTAATAATGATTCATTAAAATGATTCTAGCTTGTTTAAAATGACGTAACATAAAAATTTATATTTTTATGTAAAATAGAGAAGATTTCATTTTCTATGGAATATAGAAAAGATTACATTTTTTTATATACAATGTAAAAAGGATTACATTTTCTTTGCAAAGAAAAAGATCACATTTGCTTTACAAGGGAAAAAGGATTACATTTTTCTTTGTAATATAAAAAGTTTCAAGTATGGTAAATGTGTGTGTACATTTAAAATTACAATTTAATGTATGCATGAATCATATAAAAGGTTCAAGTATGGTAAATTTGTGTATACATTAAAATTTACATTTAATGTATGTATGAATCTTACAAAAAGATATATTGTTGGAAAATATGCTGACATTAAAAGTATACATTTTTTATATATGAAGATTTATATAAAAGGATTCTAGTATAATAAAATGTCAACACATTAAAAATTACATTCTCATAAAAAGACATTTTTAATATGTTAAAGTAAAATAAAAAGAATAACATGCTAAACATGTTTTGTTATTTAAAAAGACAATTTTAATATGTTAAGTTAGATAAATAAGAAATAAATGGGATATAGCTAAATTTAGAAAATAATTAAATAAAATTATATTAGGTTCATTAGTCAGCAATTCATTTTCCTTGTAACGTATAATATACAAAATGTGGATTAATGGGCCTTAAAGGGCTAAAATTGGAGTTAGTTAGAGTTAGTGGACTTTTCTGAAAATTAGATAATTCAATATTATAAATAACACTAAACTAATTATCCCAAACCCTAATCCACACTAAGATAGCCGCCGCCCCTTTTCAGAAATCAATGGCCACGATATTCCATCCCTTTTCCTCCTTGTTCTTCTAATCTATTCAATAAATTTCAACACTTCAAAAGAGAAAATTGTAGAGCATTGAGGACTCTCTACATTAAAACAGTGGAGATCGTAAATTATAATCTCGTGGTGGCCGAAATTATGCCACAAAGTGGCGGCATTCGGGGTTGTTTTTAGCGGAGGTGGGGGTCGCGATTTGGGCGATGCGGCGGGCGTTGATCGAGGGTGGTCGGAGCTTCGAGGTGGTGGTGTTGGATCGGGTGGCGGTGGTCCTATGGTACTTGCGCAGGTGGATTTTCATTTGGACAATGAGTTCTGTATTCGACGAAGAAGAAGATGGGTTTATAACGTTAACAAAGGGTTAGGAAACAATTAATGGTTAATTATTTAATTATTATTCAATAATGTAATTAAATTTCAAACATTCATATCTCTCTCAAATCAAAACAGAAATCGATGATTTCAGAAGCATTTGAATCGTGAAGACGAGATACAGCATGAAACAAATCAGATCTGAAATGGAGCACTTTGAAAATTCAGACAAATCGATGTGAGATTTATTTTTTATATATATAATTAAAACTAGTCAAATATTATCATACTTGTAAATTCTTACATTTATGTTGTAAATTCAGTTTGTGTTGATCACGATGGGATTCGGTTTGTTTGTTACTTTTATGATTGATCTGTTGATTGGATGGATAATGTTTGTTAAGATAAAATAAGTTAGAAACAAAAATGATATTTTTGGTAAACAGTTTTGTGCTAAAACAAAACATCAATTTTGTTTAGTTAGATAATTGTTACCCATGGGATTGGCGATATAAAATTTGTCATCTTTTATTTAATTAGAATTTACAATATAAATTGTCATCTTTTATTGAATTAGGATGTAATAACCCGCAAAATTTGAGCCAGTTTAAAATTTTTATTTTGGCAGTTTTAGCGAATTCTGAATATTTAACATAGATTATTTTAAATAAAAGCGATGAAAAATTTATTTTGAATATAATTCGAACGTATATATTATATACGTCGTCGTTAGAATATAAATATTTATATATATTTATAATAGAATTGAAAATGGCGCGGTAGTTCGATAATTCGATTTCAAACTTCAATTGAATATACCGGGTGCAAAACAATCCGAATTTTAGTGAAACCAAAAACAGTAGGATCTAATTGATAATACCTTTCCAACGAATCCGAAGAATCGAAATTTCATAGCGGGAATCAAAAGATATGTCCAGTTGAAAATTCTGAATAGTCGCTATGGAATTCAGGCCCTTAAAAATGGGAATTTTGCAAACGACCTCGGATTTCGACGAAACCACTTTTGTTGGGTCCGTGATGTTAAATTATTGTTAGATTCCAAATTTCATAATTTTTCGAATCAATATGTGGGCGTGGCGAAGGAAAACGCGTTTGACCAGTTTCAGTTGATTTTAATCGACTGGAAAATGACCATTTTTCTAATGGTCTCAGAATTCGACGAAACTAGTTTTGTTAGGACCGTATCGTCAATACGAAGCTAGAAAATATTTTTCTGGAATTCTTCTAGTTAGTATGTGACCCCGGTAAATTGAAATGTACGTTTAAATTGAATATATAAAGAGTTATACTTTAAATTCAACGTAAACTGATCGAGACGGTCGAATCAGCTTGCGGTACATATCCCATTGTGTTCGGAATGGGGGTAATTAGCTATGGATGACAGGCGGTGGGTCTCGTTTCGAGGTTGAATAAAAAGGTTGCTTTTTGAAAATTAAATTAAATAAAAATAAAAAAACCCCTTTGCCCCTTTATCTATCTCCTCAGCCCCCCTTTTCATTTTTTTTCAGAAAGGAAATAAAAAAGAAAAAAAAATAACAAACCCGCTCAAAACACCCCGTCGCCCCACGATTGCCTCCCCCTTCTGGCGCCGCACCACCAGGAACCCACCGCCGATGATCTCCTCCTCCTGCCACACCTCCGGCCCTTCCTCTCCTCTTAAATTCGACGGCCCTTCCCCCAAAACGACCAACGCCCAAACCCTCAGCCCTAAATCGCACCCTAAGACCGCCACTACCCCTAGCCGACCTCCACCACCCCTCTGAGCTGACCTCCGACCAATGCGACGCCCCACCACCCTGCCGACATCAGTAGACCGCCATCCCCTCCTCTTAGGCCGCGGTGAGTTTCTTTTTGTTTTTTTTATTATTTGTTTTTTTTATTTAAGGTAGTAGAATTTAAAAAGCTAAGGTTTTTAGAAGTAAAAAGCTTTAGTTTTTGAAATTGTAAAGAGATGATTTAATTGCAAATGAATAGAAATAAAAATACGATTTTCAGGTAAAAGGGTTTGATTTTTACAATAAAAAGGATACGATCTTTTAAAGAAGAAATTTTTATGATAGTAAAGGAGGAATTTTTATCATAATAAAGAAGAAAAAATTCGATTTTTAATTTATAGAAATTATAAAAATAGGATTTTTATATGTGTATGGATAATAAAAATATGATTTTTATATTATAATAGATAATAAAAATTCGATCTTTATTATGTAGGAGAAATAAAAATATAATTTTTATTATGTAGAAGAAGTAAAAATATAATTTTTATATAGGTAAGATAGTAAAAATATCATCTTTATAAACATAGCAGAATAAAAATCTGATTTTTTTTTATTATATATATGTTGAAAGAAAGAAGTGATTTTTATAGTGATGAAATAAAAATTTAATCTTTATTTTTGAAAAGGCGAAATCTTTATAGTTGAAAGGGCGCGATTTTTATATATTGAATAGCGAAATAAAAATTCGATTTTTATATATTGAATAGCGAAATAAAAATTTGATTTTTTATATATTGAATAGCGAAGTAAAAATTCGATTTTTAAATGTATGAAGTGATTATAAAAATATGATTTTTAAATTGAAAGTGAACAAATAAAAATGTGATTTTTATATATGTAGTGGCTACGGGCAAAAAAGCGAGAACGACGAAGATTTCTATAAAAGAAGAGTCAAGATGATTGGATAGCTATTGGTGAGAATTTCTCACCTTTCAATTTCTTTTCTAGTTATATATATATATATACTAGGATGCAGACGGTGCTTAGTAGCACCCGACACAATCGTCCACAGACCATGGACTTGTTTGTTTGGTTGCATAAAATAGTTAGATGATTTGATTTGAATTTGGTTGTTTGGTAAATTTGATTGATATGTGAATGGCGTGGGCCTTCACTAGACCGGGGATAAGGCTAGGCCTCGTCCCGTTTCTAGTATCGTGCCGTTATGCCGCCGAAATTTTCTAAAATATGTTAGAAAAATAAAAATATCATTTTTATTGAGTAAATGAACTGAATAGAAATTCATGTGTTAAAATAAAATGTTTTATCGTTAAAATTATATTTTTAACGTGAATATAAATATAGTGAATGTGAATAAATAAAATATTCATTTACAAACCGGACGGTTTGTTTATGTACACCTATTTGAATGACAATGATTGGGACGATAAATTTTACACATCGCCCAACTGCACAAATAAAATCGGTGTTTGATTGTTTGAAACCCCACACGGGTGTTGGGATGAAATTTGAAGTTCACTCATACTGATTGATTAAATATGTCGATCGATTGATTGACAGGCTGTTATAAGCGTTAGATATCTATATTTGATGCTTATACAGTGTAGTGCACTTTGGTTGATGGTTGATTATTTTTCAATGCTATTATATACATGTGTTGTATGGAAAAATCCATATAGTTAACGCTATATGGTAATTGATTGGGCCTCATTCCAATTTAGAAAATGAAGAATATTATAATATAAAAGTTCATGTGTTGACTGTACTCATCCGTTGAGATTAGTCATGTGTTGAACGAAATATTTTAATAATAAAATTTACATCTTTATCAATATATTATAAAAGTTCATGTGTTGACTGTACTCATCCGTTGAGATTAGTCATGTGCTGAACGAAATATTTTAATAATAAAATTTACATCTTTATCAATATATTATAAAAGTTCATGTGTTGACTGTACTCATCCGTTGAGATTAGTCATGTGTTGAACGAAATATTTTAATAATAAAATTTAAATCTTTATCAATATATTATAAAAGTTCATGTGTTGACTGTACTCATCCGTTGAGATTAGTCATGTGTTGAACGAAATATTTGAAATAGAATATTTGGAAAGGAAATATTTGAAATAGAATATTTGAAAATAGAAATATATGAAGCCGTGTTGATTAGATTGACGTCATTTTGACGTGAACGATATTTATATCGATTTTATTCATTTTAAAATGAATATTGAAAAGTGATTTCGAAATCAAATATTTTGAAATGGAATTCGAAATGAATTGAATATAAAACGATTTCGAAATAAATTGAATATATAACCAATTTGATTTCAATTGAATAGAAAACGAAATGAATTTGATTTGAAACCAATTTGAATTGAATCAAGTAGAAAACCAATTTGAATTGAATCGAATAGAAAACCAATTTGAATCGAATCAAATAGAAAACCAATTTGAATTGAATCGAATAGAAAACCAATTTGAATTGAATCGAATAGAAAACTACTTTGAATTGAATCGAATCGAAAACGAATTCGAATTGAATTTAAAACGAATTGAAATGAATTCAAATTGAATTGAAATTTGAATTGAATAGAAATGAATTTTAAAACGAATTTATAAGGAAAGATTCAATTTTGATTTGAATTTGAAATGGAAGTTGAAAATGTTTTTGAAACGAATTCAAAACTATTTATAAAATTCGTTTTAAATAGGAATCGACGAAATATATATTATATATATTATATATATAATATAATGGCCTGAATAGAACGCGCCGCACCACGGCAGTTCGTGAATTTCGACCATTTATTTCAAACGGACATTACGGGAGATCCGACCGTCGGATTCTCCTAAAACCGGAACCGTTGGGTTCGTATCGAGAAGAGCTTTCTAACAAATATTAGAAATTTGAAATCTAACGGTTGGATTTGGAGATACATCCAAATCAAATTTGAAAAAAGGTCGCTGTAAGTGCAGTTCGATGGCCATTGTTGGAAATCGACTGTACGGGCCTTGATAAAATAATTAAAAATAGTAATAATTTGTGTAAAATCGTAAGAAATGATTTTGGGAAAATTGGGATGAAAATCTCCACATTAGAAAAGATAAAAATAGATTTTTATCGAAACGAACTAGTTTTGAACTAAATTTAAAACCCAATTATTTTTAAATAAATAAATTAGATTTAAAAAGGGGTTTTAAATAATCAGAATTTCTAATATATTTAAATGGATTTGAAATGGGTTTATCGTGAATGGTGTTTTAAATAACACTAGTTCTTTAACCCGATAATAAATAGAATGTGATTGGGGTTTGTCGTGAACTGTGTTTTAAATAACACCTAGTTCTTTAACCCAGTAAAAGGAGTTTTAATGAATCTGCAACTAGATTGAAATGTGAATGGATAATCTAAATTATCAAATTTAGAAAATGAGCGAGAATGGAGTATTACCAGTTTTGCTCCAAAGCGATAGTTAAATCTTTAATTAGATTTGAACGTGAAATGGTAATTAATTTTACCGATAACACCGTGGTGTTAGATATGGAGTATTACCAGTTTTGCTTCATGGGATGAATAGGTTGGGATTGGGAAATAAAATAAATAATTACTTCGGTGTGGTTCGCTAATCTCGACTAGTTTAGAAAAACCATAATTTGGTTTGAAACGACATCCAAAGGAAGATTACAGGATAAATTTTAAAGAATTTATCTTGGATAAAATTAATGGGAACCTTTCCCTAAGAATGTGGAATTTAGAAACTAGCTGTAGGTTGGCTAAGAAGAATGATTTCCTGGGTATTGATCTGATGTTGGTTTCGGCCATCGGGGTTAATGTTTAGGAAATTGTTCTCTTGCTAATTTGCGGTTAGTGACTAATGAATTGGAATGAGGCGTATGTTGTGTTTGTGTAACATTTGTTTTTAATATATGCGGGTTGTTCGGAAAGGCCGGGTTTACACCCATTCTGAATAACCGATTCGACGATAAGTCGAAGATGAAGACGGTGGTCGAAGACCGGAAGTCTTCACATCGTTTGGATAATTACTGACGATCCGGATTGGGCTGTACACCCAAGAGGATGGAAATAGTTGGTGGTCGTCCAGACGTACTTGGAGATGGATGGATATGCGAGGAAAGTGCCTCCGGTTTCGTTCAGACCCAGAACGGACTTGTAAATGGATTGTGTGTCTGACATTGGATTTTATTCTGTGTTGATTGATTTCTATTAAATATACATCTGTTTGGCGGTGGAGAATTTATTCTTTTGCTTAACGCCCTTCTCTGAGACGTACGAGCTCAGAGGTTGTATATCGATGGACATCAATCGCATGGCATGAATTGCCTGTGTGGCATGCTAAGATGCAATGATCAAGACTTCTGTTGAAAAGCAAAGTCTTGTGGTTGGTGATCAAAGCACTCCTACGTGGCAGCTTTGTGTATAACGTGAATTCGCGAGCCTCACACCTCGGTATGAGTCAAAAACGGGATAAGGACCCAAGGAGTGCATGACGTTTCTTTCTAGCTATGGTGGTGTCAGTGACTTACCAGCCCTGACATTTATATACTTTTCACCTATGTGGTTGTTGGAATGCGAGGCGCCTCGATTATAGGTCTGTAAGGACCGGGAAACGTGTGTTCAGGCATAATTAATCCTCCAACGTAAGTGAGGACCGGCCTTGGAGGATTCGGGGTTGCCCAGAGTGCATAACCCTGAGGCATTTGCTAGAGTGTCTCGAATGCGGAGAGGAGCTTGCCCCTTGCCTCGACTCATGACGGAATCCAATTTCCAATACGTGATATTGCGGTTTTAATTGTAGAACTAGTATGGCGACATGATAGATGGTACCCATGCCGCCTATGATTGATACTTATGATTGAAATTGTTTTGACACTATACACTTATAATAGTATCAAATAATGTGATTTAAACGTATCAAGCATGCTTTGGCTGTTATAAGGGAAAACCCTATCCTCCGGCTTGCGTTGCATTGTGTGATGGGACCTGGGTCTTATAACAGCTTCATTTTTCTTTATTTAGCATTGCGCTGTTTGTTCTATGCACTGGTATTCTTGGGAGGAAACCCGTTCCGTGTTATACGGCGTGGTCCCTTGATTTACCTAACTTTAAAACCAATATTAATAACTGTTTTAGTTCTCACACCAGTCACATGACTGACCTGGAGTTTATTGTTTTAACCTAAACTCTGGGTGCCCCTATTTTCCGCACGGGCAACTAGTAGTTTTGGTTTTGCAGATTTATATTCACAGGGTCCTGGTTTACAGCTGGAATGATATCCGGAAAGCTCTGTATCCGTATATCACCTTCAGTTGTGCTTTGTATTATTTTTCCGCTGCTATGTAATTATTGTAATCTCTGATATTTATCGAATGTAATTTATTCAATTATACTCTGTATATTCTTGTATCTGATGGAATTGTTGTAATAGCAATGAAATGTTCTCCCGTCTACGTTCTGTTTTGTCCTGTTCTCAACGTTCAGGGGTTTCGAACGGTCTAGATCGGTTTAACGACTGATTCGGATCGAGCGAAATTCCCGGCCGTCACATAGGATGGACAATATTAAATTGTCATTTATTAGAATAACGATGTGCCATGCTATAAATGCCATATTAGAAAATTTATGTCATTTATTTAAGAAATGTCATATTAGAAAGTTAATGTCATTTATTTGAGAAATGTCATATTAGAAAATTAATGTCATTTATTTGAGAAATGTCATGTTAGAAAATTTATGTCATTTATGTGAAAAATGTCATATTAGAAAATTTATGTCATTTATTTGAGAAATGTCGTATTAGAACATTATTTATGTGAAAAATGCCATATTACAAAATTTATGTCATTTATTTGAGAAATGTCATATTAGAAAATTTATGTCATTTATTTGAGAAATGTCATATTAGAAAATTTATGTCATTTATTTGAGGAATGTCATATTAGAACATTAATGTCATTTATGTGAAAAATGTCATATTAGAATAATAATATCATTATTGCTAAAAATAAAAGCATCACTTGTTTAGAAATGTTTTGTTAAAAACACAAGAATCATTTGTTTAGAAAAGTTTTATTAAAATAGCAACGTCATTTATGTTAGAAACGTTATATTAGTATAGAAATATCTTTTATGCTGTAAATGTCATGTTAGAATTAAAAGGGTAATTGTGGCGACCCGAACTTCCCCGTAAAGGAAAGAACGAATTGCTTTGAGGACAAGACGAATCAGAACACAAACAGAAGAATATTTCATTACTTATTACAACAATTCCATTAGAATAAAAGAATATACAGAGTATGAATAAATATTACACATTTGATAATTATCAGAGATTTAAATACATTGCTGCAGCGGAAAAATAATACAAAACATAACTGAAAGAAATACACGGATACAGAGCTTTCCGAATATCACTTCAGCTACAAACCAGGATCCTGTGAATATAAATCCGCAAAACCCAACTATTAGCTGCCTGTGCGGAAAATAAGGGCACCCAAAGTTTAAGTTAAACAATAAACTCCAGGTTAGTCATGTGACTGGTGTGAGAACTAAAACAGTTGTTATTCTTTATTTTTAAAGTTAGGTAAATTAAGGGACCACGCTGCATAACACGGAACGGGTTTTTACCCCAAGAATACCAGTGCATATAACAACAACACAATGCTAAATAAAGAAAAATGAAGCTATTATAAGACCCAGGTCCCATCACACAATGCAACACAAGCCGGAGGATAGAGTTTTACCTTATAATATCCAAAGAATGCTTGATATGTTTAAAACAAATCATTTGATACTATTATAAGTGTATAGTGCTAAAACAACTTCAAATATAAATGTATCAATCCTAGATGGCATAGCATCCCATGCTACTATGTCGCCATACTAGGCTCTACAAATAAAACCGAATGTCACGTATTGGAAATTGGATTTCCGTCATGAGTCGAGGCAAGGGGCAAGCTCCTCTCCGTTTGAGACACTCTAGCAAATGTCTCAGGACCACACACAGCGATCCTTGGAACCTCCAAGGCCAATCCTCTCTTACTTTTGAGGATTAGTATTCCTGAACACACGTTTCCCGGTCCTATAGCACCTATATTCAAGGTGCCTCGCATACAACAACCACACAGGTAAAAAGTATATAAATGTCAGGGCTGGTAGGTCACTGACATCACCCAGAGCTAGAAAGAAACGTCGTGCACTCCTTGGGTCCTTATCCCATTTTTGACTCATACCGAGGTGTGAGGCTCGCGAATTTACGCCATACACAAAGCTATGCCACACAGGTCGTGCTTTGATCATCAACCACAAGACTTTGCTTTTCAATAGAAGACTTGATCATTTGCCACTTAGGCATGCCACATAGGCAATTCATGCCATGCGACTGATATCTATCGATATATAACCTCTAAGCTTGTAAGTCTCAGAGAAGGGCGTTAAGCAAGAGAATAAATTCTCCGCCACCAAACAGATATATATATTTAATAGAAATCAATCACACAGAATAAAATCCAATGCCAGACACACAGTCCATTTACAAGTTCGTTCTGGATCTGAACGAAACCGAAGGAGCCTTATTCCTCGCATATCCATCGATCTCCAAGTACGTCTGGACGATCACCAACTGATTCCCTCCTCTTGGGTGTACAACCCAATCAAGATCATCAGTAATCATCCAAACGATGTGAAGACCTCCGGTCTTTAACCACCGTCTTCATCTTTGACTTATCGTCGAATCAGTTATTCAGAATGAGTGTAAACCCGGCCTTTCCGAATAACCCGCGTATATAATAAACAAATGTTACAAAAACACAACATACGCCTCATTCCAATTCAGAATATTCTTTTATTCAAAAATTCACATTCTTAGGGAAAGGTTCCCATTAATTTTATCAAAGATAAATTCTTCTAAATTTATTCTTTAATCTTCCTTTGGATATCATTTCAAACCCTGTTAAGGTTTTCCAAACCAGTCGGGACTAGCGAACCACACCGAAGTAATCATTTATTTTATTTCCAAATCCCAACCTATTTATCCCATGGAGCAAAACTGGTAATACTCCAAATCTAACACCACGGTGTTATCGGTAAATATTAATTACCATTTCACATTCAAATCTAATTAAAAATTTAACTATCGCTTTGGAGCAAAACTGGTGATACTCCATCCTCGATCACTTTAATCTAATTAAAGATTCATTAAAACTCCACTTAGTTTTAATCTTCCCAAAAATCAATATCCTGTCTTTAACTGAGTTAAAGAACCAATGTCATCTAAAACACGGTTCACGATAAACCCAAAATCACATTCCATTGTTAATCGGGTTAAAGAACAGGTGTTATTCAAAACACCGCTCACGATAAACCCAAAATCACTTTAAATTCAATTCAAATTAAATACTAATTAACTGGACAATTTCACTAAATCTTAATTAAAAGATTTATTCTTTTCTAAACAAGGTCCAAGAACAGTGTTATTTAAGACACCATTCACGACGAACCCAAAATTCCATTTGATATTAAATACAAGGCTCTGAATAGAAAATATATCGGCTTATATTCAATATCAAATTCTGAAACCAACAAATATCGTATTGGAAATAACGATATAAATATATCTTTCAAATTTCCACAACCATATCTGTAAAATCACGAAATCCAACATCGAAATATTCCAAAGATAATTTTGATTCAAATCCATTTCAATTCGTATATTGGAAATTCTGATTATTTTTAAAACCACTTCAAATCCAATTTATTTATTAAAAATATTGGATTATAATTCTAGTTCATAACCAGTTCATTTCGATAAAAGTATATTTTTATCTTTTCAAATATGGAAATTTTCATCCCAGTTCTTTCAAATTCATATATTATGATTTTACACAAATTATTGATATTTTTAATAATTTTATCAAGGCCCGTACAATCAATTTTTAATAACGGCCACCGAACTACACTTACAACGACCTTTTTCAAATTTGATTTGGATATAATTCCAAATCCAACCGTTATATTTCAAATTTCTAATATTCATTGTAAAGCTCTTTTCGATATGAACCCAACGGTTGCGATTTTAAGAGAATCCGACGGTCGGATCTCCCGTAATGTCAATTCGAAGTCAATGGTCGAAAATCGCGAACTACCGTGGCGCGGCGCGTTCTATTCAGACCATTTAATATATATATATTATATATTATATATATTTCATCGATTCCAATTCAAAACATATTTTATAAATCGATTAAACTTCGTTTTAAAAACGATTTCAACTTCATATTCAATTTTAAATCAAAATTGAATATTCCATATCATTAACATATAAATGATAATATTTTCAAATCGCTATATTTTGAAATCACTTCTTTTTCTATATTCATTATAAAAATGAATATAATCGACATAAATATCGTTCGCGCCAAAATGGCGCAAAGCTAATCAACACGGCTTTATATATTTCAATAACTTCGTTGTTCTATTTAACAAATGAATATTCTCTTCAACACATGAATATTTTATTCCAACACATGAATATTTATTAATTCTTACTTACAATAAAAATGTGAATTTTATTGTATAAATATTTCGTTTAACACATGAATCGTTTCAACACATGAATATTCTCAACACATGAGTATCGTCAACATATGACATTCTATTCAACACATGAATCTTCATTTTATAATATTCTTTATTTTCCCAATTGGAATGAGGCCCAATCAATTACCATATAATGTTATTTATATGGATTCCATACAACACATGTATATAATAACAACGATAAATAATCAACCATCATCCAGAGTGCACCACACAACTGCATAAGCATTAAATATAAACAATTAACGCTTACACAGTCTGTCAATCAATCGATCGACATACAACTAAATAATTGGGATTAGTGTACGCCAAATATCATCCCGACACCCGTATGGGGTTTCAAATCAACAAACACAGATTTTTTATTTGTGCAGTTGGGCGATGTGTAAAATTTATCGTCCCAATCAATATCAGTCAAATGGGTGTACATAAACAAATCGTTCGATTTGTAAATGAATATTTGTTTATTCACATTCACAATAAAAATTATATTCTTAACAATAAATATTTTATTCCAACACATGAATATATACTTTATTCATTCCATATCACAATCAATTTTCACCACACAACAAAATCAAATAAGTCGTCCATGGTCTGTGGACAACGGGTGTCGGGTGCTGCTAATCACCGTCTGCATCCTAGTATATATTTTTAACTAGAAAACAAGAATTAAAGTGAGAAGTTCTCACCAAGAGCTAAACCAGACGCCGCGACTCTTCATATGTAGAAAATCTTCGCCACTTGCCTTTTATGACTTTCGTAGTCCGTATACACTACATATATAAAAATCACATATTTTTAATTCACTTTCAAGATGATAAAAATAGCATCATTAACACGATGTTTTCATTATAAAGATTACATTTTTTAACGTTACTTCATATATGTAAAAATCGAATTTTTATCGCTACTTCATATATAAAAATCTCGCCTTTCCTTCCGACCTTTCCTTATATAAAAATCCGACCTTTGTTTATTTAAAAATCACATCTTTACTTCATTAAAAATCACATCTTTACTTCAAACCATATATATATATATATATAATTCAAATGTTTATTCTCTAATCTTTATCTACATTAAGGATCTAATTTTTATTATCATAAAAACTGAAAGGAATTTAAATAAATAGTATAAAAACTCACTTTTTATCGAACAAAGAGGGAGCATGGCGGTCTTGTAGGGTCTGAGGGCGCGTAGATTCGGGCTGGGTTTGTGGGAGGTGGTGGCGGATGCTCCAAGATGGCGGCAGCTGGGGAAGAATGGTGGCGCGGTTGCAAAAAGAGGGGCTGGGGCTTTTCGAAGGAGGTGGTCGGAGGCTGTAGAGGAGGAGAAGAAGATGCGGAGGGGGGCGCGAGGTAGGTGGAGGCCAGCTTGGATCGGTGTCGACGGCGAGAGTCTAAGGGGGGTGGGGTGATTTCCTTTGCGTTTTTTTTTCTAATTTTCTTTCAAATGAAAGGGGGGGCTGGCCTTGGGTATAGGAGAGGAGTGGTTAGTATTTAATCTATTTTTTTATTCAATTAAAGTTAACTTTTCTTTTGAATCCCAAATCGAACCCAACGACTATCGCCCCTAGCTAATTGCCCCCATTCCGAACACGATGGGATATGTCACGTAAGCCAATTCGACTGTTTCACTCAGTTTTCGCTGAAATTAAAATATAAATCAATGCATATTGAATTTGAATGCACATTTCAATTAACCGGGACCACGTACTAACTCTAAAAATTACCAAAAAATTATTTCTAGCTTCGTATTGACGATACGGTCCTAACGAAACTAATATCGTCAATTTCTGAGGCCGTTTGAAGAATGACCATTTTCTTGTCGATCGAAATTGACTGAAACTGTTAAAACACGTTAAACTTTGCCATGCTCACATATTGATTCAAAAAATTATGCAAATTGGAATCTAGCAATAATTTGACGTCCCGGATTAAACAAAAGTGGTTTCGTCGAAAACCGAGGTTATTTGCAAAATTGCTATTTTTAAGGGCCAGAATTCCATAGCGACTATTCTGAATTTTCAACTGAACGTAACTTTTGATTATCGCTATGAAATTTTGATTTTTCGGATTCGTTGGAAAGATATTTTCAAATAGATTCAAATATTTTTGGTTTCACTAAAATCCGGTTTATTTTGAATCCTGTACATTCATTTGAAATCGAATTTTCGAACTACCACGCCATTTCCAATTCCTTTTATAATTAAAAATAAATATTTATATTCTAACGTCGATCTATATAAATATATACGTTCTATTTCTATTCAAAATAAATTTCTCGTTGTCATTATTTAAAATAATTCATTTTAAATATTCAAAATTCAGTAAATTCGCCAAAATTAAATTTTAAATTGGCTTAGAATTTCCGGGTTGTTACAGTAACTTTGTTTCCATTAAAAAGATCACATTTTTAATGTAATTTTGTTTCCATTAAAAAGATCACATTTTTAAATGTAATTTTGTTTCCATTAAAAAGATCACATTTTTAATGTAATTTTGTTTCCATTAAAAAGATCACATTTTTAATGTAATTTTGTTTCCATTAAAAAGATCACATTTTTAATGTAATTTTGTTTCCATTGAAAGGATCACATTTTTAATGTAATTTTGTTTCCATTAAAAGGATCACATTTTTTTTAAATGTAATTTTGTTTCCATTAAAAAGATTAGATGTTTAATGTAGTTTTGCTTTCATTTAAGAGATGAGACAATAAAAAAATCACTTTATTTAGATAATGTCATAATAGAACAAAAACATCAATTTTGTTAAATTAGAATGGTTAACAAAATGAAGTTATTATTTTATTTATTTTGTCAAGATAGAATGTCAACGAAATAAAGTTATCCTTTTTATGTGTTTTGTTGAATTAGAATTATTAGAACAAAAAGATCATTTTTTTAGGGAATGTTCATTTAGATTAAAGGTAACATTTTTTTGAGGAAATGTTTATTTAAATTAAAGATAATATTTTTATTAGAAAGGTTTATTTAGATTAAACATGTCATTTTAGTAGAAATGTTTATTTAGATCAAACATGTCATTTTTATTAGAATTGTTTACATTAGAAATAAAATAATATTTCTGTACAAAATGCTACATAGAAATAAAACAACATTTTTGTTTTAAAATGTTGCATTAGAAATAAATAGCATTTTTGTTATAAAATGTTATGTTTGACAAAAATATCATTTTTGTTATAAAATGTTACATTAGTATAAAAACATTATTTTGTTAGCAAATGTTACATTAGTATAAAATCAATATTTTGTTAGCAAATGTTACATTAGAATAAAAACATCATTTTATTGGTATATGTTATGTTAAAACAAAACATGTCATTTTGTTAGTATTTGATGTGTTAAATAAAGCATGTCATTTTATTAGCATATTGTTTGTTAAATAAAACATGTCATTCTATTGATATATGTTAAAACAAAACATGTCATTTATTTAGGATCATGTTTTGTAAAATAAAAAGGTTATTTATGTTCATTTCGAATTGTTAGAAATGAAGTAACATTTATGTTCATTTAGGAATGTCATTTATGTTCATTTAGAATTGTCAGAAAATGAAGTTCATTTATGTTCATTTAGAAATGTCATTTATATTCATTTAGAATTGTCAAAGATAAGGTTTACATTTTTATATGTCATGAATACATTAGTTTTGTATACATATTAAAATTTACATTTTTATATGTCATTTAGATTTGAACATATTTATCAAATAAATTTGTCATTTAGATTTAAACATATTTTATAAATAAATAGGTCATTTAATTAGAAATGTCATTTTATTAGAAAATTGATCATAAGTTAAAATATGGTTTGTGCTAGATTAGAACATTATCATTATAATGTTATTATGGTAGTGAAATTAAATTATAAATATTTATTTATAACTTAAACAAATGAAAATTCGTTAAATGGAAAGTAATTCAAATTGAATTAGAATTGGTTAAATTTATCAACCAATGATTTATTTATATAAATTGTTATTGTTTGAAAACCCTAGACGGGTGTTTGGATGATATTTGACCTACACTAATCCCAATATTTAGTTATATGTCAATCGATGGATTGACAGTCTGTGATGAGCATTATTTATTTATTTTAACGCTCACACAGTTATAAATTTCACTCTGGATGTGAATGGATTGTTTAATAATTATTTATCTTTACTATTATATACATATGCAATGTATAAAATCCATATTTTCATAAAATATATGGTAATTGATTGAGTTGCATTCCAATTCAGAATATCTTTTAAATAAATAATATTTGAAAATAAAGAACATTTTTTATATAAAGAATAGTTTAAAAATAATGAATATTTTTTCAGTGAAATAATTACAATTAAAAAATTATAATTGCTCTTTTGACACAAGGTTAGGTTGCATTTGTGGTGGAAGTCTGCCCGGACACGACCGGCATATCCAACAGCCACTAATGTTGAACTTAATGTGAGAGGTCTAAGTGCGCAAATACGAAGTGGGCTATGACACGAGGTTAAGCCCAACTTGTGGGATAAGTCTGCCCGAACCCAATCGGCATGTCGAGCATCCGCAAGTTGCAGGCCTAATATGGGAGGTCTAGCCCATTATAAACCATAAATGGATATGGTAATGAATTGGACTATTTAGCCCATTATAAGTCGAAACACCATTTTAACCCGAACGGGTTTATCGATCGTTTTTATTCATTTTATGATGAATCAAATAAAAAGTAGTAATTTCCAAAATCTAATATTTTGAAAACATTATTTTAATAAAGAAATAGAATAAATCTTTAATCAAGGTTTAATGGAGTTTTCCAATTAATTAATATTTATTTGGAATGAATAAATTGGATTTTTGGGTTTGTCGTGAACGATGTCTTCAACAACACCGTTCTTTAACCCAATTGAGAAATGGATAAATCTTTTAATTGAGATTATTAGAGTTTCCAATTATATTTAGTAATTAGAATAAAATGAAATGTGAAGCTGTGTTTTAAGCGACATCTATTCTTTAACCCAATTGACAGTGGAAATGTAATTTGGAACTTATCAATCTTTTATTTAGATTTAATGGAAAATTTCCAAAGTAATGTTTTCCAATTTAATATATTAAATTGAATGGAATTCGATTTAATAATAATCGAGATAATCCTCTGTAAAAGAAGAACGATACTATATATGGAATTTAAAAGGCTTTGCCGTTATTCCATTTATATTATTGGTTTGATATAGAAACTTATATCGATCATATATTGATTTGATTTCGGTGATATTTAATGGAAGACGATTTTGGGTTTACCGTGAACTGTGTTTTAAATAACATTAGTTCTGCAACCCGTTTAAAGATAAGATTAATTTCTTAAAATTTAAATAATCATTAAATAATGATTTTTGATACTCAAAACCAAATTGGAGTTTTAATAAATCATTAAAAGAAAGATTTAAGAATAAATTTAAAGGATTCATCCTTGCTATAATAATGTGAATATTTTATTTAAAGAATATTATGAATTGGAATGAGGCGTTGGATGTGTTTTTTATAGCACTTGATTGTTTTATTACAAAATACGCAAGTTAATCGGAAAGACCGAGTTTAACCCATTCCGAATAATTACTACGACGATTAAGAGTCGAAGATGAAGACAGTGGTTGAAGACCGGTGATCTTCACATCGAATGGATGACTACTGATGCCCTGGACTGATTTGCTCCCAGGAAAGGGTTAAAGTGGTAGTTTGTCCGGAAGTACTTGTTGATTGTCCGGATATGCGAGTACCTCACTTCTGTATTGGACATACGGAATGAGGAATAAGGTGATCCGGTTTCGTTCAGACCCAGAGCGGACTTGTAAATGGATGTGTGTCTGACATTGAATTTCATACCATGTAAATTAAATTGATATCTATTTAATATATATCTGTGGTGGCGGAGAATTTATTCTCTTGCTTAACACCCTTCTTTGAGACGTACGAGCTAAAAGATATTGTATTGGTAGTTACCGATCGCATGGCGTGAATTGTCAATATGGCATGCCAGGATGCAAATGATCGAGGCTTTTGTTGAAAAGCAGAGCCTTGTGGTTGTTGATCAAAGCATAGCCTATTTCGGCAAAGCTTTGTGTATAGCGTTACCTCGCGAGCGTCACACTCCGGTAAGAGTTAGAAACGGAGCAAGGGAACACAGGGAGTGCACACGTTTCTGTAACGACCCGGATTTTTGGCGACTTTGGTTATCGACATAAACTCGATGTCGATAACCAAAACATCGAAAAATCCTGGTAATTAGTGAAAGAAATTAGAGGGTGAGAATAGATAAGATAGAAACTTAGAATAGAAGAAGAAGAAGAACACAACATCAGAGTAACACGAACGTCACAGCGGAACGAATAACATATAATAGATAACATAACTTTGAAATATAACAGTTATGTATACAATAGCACTTATCAGAGTACAGCACTTACAACACAGCGGAAATAACTATAGCTATATGATCTTGAAGCCTCCTGCTCCACGCTCTTCCAGTATATCTGTAAATTCCTGACTACTTGACTGCCCGTACAAAATTAGGCACCCAAGAGTTTAGGGAAAACAAAACAAATAAACTCCGGGTCAGTCATGGGACTGGTGTGAGTAAAATAGTTTAACACAGTTATATGAACAAGGAACGATATCTCATAAGACCACGCCGCAGAACGGAACGGGTTTTTCCCTTATGAGAATCCAAAATATCTTATATCAAAAACTTTTTGATATTATAATAATGTCTATGTACAAATAGATATCAACTAGCAGAAACGCTTTCATCTCACGTTCTACATATATAGTATACAATCAAAATCGCAAGCACGTATTGGATAATGGATTTCCAACTATGACAAGGTATGGAACCACCTTCCGATCAGTGTACTCTAGGAACGATACACTGGAGTTCAACAAGAACATCTTGTAACTCAGCCACACATGACCGACCACTCATTTCGCTTGAGTGTATCGAATGTACATCACCAACGGTTGGGATCAGCAACCGTTCCCGTATATATATGGGACAACATTGATAGATTTAAGAAACAAATGAATATTCACTAGATAGGTGATTATACACCCTACTTCGGTGCGACCGACTTAGCCATGCTGTCTGCCCGATTTCTGTCATTACCGGATGATGAGGCTAGAAGCTACGCTTTATCATTACATCAGATTCACTTCGAATGTCACATTGTCAGATCCATCAGAATCACTAATTGACGTCTACAACCATACATTACGTGTCAGCTAAAAGAAGTTTCCTTCTCCGCTTCCACTCTTGGTATAGTTGAAGAAATCAATGTACGTGACCGTCTGGAAATACTATGTCAGACATCCATCTTCATTCACTTAGAAATGTCACATCGTCATACCCGCCAAATCACAAATTGACTTATCCAAAAATAACACGGGTATACAGCTAAGAGAAACGAATTCCTCCGCCACCAAACGTGAATACGTTTGAACAGATCAACTTACACGATCCATTAGATATACTCTGTCAGACCTTCGTCCATATAAGTTGTCCGGGGACTGGACAAACCGAAGGCACTATTCCGTATATCCATATTAGTCGCTGTTATCTAAGACTTATACAACAGCCCTTGCATTTTACTCCGTCTTCAATTATCTTTGGCATATATGATTCGCGACGCTTATGCCAATACAGAGTGGTTCTATGGATAATAATCCAACCGGTCTCTCCATATTAACAACGTAAAATGGTCAAAACTTCTATAGTCGGTGAGTTAACTATCAAAGAAAAACAAGTGTGCAAACAACGATATTATTTCCAGATGGAAATTATATCGAACAAACATCATTTGACATTAATCTCTTTAGTTCATTTATTTACTTATCTCCTGTTTCCCTATATTCTAAATTCTTATTTTCTTTTATCAGAAAACATTTCTGATTCCCGTTTGGAAAACATTTCCAAAACTCCTTTACGATCAAACCTTACCATTTCTTAGTTAAGAAGGAAGTCAATCAAGTTGGGGTATAAGTACCTCTCAGACCTTAACTGAACAACGTTATAACTTCGAAATGGTCAAAGTTTATCTTTTAATCTTTAACAACTTCTTTATGCCTTTCTCAGATCCAATTTTACTAATCCACTTCTATATTTAAAACATTGGTTATAACGATAACATTATAATCCCTCCTTTCGAATTATCTAACTTTAATTATAACTTCTATTCTTATTAGTGAATAATTAACCTAACACTCATTTATTTATAAATAAATAAATCTCTATTTAAACACTAGAAAGTATAAGTACTTTCCCGAATTTGATATAATCGAATTTGCCGATTAACTCTCTTCGAGAAATCTCTATTTGATTAACTCTTCTTCGAATAACCTATATTCGATTAACTCCTTCTCGAATAAACGATATTCGATAATCTCTCTTCGAATAACTAATATTCGATAACTCTTCCTTTTCAAATATCTCATATTTGAAAATCTCACTTCGATTAAACTATAATCGATAACTCCCTTCGATGAAACTAACATCGATAACTCCTTTCGATTAACTCCTTTCGAAGAAACTAACATCGATAACTCCTTTCGATGAAATTAACATCGATTTATTTAACTCGACGAACTTAACTCGACTAACTTAACTTGACTCGACTCACTCGACTTACTTAGTTCGACCAATTCGATTCGATTAACTAGGCTCGACTAACTTGACTAACTTAACTCGACTTACTTGGTTCGACCAATTCGATTCGATTAACTAGGCTCGACTAACTTGACTAACTTAACTCGACTTACTTGGTTCGACCAATTCGATTCGATTAACTAGGCTCGACTAACTTGGTCGAACCACCCGATCAACTTAACTTATTTAACTTAACTTATTTCTCAATTCGATCAACTCGATTAATTCCTATCGAATAACTAATATTCGATTAAACTCCATTCGCTTGACTCTAGATCGCAGCGATCACAATGGTTACGCCTGACTCCCTCAGGAAACATCCGACCGCCGTAGGCTATTTACAGCCCTGCGAATTACGCTAGCAGTCGTACAAGATGGCAACTTACCCTGAATACTATGTTTGACTAACTCTGTCTCAAATAACTATATTTGATTAACTCTAGTTCGTTTTAACTCTAATCGATTAACTCTAACTAATTAACTCCAACTGATTAACTCTAACTGATTAACTCTAACTGGTTAACTCTATTTGACTAACCCCTTTCGAATAACATATTCGATTAACTAACTTTCGAATACCATATTCGATTAACTAACTTCGAATACCATATTCGATTAACTCCTTTCGAATGTCTATATTCGATTAACTAACTTCGAATACCATATTCGATTAACTCCTTTCGAATGTCTATATTCGATTAACTAACTTCGAATACCATATTCGATTAACTAACTTCGAATACCATATTCGATTAACTCCTTTCGAATGTCTATATTCGATTAACTAACTTCGAATACCATATTCGATTAACTAACTTCGAATGTCATATTCGATTTACCTTATTCACTTTATAAAGATTTCCTTTTTAACAACGTTTTATTCATTTGAAAAGATTTACTTTTAAATAACGGTTCTACTCTTTAAAAATGATTTCCTTTTTATAATGTTCCCTTTCCAATTCTATTTGTAAATGGTTTCCAATTATTTCTTTTCTCTATTTTATTCTATTTGCAAATGGTTTGCAAATATTCCCTTTTCAAATTTATTTTAAAAAATATTCTAACTCCTTAAATTCCCGGGAAAATTCGCCATAACCTCCTTTGTATCGGGAGCATCGGGAAAATCCCTAAACTCGCCACACAGGCCTTTCCATTCAAAAAGAAATGTTTTGAATTTATTTCCTTTTTAAATATCTCCTATTTATAAATATCCCAATTTATAAATATTCCTTATTTATAAATATTTAAATTTATAAATATCTCCTATTTATAAATATTCCAATTTATAAATATTCTGTTTTCAATATCACTTTGAAATTATTCCTTACCAACATTCCGGTATGTTATGGTATTCAATCATATCAAATCACGATGTCCAATATCGTCCAAGCACATATAATCGCCCATAGATTATATATCACATCATATAACATAATATATGAATCAAAACAGTATTATGAATATTGAGGAACCCAGTTGGGTCCCTCCAACCTGCTTCCCTGCATCACAGATGTTAGACAACACGATTAACATCAATATTAGTTCAGTACGGATTATTCTGATAAACAGAATCAATATATATATATATATATATATATAATTTCAACTAACTGACTAGCAGTTCAATCAATCAACCAACACACAACAATCAACAGAGGATTAACAGTTCTAAAAATACATTATAAAAATATAACTGTTCAGAGTTGGTGAGTTTTACTCACATTGGACTATCATCGTTATATAACGATAATTGTCGCTTGATTTGGTTCTGACAATTTATTTCGCCATAAATTGTAACGGACCCCAATCGACTCCCAGTCAGCTCCAGTGCGTAGCCGTCGTCCCTACGATCCCAACGCAACTTACGGTTCGTCAATTTGATATCGTATGAGTACGATATACCATTTATAAGTTAGTACATATTTTAAATTAACTAAACTTGAATTTAAATAAAAACCCTGGGCCTTAACTTTATCTCTTGGCCCATCAGCCCACCATTAAAAACCCAGCCCGCTCACAACTCTTCTCCCCCAAATTAGAATTTCGACGCCTGCTCCCTTTTACCCTGCCATTTCCCTGACTTCGATCTCCCCCTGCTCCTCTGTTGCTCCACCGATCCACATACTACCAACGCCATTTCAATCCATTTCCAAATCTCTACATCTTCATATCAGTAAAGCCCCACTCGAACTCCACTTCGGGATCACGTTCGAACCGTGGTCACAACAGGTACCGAACCTTTTCATCCCCGAATTCCCCACAAAAATCACAGTCGATACCATTCGATCCTCCTATTCCTAATACCAACTCGAATTCGAGTATAAATGCTCAAAATTCCAGAATTTATCAACCCTAAATTCAAAGACACACGCTGGAAAAAGTCAATGGTCACCACACCCCATCGCATCAACTCCTGGAACCATTGGGATGAAGCTCTTGCTTAGCAGCATCCATATATACTCCTATTATGATTTACAAGAATTTATTGGTATTTGTTTTTTTTATTTTAACAGCTTTCGTTTTGCTGAAAAATAATGAATGAAGAGTGGCGGCTCAAAAATGATTATATAGGGGGGACGATATTTTGTGTGGTTGAAAATGAGGTGTACGTGGCCTCCGTTTTGACCTTTAATTGACTTTAGATATTTTCTTTTTATTGTTTTATATTCGTTTTGACCTTCTAAATATCCGTGTGATCACACACGATGTTCAAAAATCACGGAATTGGTCATATAGCTACAGTTTGGCCTTACGGTCCCAACGAAACTGGTTTCGTCGAATTTCGACTTCGTATGCTCAGCGTATTTTTAAAGGTCAATTTATCGACTATTTTTCACTCTAAAAATCGGTACGGCCACACAGGGACTCTAAAAATCACGAAACTGGAAATCTAACAACTATTTGACATTGCGGATCCAACAAAACTGGTTTCGTCGAATTCCGACTTCGTTTGCAAAAGTGGCTATTTTTAACGCTCTAAATAGCCTATTTAAATATATAAATATATTTAAATATAATTAAATTAAATATTAAAAATTAAATATTATCGTTTATATTCACAGTGGCATACCACACAGCTCTAGAATATTCCTGTATGTATTTACAACTCGATATTCACTTCTGGGTCAACCCGATATTTGAGTTATATTGAAATCCCTTTTAAAAAATATAAATAATTCCTTTATAAATTATAAAGGAATTACAAAGCGACTTTTCTAAAATTTGATTTGGACATACATCAAAATCTACACGACGAAATCCCAATTTTTCTCTTCCACTAGAAAGATATACTCCACCAGCTCCACACGTTTCTTGTTTCACAGAAATCCGGCTTAAAACGAACCCTGTACATTCAGTTGAAGTTCAAATCGCCAAATAGCGAACTGCCGTGCCATTTCGAGCTCGTTTATAAATATATTATAATCTATACGTTCAACTGTTGTCGATTCAATATAATCGTTATTATATTTCGAATCGAAACTCCACCAAATTCAATTGTCTATGCCTATGCTTGTTTTCCTCCTTTCTTTCTTTCTTTTTTTATTTTTATTTTTATAGCTAGACTATCTTCGAGCCTATGTCTATTGCGTATTTATGCGATTGAAATGATATTGGGAATAAAAGGGAAAAGGTTTATTTGGATGTAACATGGGATTCGGAGGTTTGGCGCATAACTTATAATGGGGTTATGGCATAACTATGCTTGGAATTATGAATACAACTATGGTTTAATTATGAATACAAATCAAATTGGAATTATGAATATGAAAATTGGGATTTTAAGTTGAATTGGGATTATAGGCATAATCTATTGACAGGATTATAAGCATAAACGTGAATTGGGGTGTATGGGTAATTGACATATATTATAATCCAAGATTTGAATTATGGGTATAAGTTATAATAAGAACTTGTTTACACCAAAAATGGTCTAAACACCCAAGGTACTAAACTGTACTTCACCAATTCGGTAAGAAATAAATGGAGTCGTGTTTAATCAGCAATAAAAAGTGAAAATGCGAACAATTAAAGTAGAGACGATATTTAGAGTGGTTTAGCCGTTAATGAGGCATACGTCCACTATGAAGGTGATTTCCTGCATTATAATGAGAATTACTGAACACATCAACTCTCTCTTTTCATACATCTCTATACCCGCTCAATATACCCTCATCAATATATTTCAATCTAAGGAGTTATACAAAAGAATAACGGAATTTGAGGAGAAGAAGGATGGATGAATAATTGAGAAGATGGGTGTCTTCGTTTTCCTTCATCGTGAAATTGTGCTTGACGCCATGGCTGAATTTATGGTTGAGGATGAAGTTCGGCAGCACTTCGTGGTTTTTAGAAGCGATCCCCTTTACGTTGGTAGTCATGGTCTATTTATAGGTGAACTCCCCTTGGTAAACAACCTGGAATTCATTTATCCAGGCTATGGATCGTCCATTTTGCTAATTATTGTATCCAGTTATCATATGCGAGCGGCTCGTTGGAACGAGTATCTTGAATAGCTGAGCGGGTCGATGTAAGCGAGCGTCCCATGAGCGCCTCAAGAGATTTTGTAAGAGCGGGATGCGGGTTTGGAGTCAAGTCTCCTTTTCCCCTTATGCGACCGTCCTTCTCGGTCCAAGGACGCTTGTCTTCGTGTTGCCTTTGTATGTCGCTTTTTGGCTTTGAGGCTTTGTTATGAGGTCGCTCCTGCTTAGGTTGAGCGGGCGACTTGCCTCATTTTGGTGTTTGAGCGGTTCTCAGGATATGCGACCTTTATCTTTATCGGGTCGTACTTCTTATAATATGTTATACTGTTATCTTCGGACGCAGTGGTTGACTTGACCTACCTTTGGGTTTGATATTTGGATCTTGCTTTGTGCGTGTGCATCGTGCACGGCCGGCCTTGATGACATCCGCCTTGTACCCTTTACCTAATGTGCGCAGGAATTTTTTGGGATTAACACTTGCCCCTCGAAGTCCGGGATTTCTTTTGGGTATGGAATCGTGGGCTTCGACGTATTTGATCGCACATTGGTTGGTGGGTTTGTCCTGACTTGTTGAGGGCTCAGTTGTGCCAATCATTTAGATTACTTCATCATCATTGATTGATATTGTCTTTTCCTATGAGCGAGAGGCTTGATGTATCTTTTGATTACTGTGCGAATGGCTGAATTTTAGGAGGCCAACTGAAATCTGAAGAGACACTTTTGTGTAATTGAGTACTAAGCTGACGTGGTGAGAATGCCCTGGATGGATTAAATCCAATGTTCTGCGCCCTCACAGATAACTCACATTTTCAAAATTTGTATATTTTGACAATTGCTTGTTTTTAGGCGTTTGGCGGGACATTTCCCGGGTATGCTAAACCGGATCACTAGATCCTAATTGAACTGTCACATCATTAAAAGGGGATTCTAGTCCTCTTAAGTATTGCCTCTTCATTTTCCCGCTTTCATATCTCTCCAATAAATCCATTCTAATGGCGATTTCATCGTAGAAAACCTCATTGTTGCCTTTTGAGGCTTCAATTCTCTTTACTTGGTTGATCGTCTCGCCCGTCCTCCTTTAGTCGGCGATTACCTTCAACTTCATTCTCAAGCTACAATGCTTCTTTCTTTGAGTTAAATTTCACTCGTAAGTGAATTACCCCCTTTTTATTTCTAATTTTGGGTTAATTCTTTAGTTTCGCAAGGAAGGATTCTCAATTGGCAACACCGAATTGCTGAAATCGATGGTTGCGATATTGGAGAAGTGTTGATTTGACTTGGTATGTGCTTGGACTTTAGGCAGAATCCTTTGATGATGACTTTAGCCCTTTTTTATGCTGGCAAGTCATTTTCTGAAATGGCTAAGAAACAACACTTTTTGATTCATCATGCCTTAACTGGCCGTTCAATGGAATACCCATGTCGTGGCAGTACTTCTGCTTTTCCATTGACTCTTAACCATTAAGTTTGTAGTTTCTTTTTAAGCATACTTATCCATGCTGACATATAACTAACTGCATGTTCATCTCAATCCCAGTTAATTCATTATGTCTGGGGAACGGGAGAATTTGGATCGGGCAAGTGAGGTTGCCCCGTCTATTGGTCTTGGTTTGGCCGTTAGTCAGACTCATCCCTAACCTCGCTTCTTTGATGGGGTGGCGGCCGGCTGTCGTAAATCGACGCTTTCTTTTGATCAGTTTTTACAAATGTGCAATTGCTTTGGGTTTTCACAAGATGAAACTAGATTTCCCAGAAAGGGGGAGCTAGCAGATTGTCCGCCCTCCGGGTGTGTAGCGGTCAATTATCACATGTTGTCCAGCGGGGCGATTCCCCCCTTCAATCCTTATCTGGAGTCGGTTTTGCGGCAACTGGCCATTGCCCCGTATCAGCTGCACCCTAGTGGGTATAAAATCTTGCTTGGGCTGTACATACTTTTCATGATGCTCCAACATCAGGAACCCACGTTTGCGGATATTTTCTCTTTATATACCTTTAAGAAGAGGGAGGTAGACGGTCCCTCGTTCATTTTTATAGAGAGTATGCATGATAGAATTATCACTGGTTTGACGGATGGAGCTAAGGGGTTCCCTGATCAATATTTCTTTGTCCGTTGTCCTACTAGTTTTAACGGACAATGGGCCAAAGGAGGTAATTATACCTTTGCTCCTGAGTTCTTATTCCTTTTCTCTTTCTCACCCGGCTTTCTGTCTAACTATGTAGTGATTCCTTTTGTTGCGGGATTTTCTTTGGATCAAGGCCTCCTTAATTCTTTAATTTCTATTGACAAAAGGGAAAGAAGCAGAGAGGTGTTGCTTTCAGAGGAAAACCTCCGTAAGTACTGATTAATTTGACCTACACGATCTCTTGGAAATGCTTTTATGCACTCCTAAAGTCCTGCTGGCAAGCCTCTTAAAGTGACGTTTAATCCTCGATGTAAGCGATCGACCTCCGTTGCCGATTACCGAAGGGGGTGATAAGAGAGTTGACGGGAACACATATGGTTTGAGGATCGATGTAACTTCTAGAACGACCGTGGGAAGTTCCACTTGTCCTGTTATTCAAGCGGAGGGTTCCTCAGGGACATTTGGAGACTTGGGGGATTTGGACTCTGCCGAGTATTTGAGCCAAGGTGATGTGGTGATGTCTGACCCCGTTGCACCTGACATGAGAGGAATGCGACGGCCCACTCGGCGTCCTGAGAAAGCCCTTGTTTTCATAACTTGCCCTGGAACTGGTTTTGTTACTATTTTACTTGTGGCATGAATTCCTGTTAATTTGATAACCTCTGAATGCTTGCTGAACTCATATTTTGTTTGTTTCCCAGGTGTAAATGCAGACTGCTCATTGTCGGATAGTTTCCTGCAACAAGCTGATCTTACTGATCCATGAAGCCTCTTACAGTCTTGTCTTTCTGGCTATTCAAAGCACCCCCAATTATCCTCAAATTTTCAGGCCCAACATATTCCTGATCCTTCCATGGTTGATTCTTTAAGGCGTGAGGGACTTGATCATGCTAAAATGCTTGCACCGACTAAACCTTTTGCAAGATCTATTGTCCCGACTCCTGCTCAAATTCAAAAAATACGTGATCGTCCACCTTATAAGGTCCCTCCTGGAAATTCAATGCTTAAGGAGCGCTTCGGCGGTTAGGACCTGAGGGGAATGCATTTCGATCTGGATTTAAAACCCCACGACAGGCAGAATGTTAGGAAGAACTTGGATGCTATAAAAAGTGGTGTGAGTAATCAACATGGTGTTATTAAGGATCAGTTCGAGACACAGTTGAATCTGGTGATGAAAGACGTTGATAAGCGACTGGAGCATTGGGCCAAATTCGGTTACGAGTTCCAAATATTGAATGCTTGACACCTTGACCATATCGAAACCTTGGAAAACGACAAAGCTGGTCTGATCCACTTGATTAAATCCCAAGAATCTGAGATGAATTCTTTAAGGAGCAGTCATGCTAAAGTGAGCAGCTTAGAGGCTAGAAATGTTGAGCTCAAGAAGGAGTTGGAGGGTGTACGAGAGTGGCTTTAAGAGGCTCAATCTGCTCGAAAACTTGCTGAGCGCCATATGCCATAGAAAAACAGGCTTTGATTTCTTTAGAACAGGAGAACATGGTTCTTGAAGGTCGATTTTTTTCCCAGAGTGAGACCCTTAGAACCTTTGAAAAGGATAAGATCAAGTTGCAAAAAGATCTTGATGAAGCTGGAAAGGGAATTAAAAATACTCTGTTCCAATTCTATGTTTGCAGTGTCATGAGCCATGGAAGCTTGAGTTAATTGGACAAGGATTTTCCGCGAACTTTGGCCCTTGTTTGGGAGCGAATACTCTCGTATTCCGATGATGTCGACAATGAGTTCCTTCACGAACAGCTTTTAGAAGAGGAAGATCGCAAGGCTCTAGTTAAAAGTAGGAAGATTTTGATGAACGAGCGAGTTCAGTCGCTTAGAAGAGAGCGTTCAGACGCTATGGTTCCTTATGCCCCACCTGACTCCGCCAGGGTTGATGCTTCGAGCTCCCTTACTCCCCCAACGGATCGCTCTTCCTTGGATGTTGTTAGAGCTCAACCCATTATTGAGTGTCCATATCAAGAAAATGTTGTCGCGTAGTGCGCGAGTCACGGCTGCACTTCTTTAAACGCGGACAATCGTGGAGGTGACTTCGTATATCCAGCAGCTACAGGTAAAACTGACATCTATCAATCTGCCCCGGGTATGGATTTTCTTATTTCTTCGCATGGGATTGTTGAGTTAAGTGCTTGTTCCCCTTTTACATCAGGTGTGTTTCGACCTCTTCTTTAGCTGCTTGCGGCGTTGCTTCCCAGCCTACAATCTTCAACTCTGTTTTGGTCTCTACCAGCAATAATCATTCTACCATACCTTCATCAGATGACCCACTTTTACTAGATGCGTCCGATCTGGATGATGAGGACGAGATTTGGAATACCAAGGCCGTGTCCACCCTGAAACGCAAAAGAAACTAACTGGTCAATGATTAAAGACCATACATCTTTTCCCTTTGACGACTTTTTTGTGTAGCTGGATCAGCAAAAGCCTGAACAATTGGTCCATCCTTCCCTGTATAAAAATAGCACTTGTGACCTTTACGGTCTGATTTCAGTTTATTTTCTTTTACTTATCACGTACTTAGACCAATTGTTTGTGCGCGTGTCGGTCCTCGTTTAATATTTTACATTTGCGGACTTACGTTTGTATCGCTTAGGGGCTATCATAGTTTTATTATTTTACTTCTTATGAGTTGTGGTACTTTTAGTTTGTTGTTCGCACAAATCTTATCATTCGAACAGTTCTCACAACGAAGTTATAACTAGACTATGGTACGTTTTGAGCGGGCATTGGTGGTTGTTTACACAATGGTTATGTCCCCATACCAAAGCTCTTTTTATTTTCATAAATTCTGTTGATTCCGCATTGTAATTTGGTTAATTTATGATTTCTTAGAAGCAACGTGTGGTTATTATGTGTTTTCTTTTGGGTGCCCCCATGGGAGGTCTTGGGTTTCATTTCGTCCCAATTTTGATCTTGTCAGTCCTGATTTTTCTAGGACTGAAAGACCTTGTTGGATACCCCCAAATGGCTAGGATTTCTAATACCCCCTTTCGGCTAGGATTCTGCTTGCTTAACTTGGTTAACAACAAAGAACAAGGATGGCCACCTCCTTTCGGTAGGGTTTTTGTTTTGTGTTGGTCCTTCCAGCTTGTTTTGCCGGTCCTTCCGACACTAGGACTGATGTTTCCAGTATAGGTATTTTATCCGTGGGACATTTTTATCATTTCCCTTGTACCTTATTTTTAGAAAAGCCTGATGTCAGTTTCTCCAGCAAATGCTTGCTTAGGGAAGGTCCACCTTTTGGCTTGTTGTTTGTCTTTAGGCAGCACATCCGGTTGAGATGACGTGCCCAAGCATCTGATTTGGTTTTCATGTCTCTCGTGATGCTTTCAAATCATTTTGCTCAAGATATGCTTTAAGAACCATCCCTTTGCACTTAGGATGGATATGATTAACTGCTTCTATCATGCCTATATTTGAAAAATCTGTTTTCGGTGTATGGTGATGAGTACGGTACTCAAGTAGGCACACAATAGCTTTCATTGCATATGGCATTTGTAAGTGATTTATTGCCAAACATGAATATAGTTAGTGGCAAAACAAAGTAGAATGACTACTACTTCTTAAGCAAACAGAATACAAAAGAAAAACTGAATAATAAGGAAAAATCGCTGGAATTCTAGTTCAAAATTCCATGGTCGGGACACCAGTCGCTGATCCTTAGTCATGCATCAATTCCGGGCTATTTTTGGCCCCTTCCACGAAGAGTTCGCGGCCCCTTGTTTGTAGAGAGTCGTGACAGTGGCCTCGTACATATTGTTGTAAATGGTTCTTTCTGACCAGTCTTTCGATTAGCGACTTCAAATGCCTGCATTCATTTGTATTGTGTCCTGGTTGGTCATGGAATTGACAGAACCTTCCAGATTTCATTGTAGCATTTTTGACTTGCATTCGTTCCGGGATTGGGTAATTTATAGTGTCCTTTGTTGCCCTGAAGATATTCTCTATGGTGTCATTAAGGGAGGTGAATTTGGAATTCTTGAAAAAACGCGGCCTCCTTCTACACTGCTTGACCTCGCCTCTTGCACCTTGCCGGGTCTTTGCCAGGGTCCATAATTGTGACAGTTAGTTTCCGGAATGGAGCTCTATTATTCAGCAGAATATTCCATTTCGCTTGCATGACTTGTTTCAGCGAAAGGATCGCCAGTGACACCTGATGCGGCTTTTATGGCAGAGGCCTGGATAACGAACATTGACTCGATCTTCTTTATCAACGCGTCGTTTGCAATAGTTATTTGATCTGTTATCCCTGTCATTGCTTCCTCCAGTTCCCTTCTGGTTATGTCCGCCTCGACTTGTAATGGTTCCTTTTCTCCGGAACGGATGGTAGGCAATGTGTCAGCACCGGAGGCATCATCAATTTTGTCTGCAACAATTTCTCTCAGCATCAAGTACAACATTTCCCATAAAATCTCGTCAGATCTGAATGGGAAGAGAAACGTACACGGCCCCACGGTGGACGCCAAAATGTTTACACCAAAAATGGTCTAAACACCCAAGGTACTAAACTGTACTTCACCAATTCGGTAAGAAATAAATGGAGCCGTGTTTAATCAGCAATAATAAGTGAAAAATGCGAAAAAGTAAAGTAGACGAGATTTAAGTGGTTCAGCCGTTAATGAGGCCTACGTCCACTATGAAGGTGATTTCCTGCCTTATAATCAGAATTATAGAACACATCAACTCTATCTTTTCATACATCTCTATACCCGCTCAATATACCCTCATTAATATATTTCAATCTAAGGAGTTATACAAAAGTATAGCGGAATTTAAGGAGAAGAAGGATGGATGAATGATTGAGAAGATGGGTGTCTTCGTTTTTTCCTTCATCGTGAAATTGTGCTTGATGCCATGGATGAATTTATGGTTGAGGATGAAGTTCGGCAGCACTTCGTGGCTTTTAGAAGCCGATCCCCTTTACGTTGGTAGTCATGGTCTATTTATAGGTGAATCCCCTTGGTAAACAACCTGGAATTCCTTTATCCAGGCTGTGGATCGTCCATTTTGCTAATTACGACCATGACACCGGCTAGTTGGAGCCAGCTGTCCGTGGCTGTATCCAGTTATCATGTGCTAGCGGCTCGTTGGAACGAGTATCTTGAATAGCTGAGTGGGTCCATGCAAGCGAGCGTCCCATGAGCGCCTCAACAGATTTTGTAAGAGTGGGATGCGGGTTTGGAGTTGAGTCTCCTTTGCCTCTTGTTCGACCGTCCATCTCGGTCCAAGGGCGCTTGTCTTTGTGCTGCCTTTGTATGTCGCTTTTTGGCTTCGAGGCTTTGTTATAAGGTCGCTTCTGCTTAGGTTGAGTGTGCGACTTGCCTCATTTTGGTGTTTGAGCGGTTCTCAGGATATGCGACCTTTATCTGTATCGGCTCGTACTTCTTATAATATGTTATAATGTTATCTTCGGACGCAGTGGTTGACTTGACCTTCCTTGGGTTCGATATTTGGATCTTGCTTTGTGGCCGACCCTGATGACAGCCGCCTTGTACCCTTTACCTAATGTGCGAATGAATTTTTTGGGATTAATAGAACTTATATGGCTAAGATACGAGGTTAGATTCGGATTGCGGTACAAGTCTGCCCGAAACCACCCGGCATATCCAGCAACCGCAAACGATAATCTAATGTGAGAGGTCGAAGGCATAAATTAAATGTGTAATAGTGCTAAGACACGAGGTTAGATTTGGATTGCAGTAGAAGTCTGCCCGGAACCGCCCGGCATATCCAGCAACCGCAAACAGAAATATAATGTGGGAGGTCTTGCACAATTACGGGTATAATGAATTAATGAACATCTAACCAAGATGAGACATGTGGTAAGACATGGGAATAATAAAGGGTTACGTGGGTAACGTAGGTAGCATGGATAATTCGTTAAATTGGAATACTTAACCTAATTAAATATGTAGCGGTATAACGAACCAATTCAATTGAGTAGGGGTTAAGTAAACGTGTTAAAGAAATGGGAAGGATAAAGTAAATCTTAATTAACGCAAAAATGGGGAATGATAACAACCTATTATGAATGAACTTGAATAAGAAGAGGAAGGATAATAGGTAGGCTTGTCCTAGGGACAAGTGGGAATTATAACTTAAGAAATAAGGTAAGTTATAATGAACAATAAAGGAAGATGAAATAACTTATGTAATAAAGTTGTATGTAATCGAAGATTAAGTAATTAGCGAGAATAAAAATAAATCCATAAATGAGGATAACATAAGTTATTTGAAGGAAAAGAGAAACTTATTAGTAACCTTAGTTAAGAGAACTAAGTTAATAAGTAAATTATGATAATAAGTTGTATTTAATCATAAATATTATAAAACATGTAAATTAAGATGTACTTAATTATAAATTAAGTAGAACATGTTATGGCAAACATGAGATGTGACAAAGAGTAGTGTAAAGAGAATGAAATATGAATATTGAATTACAATATAGAGAATATCATGTTGTAGGCTTATTAATGAAATTAAATGAATTAAGTTATGAATGAGGTTAGTAAGCAAGAGAAACTTGGTAACTTGCAGAAGAAGTCAAGGGAAACTGGAAACAACCAAGTTAATGGGAAATCTATCGAGGTGGAGCAAGCGCGTAATTGATGATTAGACATAGGATCTAATGACACAGTAAACTGAGGCGCTTGGGATAGTCTGTATGTTAGAGGATGAATAAACAAACGGGGTAGATCATTGTGGTATCGTAAGACACGAGGGGAGCACACGTTAATCTGATTATTCTGGTGGCTCCGATGGACTGGAAGGGGAAGCACGCAGCTTCCTGAGACATTAAAGGTGCTCCTGGTAGTCCTCTGCGGTGGTGTAGTTTCGGACTGTACTCACAGAGGTTGGGTCTGCGCGTAACTATCAGGTGGGTGGACCTTAACTGCACAAGTAGAGGGCAGTCATAATGCTGTGACGTGGTGACATTAAGGGTAGCTCGGCGGCTGCCTCACTTCGGAGGTAGAGGATCAGGACCAACAAAGATAGTATAGGTCATCGAGAACCTGTCATCGGCAGCCAACGAGATGCGGAAAGACTAGAGCTAAACCCAAGAGGCCATTGACCTTTCACTATTGAGGCGGTGATTGAGGATAGACGCCACTTGGATGTTTAGATTGTTTTCTTAGGGGCTTGTCGCTTAGCTCTTGTAGTCTTTACTAGTTAAGGGAGGGACCGAGGTGGGGCCATAGCCAACATAGAAAAATAGACCTTAGGGATATTTGTGTGAGAGGCTCTCAAAGGCGGGCCTGCACAAATATAAGGAAAGCCCCCGACCGAGTTCTGTGTGTAGCCCTGCCACAGAACTCGGGCACGCACACATGATAGGTGTGCGGATTAGGCATCGAATGCGTTTGGCGATACATACGTGGGAAAGTCTAGGTACACGCATGTCTGCTCTGGGTGGTGTATCGTAAATTAGAGGGAATTATTCGATGATGGCGGTCATTACGCCTATGTAATATAGTTATAATGGTTCCATGCAGACGTAGCATTGTTATATACAGAGATCTGTATGTCACTCGGACGTAGGATGAGGGACTGCGCATATTTCTGCGATGATACGGTGAGGACCGTTCAAGTGGGGGTACGATGAGGTGTACCTTAATTTGGGGATATCTATATATACATTATATTAGGTTCATCTACTAGGGAGTAGATGGGCACAATGAGTATGTGTAAGCGTGGAGCGCTGTTGACACCAATAATCTAATAAATAAGAAAATGTAACTGAACCGTATATGTAGGATTATCCAAAGTGTGTAGTTAAAATTCATTCACACAGAACTTATGTTCTGACCACCCTCCTCATAACACAGTTGTAGGTTAGGCTTGAGATAGAGATATTACAGCTTTGGGTACTGGCTAGGTAGTATTATTATTAAGCTAAAGCTGTGTTTTGATTATATTATATTTTGTTCCTTCCGCTGTGAGATGCTTTCCAAACTCTGACATTTTTATGTCTCTTTCTTTTTCTGCAGGATACCACAGCAAACCAACACGAGTTTGGATGGATTAGGTTTTTGAAAAAAAATCGGTCTCTCGAGATCCGGGTTGTTACATCTGGTATCAGAGCTTCGGTTTAGGATTCCTATATATATAACGAGTGAGCGTATTTGTATTTTAAAAAAATATAAATATATTATATATATATATAAACCTAGATCCATAAGGGAGCCCACTAGATAGAAAGAGAAAATGTGGAAAGAAATGGGATATCTGTTTTGTATACTAAAGAAATGAACATACAAATTTTGAGACCCATAGATGGTTTGGGCGGAAAGTGTACAAAGTAATAGGTACTAGAGAAAGGTGTATCCCATATGATAGAAACTGAAATGTTAGTATTTTAGATTAGTGGGTTTGGAAGTGGAACCTTATAAATTAGAAAAAGGTTAAAACGTGGAAAATGGATTAGGAATATATATAGTTGATAGAATTGACTTTGGGAAAGTGTCTAGGAGAGCCTAGTTGAGTTGGAGACCCACTTTGAGTCTAACCCAATAATTAACTTTTAAGAACTTAAAATTAGAATTTTTTTAGCTAAAGAGTTTGTGATGTTTTCCAGGTTTTAATCTTAAAAGTAATTTTTGAGGAAAATTATGCAAAGAACATATTTAGTGCATGTTGGGTTTTAAAATAAAGTGGGGCATATTTTTTAAAACAATGATTACTTGTTTTAAAAAGAATTCTCTTACGAAAAATTGTACAATTCACTAGTTTTCGTATTATAATATATGAAAGGATTAAGAAGTAAAGCATACAAAGTTTTGCATTTTGTAAAAGAAGTTTTGAAATTTCTATTCTGTTTTGAAAAGAAATTTTGTTGGGTGGACAAAATAAGTTGTAGAGAGAAAGAATGCGGTAGATGTTTGCACCTTGTAGATTGCAGCCAAATTAACATTGTAAGTAGAAACAATGTAGACCCAATAGTTGTCCTTGTCTACTCCATTTTTGTGATTTAAAAAAAAATGTTTTGCATTTTTATGTTGCAACATGATTTACGGTTTGGCAAAAGTAAGTTTTGGAAAAGAAAATAAAGTTTTAGTACTTTTAGTTTTTGAAAGAAAAATGTTATGAAAAAAAATGATGCCAAACCATGTTTTAAAAAGAATGGAGTAGGTAAAGAATAACGCTTAGAAAGAATTGAGATAAGAAAATAAATAATTGGAACCAACTAGAGATTGGTTGAGTTGAGTGATTCTCTGAGTATCAATTTGATGTTGATTTCGGTCTTCGGGGTTGATACTTAGGGAGTTATTCTCTTACCAGTTTACAGTCAGAGATAAGCTAATGTTGAACTAATAAAAATTCCCATAGAATGCATAAGCTTTGTAAAGCCTAGGATTTTTGCTTGAGAGAAAAAGTATAGGCTAGTAATACATAGCAAGGACTTTTCTTTGATTGGACTTTTCTTTGGTTGGACTTTTCTTTGGTGAAATAGTCTTATGATTCTTGGCCCTTAGTAATAATAGCTGTGTAGGATGATGGAAAGGCTTATTTGAAAATAAACTTAAATCATGGGATTAAGTAAAATAAGTTAAGAAAGAAAAGTATTAAAAAGAAACAATAAACTCAGAAAAGCAACAAATGTAATGAGAAAAGAAAATGAAAATCTTAAAAAAAAAATGAATAAGAATGAATTTTTTTCCAACATAAGTTGAAAAAGAAAAAGAAGTTTTCTTATGTGGGTTGTGCTTGGATAGGAATGTAGGGGATCTTTATAGAATAGTTACATAAAATCCAAGTACAATTAAAAAGGTACATAAAAGAAAAACGGAAGCTGTGAATTTTTCCGTTTTATACCTTTTTGTAACATAAGAAATTGAATTTAGAAAATTAGATTTTTCTGAATTTCAAATTTAATGATGGTTGGTAGAGTTTTGGATGCAACAATTGGATGAACTATGCTTTTAGTCTGTAAGAGTGTGGGAAAATTTGGGTGAAAAATGTTTTGATTTTTCAAAAATATTGCATTCATATAGAACTGCAAGTATATTTAGGATGTGAGCATCTTGTTTTGAAAGAGTTTTTCAAAAGTTTGCATACATATAGGTGGTACCAAATTAGGCATACATGCATTACTATGATGTATTTCACTTTTCACATGTACACAATGCTTGCAAAAATTGGATGCACACATGATGGATGTATTTATACGAGGGATTAGCTATTTAATCCCTATCAAATTTCGGGGACGAAATTTCTTAAGGGTGGGAGAATGTAACACCTCGCATTTTTATTGCAATTAAAAATGTGGAAATATGTATATATATTATATACATAAATATATTTAAGAGAAAAATTAAATAATGACAATAAAATTGCATGTAATAAGTTCATGCAGTGAAATGAAGGAAAATGATTAATAAAAGAAATTACATTCAATATATGAAATGAGAAGAAATGCAATGTAATGCAATTAAAATTGCATGCGAACATTTAAAAACAAATAAAAAGGATAATATCTAGCATTGTCATAAGTCTTGTTAACAAAAGACTTAATAGCTCAGTTCTTTAGAACATGTGACTTGTATGCAAGATGTTGAGAGTTCGATTCCTACCAGCGCCATATTTTTTTTAGGAAATGGCTAAAAAGTGGCTTAGTGTGAAAGCAGTTAAAAAGTGGCTTAGTATGAAAAGGGTTTTAATTGAGAGAATGTTTCAAAAGAGGAAAAATGTTATAAAATAAACGCAGAACATAAGAGATAAGGGAGAAAGAACCTTTTTATTCATTCAGATGTATATCTTTTATATTACATTGGCTCCTATATATATAGTATTTGGAGTCGGTGATTAACTTATCCCCATGATATGGGACTAAACAGAAAATTATAAAAGCTTATTCACTCCTATGTATATTACACCATATATATATATATATATATATATATATATATATATATATATTACAACACTCCTCCTTGAATATGCATCTTCAGAATCTGGAATGTTCTGCAAACTTGAAGTTGTCAATATATGACGATTGCTCCCCCTTATTATTATCTTGCTTGCACATGTTCGTCGGGTCGATAAAGCTGTTGTTTGTTGCCTTAAAAACTCTATCAGGAAAACCCAATGGGAAAAACATTGAACGAGAAAAAGAGTGCAACATGTACCATTACGGATATCATATTAAAGTGATATTCCTTCTAAGAGTTTGATGCTTTGGGATCAACACAATGCCTCATTAAAACCTTACTAAGAAAAACCTAGTGGGAAAAAAATATTAGTGAAGGAAAAAGAGTACAATCAGATATTTTAATATTTCGTTTCATCTAATGAAATTTTGATTCTTCTGGATCAGGATAGTTCCTCATTAAAAACCTTACTAAGAAAAACCCTGTGGGAAAAATCTTAGTGAAGGAAAAAATATACAATTTAAAATGTCATATTTTAATCATTTATTATGTCAAATGGAATTTGATACTTCCGGATCAATATAATGCCTCGTTAAAACCTTAACAAGAAAAACCCAACGGGAAAAAAATCTTAAATAAGGAAAAAGAGTACATTATAACTTACTTTCAAATATGCTTTGAGGATGATACTTCTGGATCAATATAATAACTCATTAAAACTTTACTAAGAAAAATCCGGCGGGAGAAATCTTAGTTAATGAAAAAGAGTGCATACTTTTCAATACTCCCCCTGATTTAATTTCCTCTAAATATATAATTATCCTTTGATATCTCAATTTCGTTATAGATACTTCTGGATCTATAAATATGTATCTCATTGGCAATATTACTTAAACCAAATCTTGTATAGAGAATAAAATTAAGAGATAATAATCTTTAGTCTTCATACTTTCGATGTTCATCATTTATTAAAATTTGCATCATTAAAACCTTCACAATGGAAAAACCTATGAAAAAAAAACCATAGTGAAGGAAAAAGAGTACAACATCACAAGATAATTCTTAATGATTTTTTCTTTAAAAACTTTTGTGTGCATTTTCACGCTTCAGGCATGTTTTCTTATTTAAAGCACCTCTTGTTTGCGCTTGCTTGCTATTGGTGTTTATTTATAAATACACTTTGTGTGTTTACAATTTTATGTTCCAATCGAGTTTGCATATTGCAATACACATTTGATGAATAACACAACTTTCATTACAACATCACTAAGCAGAAAGTAATTTACTCATCTTGAGGTATATCAAGATTTTCATTACAACAATACGTAGAAGAATATAGTAATTTATCGTCAAAGTCCTTGGCATTCTTTTTAACAACAAATGTTATTGATATTCTTCAGGAATATATTTTAATAGGTTTTGTGTATTACACCTGCCACTTCAATGAATATTATGTGTTTCATCACAACTACTCTTGAAAGTAGGAAGTGATCTACTCATCATGAGTTATATCAAGATTTTTGTCACAACAATACTTAAAAGAATGTTGTAACCTACATTTCTTGCTCTTTGCATTCTTTATCTCCATCAAAATTATTTAAATTCTTCCGGAATTTGTATACTTTCATCATTCATACCTTCAGGGTATTTTAAACGTTTTTAAACACTTACACTACCTTGATCAATTATCTCTAAAAGTAAAATATGCTCATGCCACATAACATGTTGTGCTCCGGTAATTTTAGTGTGATTTTTCATTATATATGTTTCTATTTTTATCTTATGAACTATAGGTTCATATCTTATGGACTACAGGTCCATATATCTTATTTAGGAGAATTTCATGATGGTCAGTCATGTTGCTCTCTAATATAGGATTTTTAATCCATTTATAAATAAGCGCTTTATTATTTATTAATTTATCATCGATGATTATTTCTTGTCAGTTCTATACATGATTTATTGAGATCTCAAAACTTATCATGTTTTAGCTACCTAAACCACATCTAGGGTTATTTGACAATCATGTCATCGGACGCTTTCAATGCACCCTTAAGTGTTTCTTCAAGAAAACTCACCTCCGTTATTTGGCATCTTTATGACTTACTCCAAAAATATTTTGAACTGACTTTTATACCATATTTTCAGCTGTGGTTTACACCTTTTGAAACTTCAGGAATTCAAATCTATATTGGAGAAAGTTTATTTGGGGCAATATTGATAACCTATGCAAGTTATTTAATATTTTGCATCATTTTATATGTTAGCATCAATGATCAACATGAACTTATATCCCTTTATCCTCCCCCTCAATGTTGACAAACATTGTCACATTAAATAATATACCATCTTTGGATTATCATTTTTGATCCATTATCACTTTGTTGTTAGTAAATACATTATATGTATTTCAATTGTAGAAAGATAATGCTCTTATTAATTGATAAGATGCATTCATATTGCATTGTTTATTCTCTTACATTGATATATTAACTTAGAGGAATTTTCCAACTATATTGATCATTTGAATATGCACACGACTTCAGGTCATTCAATATTGATGTCAGTCGACTTTTTGAATTACTAAATAATATATGCATAATTTATAATATGAGCTCATAACAACTTCAGGTTGTTAAATTAATATTTGCATATATGTGTATATACGTGCGTCCACGTATTACATATGTAACTGATTTGCATATTTTTTCTCATTCGAGTTATCGATTTTAGAACAAATTGTTTATAAGGTTCTAAATCATTAATTTTTTGCTTATTAAGCAATGTTCAAAATATCTAGTTTTGAACAGTATTGAACTTCTGGTTCAAATAAAATATACAAAAAGCTTCAAGTTGTTAAATTGTATTGAACTTCTGGTTCAACTATATTGAACTTCTCATTCTAAATCTTCTAATTTTGAAGCTTTTACATTTTTGCGTATTGTCAATATTTCAAACTTGTAAACTTTATCAAAAAGTTCTGTTTCATAATTCAAGACTTCAGGTCTCAAGTTGTGTTATACAACTTCTAGTCTAAAAATTTCTTTGCACAACTTCGGGTTACGGTTCTAACCATTTTATTTCTTCCATTATACCTCAAATGTTACTTTTGAACATTATTCATGATAACTTATCAAAGAATAATTTATAACTGCATATAGACATTTCTACACATCTCTTTTGGAGAGTGCAATAAATCAATAAATAAGATATACTTAAAAAAATAAGAGTAGCTTCTGAATAACTGGAATTTTATGAAAATATGCAATTATATTATTGCAATACATATCTCTTCAATCTGGTATAGCTTGTATAATATGACATATAAACTGTCTCTCAAGGTAATAACAAATCTTTTAGAAAGATCGAAAGATGCATGGGTCGCTAATAAACATTTCAGTTGTTCAAATGACGGTGCTACTTAAAGCTAATGCACAAATGTACTATACAAATAAAGGATGTCCAAGTATTGTATACCAATAGGTTAGAGCTGACAACTCATTTCGATTGCAAATATCACAAAATTGACAAGCGTTTTAAAGCACACTAAAATTACTCTAGATTATTTTCTCCATCAGTTTGTAGCATATTATAGTCTATAGAAGTAACATTATTTTCCAAAACAAGACCATTAACAAATTTAATATTATTTATATTTGCTTCCATGTAATTACTTCTGCATATCTCAATCAGCAAAACACAACACATGGGAGACAAGGCACAATGGAAGATACCCATCTGTTTAATTACTTAAATTGGCAATAAACAATTTTACACTTCGCTTTTATTTATAAATAGCGGAATAATAGAACTGTTTATTTTTAGAGTCTATATTAGAACAAACGTGCGAGAAAATCAAGTGAGATGAAGTAGATTTAAAACCCTAATTAGGGCGAGTGAACATCCTGACAAGACACTTCCACTAAAACATAATTTGATAACACCAGCAATATCCGTATACTGCATAAAATAGCTTGATTCTTCAATTTACTATCTTTTAGACTAAAATGTTGGCATTACCATCTTTGCTAGTATAAACATGAGAAGAAATAAAAATAACGACGGGCTTTCAAAAATGATACGAAATATGAAATACACGGTGATGTGTAAGAACTATTTACTCAGTTGCAAACATATTGCTTGGAAATTTATGTGAAGACCCGTAACTTCCCCGTAAAGGAAAGTGTCGGATAGTTCGAGAACAAGCCACAACAGAACGCATACAGAAGAACGTTTCATTGTATATTACAACAATGCATCAGATTACAAGAATATACAGAGTATAAATGAATATTACACAGAAATATCAGAGATTTAAATTACATTTAAATACATAGCAGCGGAAAAATAATACAATACACAACTAGAAGAGATATACGGATACAAAGCTTTCCGGATATCGTTCCAGCTGTAAACCAGGATCCTGTGAATATAAATCTGCAAAACCAAAACTATTAGTTGCCCGTGTCAAAATAGGGGCACCCAGAGTTTAGGTTAAAACAATAAACTCCAGGTCAGTCATGTGACTGGTGTGAGAACTAAAACAGTTAATCTTTATTTTAAAGTGAGGTAAATCAAGGGACCACGTCGTATAACACGGAACGGGTTTCCTCCCAAGAATACCAGTGCATAAAACAAACAGCGCAATGCTAAATAAAGAAAAATGAAGCTGTTATAAGACCCAGGTCCCATCACACAATGCAACGCAGCCGAGGATAGGGTTTTCCCTTATAATAGCCAAAGAATGCTTGATACGGTTAAAAACAAATCGTTTGATACTATTATAAGTGCATAGTATATAAAACAACTTCAAATCATAAGTATCAATCATAGGCGGCATGAGTGCCCCATCCCACTATGTCGCCATACTAGGCTCTACAAATAAAACCGCAAATGTCACGTATTTGGAAATTGGATTTCCGTCTATGAACCGAGGAAAAAGATAGTCCTCAACCGATTCGAGATGCTCTAGCCCGCCCCTTAGGCAAGCGTGCAGGCAAGCCTTGGATCGTCAGGGCCGGTCCACCGATGTGGATTATTATGCCTGAACACTACGTTTCCCCACCCTATGGGGTGTAAGTCTGGTCCGTCTGCCGACCAGAATGCATCGGCCGAAACCGATATAACCGAGGCGCCTCGCAACAGCAACAACCACATAAGTCAAACTCGTCAGGGCGTGTAAAACCACTGACGCCACTTCTAGCTAGAAAGAAACGCAAGTCCTCCCTGAGGTCCGTCTCCCATTTTTGGTTCATACCGGGTGTGAAACTCGCGAAGTAAACGTTACACAAAGCTACGCCACAAAGGCCGTGCTTTGATCATCACCACAAGGCTTTGCGTTTCAACAGAAGCCCCGATCAATTGCCACTTAGGCATGCCACACAGGCAATTCACTCCATGCGATTGATATCCATCAATATATAACCCCTGAGCTCGTACGTCTCAGAGAAGGGCGTTAAGCAAGAGAATAAATTCTCCGCCGCCAAACAGATATATATTTAATAGAGATCAATCACACGGACTAAAATCCAATGTCAGACACACAGTCCATTCTGGGTCTGAACGAAACCGGAGGCACCTAGTACCCCGCATATCCATCGATCTCCAAGTACGTCTGGACGATCATTAACTGTTTCCATCTTCTTGGGTGTACAGCCCAATCAAGATCATCAGTAATCACCCAAACGACGTGAAGACTTCTGGTCTTCGACCACCGTCTTCATCTTCGACTTATCGTCGTATCAGTTATTCAAAATGGGATAAACCCGGTCTTTCCGAATAACTCGCGTATTATTTTAAATAAGTGTTACACAAACACAACATACGCCTCATTCCAATTCATCAGTTACTAACCGTAAATTAATCAAGAGAATAATTCCCCAAATATTAACCCCGAAGGCCGAAACCAACATCAGATCAATATCCAGAAAACAATTCTGCTTAGCTAACCGACAGTTAGTTTCTGATTTCACATTCATAGGGAAAGGTTCCCATTAATTTTATCCAAGATAAATTCCTGAATTTATTCTCAAATCTTCCTTTGAATTTCGATTCAACTAGTCGGAATTAGCGAACCTTACCGTAGTAATCATTGGTTTTAATTTCCCAATCCCAACCTATTCATCCCATGAAGTAAAACTGGTAATACTTCATATCTAACACCACGGTGTTATCGGTAAATTCAATTACCATTTCACGTTCAAATCTAATTAAAGATTTAACTATCGCCTGGAGCAAAACTGGTGGTACTCCATTTTCGATCTTTTCAATCTAATTAAAGATTCATTAAAACTCCACTTAGTTTTAATCTTTAACTGGGTTAAAGAATCAGTGTCATTTAAAACACAGTTCACGATAAACCCAAAATCACATTCATTAATTATCGGGTTAAAGAACAAGTGTTATTTAAAACACTGTTCACGATAAACCCAAAAATCAATATCAATTCAATTTCAATTAAATATTATTTAATTGGTACACTTCATTAAATCTAAATAAAAAGATTTAATCTTTTCTCAACTGGGTTCAAGAACAGTGTTAGTGAAGACACCATTCACGATAAACCCAAATCACATTTGATATTCAATACAAGGCTCTGAATAGAAAATATATCGGCTTATATTCAATATCAAATTCTACGACTAACAAATGTCGTATTGGAAATAACGATATAAATATATATCTTTCAAATTTCCATAACAACATCTGTATAATCACGAATTCCAACATCGAAATATTCCGAAGACAATTTCGATTCAAATCCACTCCAATGCAATCATTGGAAATTCTGGTTATTTTTAAAACCCTTTTCAAATTCAATTTATTTATTTAAAAATAAATAGAATTATATTTCTAGTTCAAAACTAGTTCATTTCGATAAAAATCTATTTTTATCTTTTCAAATATGGAGTTTTTCATCCCAAATCTTCACAAATCATTTCTTATGATTTTACACAAATTATTACTATTTTTAATAATTTTATCAAGGCCCGTACAGTCGATTTCCACCAATGGCCATCGAACTGCACGTATAGCGACCTTTTTCAAATTTGATTTGGGCATAATTCCAAATCCAACCGTTAGATTTCTAATTCCTAATATTCGTTAGAAATCTCTTTTCGATACGAACCCAACGGTTCCGGTTTCAGGAGAATCCGATGGTCGGATCTCCCGTAATGTCCGTTTGAAATAAATGGTCGAAATTCACGAACTGCCGCTGCGCGGCGCGTTCTATTCAGGCCATTATATTATATATATAATATATATTTCGTCGATTTCTATTTAAAACGAATTTTATAAATAGTTTTAAATTCGTTTCAAAAGCAATTTAAACTTCCATTTCAATTCAAATCAAAATTGAATTCTTCTTTATAAATTCGTTTTAAAATTCATTTCTATTCAATTCAAATTTCAATTCAATTTGAATTCATTTCAATTCGCTTTCAATTCAATTTGAATTCGTTTTCAATTCATTTCGAAATCGTTTTTAATTCAATTCATTTCGAAATCGTTTTCAATTCAATTCATTTCGAAATCGTTTTCAATTCAATTCATTTCGAAATCGTTTTCAATTCAATTCATTTCGAAATTATTTTCAATTCTATTCATTTCGAAATCGTTTAAGTCGATATAAATATCGTTTACGTCAAAATGGCGTCAATCTAATCAACACGGCTTCATAAATTTCTATTTTCAAATATTCTATTTCAAATATTTCTTTTTCAAAATAGTTGTTATTATCAAAATATTTCGTTCAACACATGACCAATCTCAATGGATGAGTACTGTCAACACATGAACCTTTATTTTATATTATAAAGATGTAAATTTTATTACTAAAATATTTCGTTCAACACATGACCAATCTCAATGGATGAAACTGTCAACACATGAACCTTTATTTTATATTATAAAGATGTAAATTTTATTACTAAAATATTTCGTTCAACACATGACCAATCTCAATGGATGAAACTGTCAACACATGAACCTTTATTTTATATTATAAAGATGTAAATTTTATTACTAAAATATTTCGTTCAACACATGACCAATCTCAATGGATGAAACTGTCAACACATGAACCTTTATTTTATATTATAAAGATGTAAATTTTATTACTAAAATATTTCGTTCAACACATGACCAATCTCAATGGATGAAACTGTCAACACATGAACCTTTATTTTATATTATTCTTTATTTTTCAAATTGGAATGAGGCCCAATCAATTACCATATAAAGTTAATTATATGGATTTCATACAACACATGTATATAATAGCATTGAAAAATAATCAACCATCAACCAAAGTGCACTACACTGTATAAGCATCAAATATAGATATCTAACGCTTATAACAGCCTGTCAATCGATCGATCGACATATTTAATCAATCAGGATGAGTGAACTTCAAATTTCATCCCAACACCCGTGTGGGGTTTCAAACAATCAAACACAGATTTTATTTGTGTAGTTGGGCGATGTGTAAAATTTATCGACCCAATCAATGTCCTTCAAATAGGTGTACATAAACAAACCGTCTGGTTTGTAAATGAATATTTATTTATTCACATTCACGTTAAAAATTATATTTTTAACGATAAAACATTTTATTCAAACTATGGATATTCTATTCGGTTCATTTATTCAATAAAATGATATTTTTATTTTTCTAACACATCTTAGAAAATTTCGGCGGCATAACGGCACGATACTAGAAACGGGACAAGGCCTAGCCTTATCCCCGGTCTAGTGAAGGCCCACGCCATTCACACATCAATCAAATCAATTTATTTCACCAAACAATTCAATTTCAAATCAAATCATCTAACTAATCTATGCAACCAAACAAACAAGTCCATGGTCTGTGGACGATTGTGTCGGGTGCTACTAAGCACCGTCTGCATCCTAGTATATATATATAACTAGAAAAAGAAATTGAAAGGTGAGAAATTCTCACCGATAGCTATCCTAACCCCACGGCCCTTCTAATGCAGGAAATCTTCACTGTTCTCGTCTCTTATCACTTTCTTCGCCCGTAGCCACTACATATATAAAAATTGAATTTTCACTACGCCATTCAGTATATAAAAATCGAATTTTTATTATGCTATTCAATATATAAAAATCAAATTTTTATTATGCTATTCAATATATAAAAATCAAAGTTTTACTTTGTTATTCAATATAGAAAAAATCGAATTTTTATTATGCTATTCAATATATAAAAATCAAATTTTTACTTCGATGTTCAATATATAAAAATCATATTTTTACTTCGATGTTCAATATATAAAAATCATATTTTTACTTCGATGTTCAATATATAAAAATCGCATTTTTACTTCGATGTTCAATATATAAAAATCATATTTTTACTTCGATGTTCAATATATAAAAATCATATTTTTACTTCGTTATTTCAATAAAAATCATATTTTTATTCTGCGACTTCTATTTTTAAAAACAATGTATATTTTATATTTCAAAACAATGAAAATTTTGTAGTTCAAAAATCTCTATGTTAATTTTATCGTTATGCCATAAAAACAATGTTAATTTTATTTTTAAAACATCGCTAATTTCTATTTTGAAAACAAAGCATATTTCTATTTTGAAGACAATATGCTATTTTTATTTATGAAAACCATATGCTAATTTATATCTCATAAACAAACTGATTTTTAAACAATCCTATTTGAAATAAAAATAAAAATAAAATAATAAAAGAAACTACCTTTCTTCTTCGTTGCCGATCTCTCGTCCATGCTTCTGCCAGGTCCAGAATAAAACTGCCCCGCCCTTCTTCAAAATCGCATGCTGTACGATGGCTCCAGCTACCGATCCGACCACATCACCTCGTAGCCCCCAACGCCCTCAGCCATCACCTGAAATCGTTCGCGTCTTGATTGGTAGGGAGGGACGGGTTCGAGCGGAGAGGACAAGGAGGGAGGAAGGAGAAGGATCGGAGGAGGGGGGGGTACGGCGGTCTCTGGCGCGGCGGAGGGAAGCGGCGCCTCCGATTAGGCCACGGTGGATTTTTTTTTTGAAAAAGGGGCTCCTGGGTTTGATCGATGTAAAGTGAATGGGGGGGGGGGGGGGGTGGGGGGGGTTATATGTATAAAAAAAACTTTATATTTTAATTTATTTATATTTTTTTTCCTATAAAAAGTTTACTTTTTAATTTGAACTCAAAATTGAGCCCACCGACTGTCGTCCATAGCGTTTTACCCCCATTCCGAACACAATGGGATATGTATCACAAGCTGATTTGATCGTTTCGATCAGTTTCCGTCAAAATCAACATATGGCTATATATATTGATTTTGAACGCGCATTTCCATTTACTAGGGCCACATACTAACTAGAAAAATTCCCGAAAAATATTTTCTAGCTTTGTATTGACGATACGATCCTAACAAAACTAATTTCGTCGAATTCTGAGACCGTTTGAAAAATGGTCTATTTCCAGTCGATTAAAATCAACTGAAACTGGTCAAACACGTTTTCCTTTGCCACACTCACATATTGATTCGAAAAATTATGAAATTTGGAATCTGGCAATAATTCTACATCACGGACCCAACAAAAGTGGTTTCGTCGAAATCCGAGGTCGTTTGCAAAATGTCCATTTTTAAGGGCCTGAATTCCATAGCGACTATTCAGAATTTTCAACCGGACATATCTTTTGATTCCCGCTATGAAATTTTGATTTTTCGGATTCGTTGGAAAGATATCATCAATTAGATTCTAATATTTTTGGTTTCACTAAAATCCGGATTATTTTGCACCCGGTACATTCAATTGAAGTTTGAAATCGAATTATCGAACTACCGCGCCATTTTCAATTCCTATTTATAATTATATATAAATATTTATATTCTAACGACGACGTATATAATATATACGTTCTAATTATATTCAAAATAAATTTCTCGTCGATATTATTTAAAATAATTCATTTTAAATAATCAAGATTCGCTAAAATTGCCAAAATAAAAATTTTATACTGGCTCAGAATTTCCGGGTTATTACAATCTCCCCCACTTAAAACTTTTCGTCCCCGAAAAGGAACAAAGTCGAAAGTGGTTTGATTAATCAACTCTACGTTCGATCTGGCTTCCATCCTCCAACTTTTCAGTTTCTGAGAATTTTCAAAATTTTGGCTAACACCCTAAATTTTCGAAAAATTTCGCCATAACCTCCCCTGCACCGGGAGCATCGGGGAATTTCAAATAGCTTCCCCGGTCCTTCAGATCTCAAAAAGAAAAAGAAAACGCCAAGCGGCTAGCCAATAGGCTCATAAAATCATCATCACCCAAACAAAACAGTAAATTATGTAGTAAACATGTACCTATTTGTCGGGCAAACAAATTTTATTCTCTGCTCTAGCCTCCTTGCTATGACCTGTTCAATGATATACTTGCATATGCAAGCAAATGCGACCAAATTTCAATAAACTTCAATATTTGACTCAATTAGGCTAAATGGTTCAAAATTAGCAAACAAATAGGCAAACAACACAAACATCAATCAATTAGTGAATTAGAGTTTCAAATTCATTATCTTTGATACATATACAGAAAATCATGTTTTTGATGCCAATTCACAACAATGTGTTCTAACTATATAAGTTTTGGTTCTCACACCAGCCTGATGGAAATATATAGATATCACACCTTCGTCACACGAATATAAATTCTGACGACGAGTACTCAACCATCAGAATCATCTTCGGGCCACTAGAGTATGATTCTATATCCATCCAGTATATTAAAACTTTAAATACACGTTTGCAAGGCGTATATGCAAAATCTTTATATACTGGACTGTCCAAAGTCAATATAAACTAAATAATCAAATACGAATAATTGATTTAAATTTTCAAAACAAAATTGGCTTCATTTGAAAAATATACTCTTCACACTCGTTCTAGGATACTACTGATCCCATCTCTAACGAGTCATCCCCGTTGGATATTACTAATCCAATATCTGATGAATTCTTTCGTACGGTTCTAATGTGTCTTGTTCTCTAGCTTTGTAAACCAAAGCTCTGATACCAACTGTGAAGACCCGTAACTTCCCCGTAAAGGAAAGTGTCGGATAGTTCGAGAACAAGCCACAACAGAACGCATACAGAAGAACGTTTCATTGTATATTACAACAATGCATCAGATTACAAGAATATACAGAGTATAAATGAATATTACACAGAAATATCAGAGATTTAAATTACATTTAAATACATAGCAGCGGAAAAATAATACAATACACAACTAGAAGAGATATACGGATACAAAGCTTTCCGGATATCGTTCCAGCTGTAAACCAGGATCCTGTGAATATAAATCTGCAAAACCAAAACTACTAGCTGCCCGTGTCAAAATAGGGGCACCCAGAGTTTAGGTTAAAACAATAAACTCCAGGTCAGTCATGTGACTGGTGTGAGAACTAAAATAGTTAATCTTTATTTTAAAGTTAGGTAAATCAAGGGACCACGCCGTATAACACGGAACGGGTTTCCTCCCAAGAATACCAGTGCATAAAACAAACAGCGCAATGCTAAATAAAGAAAAATGAAGCTGTTATAAGACCCAGGTCCCATCACACAATGCAACGCAGCCGAGGATAGGGTTTTCCCTTATAACAGCCAAAGAATGCTTGATACGGTTAAAAACAAATCGTTTGATACTATTATAAGTGCATAGTATATAAAACAACTTCAAATCATAAGTATCAATCATAGGCGGCATGAGTGCCCCATCCCACTATGTCGCTATACTAGGCTCTACAAATAAAACCGCAAATGTCACGTATTTGGAAATTGGATTTCCGTCTATGAACCGAGGCAAAAGATAGTCCTCAACCGATTCGAGACGCTCTAGCCCGCCCCTCAGGCAAGCGCGCAGGCAAGCCTTGGATCGTCAGGGCCGGTCCACCGATGTGGATTATTATGCCTGAACACTACGTTTCCCCACCCTATGGGGTGTAAGTCTGGTCCGTCTGCCGACCAGAATGCATCAGCCGAAACCGATATAACCGAGGCGCCTCGCAACCGCAACAACCACATAAGTCAAACTCGTCAGGGCGTGTAAAACCACTGACGCCACTTCTAGCTAGAAAGAAACGCAAGTCCTCCCTGAGGTCCGTCTCCCATTTTTGGTTCATACCGGGTGTGAAACTCGCGAAGTAAACGTTACACAAAGCTACGCCACAAAGGTCGTGCTTTGATTATCACCACAAGGCTTTGCTTTTCAACAGAAGCCCCGATCAATTGCCACTTAGGCATGCCACACAGGCAATTCACTCCATGTGATTGATATCCATCAATATATAACCCTGAGCTCGTACGTCTCAGAGAAGGGCGTTAAGCAAGAGAATAAATTCTCCACCGCCAAACAGATATATATTTAATAGAGATCAATCACACGGACTAAAATCCAATGTCAGACACACAGTCCATTTACAAGTCCGTTCTGGGTCTGAACGAAACCGGAGGCACCTAGTACCCCGCATATCCATCGATCTCCAAGTACGTCTGGACGATCACTAACTGTTTCCATCTTCTTGGGTGTACAGCCCAATCAAGATCATCAGTAATCACCCAAACGACGTGAAGACTTCTGGTCTTCGACCACCGTCTTCATCTTCGACTTATCGTCGTATCAGTTATTCAAAATGGGATAAACCCGGTCTTTCCGAATAACTCGCGTATTATTTTAAATAAGTGTTACACAAACACAACATACGCCTCATTCCAATTCATCAGTCACTAACCGTAAATTAATCAAGAGAATAATTCCCCAAATATTAACCCCGAAGGCCGAAACCAACATCAGATCAATATCCAGAAAACCATTCTGCTTAGCTAACCGACAGTTAGTTTCTGATTTCACATTCATAGGGAAATGTTCCCATTAATTTTATCCAAGATAAATTCCTGAATTTATTCTCTAATCTTCCTTTGAATTTCGATTCAACTAGTCGGAATTAGCGAACCTTACCGTAGTAATCATTGGTTTTAATTTCCCAATCCCAACCTATTCATCCCATGAAGTAAAACTGGTAATACTTCATATCTAACACCACGGTGTTATCGGTAAATTCAATTACCATTTCACGTTCAAATCTAATTAAAGATTTAACTATCGCCTGGAGCAAAACTGGTGGTACTCCATTTTCGATCTTTTCAATCTAATTAAAGATTCATTAAAACTCCACTTAGTTTTAATCTTTAACTGGGTTAAAGAATCAGTGTCATTTAAAACACAGTTCACGATAAACCCAAAATCACATTCATTAATTATCGGGTTAAAGAACAAGTATTATTTAAAACACTGTTCACGATAAACCCAAAAATCAATATCAATTCAATTTCAATTAAATATTATTTAATTGGTACACTTCATTAAATCTAAATAAAAAGATTTAATCTTTTCTCAACTGGGTTCAAGAACAGTGTTAGTGAAGACACCATTCACGATAAACCCAAATCACATTTGATATTCAATACAAGGCTCTGAATAGAAAATATATCGGCTTATATTCAATATCAAATTCTACGACTAACAAATGTCGTATTGGAAATAACGATATAAATATATATCTTTCAAATTTCCATAACAACATCTGTATAATCACGAATTCCAACATCGAAATATTCCGAAGACAATTTCGATTCAAATCCACTCCAATGCAATCATTGGAAATTCTGGTTATTTTTAAAACCCTTTTCAAATTCAATTTATTTATTTAAAAATAAATAGAATTATATTTCTAGTTCAAAACTAGTTCATTTCGATAAAAATCTATTTTTATCTTTTCAAATATGGAGTTTTTCATCCCAAATCTTCACAAATCATTTCTTATGATTTTACACAAATTATTACTATTTTTAATAATTTTATCAAGGCCCGTACAGTCGATTTCCACCAATGGCCATCGAACTGCACGTATAGCGACCTTTTTCAAATTTGATTTGGACATAATTACAAATCCAACCGTTAGATTTCTAATTCCTAATATTCGTTAGAAAGCCCTTTTCGATACGAACCCAACGGTTCTGGTTTCAGGAGAATCCGATGGTCGGATCTCCCGTAATGTCCGTTTGAAATAAATGGTCGAAATTCACGAACTGCCGCTGCTCGTCACGTTCTATTCAGGCCATTATATTATATATATAATATATATAATATATATTTCGTCGATTTCTATTTAAAACGAATTTTATAAATAGTTTTAAATTCGTTTCTAAAGCAATTTCAACTTCCATTTCAATTCAAATCAAAATTGAATTCTTCTTTATAAATTCGTTTTAAAATTCATTTCTATTCAATTCAAATTTCAATTCAATTTGAATTCATTTCAATTCGCTTTCAATTCAATTTGAATTCGTTTTCAATTCATTTCAAAATCGTTTTTAATTCAATTCATTTCGAAATCGTTTTCAATTCAATTCATTTCGAAATCGTTTTCAATTCAATTCATTTCGAAATCGTTTTCAATTCAATTCATTTCGAAATCGTTTAAGTCGATATAAATATCGTTTACGTCAAAATGGCGTCAATCTAATCAACACGGCTTCATAAATTTCTATTTTCAAATATTCTATTTCAAATATTTCTTTTTCAAAATAGTTGTTATTATCAAAATATTTCGTTCAACACATGACCAATCTCAATGGATGAGTATTGTCAACACATGAACCTTTATTTTATATTATAAAGATGTAAATTTTATTACTAAAATATTTCGTTCAACACATGACCAATCTCAATGGATGAAACTGTCAACACATGAACCTTTATTTTATATTATAAAGATGTAAATTTTATTACTAAAATATTTCGTTCAACACATGACCAATCTCAATGGATGAAACTGTCAACACATGAACCTTTATTTTATATTATAAAGATGTAAATTTTATTACTAAAATATTTCGTTCAACACATGACCAATCTCAATGGATGAAACTGTCAACACATGAACCTTTATTTTATATTATAAAGATGTAAATTTTATTACTAAAATATTTCGTTCAACACATGACCAATCTCAATGGATGAAACTGTCAACACATGAACCTTTATTTTATATTATTCTTTATTTTTCAAATTGGAATGAGGCCCAATCAATTACCATATAAAGTTAATTATATGGATTTCATACAACACATGTATATAATAGCATTGAAAAATAATCAACCATCAACCAAAGTGCACTACACTATATAAGCATCAAATATAGATATCTAACGCTTATAACAGCCTGTCAATCGATCGATCGACATATTTAATCAATCAGGATGAGTGAACTTCAAATTTCATCCCAACACCCGTGTGGGGTTTCAAACAATCAAACACAGATTTTATTTGTGCAGTTGGGCGATGTGTAAAATTTATCGACCCAATCAATGTCCTTCAAATAGGTGTACATAAACAAACCGTCTGGTTTGTAAATGAATATTTATTTATTCACATTCACGTTAAAAATTATATTTTTAACGATAAAACATTTTATTCAAACTATGGATATTCTATTCGGTTCATTTATTCAATAAAATGATATTTTTATTTTTCTAACACATCTTAGAAAATTTCGGCGGCATAACGACACGATACTAGAAACGGGACAAGGCCTAGCCTTATCCCCGGTCTAGTGAAGGCCCACGCCATTCACACATCAATCAAATCAATTTATTTCACCAAAAAATTCAATTTCAAATCAAATCATCTAACTAATCTATGCAACCAAACAAACAAGTCCATGGTCTGTGGACGATTGTGTCGGGTGCTACTAAGCACCGTCTGCATCCTAGTATATATATATAACTAGAAAAAGAAATTGAAAGGTGAGAAATTCTCACCGATAGCTATCCTAACCCCACGGCCCTTCTAATGCAGGAAATCTTCACTGTTCTCGTCTCTTATCACTTTCTTCGCCCGTAGCCACTACATATATAAAAATTGAATTTTCACTACGCCATTCAGTATATAAAAATCGAATTTTTATTATGCTATTCAATACATAAAAATCAAATTTTTATTATGCTATTCAATATATAAAAATCAAATTTTTACTTTGTTATTCAATATAGAAAAAATCGAATTTTTATTATGCTATTCAATATATAAAAATCAAATTTTTACTTCGATGTTCAATATATAAAAATCATATTTTTTACTTCGATGTTCAATATATAAAAATCATATTTTTACTTCGATGTTCAATATATAAAAATCGCATTTTTACTTCGATGTTCAATATATAAAAATCATATTTTTACTTCGATGTTCAATATATAAAAATCATATTTTTACTTCGTTATTTCAATAAAAATCATATTTTTATTCTGCGACATCTATTTTTAAAAACAATGTATATTTTATATTTCAAAACAAAGCAAATTTTATAGTTCAAAAATCTCTATGTTAATTTTATCGTTATGCCATAAAAACAATGTTAATTTTATTTCTAATGACAATGTATCTTTTTATTTTTAAAACATCGCTAATTTCTATTTTGAAAACAAAGCATATTTCTATTTTGAAGACAATATGCTATTTTTATTTATGAAAACCATATGCTAATTTATATCTCATAAACAAACTGATTTTTAAACAATCCTATTTGAAATAAAAATAAAAATAAAATAATAAAAGAAACTACCTTTCTTCTTCGTTGCCGATCTCTCGTCCATGCTTCTGCCAGGTCCAGAATAAAACTGCTCCGCCCTTCTTCAAAATCGCACGCTGTACGATGGCTCCAGCTACCGATCCGACCACATCACCTCGTAGCCCCCAACGCCCTCAGCCATCACCTGAAATCGTTCGCGTCTTGATTGGTAGGGAGGGACGGGTTCGAGCGGAGAGGACAAGGAGGGAGGAAGGAGAAGGAGAAGGATCGGAGGAGGGAGGGGGGGGGGGGGTACGGCGGTCTCTGGCGCGGCGGAGGGAAGCGGCGCCTCCGATTAGGTCACGGTGGAATTATTTTTTGAAAAAGGGGCTCCTGGGTTTGATCGATGTAAAGTGAACGGGGGGGAGGGGGTTATATGTATAAAAAAAAACTTTATATTTTAATTTATTTATATTTTTTTTCCTATAAAAAGTTTACTTTTTAATTTGAACTCAAAATTGAGCCCACCGACTGTCGTCCGTAGCGTTTTACCCCCATTCCGAACACAATGGGATATGTATCACAAGCTGATTTGATCGTTTCGATCAGTTTCCATCAAAATCAACATATGACTATATATATTGATTTTGAACGCGCATTTCCATTTACTAGGGCCACATACTAACTAGAAAAATTCCCGAAAAATATTTTCTAGCTTTGTATTGACGATACGGTCCTAACAAAACTAATTTTGTCGAATTCTGAGACCGTTTGAAAAATGGTCTATTTCCAGTCGATTAAAATCAACTGAAACTGGTCAAACACGTTTTCCTTTGCCACGCTCACATATTGATTCGAAAAATTATGAAATTTGGAATCTGGCAATAATTCTACATCACGGACCCAACAAAAGTGGTTTCGTCGAAATCCGAGGTCGTTTGCAAAATGTCCATTTTTAAGGGCCTGAATTCCATAGAGACTATTCAGAATTTTCAACCGGACATATCTTTTGATTCCCGCTATGAAATTTTGATTTTTCGGATTCGTTGGAAAGATATCATCAATTAGATTCTAATATTTTTGGTTTCACTAAAATCCGGATTATTTTGCACCCGGTACATTCAATTGAAGTTTGAAATCGAATTATCGAACTACCGCGCCATTTTCAATTCCTATTTATAATTATATATAAATATTTATATTCTAACGACGACGTATATAATATATACATTCTAATTATATTCAAAATAAATTTCTCGTCGATATTATTTAAAATAATTCATTTTAAATAATCAAGATTCGCTAAAATTGCCAAAATAAAATTTTTTAACTGGCTCAGAATTTCCGGGTTATTACAATTTACGATCATTCCCAATTACTATCATCTTGGTTTGCTTTCCTCAAAACATTGGACTTGCAATCCTAACAAAAATTCCCAACTTTATGAATACTATATCCAAATTTATCCAAAGGATCATAAGTTGCCAAAAATCCAACCTTCTTAAAAAATGATGTGATGTACTGATAAATATTATCATGAATTGCAAAAGAATAGGTGCTTAGATGCTGATAAAAGAACATGTCCTGATAACTTAAATGGAACCAAAGAATAGGTAGACGTTACACTAAACAAATAGTAATGAGTTGTACAATCATAACTTGAATATTAACAAACTAAAAGACAAATAAGTGAATATATATTTCGGTTATTTTAATTCATAAATCTAGAGTACTATGAGCAGACTTGATCAAAAATGAATAACACATATAAGCTATTTAAAACTTGAATCATAATCAGCTTGGTCTAAACAAAAATCTTCATTTCCAAATTTTCCTTTTTTTTTTGAGGTAATGAGTATAATACATTAACCATGTATTGAAAAAGGTACTCTTTGAAGAACTGGACTCATGCAAAAATTATATATTTCCAGAACTAATAAATTTGATACCCAATTAAATGAAATCATGTAATCAGTACTTAATAACCAAAGATCTATTTACTTAAAATTGAAGTTTTAAAAACGATGTCCTGTGGAGAGAGGCATTCAAACATAATTTTCAGAACAAATGAGTATGTGCTGGGTGCTATGTTTTTATTATTAATAATAATAGTAATAATAACATGTATAACCGAGTAGTTTTTGTGAAATATATTGATCTAATAAGACATAGTGAATATTAAGACACAAAATCTTTATCATGCATTGAATAGTTTGATCTACAAACAGGTGCAGACATCATTTAGTAGTTCAATATCTTCAATGTATGGACACAGATGACAGGAAACTTTAATGCATGAAGAAAGAGATTTTACAAACAAGTTTCAACAATAAAACACCAGTTTTAATGAATAAAATAAAGTGAATATTAGGCTCACGTCCCTATTTTGAAACTTAATTAGGCTCACATCCGGTCATAAACTTGATATAAATTAGGTCCCTGTTTTCAAAACTTATAAAATAATAATTAAAAAAAATAAAAAAAATTCGTAAATTAGTAATAAAATAAATTATGCATTATACAAAAAATTCAGTTCAAAAAACAACAAAAATAATGTCAGAAAGAAGAAAACAGCAAAAAAATAGAAAAAACTGCAGTTAAATGCATAATATTATGCACCTTTTTGATTTTTTTGCATGCATATATGCAATTAACTGCAGTTCTTCCAACGGATAAATTTAACTTAATATTTCAGTTCATTTTTATTTGCATCCAAATGTGCAAATTTCTCAAAAAAATGCACACATGTGTGCAACATTTTTATAGGATAAAAGTAGGGACCTAATTTATATATATAAAAAAAGATTTGAAAAATTTAAACCCGCCCCTTATTTTATTACTTCCACCTTTTTTTTTTTTTTTTTTAAAAAGTATGTTCCTTCATAAAAAAAAAATTCTAAAATATGGAAACAATTTCAGGATTATACGAAAAAAAAAAAATAGTTGCATACATTTATGCAATTATTACTGATAATTGCATATATGTATGCAACTTTTCCGTAAGCTGTGTTCGGTGTGAAAATTTGAAACTAAACCTGCACAAATGTGTGCAAATATTGGGTATATTTGCACACATGTAAGCATATTTTTGTATGAATAAAAATCAACGAAGATGTATGTAGTGAAAAATATGCACGGATGTATGCAGGAAAATGACATATGTGCATACTATTATGCAATTAACTGGAAATTTCGTTTTTTTTCTGTTTTTTTTTATTTTTGATGCCTTATTTGATGGTTTTTTGTTCTGAATTTTTTAGTGTTTACATGTTTTATTTAAATACGAATTTACGTGATTTTTTTATATATTTTTTATGACTTTTCAAAAAATAGGGACCTAATTTACAATAAGTTTATGACCGGTTTTTTTTTATATTTTGAAACTTAATAGGGACCTCTAAAAAACGCACCCTAAAATAAAGCCACTATAAATTACCAAGATTCTTAATCGAAATGCTAACTTAATCTCTGTGGATCTCCCTAGGAAAGTTTACAAAAATATGAGTCTAATCAATAATGAACGGCTGTCAAAACCTAAATTAGCATAAAATCAATAAACAGCTCTCAACTAGTTAAAATTCTGCTTTAATCTATCATTGAAAATTCTTCCAATGATAAATAGAAATGAAAGAATCTACTATCAACAAAACGTTGATCGATTCATGAAATAAAAATTACCTGCTTTTCTGAATCATCTTTGTTTTTACTCTTCTGCAATCTTTTACATTTCGTCGACATCACTTTTCCTCTCCCAAATCTTCTTCCAGGCTAGGACGATATTAAGGGCTTTTTCTCATGTTACTGAGAATTCTGCGGGCTGGTTGAACCTCATGCTACTCTCGCAATCTGGCAGTTTCATTTATAGATCCGGTTTAGTTGATTAACAGAGGTTTTGGGAGTGGAACAATCTTTTGCCTTGCACTGCTTCTATTGCACCCGGATTTCGCGAATCTAAGATTCGAATCTGAATCTGGATTTCGTGGATCTGAGATCGGAAATTAAATCCCCATTGACTTGCTGCAACGTCGACTTCCTTCAATACCATAGATGATGCTGGAAATAGTTCTGTGACTTGAAGCTATGCTTCAAAATCAGGGGTTTACGGTGGAACACGTCTTATTTGAAGCCAAAAACAATCTGATCTTTTTAACGATAGATCTAGAGGAAAACCATTATTAGAGAGCTAACAACAAATTATTGATCTTAATTTTGTAATTCAGTTGGAAATATATCTAGCAGCGAAAGAGGAAAAAGAGACAAGAGAATCGTGTTGATAACGTGTTATAAAATAAACGCAGAACATAAGAGATAAGGAAGAAAGAACATTTTTATTCATTCAGATGTATACCTTTAATATTACATTGGCTCCTATATATAGTCTTTGGAGCTAGTGATTAACTTATCCCTATGATATGGGACTAAACAGAAAATTATAAAAGCATATTCACTCCTATGTATATTACAACATATATATTACAACAAAAAATATATATTAATTGGTTTGAAATTTGAAATTGTTCGCATATAAAAGATTAGCATACGCGCAAGAGTTGAATACATATGAACCTAATTCAGAATAAGGGTTGCACGCGAACAAAAGAGGATATTTGAAATTTGATTATTGATAAATCAAATTTCAAATAATATATATATATATATATATATATATATATATATCACGTGTTGACACCCCCTGCTGCTGCGCATCATGTTGCACATATGGCGCGTTTTTATTGGTTAGTGATTGTTTTTTTGCAACATGACTATTTTCTATTGGTCGGATGACGTGGTTAGCTTGGATGAAGTTTTAAATAAACCTAAAGGGCCAAATTCACTTACTACACATATAAATAGAACCCTAGAGCTAACCCTAATCTTCATGATTTTAATGGCGACACCATGATGCTGCTCCAACCTAAAATAATTCAGATTCTTCTTCTTCCCCAAGCAATTCTTAGATCTAATCTCTTTTCTTCCTCTCCAAATCTCTTCATAAAATAAAAAGATAGTTCTAGGATTCCTTTACTCCAAAATAAAATAAAAGAATTCAGATGCCTAGATCTATGCTGCGCAAAAAAGGAGAAAACCATGGATCAGATCTAGAAGTGGGAAAACATACAAGTGAGTGGATTTAAAATACATTTTTTGTATAATAGTAGATCTATTGTTCGCCATTCCCCATTTATAAACATAATAAACATATTGAAGAGCTAATCCGATAAAGTGAGTTTGTGGTACTTATAAATTAAAATACCTAATAGGTAATTGGATCTAAGATTTGGACTAGAATCATATCAGTTCACCATAGTTTGTAGATCAGATCTAGAATTCACCTATGCCTAATTTTATCATCATATATTTAACTTGTTATTATGAACAGTTGTTTATGCCTATGCTTGTTTTCCTCCTTTCTTTCTTCCCTTTTTTATTTTTATTTTTATAGCTAGGCTATCTTCGAGCCTACGTCTATTGCGTATTTATGCGATTAAAATGATATTGGGAATAAAAGGGAAAAGGTTGATTTGGGTATAACATGGGATAGGGAGGTTTGAGGCATAACTTATAATGGGGTTATGGCATAACTATGCTTGGAATTATGAATACAACTATGGTGGGATTTATGAATACAAATCAAATTAGAATTATGAATACGAAAATTGGGATTTTAAGTTGAATTGGGATTATAGGCATAATCTATTGATAGGATTATGAGCATAAACGTGAATTGGGGTGTATGGGTAATTGACATATATTATAATCCAAGATTTGAATTATGGGTATAAGTTATAATAAGAATTTATATGCCTAAGACACGAGATTCAGATTGCGGTATAAGTCTGCCCGGAACCGCCCGACATATCCAGCAATCGCAAATGGTAATCTATTGTGAGAGGTCGAAGGCAGAAATTAGATGCATAATAGTGCTAAGACACGAGGTTAGATTTGGATTGCGGTAGAAGTCTGCCCGGAACCGCCCGACATATCCAACAATCGCAAATCTAATGTGGGAGGTCTTGCACAATTACGGGTATAATGAATTAATAAACGCTTAACCAAGATGAGACATGTGGTTAGACATGGGAGTAATAAAGGGTTAAGTGGGTAATGTAGGTCGCATGGATAATTCGTTAAATTGGAATACTTAACCTAATTAAATCTGTAGTGGTATTACGAACCAATTCAATTGAGTAGGGGTTGAGTAAACTTGTTAAAGAAATGGGAAGGATACAGTAAATCTTAATTAACGCAAAAATGGGGAATGATAACAACCTATTATGAATGAACTTGAATAAGAAGAGGAAAGATAATAGGTAGGCTTGTCCTAGGGACAAGTGGGAATTATAACTTAAGAAATAAGGTAAGTTATAATGAACGATAAAGGAAGATGAAATAACTTATGTAATAAAGTTGTACTTAATCTAAGATTAAGTAATTAGCGAGAATAAGAATAAATCCATAAATGAGGATAACATAAGTTATATGAAGGAAAAGGGAAACTTATTAGTAAACCTTAGTTAAGGGAAATAAGTTAATAAGTAGATTATGATAAATTGTAATGACGGTGTACAACGAGATTATGATTAAATGAGAAAGAAGAAGGCAAACTTATGGAGATAAATAAGTTGTATTTAATCATAAATGTTAGAAAACATGTAAATTAAGATGTACTTAATTATAAATTAAGTAGAACTTGTTATGGCAACCACGAGATAGGACAAAGAGTAGTGTAAAGAGAATGAATTATGAATATTGAATTACAATTTAGAGAATAACATGTTGTAGGCTTATTAATGAACTTAAATGAATTAAGTTACGAATGAGGTTAATAAGCAAGAGAAACTTGGTAACTTGAAGAAGAAGTCAAGGGAAAATGGAAACAAACAAGTTAATGGGAAATCTGTCGAGGTGGAGCAAGCACGTAATTGACGATTGGACATAGGATCTAATGACATAGTAAACTGAGGCGCTTGGGATAGTCTGTATGTTAGAGGATGAATAACCAAACGGGGTAGATCATCGTGGTGTCGTAAGACACGAGGGGAGTGCACATTAATCTGATTATTCTGGCGGCTCCGACGGATTGGAAGGGGAAGCACGCGGCTTCCTGAGACATTAAAAGTGCTCCTGGTAGTCTTCTGTGGTGGTATAGTTTTGGACTGTGCTCGCAGAGGTTGGGTCTGCGCATAACTATCAGGTGGGTGGGCCTTGACTGCACAAGTAGGGGGCAGTCAGAATGTTGTGACGTGGTGACATTAAGGGTAGCTCGGCGTCCGCCTCACTTTGGAGGCGGAGGGTCAGGACCAACAAAGATAGTATAGGTCGTCGAGAACCTGTCATCGGCAACCAGCGAGATGCGAAAAGACTAGAGCTAAACCCAAGAGGCCATCGACCTTTCACTATCGAGGCGGTGGTTGAGGGTAGACGCCACATGGATGTTTAGACTAGATACACACATGTCTGCTCTAGGTGGTGTATCGTAGACTAGAGGGCATTATTCGATGATAGCGGTCATTACGCCTGCGTAATATAGTTATAGTAGTTCCATGCAGACATAGCGTCGTTATATACAGAGATCCGTACGTCACTCAGACGAGTGTGCATGCCTTAATTTGGCGATAGCTACATATACAATATATTTGGTTAATCTACTAGGGAGTAGATGGGCACAACGAGTGTGTGTAAGCGTAGAGCGCTGTTGACACCAATAATCTAATAAATAAGAAAATGTAGCTGAACGATATATGTAGGGTTATCCAAAGTGTGTACTTTAAATTCATTCGCACAGAACTTATGTTTTGACCCCCTCCTCATAACTTAGTTGCAGGTTAGGCTTGAAACAGAGATGTTATAGCTTTGCATACTGGCTAGGCAGTATTATTATTAAGGTAAAGCTATGTTTTGATTATATTATATTTTGTTCCTTCCGCTGTGAGATGCTTTCAAACTCTGACATGTTTTATGTCTCTGTCTTTTTCTACCGGACACAAAAACAAACCAACACGGGTTTCGATGGATTGGGTTTTTGAAAAGAAATCGGTCTGTCGAGATCCGGGTTGTTACAGGTCGTATGACCAAGACGAAGATAATGACGTATAATTAATTAAGCAGTAATTAATCATTTTTTGCTAAAATCCACAAGCCATACAAATGAGACTGCTCTTGTACCCTTCGAGACACATGTCGATCTCTTCCAGCCCTCTTATTTTCAACATACTTATGTCACATGCCTTGTTTTTTAAATTCCATGTGCATTTTTTCCTTACTTTCTTCCTTAACCTTAAGACTTAAGCAGCATTACCATCTCCTTCTTCTTCCCTAAGCTCACTCCGTCCACAACCAGCCGCTACCCACATCTCCTCCACCTGGCACATCACCCACTCTCCCTCCTCCAGCTCTCCTCCGGCCGTGGTGTAACAACCCGGAATTTTGGACCCAATTTAAAATTTTTAATAGTGAATTTTGGATATTTAAAATAATTTATTTTAAATAATAACGATTAAAAATTTATTTAAATCGAAATTAGAACGAATAAATTTACTTTAATTATAAAAGTAGTTAGAAATAGCGCGGTAGTTTGAAAATTTGAATTTGAACTTTGACTGCATGTACAGGATTCAAAATAAATTGGATTTCAGTAAAATCAAAAATATTTAAATCCGTTTAAAAATATCTTTCCAACGAATGTGAAAAATCCAGATTTCATAGTGGGAATAAAAAGTTATGTCCAATTTAAAATTCAGAATAGTCGCTATGGAATTTATATATATATTTTAATATTATAAATAGCCATTTTGCAAACGACCTCCATTTTCGACGAAACCGCTTTTGTTGGATCCAGAATGTCAATTTATTGCTAGATTCCAATTTTCATAATTTTTGGAATTAATATGTAAGCGCAGTAAATTTAAATGTGTTTGGTAATATAAATTTGAATTGGATCGACCAGAAATTGACCATTTTTCAAATGGTCTCCAAATTCGGCAAAATTAATATTTTAGAACCGTATCGTCAAAATAGCTAGGTTTATTTTTTCGGAATTTTTGGAGTCAGTATGTGCCTCCAGTAAATTTAAATGTACGACCGAATTAAATAATTAAATGATTTATATTTTAATTTGAAGAAAACAAGATGAAAATGATCGAATGGATTGACAAGACCAAGCCCATTGTATCCGGAAGGGGGGTATTTAGCTAGGGGTAGCATTCGTTAGGCTGAATTTGGAGCTATTAGGAATTTACGGGTTTTTTTGCAAACTAGAAAATTTAATAATATTTTATTATAAATATATAATTAACCTAAACCCTAACCCTAAACTAACAGCCACCACCATTCCTTTTGGTGGTCAGAAAGCTCCCAACTTCCAAGCGATTGTTCGTTGAATCCATCACTTAATTATCGATGAAATTAAAACTAAAATCGAAGAGGAAAGTGAGCTCTACGATGTGGATGGTGGAGATTGAGTATGAGTTGGCGGATAGGGAGGATTTGGGGTTTAAAGGTGTGCGGTTTAGGGCTGAATTCTGGCGACGTGGGGCATGTGAGGTAGCTGGGCTTGGAAACGCTGATGGTGGAGACTCGGGGTGTTCAAATGGTGGCAGCAGAACAAAGGCGCGAGGCCCTGGTGGTAAGCGACGATGAGGAGTTCATGTCGAAGATGGGTTCCTGTATCGTGAAAAGGAACCGACGAGGAAGAGATAATTAACTTAGTTAATTATTAAATTTGGGTAAATTAATTATATTTATTTAATTAATTTAAAATATAATAAAACTTTAAACTACAATAAGTTGTCCATACTAAATCAGAATTGAACGATTCAAGGTGCGTTGGAACCGCAAAATCCGGATCTTCGCGATTGAACTGACTAGAGCTTAAATGGAGCATGTTGGAAATTCAGACAAATCCAAATTCAAAGCACTGTGAGAATTCTATTTTTTAAATAATTAAAATTAATTAATTATGATTGTGTTTAGAAATCCTTATCAATCCACTGTTAAATTCAATTCGTTGTTGTACGTGATTTGATTTGGGTTGATGATGCTGTTATGTTGATTTGGTGGATTATTGTGTTGAAATAAAATAGTGAAACAAAATTTACATTTTTGTCAAAATAAAATAGTTGAAACAAAATTTACATTTTTGTCAAAATAAAATTGTTGAAACAACAAAATTTACATTTTTGTCAAAATAAAATAGCTGAAACAAAATTTACATTTTTGTCAAAATAAAATAGTTGAAACAAAAATTAACATTTTTTTGTTGAAATAAAATTGTCAAAATAAAAATTAACATTTTGTTGAAATAAATTTGTCAAAATAAAAAATGAACATTTTTGTTGAAATAAAATTGTCAAAACATAAATATCATTTTTGTTGAATAGATTTGTGTCAAAACAAAAATATCATTTTTGTTGAATAGATTTGTGACAAAAACAAAAATGTCACTTTTGTTAAATTAGAATTGACAAAATAAAAATGTCATTTTTGTTAAATTAGAATTGACAAAATAAAATTGTCATTTTTTTGTATTAGAGTTGACAAAATAAAAATGTCATTTTGTTGTATTAGGATCGACAAAGCATAGTTATCAATTTTATTGTTTTGTTGAAATAGAATTGTTGACAAAACAATGTTATCATTTTTATTGTTTTGTTGAAATAGAATTGTTGACAAAACAAAGTTATCATTTTTATTGTTTTGTTGAAATAGAATTGTCGACAAAACAAAGTTATCATTTTTGTTGTTTTGTTGAAATAGAATTGTTGACAAAACATAGGTATCATTTTAATTGTTTTGTTGAAATAGAATTGTCAACGAAACAAAGTTATCATTTTTATTGTTTTGTTGAAATAGAACTATCAATAAAATAGAGTTATCTTTTTAATTGTTTTGTTACATTAGAATTTGTATACAAATTAAAATAAACATTTTTATCGTCATGTTCTACATTAGAATTGTATACAAGTTAAAAGGAACATTGTTATGTTATGTTATACATTAGAATTTGTTTACAAATTAAAATAAACATTTTTATCGTCATGTTATACATTAGAATTGTTTACAAGTTAAAAGGGACATTTTTATGATATACATTAGAATTGTGCACAAATTAAAATAAACATTTTCATGTTATGTTATACATTAAAATTTGCATATGAATTAAAATAAACATTTTTATGTGTCATGTTACACATTGAAATTATATACAAATAAAAACATTTCATTTTTATTTATTAAAGTTAAAAATAGAAATTGCATACCAATAATGAAAATAAAGTTTATCTTTTTATTTGTCATTAGCGACAATGTAATGTAAATAAATTATATTTTTAATTGACATTAGAAACGTAGAAAATGTCATCTAAATAAATTACATTTTTCATTTGACATTAGAAACATGTAGTGAATGTATGACGATAAAATACATTTTTATTTGACATTAGAAATGTATAAAAAGTCATGTAAATAAATTACATTTTTCATTTGACATTAGAAACATGTAGTGAGTGTAAGTCAATTAATTACATTTTTATTTGACATTAGAAATGTAGAAAATGTCAAGTAAATGAATTACATTTTTCATTTGACATTAGAAACATGTAGTGAATGTATGCCAATAAAATACATTTTTATTTGACATTAGAAATGTAGAAAATGTGATGTAAATAAATTACATTTTTCATTTGACATTAGAAACATGTAGTGAATGTGTGCCAATAAAATACATTTTTATTTGACATTTGAAATGTAGAAAATGTCATGTAAATAAATTACATTTTTTATTTGACATTAGAAACATGTAGTGAAGTATGTAAATAAATTACATTTTCACTTGACATTAGAAAATATTGGAAAGGTTTGCAAATAAAACTTCCTTTTTTATTTGACGTTAGAAAATATTGGGAATATATATACAAATAAAACTTCTCTTTAATTTGACATTAGAAAATATAGGAATTTATTTTCAAATACAATATCCATTTTTATGTATCATTAGAAGCATTTAAACGGCTACGCAAAATGAAACATTATTTTATTTGTCATGTTAAAAACGTTAGTGGAATCGTCGAATGATTTATATTTATATATAATTTTATGTATATAAATTAAAATTAAACGCATCGCGCATGGTAATTTGCGTTTCAGAATCGTAACTTTAAACGATTATACCGAAAGATTCACCGTCAGATTTTCCCAAAACTGAAACCATTAGGTCCGCTTTGGGGAGATCTTTCTAATGGTATAAAATTTGTTAAAATCCAACGATTAGATTTCGAGAAATATGTAAATCAAATTTGGGTAAAAACAACGCCAGGGCTGCCTATTGACCCGAAGCGTCGTTAAATTAAATTGGACTATTTTTATACAAATAAAAATAGAGATAAATCATTATAAAATAATATTAACGATATAAGATGATTTAAATTATATACATGCGAGAATTATTTGAAAAGACCAAGTTCAGTCTCATTTCAAATAATTATACGACGATTTAAATCGAAGATATTGAAGATGGTGATTGAAGTACGACGATCTTCACATCGAATAGATGATTACTGATGTCTGGCATTGGGTAGCAACCAGTAAAGGGTTAAAGTGGTAGTTGTCCGGACGTACTTGTTGATTGTCTGGATAAGCGAGCATCGCTCTTCTGTATTGGACATACGGGACGAGGAATAACGTGTCTCCGGTTTCGTTCAGACCCAGAACGGACTTGTAAATGGATGTGTGTCTGACATTGAATTTCATTCTATGTGAATTGATTTCTATTTAATATATATCAGTTTGGTGGCGGAATATTTATTCTCTTGCTTAACACCCTTCTCTGGACGCACGAGCTCAGAGGTTATATATTGATAATTATTGATCGCATGACGTGAATTGTCAATGTGGCATGCCAAGATGCAAATGATCGAGGCTTTTGTTGAAAAGCAGAGCCTTGTAGTTGATGATCAAAGCACGGCCTGTTCAGGCATAGCTTTGTATATAAGCATTACTTCGCGAGCCTCACACCTCGGTATGAGTCAAAAACGGGATAAGGACCGTAGGGAGTGCATGCGTTTCTTTCTAGCTAGAAGTGGTGTCATGGTATGGAGCCCAGACATTTTTACTTATATAGATGATGGATTACGAGGCCTTGAATATATTGGTCGGTAGTGTCCAATTGATAGGTCTAATAGGACCGGAAAACGTATTGTTTAGGAATAATTAATCCACTAAAGTATTTGTGGACCGGCCCTACCGCATCTAAGGGTTCGCCAGCTCCGAATCCTGAGGCATTTGCTAGAGTGTCTCGAATCGGCGATTAGCCATCCCTAGCCTCGACTCATGATAGAAACCCAATTCCCCATACGACGTTACGGATTTGATTGTAAACCTATATATAGCGACATATTAGGATGAGGTACTATGCCATCTAGGATTGATACAATTATTTTGAAAGTTTTTTAAATTTTACTAGACACTAATAATAATATTAAATATTATTTCATACGTATCAAGCATGTTTGATCATTATAAAGTAAAACTCTATCCTCTGATTTGCGTTGCATTATGTGATGGGACTTGAGTCTTATAATGATTTCATTTTCTAAAAAGCATTGCATTGTTTTCAAAAGATTTATTTAATTTATGCACTGGCAATCCAATGGAGTAAACCCGTTCTGCGTTAGTGGCGTGGTCCTGTGATTAGCTTTATTATTAGATAAGTTAAGTAAAGATTTCTCATACCAGTCCCATGATTGACTCGTATTTTGTTTAACTTGCAAACTTGGGTGCCCATATTTTTCACACGGGTAGTCGAGTAGCTTATTTTGCAGATATATTAAGCAGGATTCTGGATCGAAGCTTGAAGCTGTGTCCAGAGAATTGATAGGCTTTCGCTGTGTTGGTTTATTTGTTTCGCTGCACTGTATTTAGTTTATTGTAAATTTATCTTCTGCTGTATTATTATTTTTTGATGTACTCTGATATATTCTGTACTCCGATGTAACATTATTATAATGTTTATAAAAGTCTTCTGTTATTTGTTCTGATGTGTTGTGTGCCCAAAGTTAGCGTATGTGAGATTCGAACGGTCTTGGTCTATTTAGCGATCGATTTGGTCCGGGCGAAATCCGTGTCGTTACAACTGGTATCAGAGCTTTGGTTAATTCATATCTTTGGGGTACAACTCGTTAGAACTAAACAAAAGACTCATTAGAGGTAGGATTAGTAATATCCTATAAAAGAATACTCGTTAGAGATAGGATCAGTAGTATCCTACATTGAGAAAAATTCGTTAGAGATGGGGTTAGAAATGCCCTAGAATGAGATGAGAGTGATAAGATTATAATTAACATATTTGTGTTTATATATATAATCCGATCTTAGAAAGTATGATTTTTGGAATATATAAAAGTTATACATATTTGAAAAGCTAATCAACTAATTGATTGATGATTGTGTTGGTGATTATTAGTTCAACTAATAAAATTATTGAAACCAATAAAAGAATGAAAGTTGATTTGATTAGTTAAACAACTTTCAGCTCCATTCCTTTTCGAGGACGAAAAGATTTAAAGTGGGGAGATTGTAACAACTCGGAATTTTGGAACCAATTTAAAATTTTCATTTTAGCAATTTATTGAATTTTGTATATTTAAAGTAATTTATTTTAAATATTAATGATTAAAATTTATTTAAATCGAAGTTAGAATGAATATATTTATTTTAATTATAAAAGGAGTTAGAAATAGCGCGGTAGTCTGAAAATTTTAATTTGCACTTTGATTGAATGTACAAGATTCAAAATAAATCGGATTTCAGTAAAACCAAAAATATAAAAATCTGTTTAAAAATATCTTTCCAAGGAATGTGAAAAATCCAGATTTCATAGCGAGAATAAAAAGTTATGTCCAATTTAAAATTCAGAATAGTCGCTATGGAATATATATATATATATATATTAATATTATAAATAGCCATTATGCAAACGACCTCCGTTTTCGACGAAACCACTTTTGTTGGATCCAGAATGTCAATTTATTGCTAGATTCCAATTTTCATAATTTTTGGAATTAATATGTAAGCGCGGTAAATTTAAATGTGTTTGGTAATTTAAATTTGAATTGGATCGACCAGAAATTGACCATTTTTCAAACGGTCTCCTAATTCGACGAAATTAATTTTGTTAGGACCGTATCATCAAAACATAGCTAGGTTTATTTTTCGGGAACTTTTTGGAGTCAGTATGTAGCCCCGGTAAATTTAAATGTACGACCGAATTAAATAATTAAATGATTTATATTTTAATTTGAAGAAAACAAGCTCAAAATGATCGAGTGGGCTGACGAGACCTAGCCCATTGTGTCTGGAAGGGGGTATCTGGCCAGGGGCAACATTCGTTATGCTGAATTTGGAGCTATTAGGAATTAACGGTTTTTTTTTTTGCAAACTAGAAAATTTAACAATATTTTATTATAAATATATGATTAACCTAAACCCTAACCCTAAACTAACAGCCGCCACCATTCCTTTTGATGGTCAGAAAGCTCCCAACTTCTAAGCGATTGTTCGCTGAATCCATCACTTAATTATCGATGAAATTAAACCAAAAATCGAAGAGGAAAGTGAGCTCTACGATGTGGACGTTGGAGATCGAGTATGGGTTGGCGGATAGGGAGGATTTGAGGTTTAAAGGTGTGCGGTTTAAGGATGAATTCCGGCGATGTAGGGCATGCGAGGTGGCTGGGCTTGGCAAAGCTGAAGGGGGAGATTCGGGATGTTCGAATGGTGGCAGCAGATCGAAGGCGCGAGGCCCTGGTGGTGAGCGACGGCGCGGAGTTCATGTCGAAGATGGGTTCCTGTATCGTGAAAAGGAACCGACGAGGAAGAGATAATTAACTTAGTTAATTATTAAATTTGGACAAACTAATTATATTTATTTAATTAATTTAAAATATAATTAAAATTTAAACTACAATAACTTGTCCATACTGAATTAGAATTGAACGATTCATGGTGCGTTGGAACCGCAAAATCCGGATCTTCATGATGGAACTGACTAGAGCTTAAAGGAGCATGTTGGAAATTCAGACAAATCCAAATTCGAACCACTGTGAGAATTCTGTTTTTTTTAATAATTAAAATTAATTAATTATGATTGTGTTTAGAAATCCTTATCAATCAACTGTTAAATTCAATTCGTTGTTATACGTGGTTTGATTTGGGTTGATGATGATGTTATGTTGATCTGTTGATTTGGTGGATTATTGTGTTGAAATAAAATAGTTGAAACAAAATTTACATTTTTGTCAAAATAAAATAGTTGAAACAAAATTTACATTTTTGCCAAAATAAAATAGCTGAAACAAAATTTACATTTTTGCCAAAATAAAATAGTTGAAACAAAATTTACATTTTTGCCAAAATAAAATAGTTGAAACAAAATTTACATTTTTGTCAAAATAAAATAGTTGAAACAAAAATTATCATTTTTTTGTTGAAATAAAATTGTCAAAACAAAAATTAACATTTTGTTGAAATAAAATTTTCAAAACAAAAATTAACATTTTTGTTGAAATAAAATTGTTAACATTTTTGTTGAAATAAAATTGTCAAAACAAAAATATCACTTTTGTTGAATAGATTTGTGTCAAAACAAAAATATAATTTTTGTTGAATAGATTTGTGACAAAAACAAAAACGTCACTTTTGTTAAATTAAAATAGACAAAATAAAAATGTCATTTTTGTTAAATTAGAATTGACAAAATAAAAATGTCATTTTTGTTGTATTAGAATAGACAAAATAAAATTGTCATTTTTTTGTATTAGGATCGACAAAACATAGTTATCATTTTTATTGTTTTGTTGAAATAGAATTGTTGACAAAACAAAGTTATCATTTTTATTGTTTTGTTGAAATAGAATTGTTGACAAAACAAAGTTATCATTTTTATTGTTTTGTTGAAATAGAATTGTCGAAAAAACAAAGTTCTCATTTTTATTGTTTTGTTGAAATAAGATTGTTGACAAAACATAGTTATCATTTTTATTGTTTTGTTGAAATAGAATTGCCGACAAAAAAGTTTTCATTTATATTGCTTTGTTGAAATAGAATTGTCAACAAAACAAAGTTATCATTTTTATTGTTTTGTTGAAATAGAATTGTCAATAAAATAGAGTTATCATTTTTAATTGTTTTGTTACATTAGAATTTGTATACAAATTAAAATAAACATTTTTATCGTTATGTTATACATTAGAATTGTATACAAGTTAAAAGGGACATTTTTATGTTATATTATACTTTATAATTTGTATACAAATTAAAATAAACATTTTTGTCATCATGTTATTAATTAGAATTGTATACAAGTTAAAGGGACATTTTTATGTTATGTTATACACTAGAATTGTGTACAAATTAAAATAAGCATTTTCATGTTATTTTATACACTAGAATTTGTATACAAATTAAAATAAACATTTTTATGTGTCATGTTATACATTGAAATTATATACAAATAAAAACATTTCCTTTTTATTCGTTAAAGTTAAAAGTAGAAATTGTGTACCAATAATGAAAATAAAGATTATCTTTTTATTTGTCAATAGCGACAATGTAATGTAAGTAAATTACATTTTTATTTGACATTAGAAATGTGGAAAATGTCATGTAAATAAATTTCATTTTTCATTTGACATTAGAAACATGTAGTGAATGTATGCCAATAAAATACATTTTTATTTGACATTAGAAATGTATAAAATGTCATGTAAATAAATTACATTTTTCATTTGACATTAGAAACATGTAGTGAATGTATGCCAATAAAATACATTTTTATTTGACATTAGAAATGTAGAAAATGTCATGTAAATAAATTACATTTTTCATTAGAAACATGTAGTGAATGTATGCCAATTAAATACATTTTTATTTGACATTAGAAATGTAGAAAATGTCATGTAAATAAATTACATTTTTTTTTATTTGATATTGAAACATGTAGTGAAGTATGTAAATAAATTACATTTTTATTTGACATTAGAAAATATTGGAAAGATTTGCTAATAAAACTTCCTTTTTTATTTGACATTAGCAAATATTGGGAATATATATACAAATAAAACTTCTCATTTATTTGACATTAGAAAATATATGAATTTGTTTGCAAATACAATATCAATTTTTAGGTATCCTTAGAAACATTTAAACGGTTATGCAAAATAAAACATTCTTTTATTTGGCATGTTAAACACGTTAGTGGAACCATCGAATGATTTATATTTATATATAATTATATATATATATACAAATATAAATTAAAATTAAACGAATCACACATGGTAATTCACATTTCGGAATTGTAACTTTAAACGATTATACCGAAAGATCAGACGTCAGATTTTTCCCAAAACTGAAACCGTTAGGTCCGCTTTGGGGAGATCTTTCCAACGATATAAAATTTGTTAAATCCAACAGTTAGATTTCGAGAAATGTGTAAATCAAATTTGGGTAAAAACAACGCCAGGGCCGCCTATTGACCCGAAGCGTCGTTAAATTAAATTGGACTATTTTTATATAAATAAAAATAGCGATAAATCGTTATGAAGTAATATTAACGATATAAGATGATTTAAATTATATACATGCGAGAATTATTTGAAAAAACCGAGTTCAATCACATTTCAAATAATTATACGACGATTTAAATTGAAGATATCGAAGATGGTGATTGAAGACCGACAATCTTCACATCGAATGGACGACTAATGATGCCTGGCATTGGGTAGCTCCCTGTAAAGGGTTAAAGTGGTAGTTGTCCGGATGTACTTGTTGATTGTCTGGATAAGCGAGCACCGCTCTTCCGTATTGGACATACGGGACGAGGAATAAGATGTATCCGGTTTCGTTCAGACCTAGAACGGACTTGTAAATGGATGTGTGTCTGACATTGAATTTCATTCTATGTGAATTGATTTCTATTTAATATATATCAGTTTGGTGGCGGAATATTTGTTCTCTTGCTTAACTCCCTTCTCTGAGACGCACGAGCTCAAAGGTTATATATTGATAGTTATTGATCACGTGGCGTGAATTGTCAATGTGGCATGCCAAGGTGCAGATGATCGAGGCTTTTGTTGAAAAGCAGAGCCTTGTGGTTGATGATCAAAGCACGACTTGTTTAGGCATAGCTTTGCGTATAAGCGTTACTTCGCGAGCCTCACACCCCAGTATGAGTCAAAAACGGGATAAGGACCGTAGGGAGTGCATGCGTTTCTGTCTAGCTAGAAGTGGTGTCATGGTATGGAGCCTAGGCATTTTTATTTATGTGGATGATGGATTACGAGGCCTCGGATATATTGGTCGATAGTGGCCAATTGATAGGTCCAATAGGACTGGGAAACGTATTGTTTAGGAATAATTAATCCACTAAATTATTTGTGGACCGGCCCTACTGCATCCAAGGGTTCTCCAGGATCCGAATCCTGAGGCATTTGCTAGAGTGTCTCGAATTGGCGAGGAGCCATTCCTAGCCTTGACTCATGATGGAAACCCAATTCCCAATACGACATTATGGATTTGACTGTAAACCTACAGATGGCGACATAGTAGGATGGAGTACTATGCCGTCTAGGATTGATATATTTATTTTGAAAGTATTTTAAATTTACTAGACACTAATAATAATATTAAATATTATTTTATACGTATTAAGTATGTTTGATCATTATAAGGTAAAACTCTATCCTCCGGTTTGCGTTGCATTGTGTGATGAGACTTGAGTCTTATAATGATTTCATTTTCTAAAAGGCATTGCGTTGTTTTCAAAAGATTTATTTAATTTATACACTGGCAATCCAATGGAGTGAACCCGTTCCGTGTTAGCGCCATGGTCCTGTGATTAGCCTTATTATTAGATAAGTTAAGTAAAGATTTCTCATACCAGTCCCATGACTAACTCATAGTTTGTTTCACTTGCAAACTCGGGTGCCCATATTTTTCACATGGGCAGTCGAGTAACTTATTTTGCAGATATATTGAGCAGGATTCTGGATCGAAGCTTAAAGCTGTGTCCAGAGCATTGATAGGCTTCCGTTGTGTTAGTTTATTTGTTCCGCTGCACTATATTTAGTTTATTGTAAATTTATCTTCTGTTGTATTATTATTTTTCGATGTACTCTGATATATTATGTACTCTGATGTAACATTATTATAATGTTTATAAAAGTCTTCTGTTATTTGTTCTGGTGTGTTGTATGCCCAAAGTTAGCATATGCGGGATTCAAACGATTTTGGTCGATGTAGCGATCGATTAGGTCCGGGCGAAATCCATGTCATTACACGTGATCCCCTCCCCTAGCCTCCAATCCCTTTTCCCCTTTCTAATTTTCTAAAGGAAGCTCTTTTCTTCCCAAAACCAAGTGCAACCACCTCCTGTAGACCCCATACCCCCACGCCTTGCACCCTACCACGATCAATGACCACACTCTCCTACCAGCCCATGCCATGACCCTTAGGCCTCCGTCAACCCCTAAAACTTCTAAAAATCCTAGCTTTCCACTTAAATTTGCAAAGTAAGGTACATATGAGTGTATGTGCTGAGTAGTTGTCGATTTGGTGTTGAAAAGGAGCAAATTTGATTTCATGGGAATCTTGAGAGCCAACATAAGAAGTGTCAAGGGTGTGGAATAGCCGTTGGTGAGAACTTCTCACTCAAATTAGTTAATCAGTTTAGTTGATTGTAGCTTATACTGCTTAAATTCTTCAGTATAATGTGATTGAATTGGTAATTGAACTGTGATATGATTGGAAAGTTGAATTGGGTTAATTGACATGTTAACACACTGTTAAAATGTTTATGGTAGTTTTTGTAGGGTTAAGCACCCATTTATAAGTCTAATGATGTATTTATGATCACCTGTTTAAGTCAAATAGACTTGGTAGAAAAATAACCTGAAATGAACAAGTTATTTTTGGTTGTTTGAATCTATGATTGATTTGAATTGGTTAAAAACCCCACATGGGTTTTGAGATGATATTTGTTTTACACATCTCCCAATTGTTTAGTTTGTGAGTCAACCGGTTGATTGAAAGACTTGTATAAGCGTTATTTATTTAAGGTTTATAGGGTGAATTCCACTTTGGATGTGAATTGGATGTCGATAGTTGATTACAAATATTGTTGAATGCGTATGATGTGTGAAAATCCATATAAATGGAATTATATGGTATTTGGTTGAATCTTTTTCCAATTCGAAATAAACTTGAATATTTTAATAATATAATATTCAATGAAAAATCAAAGTTTGAATTTGATGTCCGATTCTAGATGGATGTGAAGATTTTAAAAAATCAAGGAATGTTCATAACTGTAACATGTTATTTTGAAGTAAATTTCATATAAATATGACCTATCGAAGTTTTATTTTCAAAACACTACGCTATAAATGGCCTACTACAACAAAAAAATCCAAGGTGTTGTTAGCTACAATGTAACGATAGGTATGCTGATTTTTGTCTATTGCAACACACGCTTCAAGGTGTTAGCATAGAAAATCCAAGGTGTTGTAGTAGCCACGTAAATAAAATTATCAATCCGGGTGATTAAGATCCAACGATCCACGTTACCAATCCGCGTGAAATAATATTTTACGTGGGACGCAAAAACAAAAAACAAAGCGGCAAAACACTTAGCAAAATATTCAAGGTTTCAGTCTAAAACTTAACAAAATACTCTACCTCTCAACCTCTCAAACACTCTCAGTCGCAGGTTCAATTTGGGCTAAAAGTTCAAGTTTACAAGCTTAATTGGGGTTCAATTACGGCAAGTTCGAATTCAAGTTCAATTAGGGCTTTGGTGTTTCAATTAGGTCTTCAATTGGGGTTCGTTTGGGTTTCAAATTTCAGTTAGGGCTTCGACTTAATCTGTTGCTTAAGGTATCACTCAATGTATGTTTCAAGTATTTCCTGATTTGATTGTTGTGTTTCCTAATTTACTGATTTACCTATGCGTTCAGGTATAATCATATTCCTGATTTTATTATTATGTTTGTCTTTGCAACAAACTTATGTTAAATAGTGCTTATATGATATTAATGTGTTTTTTTTGCCTTATAGTCATGGCTAAATAATATTTGTGTATGTCTTTTTTATGTGTAAATTAGTGATGAACAAGGAAAAAATATGGGTAGAACTTCCTAAGTTCAGATGAATGCATGTTATTTATGTGTAAATTTATGCCTCGATTACCAAAGAATACATGCATGTCCAAATGACTACATGCTATATTGTCCAGAAAATGAAAGGGAAAGTAACTGTAATACTTGTGATGTTTCAAGGTGGACAATTTAGGAAAAAAATGTGCCAAATTTAAGTAAGAAAATGTTGTTTCTGCCTTGATTAAATGTTGTAACTGATGTATCATATTCATGGCTTCTTTTTATATTTTTTTTTACCGTTTCTGCGTATATTACATTTTAGTGAAGTGGTTGTTTTATTTTATAATGCACTTGGTTTATTTTATTTTGTAGTTATGTCATTCTAGTGTTAATTTCTCCATTTTGTGTTGGATGGTGGTGGCAAATCTTAGATTCCACCACTAGGGAAAATTTGGTAAGAATGGATATGTTGGTGAAGAAGAGGCTATTGTCAAGGATGTTGATCTGAATAGGTTTTCGTACACAGTACTGATGGATTTTGTCAAGGATGATCTACAATACATCGAAATTGGAGGAGTATATGCAGGGAAAGGTCCAACGAGTGGGTGGAAATTGGTGGCCGATGATGTAGAGTTGTTGTTTATGATGCAAATAAAAAACAACGGTGATTACATTGATTTCTACACAGGTCGATGATAAAGCTGAGCCAGTGAAATAAATGCAGCCACATGTCATCATACTCCCAGGGAAGAATCTGTTTTCAATATAAACATATCTTCTCATTTGTACTATTTTGATGAATTTGGTCATTTTGATGAATCTCTTAGTCATTTTGCTGCTTTTAGTGCACATAAATTTTTTGTGCATTTATGTCTGGATATTAGGACTTGTTTGATGCACTTAGTAGAATAATAAAGAACTTATATGTTGCAGCTGCGAAATCACATAAATGACAATTTGTCATTGCTCACCATCTACAATAGGTAGCAACAAAGAAGAAGCAGACTGAAGTCTTTACTCCTAAAAAGCCGGCATAGCTAAATAATCCAAAAGAGGCCAGTGAAGCTGCTGCGAGTCCACGTTGCAACAAGAAAATAGTGGTCAACAAAAAGTCAACTGGAGTCAGTTGTTCGACGAAGTTACCAGAGAAGGAAAATCCAACTTAAGTCAGCGATGCCACTTAGAATATCAACTCAGCAGGTGTCAAGAGTAAATTGGATTTTGATAATTCTCCACATGAAGAGGAAAATACGAATGAAAATGAGATTCTAGTAAGAAGACTACAATCTGATTTTCTAATATGATCTACATATTTTGCTAATATTTACAATAATTCTTGTTAAATTACTTTCAGAATGATGATCTACCACCTCCGCCACCTCCACTGCTTACAGAATACGAAAGGGTAAGAGACAAAAATGTCTCACAGAAAAATAGTGTTTTTGAAAAACTTAGGATGCCTAAATTAGTTACTGGACTGAGAAATGAATTTGAAAGAAATAAAGCAAAATCAAAGATGCCTGCTGAGGATAGCGAAGATTATGTTCCAAAATTTGATGAACAGTGAAGATGATACTTCAAAAAATTAGGCAAGGTGCGATATAGCTGAAGATTTAATTTTATATTAGTAATTATAGACTAGCTTCATTATTTTTTATTTTATTGTTTTTGTGTGCATATTTTAGAGAACCAATTATGGTTACAAAGCCCCAGTCTGGACCAACAACTCATTCACGAGCCAATGTTGAGTCTGCAACTGATAAGAATGCCACTCCGAAGGCAGGGAAAAATCCAGTTCGTACACAAACTGATGATACACCATGTACCGTTGAGTTACCACACAGTGAAGGAATATGAACAATGGTTGCTTATTTGGCTATGCGAGAACGGCAGAAGAATAATAGTAGTGGAAGTGGAAGTGCAAGGAATAAGGAAAGGGATAAGGCTGTTGTCGGAGATGTCTTGACAAATATTGAAAACGAAGAAGATGAAGTAGAAGAAGCTGAAGGTATTATTTAATTGAGTTCTGATTTTAATAGTTTATGGTCTCATTTATGTTATATCTAGCCTTCTCATTACTATTTTATGTACTTTGTAATGGTAGTTGGAGCTCCCAAAAGGTTCAGGAGGAAAACTAAGATGGATAAAGTTCATTCAAGGCCATATGATAAAAGAGTTATAATCCAAATGAAGAACTGGGGTCTACCTATTTCAGACGATGACCAAGTAATGTATGGACTGAGTTATTTTTTAGGAACACTGAAGAGGAGTGTTCCACTTACTTACAAGACTTGGTTTGATGTTCCTTCAAGTTTGAAAGGCACGCTGTGGAACTATGTCAAGGTAATTTACGAACTTAGCTGAATTTTACTTAAATATATGAAACTTGTCACAAAAGTAGCATGACTGTTCTTTTAAGGTTTGATTTGTATTTAAGCAACGGTATATTATTTCGGATGAATATGAATATTGGGCTTTGATGTCAATTCGTGATGCTTGGAGGGGGTACAAGAGTCGTAATAAAAAGGCACATTATACGGCTTATGAAACTGATGAAGAGAGGCTTAACAATAGGTCGGACGAAATTCCACTTGAGGATTTTAAAGTACTCTTGATGTTTTGGGGGGATGAAAAAAATCCAGGTATAATTTTAAGTTTTATCACAAAAATTTTCCCTTTTTATTCATTCAAATCGGGCGGATAAACATCTTTATTTCTTGTTTTTGTAGTCCAAGGCCCTTACAAATTCTTTAAATCAAAAATTATATACTAATATACACACTGCTGGTCCAGAACTTTTTTTTCTCTAAATTTAGCATAAGATGGTATGTATTTTGCTTATTTTTATTGATGGCTTGTCTAACAATATTGGTTATATGAAGGTATGCTTGTTTAACTCGAATACGGTATCCTTGTTTAACATTTGAATAAACTACATATATCAATGAAGATTCAAATGGAGATGTTTTAACTTTTTTAATATTAGTGATATATGTTCTGGAATAATTAGTTTAATATCCTATTACTGTCTATTGTTTTTTGGATCAGTCCAAGGAATAAGATGGGGAACTTTTTGTTGAAACTCGGAAGCGGAAAGAAGGAAAGATGTACAAGACTGATGCTTCAGTAGTGAACTACAGAATTGCAAGAAATTTATTTTCTCTTTAATCAGATGTCAAAAAATTATTCATTTTTCACATGATCAACATTGTTGTAGAATTAGATCTAGTTTTGTTGAACGAGTCGTGGCGTAGTTATGCTATAGCATAGATTTGCAGCTGAAATACAATTGAGGCATGCATGGCTCTCATTTTGTATTGAAATGTAAATGAGGCATTGCCCCAGTTTGTAAACTGGGCATGCATGACTTTGGTTGTGCTTAAATAGTAAATTCACGGTGAAAACATTAGTTGTACTAAAAAGTTACTCATATTTTATTCATTAATGATGTCACATTTTGAAACTGCTTTGTTTTGCAGGAGAAGATTGAAAAAGCAATAGGTGAAGGAGGCAGTGATGGAGTTGTTCAAGAACTTGTTTCTGATGGAAAGTCGCTCATTCCATGATGTCTTATAGGATGACACACAAAGTCTCTAAAAGTTTCAAAAGCTGCTAACAACAAGCACATACATACAGGAGCTGGTAACGAAGATAAGGGAAGATATAGGTAATGTAGTCGAAGCAAAGGTGAACCAGATGGTCCAAGATGAATTTGATGCAAAGGTGAACAAAAAACTTCATGAGGACTTGACAGGGATGCTTAAGTAATTAGGTAAAGCAAACTCTGACATGTGCGGCAATTGGCGGTGAAGGCACTGAAACTGAAAGCACTCTTAGTCATTGATCTTGGGGATCTTTGTGCAACAATTTGCAGTGAACATGAATTGCTGTGTTTGTAAGTACGGTTTGTAAACATGAATTTACTGGCTATGTTTGTAAGTATGTCTGTAAGTACTATTTGTGTTGCTTGTTAATCTGAGATGAGAAGTTCTTTGTTTAATTCTGTGTGATGTTAAATTTTGTAATGTTGAAGTATGTGATGTAATGTTGCCATAGCTGTGATATATTTTTGTAGTTTGTGATATTAAATGTTGTTATAGCTATGATATAGTGTTGTCATTGGACGGTAGAAGTGTTGCCATAGATTAATGCATATGTGTCCAACAACATGATTCTGTAATCCCATATTATAGCCACAACAGGATTCCGTGAGCCCGGGCTACAGATTTTAGTAGGCACCACATTTTTGTAAATTTAGTACCTGTGGCAACACCTGTACCGATGTTGCCTTAGGGTCGCAAAGATGTTTCCTTAGACTCTAAGGCTACGCAACAAAAGGCAATACCGAGAAAGTGTTGCCACATATCATTTTTTGCCTATAGCAACATTTTTTGCCACTTACTGCATCACTTCTCTGGTGTTGCTGTATGCAATCTGTGGCATAGTGAAATGAATAATAATTGTTAAAAGTGAAGTTCGGTTAGACTATCTAGAAAGCATTTTATAAGAAGTTTTTTTTTCGAAAGTTTCTTACTTATTTTTGTAACGAATGTCAGTAAAGTTTGAATTTAAAATAATGAGTTTTGAAAATTAATATTATTTTATTGATTTGAATAATATTAAAATGAGTTAATATTGGAATAATTGATTTCCAAGTGAAATAATTGAGATACAATTTCCAGAAATGATTATATACATTTTATGTAATTTATAAATTATTTTTGGAAGTTTTTTGATTTATTTTTAATTATAAATCGATTTGGGCCTGAACAGAACTAGTCGCACGGCGATAGTTCGCGAAGTTCGACCCGTAATTTCGAGTTGACGTACTGGGAGATCCGACCATCACGTTCTCCTAAAACTGAAAATGTTGGTCCGAAATGAAAACAGTTTTCAAATGAAATAAGAAGTTTTAAAATCCAATAGTTTGATTTTAAAATAAGTCCAAATCTGTTTTGGAAAAGTTCGCTATGGATGCAACTCAATGATCCGAAATTGGAAACCGACTGTAAGGGAGTTGATAAAATTATTAAAAATATGGATAAATTATAATTAATGATTTGAAAAGATTTTGGATGGAATATTCCAAGTTTTGGAAAAATAAAAGATATTTTTATTTGAATAAGTTGTTTATCATTTAGGATAAAGAACCAAAAGGAATATGTAGAGATTCCTAAGAGTCTAGTCTAGTACTACTTGCCAGATCTAACGGAAAACCATTCTGTTAGGTAAGGGGTGGGAAAAGACGAAATGACATCGGATATTCAACTAAGATCAAACGAAGTTTTTTGAAGTTAAATGATCCTGTGGTTTTAAAATAACATATTGGATTGTAAGGGTTTAAAAATAACAAAGGTTTTCCAATGTATGAATTGTATTGGATTTGAATGGAAATAATCTTCGGATATTTCAATATTGGATCCCGTGATTGCACGGATACTATTTTGAGGAATTTGGAAGATAAAGATATTGTTATTCCCTATACGATATTTGTTGATTCAGAATTTGGTATTGAATATAAGTCGACACGATTTCTGTTCAATGCCTTGTATTTGGTATTTGAGTTTGTCGTGAATGGTGTCTTAATAACACTATTCCTAAACCTAGTTGAAAAGAAAATTTATGGAATAAATCTTTAAATTAAGATTTGATAGAATTTTCTAAAATGAAGTTTTCCAATTTAATAACTTAAATTGGAATTGAATGGAAATCAATTTAGAGACAATCGAGATGAACCACCATGGAGGAAGACCTTTACTATTTAAGGAATGTAAAAGGCTTTGTTGTTATTCCGCTTACAGTATTAGTTTGATACAAAAATTTATATTGATTGTAAACTGTTATGATTTCCGTGAGAATTCCATTTTTAATGGAAGCTAATTTTGGGTTTATCGTGACAATGTTTTAAAATAACATTTGTTCTTTAACCTAGTTAAAGGAAAGATGATTTCTCAAATTTGAGTGTTTAATAAAACTTTTAATAATGATTTGATTGGAAGAAAGGGAGATTAAAACCAAGATAGAGTTTTAATGAATCTTTAATTACATTTGAAAAGGTACTAGGTAATTAAATTTACTGAAAACACGGGGAGAGTTAAATATGGATACCACAAGTTTTGCTCCATGAGATGATTAAATCTTTTATTAGATTTGGAATGAAAAGAGAAAATTAAATTTACCGAAAACACAAGGGGAATTAGATATGGAGTACCACCAGTTTTGCTCCATGGGATGAATAGAATGGGAATGGGATAACGATACAAGAGATTATCTTTCTGTAAGGCTCGATAATCCCGATAAGGCTTATAAACCTTAGTTTGAGTTAAGTTTGTGAAAAAGAGATCATATAATCTTTTGCAATGATTTCCATGGAAAGATTTAAACAAGAGTTTAAATGATATAAATCTTTGAAAAAACTTGAGGGAATAATTCCCAATCTAAAAAATATTTTTAAAAAAGAATAGTCTGAATTGGAATGAGGCGTATGATATCTTTATATATCACTTGATTTTAAAGATGCGTGAGTTATTCGGAAAGACTGGGTTTAAACCCTTCTAAATAACTTATACAACGATTAAAAGTCGAAGACACTGAAGACATTGGTTGAAGATCAGAGATCTTCACATCGTTTGGATTATTGTTGTTGTCTCGGTTGGAAAGTACACCCAAGATGAGGTAATAAGTGGTGTGCGTCTAGACGTACTTGGAGATCGACAGGATATGCGAGGTCCTCTGGACATATGGGACGAGAATAAGGTGCCTCCGGTTTCGTTAAGACCCATAACGAAATTGTAAATGGACTATGTGTTTGGTATTGTATTTCACAACATAGCCTATTAGTTTCTACCAGTGATATGTCTATGGTGACGGAGAATTTATTTTCTTAGCTTACACCCTTCTTCGAGACATATGGGATTGAAGGTTATATTATTAATAGAAACCGACCATATGTATGAATTGATAATGTAGGCCAAGTACTGCTGGCAGATAGATCAAAGTTTTTGTTGAAAACCAGAGATTTGCAGGGGCGTTAACTCGCGAGCTTCACATCCAGGTTGTAACGACCCGCATTCTATGCAACGGAGGATCGTAGAATATTTATTTCATTTTCGTATGAGGTCGTATGATCGTGTAACTATGGGGAACAACTATTAGGGTCATTTCCCATATTCACGATTTTTGCCGATTTTTAAATGACCATTTTGCCCCTAGCAAATCTTGTTTTTCCTATAACTTTTGATTGGTAACGAATATTGACCTAAAACCACTTCCATTGGATCCAGATGATGGTTTACCTTTCCGTATAACATTTGTCAAACGGACTTACCGTTTGGGAGATATGGCTGAAATAAGCTTTAAAAGGTGAAAAACAGCTTAACTGGGCCAAATATGGTGATTAGCAGCTAGGCCCATTGGAGGATTTTAGGATTAGGATTACATAAGGGCTTAAAAGGGTTAGAGAAACCATTCTTTGTCATTTTTACAACTGTAACGTCCCGCATTTTTTTATCGGTTTGTATTTGAATATTCAAATCAGTTTAAATATTGAAATCGTAATATAAGTGGATTTATATATTCATTAAAACGAAGTTGAATGTACAAAAATATATATTAAATATAATCGAGCTCATAACAACGCTGTAGTTCGTAATTTAACGTTCTGAACTTCAACTGAGTGTACAAGATTCGTTTTAAATCGGATTTTTGCGAAACAAGAAACGTTGGAATCTGTTGAACTGTATTTTTCTAATGGAGGTGAAAAATCGAATTTCTGAATTATATATTGCAAGATATGTCCAAATCAAATTTTCAAATAGTCGCTATAGAATCGTTTATCGACCGTAATAGTTTATTTGATATAACTGGATACCGGTAGCAAATCTGGAGAAGATTCTTTTGAGGCGTAGTGATAATTTAATTTTTAAAATTTTACTGTAATTTTTAATTAATTAAATACGCAACTTTTTATTTGGAGTATTTTGCACCCTACATCAATATTTTGAGATTTCAAATTATGAGTCAATCTACCGATATTATTATATTTTTGGGATCGTGGCACCCAGTCGGATACGACTGTATTTTTATTTCTGTCTGTAGCGCCTCGGACATGAACATAAATCTTTATGAAATATGGTACACTTAAACTTTAAAATATAAAAAAAAATACATGTTTGTTTTCCTTCACCGTTGAGTTTTCTACTCCATCTATTCCTAACGTAAGTCTAGAAACTTGAAGGAAAACCTATGATAGGAGAAACCCATGCCCTTTCATATAATGACCATTTCCTAATTTCCTTAGTTTCCAAGTAATAGCACGACAACTTCCTTTCAACTAGAAACGTGGAAGACTAGAAATAAAGTGAGTTAAAAGTCGGATATGCTAATAGATAATACAACTTTACAATGTACCAAAACTTTACTTCAGTGTGAAGACACAAAAGCTTTTTAAATTGGATGACACGCCTGGATTCCATACGGGCCATACCCATGCTGCTATTATGTAATTTGATATTTTGACATGGTAACCCTTTGCTACAATGCAATGTAACCGCAAAAGGCATTCTTGATATCCCTCTTACATCCTTGAACGTAATGTCACTGATCTTCACTTGCGATGGTGACTGTATGTACATACATTTTCATTTATAAACTATACTGAAAAAAAATAGTCATGCTACTTACATATATAGCCTGACATCTTACCATTTTACACTTTTGGGAAAATCATACTCCTCTTCACGCAAAAGTTGATACCGCTAGTCTTCTCCAGTTTGTGCCTAAGCTTTGAATTCCTTTCACCTATCCATTTCGGTCCAAGCATGAAGACAGGCCCCACTGTTCATGTGTTCCCTAATTTCTTTTTGCATGTTTTAAATTGCATGTTACAATACTTCCTTACGTTTGTTTATAATACCTTTCACCATCGAAATGAATAAACATCTACATTTGTGATATTTTCAACGTAGAATCAGCTAAATTTACTTCATTTTATATGACTGTCACCATCCTAACTCGTTGACGCCTCTACTTCCCTACTCTTTATACAGTACCTTTTCATTCAATGAAGTATAACCTACCCCGCATATGCCTTGCCTTAGCTAAGACGAAACTTAATAGATATCCACATGCTAAACTGAATTCTCATAAGCCTACAATGTACCCACTGTCACGCTTTCCCCCTGTTACTTCAACCCCAAGGTAACACTGCATCGTTTGTTCAAATCATACAGCCAATTGCCATGAGATTTCAAATCAACAACAGACCTTACAACCTAGGCTTTCAAATTCAACATTAAATTTGCGAAATGAAAACTCATGTCAGGGAACTGCAAACCCATAACCTATCGATTAAGGCTACAAACCTATAGTGAGCTACAGCATCCCTAATACTTGGCCCAAGGTTTTAAAGATTATAAATATCCGTTGTTAACTCTTTCACTTCAAACGAGAATCAAAAGCAAAGATAGCAAAGAAAAATTAATGGAAATAGGTTCTTAAAAACAATTTTCTCCATCAATACTACTCTGAAAATTCCAAAACCAACTTCGGTGATCACCACGGGGCAAGAGCGTTAATCTCGTAGGAGTTTTGGTTGATGCGACTATGTTTCCTAATGTTCGGACATTTACACAGCCGCTCGGTTTTGTTCAAGGGAAGGGAAATGGCGGTTGTGTGGTTTAACAGGAGGGGGGCCGGTGAAAACGTGAAAGGGGAATGGTTCATGTAAAGGTGGAGCGGTATTTTGGGGGATCTGTACTTACAATTGAGTTAGGTGAGTAGTGCATGCATTTGGGTTTGCGGATTTTCCCAACAGCATGAGTTTGAAGCACCATACGAAACCTACATCTTGGATGCGGCGGAGACAGCAGGAGTCGAGCGGCCTTACTAAGGTAGAGCGGATGCATTCCCGACCTGTGCAGGCCAGCTCGTTTCGGGCTCGGTGGACCAGTCCGATGGCTCGTTTTCTGGACGTTGAGCAAAGGGTATGTGCTTACCTGTGTTTTGTAAACAACTTCGGATTTGTGTGATTCATACCCATAAGGAGAGCGATCTTTAGTAGTTTCATAATGTTTATTCATGTGGTAATTTTGGATCTGGATAAAAGATTTGGATTGCATGTTGAAAAGGAAAACGTGAAGGAAAAAGTAGAGAGGATAGGGAGGGTGTATGGACCAACGTAAGTTTAGGGCATGATAACAGGTGGAAAACAGCAAAGGAGTTGTGAGTTCATTGAAGTGGGGTTCAAAACAATAGGGGATAGCGTTATTCTTCTAGAAGAGATTCATCGTTCGCAAGCAGGGGGTGCAGACTGTTTTCATGGGTTGACCGTATTCACGAAAGTGGCGAATGCCAAATACTGGAACAAGGTTTAAAGAAGAGAAAGTGCGATACTGGTTAATAAGGAAGAGCAGTACGGATGTTTGAGCAGGGGAGGAGATCGAGTAGTAGCAAGTTTCGGTAATGAGAGAGGTTTACTGGAGGAAAGCCAATTGTGGAAAAAGAAGCGTATGCGGGCTTAAACGTGCGATACTGGACTGACGCAAATCGTTATTTAACGGTTAACGCGCAAAGGTGAGTAAATTCACTGACTCTATTTTATTTAAAATATTTTATTTATATTTTAAATAATGATTGAATGTTGTGTGATGGTCGTTTAGGTAGATTACCATTAAAATTGGTTGAAATATATATATATCTACCGTTGCATATGCACACATCATTGGTTGGGTACTGATTCCATCAATTATAGTATTCCCTAGTATGGAATTGGTGTTAATTGTGCTGACAAATATCTGTGGATGGAGGAAACCGGTTGGAGGAATCCAATCGGATTCCTCAGTATTTATATGTACTGTTTGTTTTATATAGATGCACTGTTTGAACCCAAATGACTTTTGAAACCTTGTGTTGATATTAGCGTTGAATGGAAATTCAAACGTTATTTTGACTTAATCAATAGATGATATCGATTAAGAAAGTGGAAACAACCAACCATAAATGTATCATTTGTTTTAACCGCTATTGTTTTACCAAAATCCCACCGTGTGTGAAGCACGTGTTTCACCATACTTACTAAATGATTTGGTAAAGTGGATTCTTATATTAATAAGATTAATAAGTAAGTAGGCGGAGATCAACTTGATGATTAATAACAGGAATTTATTGTTTTAAGAACAATTAAATGAGATATTTACAAATGGATTATGGATGATTTCATATTAAGTAAGATTAGTTAGAATCGATTATTGTTTATTTAATAGCGAATGAGATTATTTAGAAATAAATTATTATTTTTATAGTAATCGATACAAGTGAAATTATTTGGATTAATAAATGTTATTTATTCAAAATAAAAGGATTTGTTAGAATTGATTAGTGGGTTAATCATGGCTAAATATTTACCAAGCAAACTGTTTTGATCAATAATTGGTTATTTATTTATATTAGATTGGGCTGATTAATCTAATGTACTAAATTAATGAATAGTTGTTTTAGTTTAAATAAGATTTTAAAGTATAAGGGATTTGTCTAAAGAAGACAAAGCGAATAGGAATGTTTAATAAGGGATTTGTCTAAGAAAGACGAAGCGGAGAGAAATGTTTAAAAATGGATTTGTATAAGCTAATGTAATTAACCGAGTTTTCAAAATAATGATATGGCGTCATAAAACCATATTTATAATATAGCAAGAAGCATGTTTACGGATTTTAAAGTATAAGGGGTTTGAGTTACGAACTTATATCTATTCTAAGATAAGAATGTTGTTGATCAAGGTCTGAGAGGTAATTAAAATACCCCAACTTGAACGACTTCACTATTATCGAAGGATGGTATTTTTTTGTAACGGAAAGAGATGTCAAGATTTTTGCAACGGAAAGAGATGTCAAGATCTTTGTAACGGAAAGAGGTGTCAAGATTTTTGTAACGGAAAGAGATGTCAAGATTTTTGTAATGGAAAGAGATGTCAGGATCTTTGCAACGGAAAGAGATGTCAATATTTTTGTAACGGAAAGGGATGTCAAGATTAGTTATAAAGAGAATATTACAACGTATGACAAGTCCTAGAACTATAGCGATAAAATAACGTTGTTGACTAAGCTTAAGCGTGACTGTGATATCGAGATTAGTATAAAGGAAATATTACAGCGTATGATAAGTTTTAACTATAACGATAAATTCGCACTGTTAACCAAACTTAAGCGTGATTGTATGATGTTTAATGGATGTTTGTTTTTACTTCGATAGTTAAATAACCGACTATCAAAGTGTTTTGACCATCGTTGTCAATACGGAGAGACCGGTTGAATATATTATTGAAAACCACTCCGTATAGGCATAAGCGCTGCGAATTTGATTATGCTGAAGAAAATTGAAGACGGAGTGCAATGCAGGGGTCGTCCTGTTCCAGAATGGTGTTTTTGTTTGTCCAGTTCCAGGACAACTTGTATGGACGAATGTCTGACAAAGTATTCCTAACGGTCACATAAGACGATCTTTTCAAGGTATTACGTCTGGTGGCGGAGAAATTCGTTTCTCTTAGCTTTTATACCCATAATATTTTTGGAAAGATCAACTAGTGATTTGATGGGATTGACGATGTTGCATTCAAAGTGTAAGGTGGCCAGATGTTCTAAAAGATAAACATGGCCTCAAACTTCACAACCGGGAAATGACAAAAATCGGGCAGGCAGCATGGCTATGTGGGTCGCTCCCATTAGGGTGTATAATCACCTATCTAGAGAAATTCCTTTTGTTTCTAAATCTATCGATTCTGCCCATTCGGGAACGGTGGTTTGAGCCCAACCGTTGGTGATATACATTCGATACACTCAAGCGAAATGAGTGGTCGGTCATGTGTGGGCCGGGTTGCAAGACGTTCTTGTTGAACCCAGTGTACTTGCCTCTAGAGGTACACTGTCGGCAGGTGGTCCCATACCTTGTCATAGTTGGAATCCAATCTCCAATAAGCGCCCTGTGGTTTTTGATTTTATACTATGTATGTAGAGCGTGAGATGCAAGCGTTCTGCTATTTGATTATTTACTTGATTAGACATTATTATAATATCACTGGATTTTGATATCAAAATGTTTTGGGTTATAGTAAGGTAAAAACCGTCCATGTTTACGTGTGGGCTGGTCTTACTATTATCCTTTTGTTTCAAAAAGATTTTAAAAGTTAAACCGTATGGTTGGAATTTACTCACACCAGTCCCATGACTGACCCAGAGTTTATTTTGTTTTTCCCTAAACTCTTGGGTGCCCAAATTTGTACGGGCAGTCAAGTGTTTCGGGCTTTTATAGATACACTTGGAGGAGCTAAAAGCAGAAGGCTTCACCGTTAGTATTTAGAGATTATTTTCCGCTGTGATATGATGTATTGTACTCTGATAATGGTATGTATATACAATACAGTTTTGTATTTCAAAGTTATGTTATATAATATATTTTATTCGTTCCGCTGTGAGATTCGTGTTTACTCTGATTCTGCTCAGTTGTGTTCTTCTTCTTCTTCTTCTTCTTCTTCTTCTATTCTATTAGTTCTATCTTTTCTATCTCACCCTCTAATTTCTTTCTATTAATGATCCGGTATTTTCGATGTCTGAACAGTCGACGCTGGGTTTTGTGTCGATTTCCGGAGTCGAAAATCTCGTGGCCATTACAGTTGGTATCAGAGCTGAAGGTTAAGTGATTACCTTGGCTCTGTGGCTTGACTTAGTAGAGATGGGGTTAGTAATACCCTAGATTGAGTTTGAGTGTATATATATGAGCGCGTATTTGTAAATCGATATCAAACTGTTTTATATTGTGTTGATTGATCTGGTGAGTAGTATATAAATTCCAGATCGACGCGTTTAGCTGACGTGGTCGATAGGGATTTATAAACGCTTGGGTAGAGAATTTGGACATAGTATTATTTTGAAAGAGGGTAAATGAAATAATTTTACCCGAAATATTTTTTGATATAAAAAGAAGTATATATTTTGATGTGTTGGATGTTATTATAATCAAATAAGATTATAAAGTGAAATGGTTATCAATATAACCAATCAAAATTCGTATAAAATTAGATAAAATAAAATCTGAATTTAAAACCAGAATTTGAAATAAAACCCAAGAAACTTGGAAAGAGTTGGAGATAATGTTTGGATTGAATATAAGGGAATTTTAAAATCTTGGGAGATTTTAATTTGTTTTCCAAGTGCTGTGAAAGATATTTTGAAGTAATTTTCAAATAAAAGTGTTTGAAATTTAGTTTTAATATTGATATAGTATTGAACTCACTTCGATCACCGGAAAATAACCCTGATGATGAACCATGGCATCATCAGTATAATTTTTGAGTTTCTAAGTGACAGATTACTACCAATGATTTTGTTTGAAATAAGTTGTTCGAAATTTCAAATATTTTGAATTGCTATGTTATGAATATGTATATATATTATTTCAAACTGATTTGAAATAAAAACCTCAGGAATTTGAATTTTGAAATTAAAAATTTACTAATGAAGTAAATAAATAGAAATTTAATGAAGTTGGATAAAATTGGAATAGAATTAAACTTGGTAAAGTAAGTGAATTTGTGAAATGAGATATTGGATTGGAACCGAGTTTGGTTATGGAATTGGATTGTTGACCAAGAATTTGGAAGTGAGATGGAACTGGAAGTTGAAATGAAATAGGGCTTGCGTATAAGAGAACTATTGATATAAGAATAAAAGATCCGACGCAAGGATTGAGTTATGAGGATGTGAAGTATGAAATTTCAACCAATCAGGTTGTGAGAAGTTAGAATTAGAGCATCTCCACTTCTTAGCAATTTCGGGGACGAAATTATTTTAAGGGGGAAGGAGTGTAACGTCCCACATTTTTATATCGGTTTGTATTTGAATATTCAAATCAGTTTAAATATTGAAATCATAATATAAGTGGATTTATATATTCATTAAAACGAAGTTGAACATATAAAAATATATATTAAATATAATCGAGCTCATAACGACGCTGTAGTTCGTAATTAAACGTTCTGAACTTCAACTGAGTGTACAAGACTCGTTTTAAATCGGATTTCTGCAAAACAAGAAACGTTGGAATCTGTTGAACTGTATTTTTCTAATGGAGGTGAAAAATCGAATTTCTGAATTATATATTGCAAGATATGTCCAAATCAAATTTTCAAATAGTCGCTATAGAATCGTTTATCAACCGTAATAGTTTATTTGATATAACTGGATACCGGTTGCAAATCTGGACAAGATTCTTTTGAGGCGTAGTGATAATTTAATTTTTAAAATTTTACTGTAATTTTTAATTAATTAAATACGCAACTTTTTATTTGGAGTATTTTGCACCCTATATCAATATTTTGAGATTTCAAAATATGATTCAATCTACCGATATTATTATATTTTTGGGATCGTGGCACCCAGCCGGATACGACTGTATTTTTATTTCTGTCTGTAGCGCCTCGGACATGAACATAAATCTTTATGAAATACGGTACACTTAAACTTTAAAATATAAAAAATATACATGTTTGCTTTCCTTCACCGTTGAGTTTTCTACTCCATCTATTCCTAACGTAAGTCTAGAAACTTGAAGGAAAACCTATGATAGGAGAAACCCATGCCCTTTCATATAATGACCATTTCCTAATTTCCTTAGTATCCAAGTAATAGCACGGCAACTTCCTTTCAACTAGAAACGTGGAAGACTAGAAATAAAGTGAGTTAAAAGTTGGATATGCTAATAGATAATACAACATTACAATGTACCAAAACTTTACTTCAGTGTGAAGACACAAAAGCTTTTTAAATTGGATGACACGCCTGGATTCCATACGGGCCATACCCATGCTGCTATTATGTAATTTGATATTTTGACATGGTAACCCTTTGCTACAATGCAATGTAACCGCAAAAGGCATTCTTGATATCCCTCTTACATCCTTGAACGTAATGTCACTGATCTTCACTTGCGATGGTGACTGTATGTACATACATTTTCATTTATAAACTATACTGGAAAAAAATAGTCATGCTACTTACATATATAGCCTAACATCTTACCATTTTACACGTTTGGGAAAATCATACTCCTCTTCATGCAAAAGTTGATACCGCTAGTCTTCTCCAGTTTGTGCCTAAGCTTTGAATTCCTTTCACCTATCCATTTCGATCCAAGCATGAAGACAGGCCCCACTGTTCATGTGTTCTCTAATTTCTTTTTGCATGTTTTGAATTGCATGTTACAATACTTCCTTACGTTTGTTTACAATACCTTTCACCATCAAAATGAATAAACATCTACATTTGTGATATTTTCAACGTAGAATCAGCTAAATTTACTTCATTTTATATGACTGTCACCATCCTAACTCGTTGACGCCTCTACTGCCCTACTCTTTATACAGTACCTTTTCATTCAATGAAGTATAACCTACCCCGCATATGCCTTGCCTTAGCTAAGACGAAATTTAATAGATATCCACATGCTAAACTGAATTCTCATAAGCCTACAATGTACCCACTGTCACGCTTTCCCCCTGTTACTTCAACCCCAAGGTAACGCTGCATCGTTTGTTCAAATCATACAGCCAATTGCCATGAGATTTCAAATCAACAACAGACCTTACAACCTAGGCTTTCAAATTCAACATTAAATTTGCGAAATGAAAACTCATGTCAGGGAACTGCAAACCCATAACCTATCGATTAAGGCTACAAACCTATAGTGAGCTACAGCATCCCTAATACTTGGCCCAAGGTTTTAAAGATTATAAATATCCGTTGTTAACTCTTTCACTTCAAACGAGAATCAAAAGCAAAGATAGCAAAGAAAAATTAATGGAAATAGGTTCTTAAAAACATTTTTCTCCATCAATACTACTCTAAAAATTCCAAAACCAACTTCGGTGATCACCACGGGGCAAGAGCGTTAATCTCGTAGGAGTTTTGGTTGATGCGACTATGTTTCCTGATGTTCGGACATTTACACAGCCGCTCGGTTTTGTTCAAGGGAAGGGAAATGGCGGTTGTGTGGTTTAACAGGAGGGGGGCCGGTGAAAACGTGAAAGGGGAATGGTTCATGTAAAGGAGGAGCGGTATTTTGGGGGATCTGTACTTACAATTGAGTTAGGTGAGTAGTGCATGCATTTGGGTTTGCGGATTTTCCCAACAGCATGAGTTTGAAGCACCATACGAAACCTACATCTTGGATGCGGCGGAGATAGCAGCAGTCGAGCGGCCTTACTAAGGTAGAGCGGATGCATTCCCGACCTGTGCAGGCCAGCTCGTTTCGGGCTCGGTGGACCAGTCCGATGGCTCGTTTTCTGGACGTTGAGCAAAGGGTATGTGCTTACCTGTGTTTCGTAAACAACTTCGGATTTGTGTGATTCATACCCATAAGGAGAGCGATCTTTTGTAGTTTCGTAATGTTTATTCATGTGGTAATTTTGGATATGGATAAAAGATTTGGATTGCATGTTGAAAAGGAAAACGTGAAGGAAAAAGTAGAGAGGATAGGGAGGGTGTATGGACCAACGTAGGTTTTGGGCATGATAACAGGTGGAAAACAGCAAAGGAGTTGTGAGCTCATTGAAGTGGGGTTCAAAACAACAGGGGATAGCGTTATTCTTCTAGAAGAGATTCACCGTTCGCAAGCAGGGGGTGCAGACTGTTTTCATGGGTTGGCCGTATTCACGAAAGTGGCGAATGTCAAATACTGGAACAAGGTTTAAAGAAGAGAAAGTGCGATACTGGTTAATGAGGAAGAGCAGTACGGATGTTTGAGCAGGGGAGGGTATCGAGTAGTAGCAAGTTTCGGTAATGAGAGAGGTTTACCGGAGGAAAGCCATTTGTGGAAAAAGAAGCATAAGCGGGCTTAAACGTGCGATACTGGACTGACGCAAATCGTTATTTAACGGTTAATGCGCAAAGGTGAGTAAATTCACAGACTCTGTTTTATTTAAAATATTTTAATTATATTTTAAATAATGATTGAATGTTGTGTGATGGTCGTTTAGGTAGATTACCATTAAAATTGGTTGAAATATATATCTACTGTTGCATATGCACGCATCATTGGTTGGGTACTGATTCCATCAATTATAATATTCCCTAGTATGGAATTGGTGTTAATTGTGCTGACAAATATCTGTGGATGGAGGAAACCGGTTGGAGGAATCCAACCTAATTCCTCAGTATTTATATGTACTGTTTGTTTTATATAGATGCACTGTTTGAACCCAAATGACTTTTGAAACCTTGTGTTGATATTAGCGTTGAATGGAAATTCAAACGTTATTTTGATTTAATCAATAGATGATATCGATTAAGAAAGTGGCAACAACCAACCATAAATGTATCATTTGTTTTAACCGCTACTATTTTACCAAAATCCCACCGTGTGTGAAGCACGTGTTTCACCATACTTACTAAATGATTTGGTAAAGTGGATTTTTATATTAATAAGATTAATAAGTAAGTAGGCGGAGATCAACTTGACGATTAATAACAGGAATTTATTGTTTTAAGAACAATTAAATGAGATATTTACAAATAGATTATGGATGATTTCATATTAAGTAAGATTAGTTAGAATCGATTATTGTTTATTTAATAGCAAATGAGATTATTTAGAAATAAATTAATATTTTTATAGTAATCGATACAAGAGAAATTATTTGGATTAATAAATGTTATTTATTCAAAATAAAAAGATTTGTTAGAATTGATTAGTGGGTTAATCCTGGATAAATATTTACCGAGCAAACTGTTTTGATCAATAATTGGTTATTTAATTAAATTAGATTGGGCTGATTAATCTAATGTACTAAATTAATGAATAGTTGTTTTAGTTTAAATAAGATTTTAAAGTATAAGGGATTTGTCTAAAGAAGACAAAGCGAAGAGGAATGTTTAATAAGGGATTTGTCTAAGAAAGACGAAGCGGAGAGAAATGTTTAAAAATGGATTTGTATAAGCTAATGTAATTAACCGAGTTTTCAAAATAATGATATGGCGTCATAAAACCATATTTAAAATATAGCAAGAAGCACGTTTACGGATTTTAAAGTATAAGGGGTTAGAGTTACGAACTTATATCTATTCTAAGATAAGAATGTTGTTGATCAAGGTCTGAGAGGTAATTAAAATACCCCAACTTGAACGACTTCACTATTATCGAAGGATGGTATTTTTTTTGTAACGGAAAGAGATGTCAAGATATTTGTAACGGAAAGAGATGTCAAGATCTTTGTAACGGAAAAAGGTGTCAAGATTTTTGTAACGGAAAGAGATGTCAAGATTTTTGTAATGGAAAGAGATGTCAGGATCTTTGTAACGGAAAGAGATGTCAATATTTTTGTAACGGAAAGGGATGTCAAGATTAGTTATAAAGAGAATAATACAGCGTATGACAAGTCCTAGAACTATAGCGATAAAATAACGCTATTGACTAAGCTTAAGCGTGACTGTGATATCGAGATTAGTATAAAGGAAATATTACAGCGTATGATAAGTTTTAACTATAACGATAAATTCGCGCTGTTAACCAAACTTAAGCGTGATTGTATGATGTTTAATGGATGTTTGTTTTTACTTCGATAGTTAAATAACCGACTATCAAAGTGTTTTGACCATCGTTGTCAATACGGAGAGACCGGTTGGATAAATTATCGAAAACCACTCCGTATAGGCATAAGCACTGCGAATTTGATTATGCTGAAGAAAATTGAAGACGGAGTGCAATGCAGGGGTCGTCCTGTTCCAGAATGGTGTTTTTGTTTGTCCAGTCCCAGGACAACTTGTATGGACGAATGTCTGACAAAGTATTCCTAACGGTCACATAAGACGATCTTTTCAAGGTATTACGTCTGGTGGCGGAGAAATTCGTTTCTCTTAGCTTTTATACCCGTAATATTTTTGGAAAGATCAACTAATGATTTGACGGGATTGACGATGTGGCATTCAAAGTGTATGGTGGCCAGATGTTCTAAAAGATAAACGTGGCCTCAAACTTCACAACCCGGAAATGACAAAAATCGGGCAGGCAGCATGGCTATGTGGGTCGCTCCCATTAGGGTGTATAATCACCTATCTAGAGAAATTCCTTTTGTTTCTAAATCTATCGATTCTGCCCATTCGGGAACGGTGGTTTGAGCCCCACCGTTGGTGATATACATTCGATACACTCAAGCGAAATGAGTGGTCGGTCATGTGTGGGCCGGGTTGCAAGACGTTCTTGTTGAACCCAGTGTACTTGCCTCTAGAGGTACACTATCGGCAGGTGGTCCCATACCTTGTCATTGTTGGAATCCAATCTCCAATAAGCGCCCTGCGGTATTTGATTTTATACTATGTATGTAGAGCGTGAGATGCAAGCGTTCTGCTATTTGATTATTTACTTGATTAGACATTATTATAATATCACTGGATTTTGATATCAAAATGTTTTGGGTTATAGTAAGGTAAAAACCGTCCATGTTTATGTGTGGGCTGGTCTTACTATTATCCTTTTGTTTCAAAAGGATTTTAAAAGTTAAACCGTATGGTTGGAATTTACTCACACCAGTCCCATGACCAACCCAGAGTTTATTTTGTTTTTCCCTAAACTCTTGGGTGCCCAAATTTGTACGGGCAGTCAAGTGTTTCAGGCTTTTACAGATACACTTAGAGGAGCTAAAAGCAGAAGGATTCACCGTTAGTATTTAGAGATTATTTTCCGCTGGGATATGATGTATTGTACTCTGATAATGGTATGTATATACAATACAGTTTTGTATTTCAAAGTTATGTTATATAATATATTTTATTCGTTCCACTGTGAGATTCGTGTTTACTCTGATTCTGCTCAGTTGTGTTCTTCTTCTTCTTCTATTCTATTAGTTCTATCTTTTCTATCTCACCCTCTAATTTCTTTCTATTAATGATCCGGTATTTTCGATGTCTGAACAGTCGACGCTGGGTTTTGTGTCGATTTTCGAAGTCGAAAATCTCGTGGTCGTTACAACAACCGCCACTTACCTCTCTTCAACCCTAGCTATGGCCTACACCTTCTAAATTCATCCCAAATCGCTTTCTAATCGCGTATTAGCTTAATCCACACCAAATTAAGGAGGATTAGCACCAAATCAAAGTTAGAGCTACTGACGTGCATTGGAAATTGCGCCTAAACATTAGAGTTTCACGTCTAGTATTTTATTTGTGGCTAAGGTAAGTGATTTGCATTGTTTTTCACTAAATACGGCTGATTAGGGGTGACTACTGATGATTAGCGAAATTATGCATGTTAAAATTCTGGAAAAATATGTAAAAAATCTGAAATATTAGTTTAGGACTCTGATAGAAATTTGGGTTAATTTGAACACGTTTTGCTAATCCTATCATTAGTTATGGATAAACATAATTAAGGGGAAAACCCTAGGTTTTGTGTATGTTTGATCGATAATAACCTATATGCTTGATGTTTTGACCTTGTTGATTGATCCTATATGTTACTACTACTGTTTGGAATGTTGTATGATTGATTAGTAAAGTTAGAATGGTTGAAAACGCCGTCATATGGCGAATATATATGATATATGCTCACTGGAAATTATGCAGGGTTTCGGATCGGATTATAGGGCTCGGATTGGATCGGTGAACCAAGGAAATTCGAACCGGACCGGAACTTGGCATAAGAGGAGGCTTGGAAATAAGGAAGGCCATTTGCATAGATTTGGAGTAGGGCTCGGATCGGAAACGAGGGCGAGGGGGGATCAGATCGGAAATGGTGAGTACAACCCGAACCGGGACAGGATTGCAAGCACCGAACAGAACCGGATGAGGACACCCGAACCGAGCGGAAGCTGGAGCATGGACAAAGCGAACCGATGTAACATGGAGGACCCCATATACCGAATTGAACCGGATGATCGAACCGAATTGAACGTATATTCCTAATCATACGCTACGATTCTTCTGAAGACCAACTCCAATTCGACCAAAACCCGAGATGCAAAGGAAGTCCAAATGGGAGGATATTACTCAGGACCCAAATGGGGATCAACGAGTTAACTTCGTGAGTTGGACTTTGCTGCGGGACATGTGCAAAGAGGCTATCGATGTCTATAGCACTGAGAGATGAATTAGCGGCTATGGATCAGTGCAGTGGATTTGTTATGACTCCATGGGGTAAAGTGATCGTAGCAAGGCTATGAGCCAGTGCAGTGGAGTTGTCATGACTCCATGGGGAAAGTGGACATAGCAAAGGATTAGTGGTTATGGATCAGTGCAGTGGAGTCATCGTGACTCCATGGGGCATAGCGATCGTAGCAAAGAATTGGATAATCAAAGTGGTAGATATCGTATGTTTTACGCACCAAGTGAGAGATGTGAGGATGATTGTTATACTTGATGTTTGTTATCACTATGACATGCACACCCCCTCCCCATTATTTTCACACCATGTGCTAGTGTCACCTTAAAGTATTCTACATCCTGTTGTGCTAATTCTTTGGTTGCAGGTCCAGGTTCAGGTATGGTTATGTATACCTGTTACTTTTCTGTTTTGCTGCTTATCGCTGGTAGCAGACCTTTGTCTGACCCAGAGTTTTATGTCTCTTCTTGTTACTCTGGGTGCTCTAAAATGAGAAGACTAGAGATAGGTTGGCTGGTTATGCACGAGTAGCTGTCCTAAGACGAGCAGGAGGCTTATATTTATCATTTCCATGTATTCTCCCTGTGTTGTTGTTGGTCACTACTTTGGGCATTAGCAGTGTACCTTCCTACTTTGCTTTAGAGAGAGTTTTAAAAGTTATAATAAAGATGGTTTGGATCATATACTGTATTTTGAATTTTTCGCTGCTATAATGGTTTAGTTTTCAGCTTATGCATTGTCTCACCTGTTTTGTATCAAGTTATGTTATTATTATATTTTGTTCCATGCGCTGTGAGATATACTACAGGTTCTCTAATGATTCATCGTATTCTTTCTTTTCTTTTGACGACCATCCTATGCTGGTTAGGCATCGACACAACGCGTTTCATTGGAAATGTCGGCTGGTGCGGGGCAGGCCGTCACATTTGGTATCAGAGCTCTAGGTTGCGTAGTTAACCTAGGGAAAGACACTATGGAGAGATAGTATACGTATATGAGAGCGCATATTTATGATATTTTGATTTTCAAGAGCTATATATATACTATTAGTATATCTAAGGATGATGTCGCACTGCACTGGCACCACTAAAGAGATGATTAATCATTTTCTCTTTATAGATTGAACGGTGAGCCAATATACGAGGGGTACGGGTTCAGGAGCCAATAATAGGAATGCTCCCGATATGAGAACGATGTTCACTGACTTCATGAGAGAGATGCTTAGGGATGTCCAAGGAGAAGTTCCTAATGCTACTAATGGTGGTGGTGCAGCCTTGTAGGCGCCTAGAGACAATTTTGCCAAGCTCTGCAAGGATTATACTAGTCTTGGTAGGAAGCCGTTCCATGGAACGGATTTGGCTACGGATGTCCAAGATTGGCTTGATAGTTGTGAGTGCTTCTTCGGGGACTTAGGGATAGATGATGCAATAAAGAGAAAGCTAGCATCGCGTCAACTGCAAGGACGGGCAATGAATTGGTGGAATGCTATTAAGGCAGCTACTCCTGAGGATCAAGTTACATGGAATCAGTTTAAGACCCGATTTAGTGATAAGTTTATCCTAGCTGCTCAGAAATCAGAATTGTTTAGGAAATTTCTAGAACTTAAGCAAAATGGTAGGGCAATCTCGGAATATATTGCTGAGTTCGATACTTTATTGAAGTATGGATTATCTCTTATCGATACTGCCAAGAAGAAGAACAAGAAGTTCATAACTGGTTTAGATCAGTACTTGGGAGAAAGGCTTATAAACCATATTGATGAGACTTTTGAATCGATTGTTGGAAAAGCATTAAGGTCAGAGAGCTTTTATCCTAAGCCCAAGACTGAAGTCGCTGCTGCATTTGCAGAGGGGTTAAAGCCGCAAGCAAGCGGTGGAGGCAAGAATAATTCTCAGAATAAAAGGAAGCAAAGTCAGACCAAGGATGGTTAGAAAAAGAAAGACAGGAAAGATGTAGAGTGCTTTAGCTGTGGCAAGAAGGGCCATTGTGCTAAAGAATGTCGAGCAAAGCTAGCGAACAGGAAGTGCTTCAACTGCGGCCAAGTGGGACATCAAAAGGATAAGTGTCCACAACCTCCCAAAGAGAAGCAGATTGTGAAAGCATATGCTATTAATGTTGTTCCTTCTTCGCCGATTGCCCCAACTGCGGTGGAGAAAGGAAAGAATGCCGTTATTCAAGGTATACTTTCTGTTTATGATGTTCCTGTTCGAGTATTGTTTGATACTGGGGCGTTCCATTCCTTCTTATCTGGTGACCTGGAAGATAGGTTGGGATTGGAACCCGAGATAGTCGACAGACCTTTAGTTGTGATGAACCCGATTGGTGGTTCGACTAGCTTTAGTATGATTTGCCGAAATTTGGTCTTATCCAGTCATGGATGTATGTTTGCTTGTGAATGCTTTGTTTTGGGCTTTACTGGGTTTGGCATTATTTTGGGAGTCGACTGGTTCCAAATATACTGGGTAGTGGTAGACTGTGAGGGATTTTCGGTGACTATTAGGGCGGATGATGCGCGTAGGGCAGTGTTTGGTGGCCTACCTAGTGATGAGGTGATGACTAGTTTTCTAAATTCCCTCGACAATCCGCAGGACAAGTTATCAGGGATTCCCATTGCTGGCCAATGTCCGGACATCTTCGAGGAAGTGATCGGTCTTCCACTACAGCGAGAGATTGAGTTCTGTATTGATTTAGTGAAAGATGCTAGACCTATAGTAATGCCACTTCGTCGTATGGCACCAAGGGAGCAGCGAGAGCTCGGGGTGCAAGTAAGGAATCTTTTGAAGAAGGTATTTATCTGAAGAAGTGTTTCCAAGTGGGAAGCACCAGTTGTATTTTCCACTAAGGCAGATGGTTCCCTTCGTTTGTGTGTGGACTAACGCGAGTTGAATAAAGTGACTAGAAAGAATAAGTATCCTCTTCCACGGATAGATGATTTGTTTGATCAACTGGGAGGAGCAAGAGTGTTCTCCCAGTTGGACCTCGCGACAGGATTTCATCAACTTCAAGTAGCAGCTGAGAGTATTCCTAAAACGGCCTTTCGGACGCCGTCTGGATCTTATGAGTGGTTGGTCATGCCATTCGGGTTGACCAATGCACCATCATATTTTGTGGATCTTATGAATAGAGTTTTCAGAGATCAGTTGAATAAGTTTGTTCTTGTGTTCATGGACGATATCCTTGTTTTCTCGAGGAAAAAGAAGAACACAAGGAACATTTGAGAGTATTGATGGAGGTGTTGAGAAAACACCAATTGAAAGCGAAGTTTTCTAAGTGTCACTTCTGGAGGAGGGAAGTGAGATTCTTAGGCCATGTTGTTTCAGAGAATGGGATTATCGTGGACCCTACGATGGTGGCTACGGTACAAGATTGGTCTACGCCCAAGAATGCAACAGACATAAGAAGTTTCTTGGGGTTAGCTGGATATTATCGTAAGTTTATCTAAGACTTCTCCAAGATAGCGGCACCGTTAACTCAGTTGCCCAAAAAGAATCAAGCTTTTGTTTAGGACGAAAGGTGTTAGAATGCATTCAAGAGTCTAAAGGAGAAGTTGACATGTGCACCAGTGTTAGTTATTCCTAAGTGGAACGAAGAGATGACGGTATACACGGATGCATATGGTACCAGACTAGGTGTTGTATTGATGCAAGGAGGTAGGGTTGTAGCTTATGATAGTCGGCAACTGAAACCGCATGAGAAAATATATCCTACCCACTATTTGGAATTGGCAGTGATCGTATTCGCGTTGAAGATGTGGAGACATTATCTCTTGGGAGAAAAATTCGAGTTTTTTACTGATCATAAATCACTAAAATATCTTTTTTCTCAGAAGGATTTAAATCTCCGTCAGCAGAGATGGTTAGTATTCTTGGCTTCCTATGATTTCGATATCGCATATACACCTGGAAAGGGCAATGCAGTAGTTGATGCATTGAGTAGAAGACATGACAGTTTAGGGGCTATGTTTCTTGAATGGAGGCAACTGGAGTATATTGCAGGGTATGATTTCAGACCAAAGTGCGAATTAGATCCAGTAATGTTGGTAAGTTTGACGATCAGACCCACTTTGATTGAGCAGATTTGTTCGAGTCAGAGGGACGATCCTAATCTATTAGAAATCATCTCCAAGTTAGAAATGGGAATCGACGAGGAGAAGAACAAGTATGGGATTGATCGAGATGAATCGCTTAGAAAGAATGGGAGACTAGTTGTGCCCAATGTCAATAAATTGAGAGATGAAGCGTGTAGAGAATGTCATCACTCAAAACTGACTATACATCCCGGTGGTAACAAAATGTATCAAGACATGAAGCAGACCTACTACTGGGAAGGGATGAAAAGAGACATTGGGAAGTTTATATCCAAATGCATGAATTGCCAGCTATTTAAAGCTAAGTAAAAGAAACCCAGTGGTTTGTTACAACCATTGGAAATTACGGATTGGAAATGGGAACAAGTCTCAATGGATTTCATTGATGGGTTGCCGAGGACTAGATCGGGTCATGATGGTATTTGGGTGATTGTAGATTGATTGACCAAGAGTGCAAGGCTCATACCAGTCAAGTTAAACAAAACGGCAGCTAAGTTAGCAGAACTGTATATGAAATGGGTAGTGAGATTTCATGGAGTACCCAAAGGTATTGTGAGCGACCGAGATCCTTGTTTATTAGTGGGGTTTGGAAGAGCTTACAAGAAGCTTTAGGGTCAGATTTACATCTCAATACCGCGTACCATCCTCAAACCGATGGTCAAACAGAGAGGGTGAATTGAGTATTAGAAGATCTCTTGAGAACTTGCATATTGGATTTTGGTGGATCATGGGATGATCATTTGCATGTGGTTGAGTTCGCATATAATAATAGTTATCAGTTCAGTATTGGTATGGCTCCATTTGAAGCGTTGTACGGAAGACCGTGCAACTCACCATCATGTTTGTTAGAAACCGGCGAGAAATTTGTGCTTGGACCGGATGTGATAAGAGAAACCTCATATAAGATCAAGGTTATCCAACAGCGAATGAAGGCAGCCCAAGATAGGTAGAAGAGTTATGCTGATAAGAGACGAAGAGAATTGAAATTCTCCATTGGCGACTTAGTGTTTGCCAAAATTTCTCCGTTAAAGAGCGTGATTCGATTTGGTAAGAGAGGCAAGTTAGTACCAAGATTAGTTGGTCCATTCCCAATTCTCGAGCAAGTTAGGAATTTGGCATATAAGGTCGGATTACCTGACAAGATGGCAGAAGTTCACAACGTATTTCATGTTTCTCAGTTAAGGAAGTTCATGCATGATTCCGATATGGCTATTTCACCGGATCAGTTGGATGACATCGAAGTAGAACCCGAGGTGGTTGGGAACCGTAGGCCGATCCATATTGTCGAGTGCGATACGAAGCAACTTCGAAGGAAGGCGGTGAAACTGGTCAAGGTTCAGTGGGGCGAGAATGAAAATGACTGTACTTGGGAAATAGAGGAGAGCATAAGAAGTCGCATCCAGAACTCTTTGCCTGGTAAGATTTTAATTGCGATATAGCTATTCGGCATGATAGGATAGGCTTGTTGTGTTATTATGTTATTATGTGTGTTTGATTGTTTGTAAATGGCTGATAGGCATGCGGGACCCTTTGTATGTTTTGGTTAAGGAATTTCGGGGGTGAAATTTCTTAAGGGGGGGATGTAACGACCCACATTCTACACATCGAAGGATCGAAGAATATTTATTTCATTTTCGTATGAGGTCGTATGGTCGTGTAACTTTGGGGAACGATTATTGGGGTCATTTCCTATGTTCACGATTTTTGCCGATTTTTAAATGATCGTTTTACCCTTGGTGAATGTTGTATTTCCTATAACTTTTGATTAGTAATGAGTTTTGATTTGAAATCACTTCCATTAGATCCGTATGATGGTTTACCTTTCCGTAGAGTGGCCACATTTGTCAAACGGACTTACCGTTTGGGAGATATGGTTGAAATAAGGTTTAGAAGGTGAAAAACAGCTTAACCGGGCCAAATAGGGTGATTAGCAGCTCTGCCCATTGGAGGATTTCGGGATTAGGGTTACATAAGGGCTGAAAAGGGTTATAGAAACCTTTCTTTGTCATTTTTACAGCCTCCACTTACCTCTCTTCAACCCTAGCAATGGCCTCCACCATCTAAGTGCATCCCAAATCACTTTCTAATCGCGTATTAGCTTAATCCACACCAAATCAAGGAGGATTTGCACCAAATAAAAGTTGGAGCAGCTGAGTTGCATTGGAAATCGTGCCTAAACAGTAGAATTTCAGATCTAGTATTTTATTTGTGGCTAAGGTGAGTGATTTGTAGCTAAGGTGAGTGATTTGCATTGTTTTTCACTAATTACCGCTGATTAGGGGTGATTAGTGATAATTTGCGAAATTATGCATGTTAAAATTTTAAAAAAATATGTAAAATTTCTTAAATATTATTTTAGGGCTCTGACAGAAACTTGGGTTAATTTGGACATGTTTTGCTAATCCTATCATTAGTCATGGATAAACATAATTAAGCAGAAAACCATGGGTTTTGTGTATGTTTGATCAATAGTAATCTATATGCTTGATGTTTTGACCTTATTGATTGATCCTATATGTTTCTAATACTGTTTGGAAAGTTGTACGATTGATTAGTAAAGTTAGAATGGTTGAAAACGCCATCGTATGGCGAATATGGACTATATATGCTCGTTGGAAATTGTGCAGGGCTTCAGATCAGATCGGATTATAGGGCTTGGATCGGTGAACCGAGTAAGGAAATTCGAACCGAACCAGATCTTGGCATAAGAGGAGGCTTGGCAAGAAGGAAGGCCATTTGCATAGAGTTGGAGTTGGGCTCGAAACGAAAACGAGGGCGAGGGGGGATCAGATCGGAAATGGTGAGTACAACCCGAACTGGGCCAGGATTGCAAGCACCGAACCAGATGAGGACACCCGAACTGAACGGAAGCTAGAGCATGGAAAGGAGGGCTGAATCAAACCGATGTAACATGGAGGACCCCATATACCGAACCGAACCGGATGACCGAACCGAATCGAATGTATGTTCTGCTCTTACGTGACGACTCTTCTGAAGACCAACTCCAATTCGACCAAAACCCGAGATGCAAAGGAAGTCCAAATGAGAGGTTATTACTCGGGATCCAAATGGGGATCAATGAGTTAACTTCATTGGTTGGACTTTGCTACGGTAAATGTGCAAAGGGGTTATCGATGTCTATAGCTTTGACTCACCACTGAGAGACAGATTAGTGGCTATGGATCAGTGCTGTGGAATTTTTATGACTCCATGGGGGCAAAGTGATCGTAGCAAGGCTATGAGCCAGTGCAGTGGAGTTGTCATGACTCCATGGGGCATAGCGGACATAACAAAGGATTAGTGATTATGGATCAGTGAAGTGGAGTCATCGTGACTCCATGGAGCAGAGTGATCGTAGCAAAGAATAGGGTGATCAAAGTGGTGGATATCGTATGCTTTACGCACTGAGTGAGAGATGTGAGGATGTTTGCTATGCTTGATGTTTTCTATCACTATGACATGCACACCCCCTCCCCATTATTTTCACACCATGTGCTAGTGTCTTCTTAGAGTATTGTACATCCTGTTGTGCTACCTCCTTGGTTGCAAGTCCAGGTTCAGGTATGGTTATGCATACCTGTTACTGTTCTGTTTTGCTGCTTATCGCTCATACCAGAACTTTGTCTGACCTAGAGTTTTATGTCTCTTCTTATTACTCTAGGTGCTCTTAAACGAACAGACTAGAGACAGGTTAGCTGGTTATGCACGAGTAGCTGTCCGAAGACGAGCATGAGGCTTATACGTATCATTTCCATATATTCTCCTTGTGTTGTTGCTGGTCACTACTATGGGCATTAGTAGTGTAACTTCCTACTTTTCTTTAGAGATAGTTTTAAAAGTTGTAATAAAGATGGTTTGGATCATAAGCTGTATTTTGAATTTTCCGCTGCTATGATGGTTTAGTTTTCAGCTTATGCACTGTCTCGCCTGTTTTATATCATTTTATGTTATTATTATATTTTGTTCCATGAGCTGTGAGAGGTACTACATGTTCTCTGATGATTCATCATCTTCTTTCTTTTCTTTTGACGACCATCCCGTGCTGGATTGGCATTGGCACAATGCGTTTCATTGGAAATGTCGGCTGGTGCAGGGCAGGCCGTGACACAGGTACGAGTCAAAAACGCGATGAAGGACAGTAGGGAGGACATGCGTTTCTTTCTAGCTAGAAGTGATTTTATTGTATGCGCCTAGGAAATTTACTTATGTGGATGTTAGAATCGAGGCGCCTCGGATACGACCGAATAAGGCCATGCTAGTCGACATACTGACCAAGAGGTCCGATAGGATAGGGAAACATTATGTTCAGGAAATTGTCTAATCAGAGACGTACTGCTAATGTAATGGCCCGTAAATCGATACTATCTGAATTGACTATACACATTACACATCCAACCCAAATATCATTGAAATATGAACCATTTTTTTGTTAGAAGAAAACGGTAAAAGAAGAAAATAAATAACAACCCAAAATCTCACATCGCGGCGGAACAATATATAATATATCACAACTTTTGAAATACAAAATTTTAACTGTATAACATACACTTATCAGAGTACAACACTTACAACACAGCGGAATAAAAATACTATATATCTAACACTGAAGCCTCCTTCTCTAAGCTCCTTTAGATAGATTTGTAAAATCCTGAACTACTTGACTACCCGTACAAAATTGGGCACCCAAGAGTTTAGGTAAAACAAAATAAACTCCGGGTCAGTCATGGGACTGGTACGTATAAACAATTTAAAACATTTTGAGAAAATAAATGATATCTCATAAGACCACGTTGTATAACACGGAACGGGGTTTTTCCCTTATGAGAACCCAAAACACTTGATTTAACTTTCAAAATCCTTTTGAAAGAAACGTTGATCTTTATATCAAAACTCTTTTGATATTATAATAGTGTCTAAATCAAATAAATAGAAATCTAGTGGAACGCTTTCATCTCATGCTCCACATATATAATATACAATCAAAACCGCATGCACTGATTGGGTAATGAATTTCCAACTATGAACAGGTATGGAACCACCTTCCGATAGTGTATCTCTAGAGGAGAATACACTGGGTTCAACAAGAACATCTTGTAACCCGGCCATACATGACCGACCACTCATTTCGCTTGATTGTATCGAATGTATATCACCAAAGGTTGGGATCAACAACCCTCTTCCCCAATGGGACAACATCGAATAGAATAAAGAATGAAATGAATTTCTCTAGATAGGTGATAATACGCCCTAATTGGGAGCTACCCACTTAGCCATGCTGCCTGCCCGATTTTTGTCATTTCCCGGTTGCTGAGGCCTGAGGCTACGATTTCTTACCATTCATTGATAGCATAATCACTTTGAATGCCACATTGTCAGGTTCGTTAATCGTTAATTGATTTGCACAAATATATTCTGGATATTATGCTAAGAGAATAAATTCTCCGCCACCACATATATTTGTATAGAACAACATATGCGATCATTGGAAATACTCTGTCAGACATTCGTCCACATACGTTCGTTCTGGGATTGAATGAAACCGAAGGCACAATTCCCATTAATAGAAAAAATCCCTTGCACTCTACTCCGTCTCCGATATCTTCATACAATCTGATTCGCAACGCTACTGCCAATACAGAGTGGTTCTCGGACGGAATTTAAACATGTACCTTTTTGGCGAGCACTAGATTTATAAACTTCATACACTTCATACACTTCATTCCATACCAGTCTAACCCATATACATCCGTTCTCAATTTATTCCAACTCAACCTGGTCATTTTAACTCAATTCGCTAATTTATTCTTTAATTAGCTGTAGCACCCCACACCCGCTAAGGTCACTCACTAAGGGAATGCCTTAACTTCGGTGGAGCATTTTAAGTGAGTATAGAACAGAAAAATTACAACAAGACAGATATAAATACTTGAAAATCTAAAACATCATTTCATAGCAGCAGAAGGTAAACATGTTTAGTTACAACACCATAAAGAGTCAAGTACTAAGTATCCATCCTGATAAAAACATAAGTACATAATCCCACTACATAACAATAGCCATAAAAGAAAAGATAAGCTGGGCTTTACATCACGGTCCAAGCTCCAGAAGATAGATAAAGAAATCTGATCAAAGCCCACTAGTGCTAGGCCCAACCTGAGGACCTGAGGGGGAAAAAGATAAAAACAACGGGGTCAGACATAAGTCTGAGTGAGCCCTATAACTTTAACCACACAATTATTAAAGTAATTAGGGTATGATATAAATTGGTACGGGATGACTGGGGATAAATGACTACACTAAGTAGTCAACTAAACATAAGGTGAACTAGGATAACGGTAAAGACGCATCTACCCACCCAAGGATAATTACTAACTGCACCACACCAGTCATTCCTACTTAAAGGTTGATCCCACCCAAGGATTTAGAGAATTTACCCAGTAGTTTCGTGTACCCCTAGCTGACTACATAGGTGCCGTCTGCCCCTATTTCCACTAGGTGTACCCACTACCCCCAAGCGATCGGCTCCCTACCGTAGATACCCGTGCTGGCCCCACAATGGGGTGTATCACTCCCCAAAGTGGCAACCCGATACAACAAATGGTGCACGGCTTATACCTACACGATGCAACAATGTCTTACCTACCAGCCCGGGTCCACACACGCATATGAAACCCGTTGGACTCACGTTGCCACCGCTAACCCGTTTTGGCCTCTTATAATCAAGCCCAGTACGCGTGTCCCGTCCTCGACATGGGTCGAGCCCGATAAGATACATATGGGTTACTGGTTGAAATGGGCCCCCACAAGCTACCACCTAAGCTTGTCAATTTATCTAGTGCATCCCACTTAACCCTTTAATCATGTTTAATTACATGTTTCCACTTGGTTAAGTATTCTAATCGTATTTTCTATTTCCACCCAAGGCAACCCACTAGATTTCCTCATGCCACCCAAGGCACTTACTTGATTTCCACATGCCACCCAAGGCACCCACTTAACCCCTCATGCCCACTACATGCTTATCTGGTTAAGTGTTTCTTAATTGATTAAGAACGTAACTGTTGTAAAGACCTCTCACATTAGACTATCTTTTATGGCAGCTGGATTTGCCGGTTGGGTCCGGGCAGCCTTACGCCATAACCGAGTCTAACCTCGTGTCTTTACACTTGTCACGTATATAGTTTGTGCCTAAGACCTCTCACATTGGGCCAATCATTTGTAGCCGCTGGATTTGCCGGTCGGTTCCGGGCAGTCTTATGCTACAAAAGGGTCCAACCTCGTGTCTTAGTCGATTAATTACACCTAATTAATCACCCCCGAATTAATTTTCCCTAATTAATTCCAATTTTAACGATGTACATAATTGACTCAGTTATTTCCATCACTTTATGGTATGCATAATCATACCAACTTCACAACATTTCATTAACATGTATATTAACCCCATCGTTCCCCACGTAATTCGCTAACATGACATAAAAGGGAAGATTCATCATAAATATAATGGGTTCAAATTGCATAGCATTAGCATCAACATGGGTTTAAAGGTGTCAACATGCATATAGCATCAACCCAACTAGCATAAATAATCAACCCAAACTTGCATGAATCACATATGTTATAAGGAGGTTAACTTGCATAAGTTATTTATGTCATACAAAGGGGTAAACTTGCATATGTATGTATGACATACAAAGGGGTTAACTTGCATATGTATGCATATCATTCTAAGGTGTAAACTTGCACATGTTACTTGCATATCATCAAACACCAAACTTGCATAACATGTCATATATGGACTTGCATATAATCATACACCAAACTTGCATAACATATCATATATAAACTTGCATATAATCATACACCAAACTTGCATATCATGGTGTCATAATGGATCAATGTTTCTCATATGACTTGCATAACTTGCATAGCATCACAAACACATAGCATATGACTTGCATAACTTGCATAACATCATGAACATGTAGCATATGACTTGCATAACTTGCATAACATCATGAACATGTAGCATATGACTTGCATAACTTGCATAACATCATGAACATGTAGCATATGACTTGCATAACTTGCATAGCATCATTAACACATAGCATATAACTTGCATAACATGCATAACATCATTAACACATAGCATATAACTTGCATAACGTGCATAACATGATTAACACATAGCATATAACTTGCATAACATGCATTGATCCACATTCATAGCCATAACCTCATTATATCCTATCATAATCATTTCAATAATTGGTCATTAAGGCTATAGAAAACTCACAACTTGTTGATTAGTACTCCTAAGAAGAAGATTAAGTTGCTAGAGTTGATTAGAGATTGATTTGAGATGCTATCTTCTTCTACAAATTGATGGAGGCTCCTTCAAGTTGCATTTTGACGGCATGACGGCATTGTATCTATTTTTAGTATGAATTAGGGTAGTCTTAGGGTGTATTTATAGAGTAGTTAGGTGTTTTAGGCCATTAGATTAACTCTAAATTAGATTAGAGCCGTCAGATCACGTCCTAGCCACTAAAACACAGCCCAAAAGACAAGCTGGTGCACCCAGGTTACCTGGGCTCGACCAGGGAGATCGACCCCCAAGTCGACCCTAGGGTCGACTCCCCAATCGACCTGGGGGGGGGGGGGGAGGTCGACTCCCCAGTCGACCCCTAGGTCGACCCCCTGGGTCTGGCGGGATTTTTCCCGCCACTTCTGAGAATTGAAAATTTTGTTTTTAAATCTGAATTTAAATTTCTGAAAACTTCTTTGGGCCTTATCTAGGTCATACGGACTCCGATTTTCGAAAACTCGGACTCTATTTCGTGTATTTTTTCGAGACAAACGCAATGGCATAGTCCGTTTCCCCTGATTCAGATTTTTTAAATTTAATTCTGCCCTGTTTTATATTATAGCTAGTTATTCAACATACGGGGTGTTACATTCTCCCCTACTTAAAGGATTTTGTCCCCGAAATCTCTAAGTCAAGAAGAACGTATCCTACCAACCAAACAACCATCTACTAAACCATCAAACACTGGCATCCATTGTCCTTAGAGTTTCTAATGTTGTATGAACATATGCAAAGAGTGTGTGTATATGTTCCCTGTCTAATGCAAAATCAGGCGGTCTACTGATTCAGTTGACCTCCTTAATGCAAACCATGATAGTGCCATGCATCCAATATGTATGCGAAAGAACCCTATCGACACATACTATTTCTACATGTGTGCACAATCATTCACCAAAATGCATCATCCATATGATAACACAACCATTATACATCCATTAATATAGCTACCTACACACAATTTTATGCAATATGCAATATGAAGTGATTGAGCCGATCTAGTGCCTAGAGTGTGTGTATATGCATCCACGAGCAACCACTAGCAAACACTTGCATCCACACGCATCCATCAATCATAACATGTCTCAAACACATGTTTCAACCATAGGTTTACCCTATCTGAAGGTAAAAGGTACTAATGAGAGGACATACTAAAGATAAGATAAGTACTAGACAAACGATAAAGGAGAAGTTAAAAGACATACCCTCAAAAAGGAATGGGTATAATGAACGCATCTTCGCTTCTGTCTCCCAAGTAGCATTGCTCTCATCTTCTCCCCATTGCACTTTGACTAGCCGCACCTCTCTGTTCCTCAACTTCCTAATCTCTGACCCAAGGATGCGGGTAGGAGCTCGTCGAATAGTTGCATCACGCTCTACCTCCACTTCTCTAAGCAAGCTCGGCTCTACCACCTCTGCGGTCTCATGTAGGCATTTCCTCAAATGTGAAACATGGAATACGTCATGTACCCCACTAAGTCTCTCGGGTAAATCCACCCTATATGCCATCCGTCCAATCCTTTCCTTAATAGGAAACGGCCCAACAAATCTTGGAGCTAACTTCCCAACGGACCCAAAGCGAACTACATTCCGTAATGGAGATACTTTGACAAAGACCATGTCTCCAACCTCAAACTCCATATCCGTCCTCCTCTTGTCCGCATAAGATTTTTGCCTATCCTGCGCTGCTTTCATCCTTCTTCGAATCAAATTAATCTTTTCCGAAGTCTCTCTAACCATATCGGGCCCAAGCAAGATCTTATCCGTAGATTCCCACCAACATGTAGGTGATCGACAAGGCCTTCTATAAAGAGCTTCAAAAGGAGCCATACCAATACTGGACTGAAAGTTGTTATTATATGCGAACTCCACCAATGGAAGATGCTCTTCCCATGTACCTCAAAAATCCAAGATACAAAGCCTCAAAAGGTCTTCTAGAACACGATTCACCCTCTCGGTCTGGCCGTCCGTCTGAGGATGATATGCAGTGCTCAGACACAATTGAGTCCCCACTGCTTCTTACAAACTTTTCCAGAACTCGCTAGTGAAGATAGGATCTCGATCACTCACTATGCTAGAGGGTACCCCATGCAGTCGAACTATCTCTCGAAGGTAAACTAAAGCTAGCCATGGAGCAGTCCTCTTGCTCTTTACGGGTATGAAATGGGCACTCTTAGTAAGTCTGTCTACCACAACCCAAATTCCCGTATTACCCTTTCTCGATCTGGGGAACCCGTCAATAAAATCCATCGAGACGCTATCCCACTTCCATTGCGGAACTTCCAATGGGTGAAGCAACCCACCTGGTTTCTTTTGCTCCGCTTTCACCTGTTGGCACACCAAGCATCTAGCGACATACTCGGCTACATCTTTCCTCATTCCGGCCCAAAAGAAAACTCGCTTCATGTCTTGGTACATCTTGTTCCCACCGGGATGAATGGTCATCCTAGAACGGTGTGCATCATCAAGAATAGCCTTCCTCAAACCCTCGTCTTGCGGTACACAAAGTCTACCGTCTCTACGCAAGCACCCCCTATCGTCTAGGGTGTACCTACTCAAATGGCTGAATGACTCCCCCCTTATGAGCCTCTCTACCAACTCAACCAACTGTGGGTCGTCCTGCTGTGCCTCGCCAATCCGCCCCAAAAGAGTAGGTCTGACCTCCAAGGATGCTAGCAAACCGGGTACATAATCAACGGAAGGTCTGAAATCAAACATCGAGATAAATTCCAAGCTTCGTCGTTCCACGAACAATGGACTCAAGGACAACCTTTTTCTGCTCAAGGCGTCCGCCACCACGTTACCCTTGCCAGGGGTATATGCTATCTCGAAATCATAGGATGCTAAGAACTCCATCCACCTTTGCTGTCTCAAGTTCAAATCCTTCTGAGAAAACAAGTACTTCAATGATTTGTGGTCAGTGAACAATTCGAATCTCTCACCAAGAAGATAATGGCGCCAAATCTTAAGCGCAAAAACAATAGCGGCCAACTCTAAATCATGGGTAGGGTAATTTTTCTCATGTGCCCTCAACTGCCTTCCACCATAGGCTATTACCCTTCCCTCTTGCATTAAGACTGCGCCCAGTCCTGTCCCACAAGCATCGGTATAAACAACAAATTGCTTACTCCCATCTGGAAACACTAAGACTAGAGCTGTGGTTAAAGCTCCCTTTAACCGTCGGAACGCATCATCACAATCTACGTTCCATGCGAAGACTAGATTCTTCTTCGTCAAGCGAGTTAATGGGGCTGATATCTTCGCGAAGTCCTTGATAAACTTCCTATAGTAGCCAGCCAATCCCAAGAAACTGCTCACCTCGGTAGCATTCTTCGGAACCTTCCAATCTTGGATGGACACTACCTTCGCGGGATCCACAGCTATCCCTTCCTTGGAGACCACGTGCCCCAAGAATCGCACTTCCTTCCTCCAGAAGTGACATTTAGAAAATTTAGCCTTAAGGCTATGCGCTCGAAGAGTCTCCAACACTTCCCTAAGATGTAGGGCATGCTCTTCTTCACTCTTAGAAAATACTAAGATGTCGCCCACAAAGACCACCACGAACTTATTAAGGAACTCCCTGAACACCCTACTCATCAAATCAACAAAGTATGCAGGGGCGTTCATCAACCCAAATGGCATCACCAGCCACTCATAAAAACCATTCGGAGTCCTGAAGGCAGTCTTGTCTATGCTATCCTCAGCCACCCTCAACTGATGAAACCCCGTGGCTAAGTCCAACTGAGAAAATACTGAAGCGCCAACCAACTGATCAAAAAGATCATCAATCCTCGGCAATGGGTGTCTATTCTTCTTTGTGAGCTTGTTGAGTTCTCTATAGTCTACACAAAGTCTGAGGGACCCATCCGCCTTCGTAGCAAAAACTACTGGAGCTCCCCACTCCAATATACTCGTCTTATGAACCCCTTCTCAAGCAACTCCCCTACTTGCTTATGGAGTTCCCTCCTCTCACGAGGAGCCATGTGGCGCACTGGTAAAGATACTGGTTTAGCATTATCCACCAGATATATTCGGAAGTCTATCTCCCGCTTCGGAGGTAAGCCCTTCACCTCCTCAAACACATCCGAGTATTCCCGGACCACTCTAACAGATCGCAAACTCTCGACCGAAGCGCCAAGCGATTCAAGATAACTTAGCATAACAGAATCCATGGGATTACAAGAAATCTCGAGAGTATTACCCAAGCGGGTCATGAGCCTAACAACTCTCCTTTCGCAATCAAGAACGGCACCATTACTGGATAACCAATCCATGCCCAAAATCAACCCATAGCCCGTGAAGCCCAAAACAAAAGCATCACATCTAAACTCAATGCTAAGTATAGAAATCTTCAAACCCAAACATATCATGGACAAATAAGTGGAGCCCCCAATTGGGTTTGAAACAACCAAGGGATCATCTACTAGACTGGTGTCTAAGTGCAGTGACTCAACTAATGATGATGAGATAAACGAATGCGATGCGCCAGAATCAAACAATGTACGGACATGATGATCAAATAGAAAAACCAGACTTTCAACGGAAATAGTTCTACCTCTTTCCTGAATCGGTGGACCGCGAGAGCCTAAACTTGCCCCCTTGCCTGACCCGGTGCCATAAGAGCTTGCACCTGTCCTCCTGAGGTAGATCCCGTCCTTTGCCCCTTCTTGGGGCAATCCTTCACTAAATGCCCTGCTTCACCACAGTGGTAGCAGCCAGTCTTCTTCTTCTTCCGACAATCTTTGCTTATGTGGCCTGGTATCCCGCAATTGAAGCACTTCTTCTTCCCCTTGCCACCGTTGCCTTTCCCACCTTTGTTTTGTTGCTGTTGAGATCTCTTTTGATCTCCCTTCTTCTCAGGTGCATTATTAGCATTGGGACCCTTCTCTTCCTCATGCATGAGTGCCATGTCAACTAACTTCTCAAAGGTGGCTCCCATAGGGATGTGAGTCATAGCCAATCCATGCATCGGTTCATTCAAGCCTTTAACGAACCTCAAAGCCTTCTTCTCTGGTGTATTCACCATGTCTATGCCAAATCATGCCAATTGATTAAACTTGTTGACATATTCCTTCACCGAGAGGTTTCCTTGCTTTAGAGTCAAGAACCTTTCCATATACAAGTTTTCCTCCGCCCTTGAGAGAAACTTTGCCACAAATCTTTGCCTGAAATCCGCCCAAGAGTCAACGGGGCGTTCTCCATTAGTGACCTCCCACCAGAATGAGGCCTCTCTCTTCATTAACCAAGCAGCTAACTTGACTTTCTTTCCTTCTTCCATCTCAAAGATGTCTATCAACTCTTCCACCTCCTTAAGCCAATCTCTAGCCTCCATAAAAGTTTCTGATCCTTGAAAAGGTTTCCCTCCCATAGCTTTAAATTCCTTGCAAGTCTTAGCAAAAGTATCCGTGCGAGGAGGAGGAGGGGGAGGAGGAAGATCGGGTGCTACGGTTGGTGGAGGAACATTTGCTGGACCCGTAGTGGCGGCCCCAGCCTCCATCAATCTCCTATACCATACTGGTATCGTCACACCCTCCGGAAAGTTAAGATCTTCAGCCATGCTGAAACGAAAAAGGAAAGATTCAAAATGGAGAATTCGAAAGATAAAGATATGGCTATTGGGGATTATGCTTTTCTTTCAAAAAATTTTCTCTTTAAAGACATGTTTTTGAAAATACTTCTTCCAAAAATGTTTTTAGAAAAATAGTTTTCTAAAAATTTTATCTGTTCTGGTAACCTTCGCTCTGATACCATGTGTAACACCCCACACCCGCTAAGGTCACTCACTAAGGGAATGCCTTAACTTCGGTGGAGCATTTTAAGTGAGTATAGAACAGAAAAATTACAACAAGACAGATATAAATACTTGAAAATCTAAAACATCATTTCATAGCAGCAGAAGGTAAACATGTTTAGTTACAACACCATAAAGAGTCAAGTACTAAATATCCATCCTGATAAAAACATAAGTACATAATCCCACTACATAACAATAGCCATAAAAGAAAAGATAAGCTGGGCTTTACATCATGGTCCAAGCTCCAGAAGATAGATAAAGAAATCTGATCAAATCCCACTAGTGCTAGGCCCAACCTGAGGACCTGAGGGGGAAAAAGATAAAAACAACGGGGTCAGACATAAGTCTAAGTGAGCCCTATAACTTTAACCACACAATTATTAAAGTAATTAGGGTATGATATAACTTGGTACGGGATGACTGGGGATAAATGACTACACTAAGTAGCCAACTAAACATAAGGTGAACTAGGATAACGGTAAAGACGCATCTACCCACCCAAGGATAATTACTAACTGCACCACACCAGTCATTCCTACTTAAAGGTTGATCCCACCCAAGGATTTAGAGAATTTACCCAGTAGTTTCGTGTACCCCTAGCTGACTACATAGGTGCCGTCTGCCCCTATTTCCACTAGGTGTACCCACTACCCCCAAGCGATCGGCTCCCTACCGTAGATACCCGTGCTGGCCCCACAATGGGGTGTATCACTCCCCAAAGTGGCAACCCGATACAACAAATGGTGCACGGCTTATACCTACACGATGCAACAACGTCTTACCTACCAGCCCGGGTCCACACACGCATATGAAACCCGTTGGACTCGCGTTGCCACCGCTAACCCGTTTTGGCCTCTTATAATCAAGCCAAGTACGCGTGTCCCGTCCTCGACATGGGTCGAGTCCAATAAGATACATATGGGTTACTGGTTGAAATGGGCCCCCACAAGCTACCACCTAAGCTTGTCAATTTATCTAGTGCATCCCACTTAACCCTTTAATCATGTTTAATTACATGTTTCCACTTGGTTAAGTATTCTAATCGTATTTTCTATTGCCACCCAAGGCAACCCACTAGATTTCCTCATGCCACCCAAGGCACTTACTTGATTTCCACATGCCACCCAAGGCACCCACTTAACCCCTCATGCCCACTACATGCTTATCTGGTTAAGTGTTTCTTAATTGATTAAGAACGTAACCGTTGTAAAGACCTCTCACATTAGACTATCTTTTATGGCAGCTGGATTTGCCGGTTGGGTCCGGGCAGCCTTACGCCATAACCGAGTCTAACCTCGTGTCTTTACACTTGTCACGTATATAGTTTGTGCCTAAGACCTCTCACATTGGGCCAATCATTTGTAGCCGCTGGATTTGCCGGTCGGTTCCGGGCAGTCTTATGCTACAAAAGGGTCCAACCTCGTGTTTTAGTCGATTAATTACACCTAATTGATCACCCCCGAATTAATTTTCCCTAATTAATTCCAATTTTAACGATGTACATAATTGACTCAATTATGTCCATCACTTTATGGTATGCATAATCATACCAACTTCACACCATTTCATTAACATGTATATTAACCCCATCGTTCCCCACGTAATTCGCTAACATGACATAAAAGGGGAGATTCATCATAAATATAATGGGTTCAACTTGCATAGCATTAGCATCAACATGGGTTTAAAGGTGTCAACATGCATATAGCATCAACCCAACTAGCATAAATAATCAACCCAAACTTGCATGAATCACATATGTCATAAGGAGGTTAACTTGCATAAGTTATTTATGTCATACAAAGGGGTAAACTTGCATATGTATGTATGACATACAAAGGGGTTAACTTGCATATGTATGCATATCATTCTAAGGTGTAAACTTGCACATGTTACTTGCATATCATCAAACACCAAACTTGCATAACATGTCATATATGGACTTGCATATAATCATACACCAAACTTGCATAACATATCATATATAAACTTGCATATAATCATACACCAAACTTGCATATCATGGTGTCATAATGGATCAATGTTTCTCATATGACTTGCATAACTTGCATAGCATCACAAACACATAGCATATGACTTGCATAACTTGCATAACATCATGAACATGTAGCATATGACTTGCATAACTTGCATAACATCATGAACATGTAGCATATGACTTGCATAACTTGCATAACATCATGAACATGTAGCATATGACTTGCATAACTTGCATAACATCATGAACATGTAGCATATGACTTGCATAACTTGCATAGCATCATTAACACATAGCATATAACTTGCATAACATGCATAACATCATTAACACATAGCATATAACTTTCATAACATGCATAACATGATTAACACATAGCATATAACTTGCATAACATGCATTGATCCACATTCATAGCCATAACCTCATTATATCCTATCATAATCATTTCAATAATTGGTCATTAAGGCTATAGAAAACTCACAACTTATTGATTAGCACTCCTAAGAAGAAGATTAAGTTGCTAGAGTTGATTAGAGATTGATTTGAGATGCTATCTTCTTATACAAATTGATGGAGGCTCCTTCAAGTTGCATTTTGACGGCATGACGGCATTGTATCTATTTTTAGTATGAATTAGGGTAGTCTTAGGGTGTATTTATAGAGTAGTTAGGTGTTTTAGGCCATTAGATTAACCCTAAATTAGATTAGAGCCGTCAGATCACGTCTTAGCCACTAAAACACAGCCCAAAAGACAAGCCGGTGCACCCAGGTTACCTGGGCTCGACCAGGGAGGTCGACCCCCAAGTCGACCCTAGGGTCGACTCCCCAGTCGACCTGGGGGGGGGGGAGGTCGACTCCCCAGTCGACCCCCAGGTCGACCCCCTGGGTCTGGCGGGATTTTTCCCGCCACTTCTGAAAATTGAAAATTTTGTTTTTAAATCTGAATTTAAATTTCTGAAAACTTCTTTGGGCCTTATCTGGGTCATACGGACTCCGATTTTTGAAAACTCGGACTCTATTTCGCGTATTTTTCCAAGACGAACGCAATGGCATAGCCCGTTTCCCCTGATTCAGATTTTTTAAATTTAATTCTGCCCTGTTTTATATTATAGCTAGTTATTCAACATACGGGGTGTTACATTAGCTCTTTTGCCTATTTCATAATTTTATTTGAACATATCATATTCATATACTATTTTTAATTGGGTTATAAACCAATCGAATTCCATTTTTCAACTCGAGTTTCATATTCGATTTCGAATATAAATTTACAAACCCAATTTACTTACCCAAAGTTCAATTTCAATTTAAATTCCATTAACTAATTATTTTTCAAACTAGTTAATTCTACTCAATAATTAACAACATTTGATTTTTGATCCAAAAATCATTTCATTACTCCACTTAAGTTCATATATATTTTATAACTCAAATCTGAATTTTTATAATGAAGATTCGGATTTTATTTGCTTAAGATCCTTATATAAGTTTAAATAAACTGTTATGGTTTTAAAATGGTTATGGTGCTGTTTTTCTGAAAATTTGACTTTGACATAACTCAAAATCTATAAGACGAAATCCAGATTTTTCTCTTCCATTAGAAAACTATTATTCAATTGGTCCTGGCGATTCTTGTTTCAAAGGATTCCGACTTAAATTGAGTTCTATATACTCAATTGAAGTTCGAAACGCTAATATACGAACTATCGCGCTGCAGCGGGTTCGTTTTAATTATATTTTTAAATATAAACGTTCAAACTTTGTTTATAGTAAATATCAACTCCATTCTAATATACTTTTAATATATATTAAATCAAATTTTCAAATCCAACTTAATATTTCCTATTATCTCTAATCGTCGATTTTTCATTACTCAGTTATCAATTCAATTACAACTCCATTTCTGTTATTATTTTATAATTCCATTAAAATAAATTACTTTATAAAATTCGATGAAATCAAATTCTAATTATAATCCATTGGATTTTTCTCAATTCAGTTTATATTCCAAATTCCGGAATATAATCAGTCGTTCTTTATTTCAACACGCTTTCCAATTCATTTTTTAAATTCATACTTGAATTTAAACTTCTAAATTATCTAATGATAATTTATTCCTCTAGCTTTATACACATCGTTTATAAATTCAACTTCCTTGTTTTATTTATTAAAACAAGTTTTCCATTTCAAATTCCATTTGAAATCTAATTCCTTTTATATTCTGAATTCCAGAATAAAAACTGTCATTCTCTTTTCGAAATGATTTCAACTTTCTATTTTTAAATTCACACTTGAATTTAAAATTTCAAATTATCTTCTGATGATTAATTCGCTACAATTATACATTGTTTATAAATTTACGTGTTTTATATATTTAAAACAAGTTCCAATTGAAAATCTATTTAAAAGCAAAATCTTATTTTGGAATATTCTATTTATTTTAACTTATCCATATATAACATGGAATCTATTTAAATATAAAATTTAACTCCTATTTAATATAATCCTAACATTTTTTTCTAGACATATTTTATTTAAATAAATTCGAACTAATCGAATTCAAATCATAAATCCTTACGGATTTATTTTAGTTTACTTTATATTCTGAATATCAGGATAAATTTCATCGTTTAGTTCTATAAACGATTCCCCATTTCTATTTTCAAATTCACATTTGAATTTAAATATTCAATTTATCAAATGATAATTTTTCCAATTCATTTATAAACACTGTTTATAAATTGATTCCAATTTCTTGATTATCCAAGGAAATCATTACATTTTATTTATAAACATCGTTTATAAATTTACATCAATGTCCTATATTATTTAATTTATAAACATCGTTTATAAATTTCTTTAATTCCTACATTATTTAATTTATAAACATCGTTTATAAATTTCTTTACTTGTTTTTGTTATTCAAACAAGTTAATATTTCTCAATCCATTCAAAATTCGAATTCTATTTTTAGAAAAATAGATTTCCCCTTTTTATCTCAAAAATATCCTTTTACGATATTTTTATAAATCAACATTTAGGCTCAATGATATTTTAAACCCAAAACAACCAGTTATAAATTACGGGTTTTCTAACACACCATATATAATAATATATATGAAAAAAAACAAATAATAATATTTTTGAGGAATCCAGTTGGATCCCTCCAACCTGTTTTCCTGCATCCACAGATGTTAGCCAACATAAAATAATACCCATCTGGCTTCGTGGCAAGATATCGCGGTATAGAAGGTCATCCACAATCATAGCGTGAGGCGTATAGGGTCATCCACTAATGATACTGCGGGCAACCGCTAATGGTACTGCGGGAAATATGCAAACCCCAATATATATATATAATAACCACAAACACTGAGCCTAATTAACTAATATATATTTTAAAATAGCCACATCAATATTTAAATGCATCCAACAACCAACAAACAATTATTTTTAATGATTAAAAATAGTTATAAATAATAAATTGAGTGAGATTTACTCACCATGATTTTATTTGCGACCCACTCCAGTTTTTGAATTAAATCGAACCACCTCTAGCTCGAGTAACTCATAGCCATAGACCAACCCATCTTATTTTCAAGCTTTCTTATCTTTGAAAAGAATAAGTACGCATTGTTTAAATCAACGATATTTTTTTGTTAATTAAAAAAACAAAGACTATACTTTCCTTAATTTCCTACTCAAATTTCTAGTTTATAAATTTTATTTTGATACTGTCTAATCATATAGGGTTATACTAATTTAATCTTAACAGGTATGCTAATTTAATTCTAACTGATATATTAATTTAATCCTAACTGATATATTAATTTAATCCTATATTAGAAAACGTTAACTGAACAAATTTAAAATTAATTATCTTATCCATATTCAACCTCTCCTTTCTCTATCACCACAGTCTACTACTATTGTTACTGTCATGCCCCTGATTGATTCTAACATTTGTTGCAACTCCACAAAACTCAACATGCCACAATCATCACTGGAGCACCTTGCTCCCAATATCCTCACCCTGATCATCACGCACATACACAACTTCGAGACAGCTGCTCAATCAAAAAAATAATGCCATACAGATTCTTTGGCCACACCTACCACCTTAAAAACGAAAGTTGCACTTCGCCTTTCCATCACTGGGACAAAACTCGACCTCTCCTTACCTTTCCTGTATCGCAACTTCGTGTAATACAGTGATAGTCAACATCGTGACCATCATCACCTCATCGCATCAACCCATTGTCAGATCGCGACTTCCCTTTTCTGTTGCTCAGACCAAACTCGATTTCCCTCTTCACTAAAAATCGGTGCTTACAAAAATCCAAACCCCCAAGTACTCTCGATAGCTTCTACTTTAGAACCCAACTCTAGATCGAGCCTTAGACTTCCCCACGATTTCGTTAAAATCGACCGCCAGCTAGGTCTCGAGCTACACGGACCTTCTCGATTTTGATTTGAGGGAAATATAATGGTGCGGCTTCAATTTGAGTGATTTTATTTGGTTTTGAAAATTGATTTGAATTTTTAAAGGGGAGGATTTTGTAAAATAAATGAAAAAAGCCACACGATTTTTAAAGAGAAAGGTTTTGATTTTTTTTTCTATTGCTTGAAGCTTGCCATTGAATTTACAAAAGAACCAAACTTGAGAAAAAGGGAAAATTCATCGTAATTTATAAGAGAGGATTACTTGGCCATTAAGGAATTTGATATAGGAACGTACCCAACTAGGTAAGCTTAAGGTACAACGAAGTACAAATGAATTAAATTTGATTTGATTTCTATTTAATTTGATTTGAAATAAAGAGATTTTTAACCTTTTTAAACAGATTCTAATTTGATTTTGATCTTATCCATAAATCAAATATTTCGGGGTTCGCAACTTGAGATCGTGAACCGCTATTTTAACGTACCAACCGACGTGTCAATATTATAGCACTATACTGATCTCAACAGAATATATTCTAAAAATTAATTTGAACGTATATATTAAATAATTATAGAAATTTATATAATATAATTTATACACAGAAATAATTAATTCCTTGGTAATAAATTATTTTTATTATCTATTCTATTCAAATTGAACTTCTATAAATCATCTGAATAGTTTTGACTCAGTTTTTAACTTCGATTTCAATTATATTTCGCATTACAAAAATTGTATATATTCAAAATAAATCGTATTTCGATTATTAAATTGACAACTCAATATAAAATCCACTTATACTATCACTAACATTTAAAATAACATTTAAATGTTTAAAATATATTGATAAAAATCTGGGTCGTTACATTCTTTCCTCCTTAAAGAATTTCGTCCCCGAAATTACTAAAGTAGGAAAAATTCTATGAACTAGTTAACTTTTCAAAAACTCACTTATGCTGAAACTGAACTTTTTAAATTTCAAAAAATTTAATTCTACCAAAACTTTTGGTTTTTAATCATATTGCACATCATATAAACTTATATTCATTTAACCTGGATGATTTACACATAATATATTCATATCCAACTCATATTCATTCATATGAATTCAAATTGATTTTAATTCAATTTCTTTTCTTCAACCTATTTAACCTACTTAAGTTAAATTTTAGTTCTAGAATTCAGATACCCGGGTTTTTATTTTAAATCCTTTAGAAATCATATAAATAAATCCATATAGTTATTTCCATCTCAAATTCAAAACAGTTGAATTTTCAAACCAGTTGATCTCCTTAAAACAAATTTCCATCAAAACTTTTCTAAGGTAGCAATTAATCACTTAGAAACTCGAAAATGAACACTGATGATACTGCAGTCATCATCAGAATTATTTTCCAGCCACTGAAGTGAGTTCAGTGCTTTAGCAAATTTCAAAATCGATTTCAAGATGATTTTTTTCAAAAATCCTTACAAACCAAAGCTATATTGTTTTAATATACATTAGAAAACATTTTTCTAAACACACAGGACTTAAATTCCAAATTAGGATTTTGAATCTAATTTAATCCATCTCATTTGCATATTTCATTTATATACAATTCCTATTTGGTTATCTATATCCATTTAAATTTTTTTGATCTTGTTAAATTATATTAATAACAACCAACACATCCATATGATATAATAATTTCAGAAAATTATTATTTCTATATCAAAATAGAATATTGGGTAAATTATTCCATTTACCCACTTTTAAAACAATATTGTGTCAAATTTCTCTGTTCAAGTGTTTAGAAATTCTTATTGACTTCGTAGCATCCCGCGGTTCGATTAAAATTAATAAACCACTCAACAAACAAACTAACATAATATAAAACAATTTTTATATTAATTAACAAATACTCGCTCTCGTATGTATACACTCAACTCATTCTAGGGTACTACTAACCATATCTCTAATGAGTACATTCCCACCAAAGCCTAGGTATTTGCTCAACCTAAGCTTTGATACCAACTATAAGGGCCCGCAAATCCATACTATCTGAGTTGACTACATACATTACACATCCAACCCAAATATCACAGAAATACGAATCATTTTTTTGTTAGAAGAAAAAGGTAGAAGAAGAACAGAAATAACAACACAGAATCTCACATCGCAGCGGAACAAAATCTAATATATCATAACTTTTGAAATACAAAATTTTAACTGTATAACATACACTTATCAAAGTACAACACTTACAACACAGCGGAATAAAAATACTACATATCTAACACTGAAGCCTCCTGCTCCAAGCTCCTTTAGATAGATCTGTAAAATCCTGAACTACTTGACTGCCCGTACAAAATTGGGCACCCAAGAGTTTAGGTAAAACAAAACAAAATAAACTCCGGGTCAGTCATGGGATTGGTATGAGTAAACAATTTAAAACAGTTTGAGAAAATAAACGATATCTCATAATACCACGCCATATAACATGGTACAGGTTATTCCCTTATGAGAATTCAAAACACTTGATTTAACTTTCAAAATCCTTACGAAAGAAACGATAATCTTTATATAAAATCTCTTTTGATATTATAATAATGTCTAAATCAAATAAATAGAAATCTAGTGGAACACTTTTATCTCACGCTCCACATATATAATATACAATCAAAACCGCAAGCACTTATTAGGTAAGGAATTTCCAACTATGACAAGGTATGGAACCACCTTCCGATAGTGTATCTCTAGAGGAGAATACACTGGGTTCAACGAGAACATCTTGTAACCCGTCCACACATGACCGACCACTCATTTCGCTTGAGTGTGTCAAATGTATATCACGAATGGTTGGGATCAACAACCGTTTTCCCGAATGGGACAACATCGAGTATAATAAAGAATGAAATGAATTTCTCTAAATAGGTGATCATACACCCTAATTAGGAGCTACCCACTTAGCCATGCTTCCTGCCCGATTTTTTTCATTACCCGGTTGTTGAGGCCTGAGGCTACGATTTCTTACCATTCATTGATAGCACAATCACTTTGAATGCCACATTGTCAGGTCCGTTAATCGTTAATTGATTTGCACAAATATATTCGAGATATTATGCTAAGAAAATAAATCCTCCGCCACCATATATATTTGTACAGAACAACATATGTGATCATTGGAAATGCTCTGTCACACATTCGTCCATATACGTTCGTTCTGGTATCGAACGAAACCGAAGGCACAATTCCCATTAATAGAAAAAGCCCTTGCACTCTACTCCGTCTCCGATTAACTAAATATGATTCGCAATGCTACTGCCAATACGGAGTGGTTCTCGGATAATAATCCAACCGGTCTCTCCATATTGACAACGATATTGGCAAACACTTCGATAGTTGATTATTTAACTATCAAAGAAAAAAAAAACATTCATTCAAAGCATCAAACAAATCATTGGGCCTTTTTATTAATATTTCAATAATTAAAACACTTCTCCATTTCCTTATCCATATTCGTTAACACGATATTTTCGATAATCATCTTGGCCTCTTACACTATTTGGAAAACATTTCCATATATCGCCTTCTTTTATTTTCTATACTTAGAAAATATATTCTATTTATAATTGGAAAACATTCTAATAACTTATCTCTTTCATGACCATTCATTTATTTCAATACTTGGGAAATATTTATCTTTATATTTCCAAAATTCCACTTACTTGGGTTAAATCGACCGTTGTGTAAAACATTGTTACAAAATACCCAAAATACTACATTTAACTAACTCTTATTCAAACATTTCTCTTCGAGACTGGATCTTGATATTTATCAGTTAAAAATGAAATCAATCAAGTTGGGGGTATAACTACCTCTTAGACCTTGACTGAAAACATCCTTACCTTCAAAACGGACAAGACCACTTACCTCGAATAATCAACATCGTAAAAACCAATTTTTCATTTTTAAAACCGTATATGTTTCTCATTCTAATTTTATCAGATTTAATTATAGATTTCCTTTCTGTTTATAAAATTATATTTTTAAGTTCGTTTCCTTATCGAATTCTGCATATATCGATACATTGATTTCTAGTTATCCAATTTTCTTAAAAATATTCGAATTCCTTAAATTTTCGGAAAATTTCTCCATAACCTCCTTATGTACGGGTCACTCGTTTCAATTACAAAACGCTTCTTTGGGCCCTTTCCATTCAAAAAGCCAAGTGGCTTGCCGATTCGGCGCATAAAACCTCATATGGAATTTAAACATGTTCCTTTTTGTCAAGCACTAAATTTATAAACTTCACACACTTCATTCCATACCCGTCTAACCCATATACATCCATTCTCAATTTATTCCAACTCAACCTGGTCATTTTAACTCAATTCGCTAATTTATTCTTTAATTAGCTCTTTTGCCTATTTCATAATTTTATTTGAACATATCACGTTCATATACTATTTTTAATTTGGTTATAAACCAGTAGAATTCCATTTTTCAACTCAAGATTCATATTCGATTTCGAATATAAATTTACAAACCCAATTTACTTATCCAAAGTCCAATTTCAATTTGAACTCCATTAACTAATTATTCTTCAAACTAGTTAATTCTATTCAATAATAAACAACATCTGATTTTTGTTTCAAAAATCATTTCATTACTCCACTTGAGTTCAGATATATTTTATAACTCAAATCTGAATTTTTCTAATGAAGATTCGGATTTTATTTGCTTAAGATCCTTTTATATATTTAAATAAACTGTTATGGCGCTGTTTTTCTGAAAATTTGATTTTGACATAATTAAAAAATATAAGATGAAATCCAGATTTTTCTCTTCCATTAGAAAACTATTATTCAGTCGGTCCTGATGATTCTTGTTTCAAAGGATTCCGACTTAAATTGAGTTCTATATACTCAATTGAAGTTCGAAACGCCAATTTACAAACTGTCGCGCTGCGGCGAGTTCTTTTTAATTATATTTCTAAATATAAACGTTTAAACTTCGTTTATAATAAATTTCAACTTCATTCTAATTTATTTTTAATATATATTAAATCCAGTTTTCAAATCTAACTAAATATTTCCGATTATCTCTAATCGTCGATTTTTCATTACTCAGTTATCAATTCAATTACAACTCCATTTCTGTTATTATTTTCTAATTCCATTAGAAATAAATTAGTTTATAAAATTCGATGAAATCAAATTCTAATTATAATCCATTGGATTTTCTCAATTCAGTTTATATTCCGAATTCCAAAATATAATCAGTCGTTCTTTATTTCAACACGTTTTCCAATTCACTTTTTAAATTCATACTGAATTTAAACTTCTAAATTATCAATGATAATTTGTTTCACTAGCTTCATACACATCGTTTATAAATTTAACTTTCTTGTTTTATTTACTATAACAAGTTTTCCATTTCAAATTCCATTTGAAATCTAATTCCTTTTATATTCTGAATTCCAGAATAAAAATCGTCATTCTCTTTTCGAAATGATTTCAACTTTCTATCTTTAAATTCTAAATTAAATTTAAAATTTAAATTTATCTTCTGATGATTAATTCGCTACAATTATACATCATTTATAAATTTACTTGTTTTATATATTTAAAACAAGTTCCAATTCAAAATCTATTTAAAGCCAAAATCTTATCTTAGAATATTCTATTTATTTTAACTTACCCATATATAACATAGAATCTATTTTAATATTAAATTTAAATTCTATTTAATATAATCCTAATATTTTTTTCTAGACATATTTTATTTAAATAAATTCGAACTAATCATATTCAAATCATAAATCCTTATAGATTTATTTTAGTTCACTTTATATTCTGAATATCAGAAGAAATTTCATCGTTTAGTTCTTTACGATTCCCCATTTCTATTTTTAAATTCACATTTGAATTTAAATATTCAATTTATCAAATGATAAATTTTCCACTTCATTTATAAACACCGTTTATAAATGTAACGATCCGTATTCTATGCATTAGAGGATCGTAGAATATTTATTTCTTCCACATAAGAAGCCATATTATCGTGTAACTTTGGGGAACGACTATTGGCGTCATTTCCCATATTCATGATTTTTGCCGATTTTTAAATGATCATTTTTCCCCTGGCAAATATTGTTTCTCATGTAACTTTTGATTGGTAAGGTGTTTTGACCTAAAACCACTTTCATTAGATCCGGATGATGGTTTACCTTTCCGTAGAGTGGTCATATTAGCGAAACGGACTTACCGTTTGGGAGATAAGGCTGGAACAAGTTTGGATGATGAAAACAGCTTAACTGGGCCTAATTAGGGTGATTAGCAGCTAAGCCCATAACCCATTTAGGGATTTGGGTTATAGGGGGGCTGAAATTAGTTAGGAAACGATTTACTTTTCATTTTCTCACCTGCCACTTACCTCTCTTCAACCCTAACAATGGCCTCCACCTTCTATATCACCCCTAAATCACCGTTTAAGCATATATTAGCCTAATCACATCAAATCAAGGCAAATCAACACCAAATCAGAGTTGGAGCTGCTGTGTTACATAGGAAAATGCCCCAAAACAGTAGAGTTTCAGATTTAAATTTTTATTTGTGGCTAAGGTGAGTGATTTGCATTGTTTTTCACTAATTACGGCTAATTAGGGGTGATTAGTGTTAATTAGCGAAATTATGCATGTTAAAATTTTGGAAAAATACGTAAAAATTATTAAATATTATTTTAGGCCTCTGATAAATATTTTGTTTAATTTGGATATGTTTTGCTAATCCTATCAATAGTTATGGTTAAACATGATTAAGGGGAAAACATGGTTTTGGGATATGTTTGATCTATATTGACATGTTAAATTGTTGTTTTGGTGTTATGGTCGATTATACATGTTGCTATGACTGTTTGGAATGTTTTGTGATTGATTAGTGAAGTCAGAATGGTCTAAAATGCCGTCATGTGGCATAAAACAGTCGCTGGAAAAGTTGCAGGAAATGGTGCAGGAATCAGATCAGATCATGTGGGGAGGGGGGGGGGGGGAGGAAGCACGAACTGACCCGCCCGTGCCTCATGTATTACAAACCTCTCACACCAGAAGTCCCCGACCCGAACCACCTCCTCCAACTTAGTTGAATTGGAGCTACGACCTTGGCAGGGTGGCATGACCCGACACGGTGGAAGGGGCAAGAACCGATCCGAACCACTCTAGGGAGCACGACCCGAACCGCTTAGTGGACCACGAACTATGGTTGCACCATAGAACCGATCCGATGATCTGGAGAAGGAATCACGAACCGACTTGGATGGGGAAGCCAACCCGACTTGACAGTGATGATCATGAATCGTACTACTTCAGGAGGACTGAACCAAACCAAATGGAGCTGTATTCCGAACCGATCCGGAGGAGACCAAACCCGAGATGCAAAGGTAGTCCAAATAGGAGGTTGTAACTCAGGATCCAGATGGGAATCGACGAGTTAACTTCATGAATTGGATTTTGCTGCGGGACGTGTGCAAAGTGGTTATCGATGTCTATAGCTTTGACCCACCATTGAGAGACGGATTAGTGGTTATGGATCAGTGCAGTGGGGTTGTTATGACTCCATGGGGGCAAAGTGATCGTAGCAGGGCTATGAGCCAGTGCAGTGGAGTTGTCATGACTCCATGGGGCAGACTGGACATAGCAAAGTATTAGTGGTTACAGATCAGTGCAGTGGAGCCGTCATGACTCCATGGGGCAGAGTGATCGTAACAAAGGATTGGGTGATCAAAGTGGTGGATATCGTATACTTTATGCACTCAGTGAGAGATGTGAGGATGATTGCTATTTTTGATGTTTGCTATCACCATGACATGCACACCCCCTCCCCATTATTTTTACACCATGTGTTAGTGTTACCTTAGAGTATTGTACATCCTGTTGTGCGAACTCTTTGGTTGCAGGTCCAAGTTCAGGTATGGTTATGTATACCTGTTATTGTTCTATTTTTGCTGCTTATCACTCATACCGGACTTTTGTCTGACCCAGAGTTTTATGTCTCTTCTTATTACTCTGGGTGCTCCTAAACGAGCAGTAGGGGTGTACACAACCCATATCCAATCCGACCCAACCCACATAAATCCAACCCGACCCATCCTAGTTCGGGTCGGATATGGGTTACAATTTGTAACCCATACTATACACGGGTCGAGTTTGATATTTTGTTGAATCCAACCTTATTTTAACCCAACCCAACCCTATATTAAAAAACTAATTTATTATAAAATGATTTAAAATTAGAATAGTATAACCCTAGAATAATGTTTATGTATTTTATAGTAAATATACAAAAAAGCATATTTCATGTCTATCCAAACTAAATAGAATTTGGCAAATATGTTTTAAAGAGCATTTTAGTGTATTTTAAAATAAAACACTTGTTCTACTATGTAATAAGTTAATTCATTATGATGTGTTTTACAATGAAATTTTAATAAAATATTTCTTGTAATGAATCAGTTATTTTTTAAATGCATTGTGCTAGCAAAAATTTGATATATTATGCTAAATATTTTAATATTATTTTTTAAAAAAGTTCCCTCATATTTTCATTTTTCAATATATTCAAGCAACCCAACCCAACCCTACTAAACCCGACCCAACCCATACTTCAACCCAACCCATATCCAACCTCATGTAGGGTCGGATACAGGTTGAACAACCTTAGAACCATACCTATGTGTATCGGATGAAGTACTTGGTCTAATCCGACCCAGCCCATACTTTGTGCAGCCCTAATGAGCAGACTAGAGACAGGTTAGCTGGTTATGCACGATTAGCTGTCCGGAGACGAGTAGGAGGCTTACACATATTATTCCCATATATTCTCCCTGTGTTGTTGCTGGTCACTACTTTGGGCATTAGTAGTGTACCTTCCTATTTTTCTTTAGAAACGGTTTTAAAAGTTGTAATAATGATGGTTTAGATCATAAGCTGTATTTTGAATCTTTCGCTGCTATAATGGTTTAGTTTTCAGCTTATGCACTGTCTCGCCTACTTTATATCAAGTTATGTTATTATTATATTTTTGTTCCATGCGCTGTGAGATATGCTACAGGTTCTTTGATGATTCATAGTTTCAAACTCCTCCCCTTTCCTTTCTTTTGACGACTGTCCCGTGTTGGTTGGACGTCGGCACAATGCGTTTCATTGGAAATGTCGGCTGGTATGGGGCGGGCCGTCACAATAAATTGATTTCAATTCCCTGATTATCCAAGGAAAATCATTACATTTTATTTATAAACACCCTTTATAAATTTACTTCATTGTCCTGTATTATTTAATTTATAAATATCGTTTATAAATTTCTTTAATTCCCACATTATTTAATTTATAAACATCGTTTATAAATTTCTTTACTTGTTTTTATTATTCAAACAAGTAAATATTTATCAATCCATCCGAAATTCGAATTCCATTTTTAGAAAAATAGATTTCCCCTTTTATCTCAAAAATCCCCTTTCACGATATTTTTATAAATCAACATTTAGGCTCAATGATCTCTTAAACACCCAAAACAACCAATTATAAATGATGGGTTTTCTAACACATCATATATGATAATATATATGAAAAACAAACAAATAATAATATTTTTGAGGAATCCAGTTGGATCCCTCTAACCTGTTTTCCTGCTTTCATAGACGTTAGCCAACATAAATAATATCCATCCTGCTTCGAGGCAGGATATCGTGGTATGGAAGATCATCGACTATCATAGCGTGGGGCGTATAGGGTTATCCGTTAATGATATTCCGGGCATCCGCTAGTGGTACTGCGGGAAATATCCAAACCCCAATATATATATATAATAACCACAAACACAAAGCCTAAATAACTAATATATATTTTAAAATAGCCACAGCAATATTTAAATGCATCTAATAACCAACAAACAATTAGTTTTAACGACTAAAATTAATTCTAAATAATAAATTGAGTGAGATTTACTCACCTTGATTTTATTGGCAACCCATTCCAGTTTTTAATCTAAATCGATCCACCTCTAGCTCGTGTAACTCATAGCCATAGACCAACCCGTCTTAATTTCAAGCTTTCTAATCCTTGAAAAGATTAAATAAGAATTGTTTAAATCAACAATATTTTTTTAATTAAAAAAAACAAAAACTATACTTCCATTAATTTCCTACTCAAATTTCTAGTTTACAAATTTTATTTTGATACTAGTTAATCATATAGGGCTATACTAATTTAATCTTAACCGATATGCTAATTTAATTCCAACTGATATATTAATTTAATCCTAACTGATATATTAATATAATCCTATTTAAGAAAACAATAACTGAACAAATATAAAATTAATTACCTTATCCATATTCAACCTCTCCTTTCTCTATCACCACAGTCTACTACTGTTGTTACTGTCATGCCCCTGATTGATTCTAACGTTTGTTGCAACTCCATAAAACTCAACAGGCCACAATTATCGTTGGAGCACCTTGCTCCCAATATCCTCACCCTGATCATCACGCACATACAAAACTTCGAGACAACTGCTCAATCAAAAAAACAATGCCATACAGATTCTCTGGTCACAGCTACAACCTTAAAAACCATAGTTGCACTTCGCCTTTCCATCACTCGAACAAAAATCTACCTCTCCTTGCCTTTCATGTATCGCACTTCATGTAATACGGTGTCAGTCAACATCGTGACTATCATCACCTCAACGCATCAACCCATTGTCAGATCGTGACTTCCCTTTTTTGTCACTCAAAACAAAACGATTTCCCTCTTAACTGAAAATCGGTGCTTACAAAAATCCAAAACCCCCAAGTACTCTCGATAGCTTCTACTTTATACCCCAACTCTAGTTCGAGCCTTAGCCTTCCCCCCGACTTCGTCAAAATCGACTGCCAGCTAGGTCTCGAGCTACACAGGTATTTATGATTTTGATTTAAGGGAAATAGAATGGTGCGGCTTCGATTTGAGTGATTTTATTTGGTTTCGAAAATTGATTTGAATTGTTAAAGGGGCGGATTTTGTAAAACAAATGAAAAAAGCCACTCAGTTTTTAAAGAAAAAGGCTTTGATTTTTTTATCTTTTGCTTGAAACTTGCCATTGAATTTACAAAAGAACCAATATTAAGAAAAAGGGAAATCGTAATTTATAAGAGAGGATTACTTAGCCATTAATGAATTTGATATAGGAATGTACCCAACTAGGTTAGCTTAAGGTAAATCGAAGTACAAATGAATTAAATTTGATTTTATTTCTATTTAATTTGATTTGAAATAAAGAGATTTTACCCTTTTAAATAGATTCTGATTTGATTTTGATCTTATCCATAAATCAAATATTTCGGGGTTCGCAACTTGAGATCGTGAACCGCTATTTTAACGTACCGACCGACGTGTCAATATTATAGCACTATACTGATCTTAACAAAATATATTCTAAAATTTAATTTGAACTTATATATCAAATAACCATAGAAATTTATATAATATAATTTAAACTCAGAAATAATTAATTCCTCGGTAATAAATTATTTTTATTATCGATTCTATTCAAATTGAACTTCTATAAATCATCTGAATAGTTTTAACTCAATTTTTAACTTCGATTTCAGCTATATTTTGTATTACGAAAATTATATATATTCAAAATAAATCGTATTTCAATTATTTAAATCGACAACTCAATATAAAATCCATTTATATTATCACTTAACATTTTAAATTATATTTAAATGTTTAAAATAAATTGATAAAAATCTAGGTCATTACAACTAACCAGCCCAGCCGCTCCAAAGGGATACGTTTTTCCCTGGGTCATTTTGCTATAGATGTTCTGAAGTTCGAATGAGGAAGATCCTTTACCTTGGCTCGTGATGGAAATCCAACTTCCAAAATGAACCTTGCGTTTTTAGTTGTAAACCTGTATAGTGACATAATAGGATGGGGTTATTATTCCGTCTAAGATTAATACATTTGTTTCCGAAATTGATTTCTACACTATGCACTAATAATAACAAAAGAGAAATTTCATGTATAAAGCATTTTGACTATTGTAAGATAAAACTCTATCCTTCGGCTTGTGCTTGACTTGTGTGATGGGACCTGAGTCTTATAATAACTTCATTTTTCAAAAAGCATTGCGAGTTTTTACTTACTGGAATTCATGTGGAGAAAATCTGTTCCGTGTTATACAGCGTGGTCCCGTGATTTACCCAACTTTAAAATAAAAGTTAATAGCTATTTTTAGTTCTCACATCCGTCGCATGACCGACTCAAAGTTTATTACTTCCTACCTAAACTCTGGGTGCCTATATTTTCCACACAGGCAGCTAGTAGTTTTGGTTTTGCAGATATTCTCTAGCAGGATCCTAGATTATGGCTGAAGATATACTCTGGATTATTTTATAATCTTCTACTATTTGTACTTATGTATTTATGTTTCCACTATTTTGTAGTTCATTATTCTCTGATATTTTTCCGTTATGTATCAATTATTGGTATTCTGCTATTCTTATATCTAATGTAAAATTGTTGTAATAACACGAAAAGTTCTTTTGTGTTCTATGTTTTGTTGTACCGTATTCTCATAACAATCCGCTATTGAGAACATTTCGAGTTTGTTTGGTTACCGACTTGGGGAGGTCGGACAGGCGGGTCATTATAGGTGTTACAAGAGCTTGGTTTACAAAATTTGAGGATACGAGACATTAGAACAAGATGAAAGAACTAATCAGCGATAGGATTAGTAACTTCCTATAAGAATAACTCATTAGAGATGTGATCTATAGTATCCTAGAATGATTTGGAAGAGTATTATTTATATAAATTAATTTAGTTTTGAAAACATTATATTTTAATATAAGAATTTGAGTATTTTATTTAATGTTGAGTTTGGACTATCGAGTATAAGAAGATTTTGCATATACGCCCCATACACGTATATAAGAAGTCTCAAATATACCGGATAGATATAGAATCACACTCTAGTCACCTGGGGATGATTCTGATGATAAGTGCACCATCATCAGCGTTTATTTTTGAGTTTCGATAGTGGGATATCTATATGATTCCAATTGACTGGTGTAAGAACCAAGAACTTAGTTTGGGTTTAATGTTAATGATTTGACTTTGAAAATATATTTTAAGTATATAGAGGAAATATGTGTTGACAACATATAAGCTTGAAAAGTTAATTTACCAATTGATTGTTGGTTGTGATGTGTGATAATTAGTTTAACTAATAAAAGTATTGGAATGATAAAACCAATATTGGAATAAAAGGTAAATTAAGACAAATCAAATTTAATGTTGAATTAAATTGAAAACTAGTTCATATTGGTTTAAGTTGGACAAGTTGTTGCATGAAGGTTAAGAAGAGGAATAAAATTGCATGGCAGACAAAAAGGTACATGTTTATTGTATTAACTGGGTATAATAATTTTATGAGCCGCTTGGCTTTTGGATTTTCTTTTGATTGATGAGAGCCCATGGAGGCAAGTTATGTTGTATTGATTGACCAATAAAAAGGAGGTTACAGCTAAATTTTTTGAAAATTTAAGTCATTAGATAAATTTTGAGAAAATAGAAAGTTCTTAGAAACTGAAAGGTTAAAGAACTTGAGCTATAACGAAGGCTGAGTTGGTTATGCAAACGACCTTCAATTTCGTCTTTCTTTTCGGGGAGGAAAAGTTTTTAAGTGGAGGAGATTGTAATGACCCATATTTTTGGCCAAATTAAAATTTGAACTTTTATCTATTTTAATGGATTTTAGAATTGAAAATGATGAATTTGGATGTGATAAATTTGAAAATGATTTCAAACTTGGTTTTATGTTTTGTTTTACTTAAAAATCAGGGTCAGTAAACATTTTTAATTAGTTTAAAAGTGAAGATTTTGAAATTCGGTGTTTTAATGCTACTTGATGACCTATAAAACCATTTTTGAGACAGTCTTGGAACCCCGACGAGACAATTTTTATTAGATCCAAAAAATCATAGGATTTAAAATTTCAAGTCAAACGGACTTAATATGTAAGAGTACGATATGTAATCGTCATTTGAAAATCCAATCGAATTTCGGTAAATGGTGCGTTTGGCACAGGTCCCTAATAAGTTTCAAAATTAAGCTCACATTCGGTCCAAAACTTATTATAAAATGCATCCTTATTTTTCTAAAAATTCATGAAAAAAAATCATGTAAATTCCTATTTAAATAAAACTTGTAATCGTCAAAAAATTCAAATAAAAAAACCGCATCAAAAACAACAATATACAAAAAACAATGAAATAGAATTTTTTTTGAAAAGCAAAAGGGTAGTGAATCATCTGATTCACGCCTTCATATATATCATCCATTAAGTAAGGTGTTACATAGTCCAGAGTTACACAATACGTGTATGTACATGATATATACCTAAACCAGCAAAGACCAAAAGCATGAAAATTACATTAGAGCGCCCAAAAATACATAAGCATAGACATATCACTAGCAAAATACATAAAGTACGACAACATTGTTAATCCTACCAACACAGCAGCAGTAAAGCTAATCACCAGAGCGTCTTCGATCATGAACTCTAGCGGCTATTGTATCAACAAATCTGCAGTTGTCTTTGCCTGTCCACATGAAAACATATTTAAGGATGATGTAAATGATTTTGTTAGTCGTACATCTTAAGGATTTGAATTTTCTACAGTTGCTTTCATGCCATCACATCCAGGTGTAAGATAAGTTTAACAAAACAAACAAGTGGCGATTGGGTGTGTTTTCTAGAAAAGGAAACAAGTGTTGCAGAAATTTAATTGATCTTTGATAAACTCCCCAAAGTCTAGATCCATTTGAAGATATACCGTGCACTTTGTCCACATATAGAAAGCAAAGTCACAATGCCAAAATAAATGAATGTAATCTTCCTCAACCTCATCGCAAAAACACAGCCATCAGTTAAAGCCAAACCTTTTCGATGCAATGAACTGATGGTGTTTAACCTCCCATGCATAACAATCCACATATGAATCCTTACTTTCATTGGAACTGATGAAAGACTCCACATATAATCAAAGCATAGCCATTTTCTTCCGGCGAAGTTCATTCTCTTATACAAACTACCAACTCGAAAAACATTTTTCCTTTCCTCCAATTACCAAACAAATTCACCATCCTCCTCAATATTTTCAAGTAGCTTGAACAATTGACACAGCTGGTAAAGAGAATTCTCTATTACAATTCTGCAAAATGTTAATCTCCATTTAAATATAATTGCCTTTTAATTGTACATCTCACCAATAGTGGATAATCTGTTGCAAGTGATCCCAAATAAGTCTTCAAATTCATCCTTCAATGGTATAGGAAGTAGCCAATAATCATACCAAAATTAAACATTGATTCTGCTTCTCAAAAAAAAATTGTACCCATTTTGATCCAGTGTGAATTACTTATAACTCCGCTCCAAAAAAAGAGAGCAGTGTGATGAATCTCGATTCCAATCAAATCTACCATCATAGCAAGTGTTAACTATCCATCCTTTCCAGAAAGCTTTTTTGTCACTAGTCATATCCCACAACCATTTACATAGAAGAGAAGAGTTCATATGTTTCAAGTTAAGCACACCCAAACCTCCCTGATCTTTAGATTTGCAAACCTGATCCCAACTTACAAGACAATTGAGATTTTTGGTCTCCTTGTCACCAGTCTAGAAGAAATTTCTTCTAAGTGCATTAATTTTATCTATAACCCACCTTGAGCATTTGAAAAATGATAGCCATTATAAAGGTAATGAGGACAACACCGAATTCACCATCACCAATCTTCCTGCCCTTGAAAGAGATTTTCATTTCCATCTAGCAATCTTAACATAAACTTTTTCTATGAGATGTTGCCAATCTTTCTTCATCAACTTCTTTGGTCGAATGCACATGCCCAGATAGTTAAGTGGAAATGTGTCCTCCTTGCAAATGAGAAGTGCCACATAGTTTCTGCTTAACTCTTCACTACAACCAAGGGTGAACTCATTGCTTTTCTGAAAGTTAATTTTCAAGCCTGATAAACCCTCAAAAGCATACAACAAAAACTTAAGTGCAGCAATATATTTACATTCAGGTTACTAAAAATTATAGTATCATCGACATAGTGTAAAGAATTGATACCCCCAACCATGTGCTCACTTCCAAAGATTTTAATAATGCCATTGCCGCAACCGATCATCATAATTTGAGAAAATACATCTACCGCCAAATATAAAAGGAGTGGAGAGAGGGTCCCCCTACCTCAATCCCCTCATAAAAATAATGGTGCTGCCAGCAACTCCATTGACGTAAATATTCGATTTGCTCGATGATAAAATCGTGTCAATCCACATAATCCACCGTTGGGGGAATCCTCTTGCTTTCAGAACATCAATCATGAAACGCCAATTTACTGTGTCAATCGCCTTGGCGAAGTCAAGTTTGATGATAGCACATGGAACATCAAAACGATCACAATGTGAAATGACTTCTTGAACCGACACCGCACCATCCAAAATAAATCTTCCTTTGATGAAAGCCGTCTGAGTTTTATCAATTAACTGATCCATCTTCGCTTTCAGTCTATTAGCCAAAACCTTTGTAATTAGTTTGAAAGCACTGTTCAATAGGCTGATAGGTCTAAAATCGGATGCTGAAACATTTCCTTCTATCTTTGGTATTAAAACCACATTAGCATAGCTTAACTTCTCCAGCTTAATAGAACCATCATAAAATTCATTGAATAACCGAAAAACATCCCTTGTCACCATATTACAATGTTTCTTAATGAAGAAATTAGGAAAACCATCAGGTCCAGGTACTTTGTCTCCAGGCATTTCGTTAAGGGCGGCAACAATTTCCTCTTCTGGAAAGGCATTATCCATCTCTGTTAAGTTTGATTCAATGGGATAAAGCTTCTTCCAGTCAATCAAAATTCAATGATCAATCCTTTCTCCAAAAATTCCTCTATAAAAATAAGTAAAAGCATCACTTAACTTCTTTTGATCACAAATTTCTTCCCCATCTTTCTAAATATTGCTAATCAAGTTAGTTCTTCTCCTGCCATTCACAACACGATTGAAATATCCAGTATTTCTGCCTCCTTCTTTGAGCCATTGGGACCTTGATCTTTGCATCCAATAAATTTCGTCTTGATCCATCACTTTATTTAGTTCCTTCTCCTTTTATGACAACAACTCCTTCTCTTCTTCATTAAACTACGTTGCTCCTCCAAAATATTGAAATCAAGGATAACTTTTTGAAGCTTTTCTTTTTTAATGCTAATATTCGAATTTCTTGCGCACATTCTGTGCAACTATTTCAATCATGCACCTGCGTTAACTTTTTTGCATACACACATGCAAGTAATACAAAATTCTTGAATACAAGTACGCTATAATTCGTAAAAATGCAAATCAGTTCATATTTATTTGCATACATGCGTGCAAATGCACACATATATGCAACATTCTGCAGGCACAAATATCAGTTCATTTTTACTTGCATACATGTATGCAAGAAAACAGAATACTTGCATATATGCATGCAAGTGTTCACACAGAATTTCAGTAGAAACTGCTTCAGGAATACTTGCATACTTGTGTGCAACTATTGTGTATACTTGCATACATGTATGTAAGTTTTTTTCCGCGGTCTTCTGGGAATATTTGCATATTTTAATTATTTTTTATTAGACAGCGCGTTTTTTTTGGGAAAAACACGTAACATCCATTTTAGGGACCTGCTTTATATAAAAAAGTTGGGAGGGAGGCCGTTTGAATTTTAATAGTTTTTAAGGACCTGAAACTTATTTTCACTTTGGTAAAAGCTAGAAATAAGGCGATTTTTCAAACGGTCGCCGAATTCGATGAGATTAGGCTCGTTAGAACTATAATTGTGTAACATAGCGAGATTTTAAGTTTCGTAATTTTTGTAGTTAGTGTGTGGTCGTATGACCAGAACGAAGATAACGACGTATAATTAATTAAGGAAGTAATTAATTCTTTTTAACTAAAATCCACAAGCCATACAAATGAGACAACTCGGGTACCTTTGAGACACATGTTGAGCTCTTTCAACCCTCTTCTTTTCAATGTACTTATGTCACATGCCTTGTTTTCTTAATTCCATTTTCATTTTTTCCTTAATTTCTTCCTTAACCTTAAAACTAAGCACCATTGCCATCTCCTCCTTCCTCTCTAAGCTCACGCAGCACACAACAGCCCCTACCCACTCTTCCTCCACCTGTTGCAGCACTCCCTCACCCTCCTCCAGTTCCCCTCCGGCCATGGGCCCCTCGCTAGCCTCTAATCCCTTTTCTCCTTTCCAATTTGCTAAAGGAAGCTCCTTCCTTCCCACTCATGGGAAGCTTGAGAGCCAAGAAAAAAAGCGTTGTAGGTATGGAATAGATATTGGTGAGAACTTCTCACTCAAATTAGTTAATCAGTTTAGTTGGTTGTAGCTTATACAGCTTAAATGCTTGAGTATAATGTGATTGAATTGTGATATGATTGGAAAGTTGAGTTGGGTTAATTGACATGTTAACACACTATTAAAATGTTTATGGTAGTTTTTGTAGGGTTAAGAGCCCATTTATAGGCCTAACGATATAGTTATGATCACTTGTTTAAGTCATATAGACTTGGTAGAAAAATAAGATGAAATGAAGAAGTTATTGTTGGTTGTTTGAATCTAATGTTGATCTGAATTGGTTAAAAATATTACACAGGTATTGAGATGATATTTGATTTACACATCTCCCAATTATTTAGTTTGCGTGTCAATTGGTTGACGGACAGACTTGTATAAGCGTTATTTATTTAAGGCTTACACGGTGAGTTCCACTTTGGATGTGAATTGGATGTTGATAGTTGATTACAACTATTGTTGGATGCATATGATGTGTGAAAATGCATATAAATGGAATTATATGGTATTTGGTTAAACCTCGCTCCAATTCGGCATAAATTTGAATATTTTAATAATATAATATTCAATGAAAAATCAAAGTTTGAATTTGATGTTTGATTTTGAACGGATGCAAAGATTTTAAAATCTCATGAATATTCATAACTGTAACAAGTTATTTGGAAGTAAATTTCATGTAGATATAACCTATCAAAGTTTTATTTTCAAAATGGATAATAACTGTTAAAAGTGAAGTTCAGTTTTTAAAAGAAGTTTTTTTTCGAAAGTTTCTTACTTATTTTTACAATGAATGTCAGGAAAGTTTGGGCTTAAAATAATGAGTTTTGAAAAATAATATTATTTTATTGATTTAAATAATATTAAAATGAGTTAATATTGGAATAATTGATTTCCAAGTGAAATAATTGAGACACGATTTCCAGAAATGACTAAATACATTTTATGTAATTTATAAATGATTTTTGAAAGTGTGTCGATTAATTTTTAATTACAAATAGATTTGGAACTGAATAGGACCTGTTGCACAATGATAGTTTGTGAAGTTTGACTCGTAACTTCAAATTAACGTACCGGGAGTTCCAACCGTCAGATTCTCCTGAAACTAAAAACATTGGGTCTGAAATGAAAAGATCTTTCGAGTGAAATAAGAAGTTTTAAATCCAACAGTTTAATTTTAAGATAAGTCCAAATCTATTTTGGAAAAGGTTGCAATAGATGTAGCTTGGTGACCCGAAATTAGAAACCAACTGTAAGGGCCTTGATAAAATTATTAAAAATATGGATAAATTATGTTAAATCATAATTAATGATTTATAAAGTCTTTGGATGGAATATTCCAAGTTTTGGAAAGATAAAAGATATTTTTATCTGAATAAGTTGTTTATCAACTAGAATAAAGAATCAAAAGGGATATGTGGTGATTCCTAAAAGAACAGTCTAGTACTACATGTGAGATCTAACTGGAAAACCATTCCGTTAAGAGAGTGGTGGGAAGAACCAAAAGGACATCAGATATTCAACTGTGATCAGACGAAGTTTTCTGTAATTAAATGATCCAGCAGTTTTAAAATAACATATTGGATTGTAAGGGTTTAAAAATAACCAAGGTTTTCCAATGTATGAATTGGATTGGATTCGAATGGAAATAGTCTTCGGATATTTCAATAATAGATTCTGTAATTATACTGATACTGTTTTGAGGAATTTGGAAGATAAAGATATCTTTATTCCCTATACGGTATCTGTTGATCTCAGAATTTGGTATTGAATATAAGTCGATATGATTTATGTTCAAAACCTTATATTTGATATCGAATTAGATTTTAGATTTGTCGTGAATTTGTCTTTAATAACACTGTCTAAACCAAGTTGAAAAGAAAATTTTTGGAATAATTTTTTTAATTAAGATTCGATAGAATTTTCCAAAATGAAGTTTTCCATTTAATATATTAAATTGGAGTTGAATGGAAATTGATTTAGTGATAACTAAGATGAACCTTCATGGAGGAAGGTCTTTACTATTTAAGGAATTTAAAAGGCTTTGTCGTTATTCCACTTATAGTATTAGTCTGATATGAAAATTTATATCGATTTTACACTGGTATAATTTCCGTGAGAATTCCATTTTTAATGTAAGCTATTTTTGGGTTTATCATGAACGATTTTTTAAATTAACATTTGTTCTTTAACCTACTTAAAGCAAAGTTGATTTTTCAAATTTGAGTGTTTAATAAATCTTTTAATAAAGAATTGATTGGACGAAATGGAGATTAAAACCAAGCTAGAGTTTTAATGAATCTTAACTAGATTTGAAAGGGTAGTAGGCAATTAAATTTACAGAAAATGCGAGGAGAGTTGAATACGGAGTACCACCAGTTCTGCTCCATGAGACAATTAAATATTTAATTAGATTTGGAATGAAAAGAGGTAATTAAATTTACCAAAAACACGAGGGCTATTAGATATGGAGTACCACTAGTTTTAATCCATGGGATGAATAGGATGGGAATGAGATAACGATACGAGAGATTACCTTTTCATAAGGCTCGATATTCTCGATAAGGCTTATAAACCTTAATTTGAATTAAGTTTGCGAAAAAGAGATTATATGATCTTTTGCAATGATTTACAAGGAAAGATTTACACAAGAGTATAAATGATATAAATATTTGATAAGATTTAAGGGAATAATTTCTAATGTTAAGAATATTTAAATAAAAGAATATTCTAGATTGGAATGAGGCACATGATATTTTTATATATCACTTGATATTAAAGATGCGAGTTATGCAGAAAGACAGGGTTTAACCCATTCTGAATAACTGATGCGACAATTAAAAGTCGAAGATATTGAAGAGGTGGTTTAATACCGAAGATCTTCACATCGTTTGGATTATTGCTGATGTCTCGCTCGGAAAGTACACACAAGACGAGGAAAAAATGGTGTTAGTCCAGACGTACTTGGAGATCGTCCGAATATGCGAGGGCCACTCTCCTGTATTGGACATATGGGATGAGGAATAAGGTGTCCCCGATTTCGTTCAGACCCAGAATGAACTTGCAAATGGATTGTGTGTTTGACATTGTATTTCATAACATAAACAATTAGTTACTATCGATGATATATCTATGGCGGTGGAGAATTTATTCTCTTAGCTTAACACCCTTTTTCAAGATGTACGAGCTTGAAGGTTATATTATTAATAGAAACAGATCATATGCATGAATTGACAATGTGGCATGCCAAGTGATGCTGGCAGATAGATCAAAGCTTTTATTGAAAAGAAGAGCTTTTCAGGGAGTTAACTCGCGAGCTTCACACACAGGTATGAGTAAAAACGGGATGAAGGACAGTAGGGAGGACATGCGTTTCTTTCTAGCTGGAAGTGATGCGATGGTATGAAGCCCAGGAAATTTACTTATGTGGATGTTGGAATCGAGGCGCCTAAGATATGGTCGAATAACGCCATGGTGGTCGACGTACTGACCAAGAGGTCCGATAGTACCAGGAAACGTCATGTTCAAGCAATTATCTAATCAGCGACGTACTGTTGACCGGCGCTGCTGCTCCAAAGGGATACGCTTTTCCCTGGGACATTTGCTAGAGACGATCCGAAGTTCAGATGAGGAAGATCCTTTGCCTCGGCTCATGATGGAAATTTAACTTCCACCACGAACCTTGCGTTTTTAGTTGTAAACCTAAATGGCGACATAATAGGATGGGATATTATACTGTCCAAGATTGATATACTTATTTTCGAAATTGATTTATACACTATGCACTTATAATAATAAAAGAGAAATTTCGCGTATCAAGCATGTTTGGCTATATAAGGTAAAACTCTATCCTCCGACTTGCGGTTTCATTGTGTGATGGGACCTGAGTCTTATAATAGCTTCATTTTTTCAAAAAACATTCATGTGAAGGAAACCTATTCCGTGTTATATGGAGTGTGTTAGGGAACATTGAATGCGGATCTTAAAGAAAGACAACACCAGAAAGGCCCATTTGTCACGCTTACAGCCGCGAGGAATCGCAATACTCAGGGTTATAATGGCTGACCCAACAGGCGTTGGTGATTTTTATCAATCACGTTATCACGGTTTTAAGCATGAGAAATGCTAACGTATATATCACGGTTATAAGCGTGATTATAATTTCTCTTCTAACAGTTATAAACGTGATTATATTTTATCTTCTAATGGTTATAAGTGTGATAATATTTATTCTACTAACAGTAATAAGCGTTGCAATATTTATTTTTCTAACGGATTTAAATGTCATGGATTCCAAAAATATAACGGTTATAAGCGTGGTGTTAAGATTTTTGCCAATGGTTAAAAACGTTACTTTATCGAAGATTCCATTGGTTACTGTCACATTTGTCACAGTTATAATAGTGAGAAACTACCCATAGTACGCTGCATACATTAAACACCTATATTTCATATCAAATATATATATATATATATATATATATATTCAATACTAGCGTTGGCTACATACACAATAATAGCATTAGAACAAATAGCATGTCGAACATACCAAATTCAGAATAGCAAACATAACAAGTTTAAAATATCGAGAGTTATACACCATCATTAACATACATAATAAGTTTTAAAATAGGATTCAACATATTCTCCTAAATCCAACCTTAACATACATATGATCTACCAAATGAACTTCAATCCAATTTTCACAATACATTAAAATGCATACCCCATCGTTAAAATTAAGACCAGTTAGAAACTTCTTAAAAATGATACATGTCTTCCACATATACTCTTCTTCTCTTCTCATATACTCTTCAAGGTGTACATGTCTCCCGCATGGGTACACCATCATCTGCAAAGTCAATGGGTACACCAAGAGTTAGTCTAAAGTAATTTTCATCTCTCTAGAACATAGTACTAGTGTAAGTAGCATTAATATTATCAGATAAAAAATATAATATTTGGCCATTTACTTTAAAAGAGCGAAGAAGGTAGACGAAATCATGTGGTTTAGAATAAGCTTCACTAAATAGTCAAGAGGCAGAGAACACATCATATAGATTTTCTCTGTCAAGAGGCAGAGAACAACAAATTACCTGTTGTCATACAGTATCAGGATCAGTTTTGCATTGTTATTTTGAATCCAAATTACCGGATAAAGGATAGATTAAATCTTAGATACTAGTCAACAATATACTTACCAAACAACCTTTAATTCTTTGGACAATGTATTACAATCAAGCATAGATTAAATCATTCAATATTTTATTTTCTTATCTTCGGTTTATTTGAAAATATATTTCAAGAAAACGAGTATTTAAACGTTAATGCTTCTAAAATTTATTCACACATACACATACGTATTCGAGTATTAGAGGAGTGTACTAATGTTTTGTTAGCAGTGGCCGTAAATTATAATAGGTGATGAAACACTTTGTTTCTGTTACCTTTGATTCTTATCACTGACCCTCTATTTTTGTCTATTAAATTACACAATTAAAAACTATATAGAAAGGAGCAAAAGGATACTGTCCCCTTAATAATAGAATAAAAACTGGGTTCCAGAATTATGACATAAAGATCAGTGCTATAAGAATGGATGGAAAGGATTGATTCAAATTTTAATAGCATTATACAGGCCAACAAATACTTGGTTTGACGATCGATAGAACGATAAGTACGTTGGCATAAGTATAGAATGCCCATTATACTAATTTCATGAGTGATCTAATGTTTTTCATGAGTGATCCATTGAGGCAACATGATGTTATACTTGTAGGCAATGCAAAAGAGAAAATATAGGCAAATACAGATCAAAAATATTTGTGAATATCTTCCACTGTAGTTTTTATTCCAAATTCTAAACAAATAATTATTGTAGGGTTATTTAAACCCCCTTCCCCTGCGGACTCACCTACGTTCAGTTATCTTTGAACAACTATTTTTAAAGCTTTTGTGAAATGACGTACACCCAACTCTGAATGGTTGCTTCTTGGTTGATCAATTTTTGATTTATTAATATCGTTATCTTGCCGCTATAGTTCGCGATGGTTTAGTAGAACTTCATCGCTCGTGCTTGCATCCTTGGCCTTACCAGGCATCATGCTAGCAGGTCCGCTTGAATGATTCGAAGCCTGTAATATGGGGCAAACTGTCACTATATCGGTTTATAAACCGAATTAACAATATAGGCATGTGGTCTTACACATATCATGTAAAGGTGCTAAATCATCATGACTGTAGTGAGATATATGCTGTGAGTTAGCTAATTATATAACTCAAGTAAGAGCGAAGTAGCCTGCGTTCAAAAACGGTCAGCAAAGAAACTAAATGTACGTCATTTTTGCAATTCTCGATGCATAAAAGTAAATAAACCTTGGTGTATACCATGGTTATCGGTCATGTTTCACCTTTTGGCATATCAAACCTTTGAAGCTTTGAATATATTTTGTCTTCTTCATACGTAAACCATACCCTTTTTTTACCTTGACAGTACAGGTAAAGTATTTCACTTTATTCTACCATTCGAGTTCTGAATAACAATTTCAAGTATCATAGTAGCGTATTATATTTAATGTACCTGCAGGGAAGTAGGAAAGATTAAGAAAGGCTTACACCCTCATCTTCAGTCTGTATTATATGTCACTCCAAGTGGAAGATTAATGCTTGGTCTTATGACTACAATTCATGACGTTGGAAACAAGTTTATCATTTTAGGGCCAAATTTCAAATAGCTCAAATTCATGACGTTGGAATGTAAAGATATGAGCATTCTTCTTAACAAACCGACTATATTCAGTTTCCAATGGGCCTCTTTTATTTTTTGATTTGGGGCTTCTGTCAGCCCACTGAAGCATATTATCGTTTGTATAAATAAGTGTTACTCTGTACTTTCCAGTTCAGTTTTTTTGATTAATAATACGACTTCATATTTTCTCATACTACATTTCATAGAAAATTTACATGGTATCAGTGCATCAAAGCCCAATGGCAAAATAAAAAAAAGGAAATCAAGATAATTGAATTTCTGATCAGAAAGAAGGATAAAATGCAAGTCTCCTCAGAGAGATTTCATCATCGGAGATCATTCCTTTCTGATCGTGCAGTGTTCTGTTCTTATCAGATCAGAACTGTGCGTGCCTTGCCGGAATTTTATTCACGGCGGCTACAACAGTTCTTTCTCGTTTGGTTTTCTTTTTCCCTCTGTGTGAAACAGAGATTCTTGAATCTTGAAAAGAAACAAGAACCACTGAATTCACTTGTTTTCTTTTCTATCATCTTGAATAGGCTGCCACTTTAGAGCAGTGAACTCGCCATATCCTTGTCCATCGACTTCTGATAATCCGTTTTCAACATCATGGCCAGTGGAAGCACTGAACAATCATCTGCTACCTCAAGAACCGACAACAATGGTCCACCACCATTTTTTCCTCAGCCTCTAGTGAAGCCAAAGAGCCAAGTTATTATCATTCCTCTCGATGGAGACAATTACTTAATGTGGAGATTATGTCAAAGGAACTAAAGCCACACCACCTGCAATGATCGCAGATGCACAGAATAACATGATCAGCAACCCAGAATTCATTCACCATCAAAAACAGGACAACTTAATGTCCTCATGGTTGTTATCTTTAATTAGTGCCAATTTGTTGTCACAAGTCATAGGGTACAATTCATCTTATGATATTTGGTCCACAATTCAACAAATTTTTAATTTTCAATCAGCAGCAAGAATCACGCACTACAAGAGAGAATTTCAAAATGCAAGAAAGGGTGATATGAGTATGCGTGAATATATTTCTAAAGTAAAGACCCTATGCGACAAACTCAAGGCTGTTGGATATGTTATTTCAGACAGTGAACAAATCTTGACTCTAACAAATGGGTTAGATGAAGAATATGAGTCTCTTGTTACTTATATTCCTACCCAAACTAACCCACCAGATATACAGTTTGTGTATTCAGCCCTATTGGCTCATGAGGGTAGAGTAGAACAAAGAAAGGCTATCCAGAGTGAATACAACATAAACTTAGCATCAAATTCAAGAAATACCAATCGAAATCAACAAAGAAACAAACCTGGATATGGCAGAGGAAATGCACAAGGACAGAGAGGTAATCCCAATCAGAGAGGCAGGGGAAGAGGCAGATCAAATAATAGCAGCAATACATATAGAGTAAAATGTCAGATATGTGATAAACCAGGACATACAGCAAACAGTTGCTATTTTAGATTTAATACTGATATTAACAATGCTCAACAAAGTAATCAGAGAGGCATGAATGCTAATTTAGCACAGGCAAACTTCCAAGGAAGGCAAAATAATGAAGGGACCACATCACAAGTTACTGACAGTGATGATAGTGCCAAGAATGATGACATAAATACTGAAAACTGGTTTTCAGATTCTGGGGCAACTAATCATCTTACTAACAACCTTCAAAATCTAAATCAGGGTAACAAGAACTACGCAAGTTATTCATACTTGTAATGGTGAAACTATGAATATATCACATGTTGGAGCAGGATATGTTAAAGGTAAAAGAAAATTATATCTCAATAATCTTCTTAGAGCTCCTACTGTTAAGAAGAATTTGATTAGTGTATCCCAATTCACTAATGACAACAGGGTATATTTTAAGTTTCACCCTAATTATTGCCAAATTATAGACTTGCTAAGCAAAGAAATATTATTATAGGGTAGGTTGAGTAATGGCCTTTACAAGTTCAGCCCTATGAAGTCAAGATTGAACAATGAGAAGAACACTTGGTGTTGCAATGTCAATATTCAGATTAGTAATAATAATCTCAATGAAAACAACTCTGATGTTGTTAACAATAATAATTGTGTCCAAAATGATTTAAACATTTGGAATTGTAAACTTTGACACCCTAGCTATGACATTGTAATGCAGATTTTAAAAGGCAATAATATTTCTTTTAAACACTCACCTGTTCCTACTATTTGCACACACTGTCAACTTGGAAAGAGCCACAAATTACCTTTTGGTAGATCTGAAACTATTTACTCTAAACCCCCTGAATTAGTTACAGCAGATTTATGGGGACCTGCACTATTAAGCTCAAGGCAAGGACACAGGTATTATCTTTCAATAGTAGATGCATATACCAAGTATACCTGGATTTTCTTTCTCAAAGCCAAATCAGAAACATACAATGCAATGCTATAGTTTATGAATTTCATAGAAAAACAAATAAACTGCAGCATTAAAGTCATACAGACAGATGGGGGAAGTAAGTGTTTACCACTTAAACATATTTTTAATCAAAGAGTTATTATTCACAGAAACACTTGCCCATACACATCTGAACAGAATGGCATTGTTGAAAGAAAACACAGACACATAGTGGAAACAGGGTTAACATTATTGTCTATATCTTCTTTACCTTTAAAATATTAGAATGAGGCATTCAACACAAGTGTTTTTCTAATAAATAAAATGCCTACAAAATTTTTGCAAAACAAATGTCCTCATGAGGTTTTATTTGGAAATAAACCAAATTACACCTTTCTGAGAACATTTGGATGCTTGTGTTTTCCATGCCTCAGACCATATAACAATCATAAACTTTCTTTAAGATCTAGTCCATGTACCTTCTTAGGGTATGCAGATAATCAAAAGGGGTACAAATGTCAGGATGATAAGGGAAAGATTATTGTGTCTAGACATGTGGTTTTTAATGAGTGTGTGTTTTCATTTGCAGACAAAAAAAGGATATAAATCAAAAACATGATCAGTCCAGAACTACCATGGGAATTATTCCTACATTGACTGAATGGACTGAAAAAGCTGATGATAATGAGACACCACCATTAACTATTTCTACTCCAACTGTTTCCAGCACCAGATCTGATTACAGTCCAAATGAGCATCTAAGTGAAGATGATGATCAAGCACAAAACTATGACAGTCATGACAACAATGATCAACATCATAGCAGTGAAAATGAAGCAACAGACAGTGGTAGTGAAGAAAACAATGCTCCAGATCAACCAATTGGACACCACATGATCACAAGAGCCAAAAGTGGCATATTTAAACCAAAAATATATAATGCAACTACTGAAAATGCAGACACCATAGAACCAGTTACATATGAACAGGCAGTGAAACACAAATTATGGTGCAATGTTATGAATGAAGAGTATGATGCATTGGTTAAGAATAAGACATGGAGTCTTGTGGCTGCACCAAAAGGTAAGAACATTGTGTCATGCAAATGGATTTACAAACTAAAGAAGGATGCAGAAGGAAAAATATGCAAACACAAGGTCAGACTTGTTGCCAGGGGTTTTTCACAACAGTATGGTTTTGACTTTACTAAAACATTCTCTCCAGTGGTCAAGCCAACAATCATCAGAATCATACTGAATCTAGTTGTTTACAATGGCTGTGACATAAGACAATTGGATGTATGCAATGCATTCTTAATTGGGGAGCTACATGAAACTGTTTATATGCAACAACCAAAGGGGTATGTTTGCAAAGGAAAAGAAAACTATGTATGTCAGTTACACAAAGCCATATATGGACTAAAACAGGCTTCAAGAACATGGTATGTTAAGCTAAAGAACACACTAAATGACTTGGGTTATACTGCAACAAAGTCAGACAACTCTTTATACATTAAAACTCATAGTCAAGGAAGTGTCTATATACTTGTTTATGTTGATGATATCCTTATGACAGGAAGTGATAATATTGAAATTTACAAGGTTATACCACACTTGGATAAAACTTTTGCCATTAAAGACATGTGGGAAGTAAATTATTTCTTAGGCATACAGATTCAGAGAAGATCAAAGTCAGAAATATCTCTATCTCAAAGGAAATACATATCTGAAATTCTCATCAAAGCAAACATGGACAAAGCCAAATCTATTTCCACACCTATGACTAGCAATTTACGTCTGTCAAAGCACAAGGGTGATAATATTGACAATGGAACTCAATACCGTAGTATAGTTGGAGCACTTCAATATCTAACTATCACGAGACCAGAAATATGTTATAGTGCAAACAAGGTGTGTCAGTTTATGGAGAACCCTTTAAGTGAACACTGGAGAGCGGTCAAGAGAATTCTACGTTACTTACAGGGGACTATAGATTATGGCTTAACGATAAAAGCAGGTAAAGATATCAATTTGAGCACTTACAGTGATGCAGACTGGGCTAGTGATCCAGATGATCGAAGATCTACATCTGGATATTGCTTGTTTATGGGGCCAAACCCTATTTCATGGTGCACGAAGAAGCAGCCGACAGTTTCTAGGTCTAACACTGAAGCGGAGTATAGGGCCATCGCGCCAGCCGCCGCTGAAGTCATCTGGGTAGAAACCCTAATCAATGAATTAGGGTTAACTTTTACGAGGAAGCCGATTCTCTGGTGTGACAATAAAAGCACAGTCTCCTTACCCATCAATCCAATACAACATTCAAGGATGAAACACATTGAAATCGACCTCCATTTCATCAGAGAAAGAACGGAAGCAGGAAAACTCTCGATTAAGCACATACCAGCTTTTTATCAGAAGGCTGACATCTTAACTAAAGCCTTATCAAGGAATAATTTCGAGAGATTAAGAGAGGAGTTGAATGTTTTCAATGGCGGCGTAAAGCAGAAGGATGGAAACCCTAGATCGGTTTGACGGGGGGTGTAAAGTTATGAGCATTCTTCTCAACAAACCGACTATATTCAGTTTCCAATGGGCCTCTTTTATTTTTTTATTTTGGCCTTCTGTCAGCCCACTTAAGCATATTATCGTTTGTATAAATAAGTGTTACTCTGTACTTTCCATTTCAGTTTTTCTGATTATCAATACAACTTCAGATTTCCTCATACTACCTTTCATAGAAAATTTACGTGGAAGATTAATACATGGGAATTTTTTAGACTAGCAGGAATTTTAATGCGTTATCAACATATTATACAGCATACACGCACACTGCACTTACAACCAACAGTGGTTACAAACATGAAAGTCTCTCGGTTGCAAAAAGAGATAGGAATATTTAATACCGTGAATCACAAACAATCAAGCAACATACCTTCTAAAAAATCAAGAACTTTTGACACGTAGAAGTAGCGAGCATCTTGATATTACACAATGCAACATTATATGTGTGTGTGCGCGCGCACGCGCACATGCATATGTGTGCGTGCAGAAATGATCACAAGCATGCACGTATGTAAAAAGTCTGCCATCGGTGCTTAATTCAATAAACATAATCCAGAAATACTACCTCAGGTCCATACTGACCCCTTCTCTTCTTACCCTTTACCCCTGTATCATTGTTAATAAAGAACAACAAATCAAACATGTTAAAATAAGAAGCTGTGACATCTATTGATTTAGATACATGCTCATCAAATTCTGATATAAGTCAAGGGTCAAACCGTTTGCCATACAAAACTGTGAACATGGTTAACCTAATAATGCCCAGGTTAATCAGTGTCCAATATATAGGTAAAAAGGTTGTCATGAGATTGACACAAGTACAACATCAAGCAGCAAACACTACACTTGCATGCAACGATAAACTAGATAGAGGAAAAATACTGCTCTCAAGTCTACGCTATTGCCCAGATCGCTAAGATGCATGCGCGATTCCTCAATTCATCACATTTTTGTTCAAACCATAGGAACCACGATGATCAAAATGTTTGCAATCGATAGACCTGCAAAGAGTTAGTAATCAATCGCTTGAAGTTAAAGAATGAAGTTCAAAGTAATATTTGGACAAAAAAGAGTATTACCCACATGTTATTTGTTAAATTTACATCTCAACGACATGTCTAAATATTTAAATGGAAAGAAAACTACAAAAGCCTATTCATGCTTCTTTTGAGATATATCATCAAGATTTTCAACACTATATAACCTATGAATGTATGGACTCGACTGAATAGAATTGTATCCATAAAAAAATATAGGAAAATATAAATCCCATGGCCTTGCTTAATATGCTAAAGATTTCGGCAATGATCGCGGATAAATATACAAGCTAGCCTACATGCTAGTTCAAATAATGCTAATAAATGCAAGCAGGTATAAAATAAAAAGCAAGAAGTGAGAGGGAGAGAACGCTATCCTATAACATTCTTTGGTGCATTGATCAAGTTTATAATATGAGTCATTCATTGTACTAATCTTCATTAAGGTTTAAATCATGAATATTAGATAATTGCATTATCATGGAGCTTAAGCAAAGTATTAAATTTAAAATCATGTTGAAAGTGTCAACAAACTCAAAATATTGCTACTGATGCAACTTAAAAACATGAAAACCGAAAAGTAAAAGAGTCACACACATTAATGTGCATATATAGAGCATCAAAACAGATAAAGTTCAAGTTCAAACCAATATGGAAAATCATCAACAAGTTCGAAGTTTTCACCTATTTCTGAAGCCATGCTATGTTACGAGAGTAACGTATTTGGATTCTCAAACATCAGCAAGTTAGATGTACAAAAATATCAAATGTACACCATAATAAAAAAATATCAAATAAATGTACATATAAAGATTCCTCTACAACAACTTAATCAAAAAATATTCCTCCGTTTAGTTGACATGAAACCAATAACACAATATCCCTACACCTTAGCTGTACAAAACAATAGAAAGAGCAAAATTAAATTAGAATCAACCCACTAGTAATAAGATTAGCTTTTTTAACATAGATACCTTTGTCTATATATGGGTTGCCTGGATACACTTGTCTACATGCATAAGCAAGAAAAACATGCATAGATTTATCAAAAGGAAAAGATAGTGATAACCAAATATCAATTCAGTACAATGCTATAAGAGGAAATGAAATAATGTGACAAACAGCAGGTTGGCCATTTAAAATTAAAAAAAATCGTAATTTTGAAACACAATTTGTAGCGCAACAAGAAAAGTTTGTATATGTACTATCACGGGACGTGTCAGCTGCAACATCCACTATATCATTTTGCCTGATTCACATGCATAAATAAGTGGCTTCAGCCGTTGTTCTTACGATCCATAGATGTCTATAGATATTTATTCACAAGATGAAGAACGTAGGCTGGAAAATAAACAACCACAATTTTAATGAGACTTAGACATGAATCTATCACCTCATTTTCCGCTTCAAAGAATTATGATGAAAAATTATTGTTCAAAAAGTAATTTCTTCCTGGGTTAATTATTTTCAAATACCGGTTAATTTGCAAAAAAATTAAGGCAACATAAAAACTGTGAAGTACAAATGTGCTATTATCATCAGCTCTAACCAGTACATTAGCCTAACACAGACTACCTAACATGAAAAAAACAGTATAGTAAATTATAAAAAACACGTATATTATGGGCATATAAAAATAGCATAATCAAATGGCTTTCCATAGGCGTTGTCAGTTATACACTTAGAAATTAGCTTATCCGCTCTCAAATATGAAAGTGTGGACTCAAAATTAGAGTCTAGTGCGTTCTGTAACTAATAACGAGTGACAACTATTTGTAGCTACCAGAAAGTGAGAAATGATAATAGATGCATAACATATAAGTTTACACCACTACAAAAGAATTGGGTCCTTCAAAAAAGCGCTAGTAACACCTTTAGCAAAAAATGCACCCTTAGCAATCTCAGTATCATACCTGCCTTTTATGTATCTTAAATAGCATATGCAACTTCCTTACCTCTCACATGTTAAACCAGTGATGGTAGAACATGCCCTAACATTATTCAACAAAGAAGAACACATAATCTGCAGTAGCAGTACTAAAGTCATCTATATACAATGTGTTTCAGTTTCAGCTACCTCAGCATGAAAATTTGAACATATGTACAGAAAAGCCTTCACGGTGTTTGAACGCAGTTCGGTTCAATTTCAGTAATCTTATATGCACCAAAGGTTCAACAAATAAGGTTGATCCAGAGAAATAACTTACACCGGATTTATGCTAAACTTTATAAAAGCAGTTAAACATGAACAAAGTGGGCGGGGAAAAAGGAATAATATTACCCTAATACAAAAAATTCAATTTACCTACAGTAAGGCTTTATTAAAAGGTTGACTATATCTTCATCAATCAAGCAACACACAATTACCTTCTCGATCCGTAATCCTATTTCAGATGCTTCAGTTTCATAATTCAACCATTTGCCAAAATATTATCAACGAGATCTGTACGAAAAAGATGCTAAATATTGTCAATAAGAGCTCGATTTCGAATAATTTGGAGAATGAAAATCAAATAAACACCATAGCTCGACCATAGAAGAACCGATTCCGACAACAGAAAGAGAAAAGAGAATTAAATATAAAACGAGATCAAAGTTAGCTGGAATCGCAGCGGATTGAGGAGAAAGAAAGGTAATCGAATTCTTTATGCGGCACTAAAACAAGGGTTCCTATGATTTGAAACTGTGATAAACGCGAGAAAGGGAAATGACTATTTTGCCTAGGGTGGTTGAGTTGGGTAACGGAATTAACCGTGACGAAGACAAGTCACGGTAATAACCATCGGAAATTTGTCACAATAATAACCGTGACAATTAATAAAGAAATAAGGGTGACAAATGGGCCTGTTTGGTGTTCAGACCCAGAATGAACTTGCAAATGGATTGTGTGTTTAACATTGTATTTCACAACATAAACGATTAGTTACTATCGGTGATATATCTGTGGTGGAGGAGAATTTATTCTTTAAGCTTAACAACCTTTTTCAAGATATACAAGCTTGAAGGTTATATTATTAATAGAAACAAATTATATGTATGAGTTGACAAAGTGGCATGCCTAGTGTTGCTGGCAAATAGATCAAAGCTTTTGTTGAAAAGTAGAGCTTTTTTAGGCGTTAACTCGCGAGCTTCACACACAGGTATGAGTCAAAACGGGATGAAGGACAGCAGGGAGGACATGCGTTTCTTTCTACCTAGAAGTGATGCCACGGTATGAAGCCCAAGACATTTACATATGTGGATGTTGGAATTGAGTCGCCTCGTATATAGTCGAATAAGGCAATGGTGCCGATGTACAAACCAAGTGGTCCGATAGGACTGGGAAACGTCATATTCAAGTAATTGTCTAATCAGTGACGTACTGCTGACTGGTGCTGCTACTCCAAAGGGATACGTTTTTCCCTGGGACATTTTGCTAGAGATGATCGAAAGTTCGGATGAGGAAGATCCTTTGCCTCGGCTCATAATGGAAATCCAACTTCATTACAAACCTTGAGTTTTCAGTTGTAAACCTATGTGGCGACATAATAAGATGGAGTATTATATTGTCCAAGATTGACACATTTATTTTCTAAATTGATTTACACTATGCACTTATAATAATAAAAGAGAAATTTCGCATATTAAGCATGTTTGTTTATTATAAGGTAAAACTCTATCTCTGACTTGTGCTTTCATTGTGTGATAGGACCTAAGTCTTATAATAGCTTCATTTTTTCAAAACACATTCATTTGGAAGAGACTTATTCCGTGTTATACAGAGTGTGTTAGGGAACGCGGGATGTGGATCTTAAGGCAAGACTAATACTAGAGGGGGTGAATAGTGTTTTCAAAGATTTTAAGAAAAACCCAAACTTATATATTCTACTATATGAATCACACACAATAGAGATGATCACAGACACAAAATCAAACACAAACATAGAAATAGATAACTATAAAATGCAGAAAATGGAAAGAACATTCCAGATTTTATACTAGTTTGGATTACTCCTATGTCGAGTCTCACGCAATGCTGATTGCGCAGAGTTTAATTAATATCACTATCCAAGTAAAATCCCTTGATTTCATGGCTACAAGGTTACCACTGCTCTAATCACTCTTGATTTCACGGCTACAAAATTACCACTGTTCCCTTTCCTTGATTTCAAGGCTACAAGAAAAACACCTTTTCCCAAACACTTTCCAAATGATTAAAACAACCATATAATTCTTCAGTAGCACTTCAATTCAGAGAGTAATGAGTAGAGTGTGAGATAAGAATAAGTTTTAAGTAATTAGAGCAGAAATCGGCAAAGCAGAAGTGTAGAAATCAATAAAATATGAAATATTGATGTTGGGATGAAATGTGCTGAAGATGGAGAAGAAGATATGTTAAAAAATTCGAAATCAACCCCTATTTATAAGATTTGAAAGGTCGGAACGCTTATGGAACATTAAAAACTATGAAAAGACACTTTTTGAAAATTGAAAAAAATGACAGTTGTATGTCGACACAAGCATGTAAAAAAATTAAAACATTTTTTCATGTTTTTGATTATATATATATATATTATTTTGGAAATTTTTTAGTTAAAACTTAGTGATAAAAATGAGTTTTCTAAAGTATAAAATCATATGAAAACATAATATATATTATACAAACATATTTATAAAATTATAAGGTTTAAAACTATATATATATATATATAAACTTACATATATACTTATAAATATTAAAACTTTAAAACATGTATATATTTGAAATCTTAAGTAATATAAAATAACTTGAAATTAGAATTTGAAATCAGAATTTGAAAAATAGAATTTGAATTTGAACTTGAACCTGGAGTGCTATTTAGAGTCTTACATATAAACTACATTTTGTTATTATATTTGTCTTGAACTCTTTATATCTTGATTACTCATGAGTGTTGAATCTCTTCTGAATTCTGAATCCCTTGAAACTCTATAACTCTTCAGTATTAAATCCTGTATAAAAATCCTGCATATATATGCGTGTATATTCTAGATAATAATGTTAGTATTTTATATTCAATGATAATTGGAATAAGGTTGTTGTCATCAAAACACCATTCTCCAATAATCTCCCTCTTTTAGATGATGACAACCTTGATTTACAAAATATTCATACCTGTTGATTCTGATCCTTCTAATACTCCCCCTGTCTTCATGAATCCTACAAACTATATCTAACTAGTCCTTATTTTATAATTTCTTCCCCTTTGTCATTATCAAAAAGAAAATCCAAATATACTCCTCCTAAAACTTATATATATATCCTATGATTAAGATTCTATACTAAAGTACCATTATATGTTACTCCCCCTAAATTCATGCCTATATTATACTAAATATATAATCAAATAAATCCAAATATCATAGCGTAATAATTACATATATTTCAAACCATATATAGAAGTTTCTAATCCATATAAGCCACATAATATTTCACACAAATTCAAATCAAACTAACCAGTCAAACATTTCTTGGAACTTCTACCCATCTGTCTTCTCCAAAGATCGGATCTTTTTAGATGACTTCCCAATCTTTGTTTTCTTTTATTGGGGGTGCCTTAGTGAGATTGTTTTCTTCGTCTCTAGAAAGAGAAAGTATTGGCCAAAGGATGGCATCAAAGTACTTCTCCTATTGTTCTAATGTTACGATCTGAAATCCCCCGATCTCCAGAGAGACGGAAAACAACGAATTGTATGAGAACATGACGCATCAGAACACAAGCATGAGATAATTTCATTGCTATTACAACAATTACATTAGAGTATAAGATATCAGAATTCAAATAAATAATATACAACAGAAAATACAAGAGATTTAAATTACAAAACAGCGGAAATATATGCATAAATATAATGTGCAGTGGAAAACTTCAACTACCACACTTCAAAGAAATAACAGATACAAAGCAATCCATACATAACTCCAGCCGTAATCCAGGATCCTGTGAAAAGAAATATCTGCGAACCACAACTACAAGCTACCCGTATGGAAAATATGGGCACCCGAAGTTTAGGTGGAAACAATAAACTCCGAGTCAGTCATTTGTAACAACCCGCATTCTACGCATCGGAGGATCGTAGAATATTTATTTCTTTCTTATATGAAGACGTATGGTCATGTGGCTTTGGGAGACGACCAATGGGGTCATTTTCCATGTTCATGATTTTTGTCGATTTTTAAATGACTGTTTTACCCCTACTTGATCTTGTTTCGGCCATAACTTTGGATTGGAAAGGAATTTTGATCTGAAACCACTTCCATTAGATTCGTTTGATGGTTTACCGTTCCGTAGAGTGGTCATAATAGCCAAACGGACTTACCGTTTGGGAGATATGGCTGAAATAAGATTTGAAAGGTGAAAAACTGCTTAAACAGGCCAAATAGGGTGATTAGTGAATGAGCCCATAACCCATTTCGGGATTAGGGTTATGGGGAGGCTGAAAAGAGTTAGGGATTCATTCCATTTCAGTTTTCTAGCCTCCACTTACCTCTTAGAAACCCTAAAAATGGCCTCCAACCTCTAAATCACCTCCAAATCACTTTCAAATCAAGGATTTAGCTTAGCAACATCAAATCAAGGGAGATCTTCACCAAATCAAGATTAGAGCTATGGATTTGCATTGATATTCGCGCCCAAACAGAGATTTATTTCAGATCTAAGCTTTATTTGTGGCTAAGGTGAGCGATTTGCATAGTTCCTCACTAATTATGGTTAATTAAGGATAATTAGTGTTAAGTAGCGAATTTAAACATGATAAAATTCTGGATAATGTTTATAAATTCTTAAATGATGTTTTAGACCTCTGATATGAATTTGGGTTAATTTGGTTAAGTTTTGCTAATCCTATCATTAATTATACTTGAACATGCTTAAGGGAAAATATGGGGTTTTGGCTATGTTTGATCCATTTTAACCTATCATATTGATGTTTTGGTGTTTGAGGTCACTTTTACTTGTTGCTACGACTGTATGGTATGCTTTGTGATTGATTAAAATAGATAGAATGGTCGAAAACATCGTCAAACGGCGTAAAATGCTCGCTGGAAAAGTTGCAGAAAAACAGTGCAGGTTTTCGGATCGGATCGGAGGAATGGGCTCGGACCGGATAGAGGACTGGGCAAGGGATCACCGAACCAAACCGAGGCTTGGCACAAGGGCAAAGTGTGGAAAAAAGGGAGGCCACAATGATTGAACTGGGATCGGATCAAGCTAGAGAAGGGGAAATCGGATCGACTCGAAGGAAAGTGAGGGGGATCGGATCGGAGCGAATGGGAATAGGAATGGGGATCGGATCGGACCAGAAGATCGAGCAAGGGACAGAAGGAAGACAGTTGACGAACCAACCCGATGTGACATGGAGAACCCGAACCAACCCGATGTGACACGGAGAACCCGAACCGAACCGACGTACTGCTAAGGTACTTGGAGACCCCCGACCCGACCCGGAGCACTTGGAGGATACCGATCCGAACCGACAGAGAAGAAGTATAGATAACCGAACCGATCCAGTGATGACCAATAACCCGAGATGCAGAGGTGGTCCAAGTTGGAAGTTAGAGCTCAGGATCCAGTTGGGAACCAATGAGTTCACTTCATGATTGGGCTTTGCCGCGGGACGTGTGCTAAGGAGTTGTCGACATTCATAACTTCGATTCAACACCAAATAGGAATGATGGGCTACGTATCAGTGTAGTAGAGTCATCGTGACTCGAGGGGCAAAGTGATCGTAGCAAGACTATGAGCCAGTGCAGTGGAGCCGTTGTGACTCCATGGGGAAGAGTGGACATAGTAAAGGATTTGTAAGGCTATGAGCCAGTGCAGTGGAGTGTGTTCGACTCCATAGGGCAAAGTGGACATAGCGAAGGGTTAGTGGCTATGGATCAGTACAGTGAAGCCATTGTGACTTCAAGGGCCAGAGTGATCATAGCAAAGTATTGGGTGACCGAAGTGGTGGATATCGTATGCTTTACGCACTGAGTGAGAGATGTGAGGATGGTTGCTATGTTTGATTTGTTTGCCATCACTATGACATGCATACCCCCACCCTCGTATGCTAGTACACCATATGTTAGTGGCACCTTAGAGTGTTGTACAGTATGTAGTGCTAACTCTTTGGTTACAGGTTCAGGTATGGTTTAGTATATCTGTTATTGTTCTGTTTAGCTGCTTATCGCTCATACCAGACTTTTTTTTCTGATCCAGAGTTTTATGTCTCTTCTTATTACTCTGGGTGCTCTCACGAGCACACTAGAGACAGGTTAGCTGGTGATGCGCGAGTAGCGGATTCGGAGGCGAGCAGGAGGCTTCCACGTATGATATATATATAGATATTCTCCCTGTGTCGTTGCTGGTTACTACTTTGGGCATTAGTAGTGTACCTTTCTTGTTTAGCTCTTGAGACAGTTTTTAAAAGTTGTAATAATGTTGGCTTTGGATCATAAGCTGTACTTTGGATTTTCCGCTGCTATGATAGTTTGTTCTCAGCTTATGCACTGTCTCACCTGTTTTATGTCAAGTATATTATTATTATATTTTGTTCTATGCGCTGTGAGACATTCTACAGGTTCCTTGTTGATTCTTCGACATGTGTACAGCGCACTTTTGGAGTTAATGTCGGGTGGTGCGGGGCGGGTTGTCACATTTGGTATCAAAGCTCTAGGTTGCGTAGTTAACCTAGGGAAAGACACTAGGGAGAGATAGTACGTATATGAGAGTGCGTATTTGTGATTACTTTGATTTTCAAAAGCTATATATATTATTAGTATAGCTAAGGATGAAGTCGCACTGCACTAGCACCACTATGGAGATGGTTAATCGTTCCCTCTTTACAGATTAAACGATGAGCCGATACGCAAGAGGTGCTGGTAGAGGAGCCAATAATGGGAATGCTGCTGACATGAGGGCAATGTTTACTGACCTCATGAGAGACATGCTTAGGGATGTGCAAGGGGCAGTTCCCTATCCCGGTAATGGTGGTGGTCCAGTAGTGCAGGCTCCTAGGGCCGATTTCGCCAAGCTGTCCAAGAATTACACTAATCTTGGTGGGAAGCCGTTCCACGGAACGAAGTCGACCACAGATGTTCAGGATTGGTTGGGTAGCTGTGAGTGTGTCTTCGACCACTTGGGTATCGAGGATGCGATAAAGAGAAGGCTAGCGTCTCGTCAGCTGCAGGAGCGAGCGATGAATTTGTGGAACGCTATTAAGACAGCCATTCCAGAGGATCAGGTTACTTGGGATCAGTTTAAGACTCGCTTTAGCAACAAGTTTATCCTAGCTGCTCAGAAGTCTGAATTGTTTAGGAAGTTCTTTAAGCTTAAACCGAATGGTAGGGCAGTCTCGGACTATATTGCTGAGTTCGACACTTTGTCGAAGTATGGATTATCCCTTATCGATACTCCTGAGAAGAATAACGAGAAATTCATTACTGGTTTGGATGGATACTTAGGGGAAAGGCTTATCAACTACATCGATGAGACTTTTGAATCGATTGTGGGGAAAGCTTTGAGATCAGAGAGTCTTTACCCTAAGTCAAAGACTGAGGTTGTATCTGCAGAAGGGCTGAAGCCGCAAGCAGGCGGTGGAGGCAAGAATAACACTCAGAACAAGAGGAAACAGAACCAAACTAAGGATGGCCAGAAAAAGAGCAAGAAAGATGTTGAGTGCTTCAGCTGTGGTAAGAAGGGCCATTATGCCAAAGAGTGTCGGGCCAAGCCAGCGGATAGGAAGTGCTACAACTGTGGCCAAGTGGGACATCACAAGGATAAATGTCCACAACCTCTTAAAGAAAAGCAGATTGTGAAAGCATATGCTATCGGTGCTATTCCTTCTTCGTCGAATGCCCTAACTGCGACAGAGAAAGGAAAGAATGTCATCATTCAAGGTATGCTTTCTATTCATGATGAACCTGTTCGAGTTTTATTTGATACTGGGGCTTCCTGTTCCTTCATATCTAGTGACCTGGTAGATAGGTTGGGACTGGAACCCGAGATAGTCGATAGACCGTTGGTTGTGACGAACCCGATTGGTGGTTCAACTAACCTTAGTATGATTTGCCGAAATTTGGTCTTATCGAGTCATGGATGTATGTTTGTGATTGCTTTGTTTTGGGCTTTACTGGGTATGGAATTATATTGGGAGTCGATTGGCTCCAAAGATACAGGGTGGTGGTAGACTGTGAGGGCTTTTTGGTGACAGTTAGGGCGGACGATGGGCGGAGGGTAGTGTTTGGTAGTCTACCTAGTGATGGGTTAATGGCTAGTTTTATAAATTCCCTCGACATCCCGCATGATGAATTGTTAGATGTGCCCGTGGTTGGCCAATATCCGGATGTCTTTGAGGAGGTGACCGGGCTTCCACCACACCGAGAGATTGAGTTTCGTATTGATTTAGTGAAAGATGCCAGGCCTATAGTGATGCCACTTCGTCGTATGGCACCAAGGGAGCAGCGAGAGCTCGGGGTGCAAGTAAGTGATCTTTTGAAGAAGGGATTTATTAGAAGAAGTGTCTCCGAGTGGGGAGCACCAGTTGTGTTTGCCACTAAGACAGATGGTTCCCTTTGTTTGTGTGTGGACTATCGCGAGTTGAATAAGGTGACGAGGAAGAATAAGTATCTTCTACCGCAAATAGATGATTTGTTGATCAACTGGAAGGAGCAAGAGTGTTCGCCCAGTTGGACCTCGCGACAGAATTTCATCAGCTCCGAGTAGCGGCTGAGAGTGTTCCGAAAACGAAATTTAGGACGCCGTCTGGATTCTATGAGTGGTTGGTCTTGCCATTTGGGTTGACCAATGCACCAGCATACTTCGTGGATCTTATGAATCGAGTATTCGGAGATCTGTTGAATAAGTTCTTTCTTGTGTTCGTAGACGACATCCTTGTTTACTCGAGGACAGAGGAAGAACACAAGGGACATTTGAGGATAGTGATGGAGGTATTGAGAAAACACCAATTGAAAGCGAAATTTTCTAAGTGTCACTTCTGGAGGAGGGAAGTGAGATTCTTGGGCCATGTTGTTTCAGGGAATGGTATTGCCGTGGACCCTGCGAAGGTGGCTACGGTACAGGATTGGACTACGCCCAAGAATGCAACAGACGTAAGAAGCTTCTTGGGGCTAGCTAGATATTATCGTAAGTTTATCCAGGACTTCTCCAAGATAGCAGCACCGTTGACTCAGTTGACTAAGAAGAATCAAGCCTTCGTCTGGGACGGAGTGTGTGAGAATGCATTCAAGAGTCTAAAAGAAAGGCTGACGCATGCGTCAGTGTTAGTCATTCCTAAAGGGAATGAAGAAATGACGGTATACACAGATGCTTGTGGTACCGGACTAGGTGCTGTATTGATGCAAGGAGGTAGGGTTGTAGCTTATGCTAGTCGGCAATTAAAGCCACATGAGAAAAAGTATCCTACCCTTGATTTGGAACTGGCAGCAATCGTGTTCGCGTTGAAGATATGGAGACATTATCTCTTGGGAGAGAGATTTGAGTTGTTTACTGATCATAAATCGTTAAAGTATCTCTTCTCCCAGAATTATCTGAATCTCCGTCAGCAGAGATGGTTAGAGTTCTTGGCTTCGTATGATTTTGATATCGCATATACACCTGGGAAAGGCAATGCAGTAGCCGATGCCTTGAGTAGGAGACATGCCAGTTTATGGGCTATGTTTCTTGAATGGAAGCAACTGGAGTATATCGCAGGGTATGATTTCAGACCAAAGTGCGAATTGGATCCAGAGATATTAGCTAGTCTGACGATCAGACCCACTTTGATTGAGCGGATTAGTTCCAGTCAGAGGGACGATCCTAATTTATTGGAAATCATCTCCAAGTTAGAGATGAATATCGACGGTGAGGAGATGAGTTTGTATGGGCTTGATCGAGAAGGATGGCTTCGAAAGAATGGAAGACTAGTTGTACCCAACGTGAATGGTTTGAGAGATGAAGTGCTTAGGGAATGTCATCACTCAAAACTGACTACACACCCCGGTGGTGATAAGATGTATCGAGACATGAAGCAGACTTACTACTGGGAAGGGATGAAAAGAGACGTTGGGAAGTTTATATCCAAGGGCATGAATTGCCAACTAGTTAAAGCCGAGCAAAAGAAGCCTAGTGATTTGTTGCAACCATTGGAATTCCCGAATGGAAATAGGAGCAAGTCTCGATGGATTTCATTGATGGTTTACCAAGGACTAAATCGGGACATGATAGCATTTGGGTAATTGTGGATCGATTGACTAAGAGTGCAAGATTTATACCAGTCAAATCAACCAGAACGGCAGCTAAGTTAGCAGAATTGTATATGAAGTGGGTAGTGAAATTTCATGGAGTACCTAAAAGCATTGTGAGTGACTGAGACCCGTTGTTCACTAGTGGGTTTTGGAAGAGCTTACAAGAGGCCCTAGGGTCGGAACTATATCTCAGTACCGCGTATCATCCTCAAATTGATGGTCAGACAGAGAGGGTGGATCGTATATTGGAAGATCTCTTGAGAGCTTGTATATTGGATTTTGGTGGATCATGGGATGATCATTTGCATCTAGTGGAGTTTGCATATAATAATAGCTACCAATCCAGCATCGGTATGGCTCCATATGAAGCTTTGTACGGAAGACCGTGCAACTCACCTTCATGTTGGATAGAGACCGGTGAGAAGTTTGTGCTTGGACTAGATGTGGTAAGGGAAACTTCAGATAAGATTAAGATCATTCAACAACGGATGAAGGCTACCCAGGATAGGAAGAAGAGTTATGCTGACAAGAGGAGAAAAGACTTAAAGTTCTCCATTGGTGACTTGGTGTTTGTCAAGGTTTCTCCGTTGAAGAGCGTGATACGATTTGGCAGGAGAGGCAAGTTGGCACCAAGATTTGCTGGCCCATTCCCAGTTCTCGAACAGGTTGGGAATTTGGCTTATAGAATTGAATTACCAAAGAAGATGGCGGGATTTCACAACGTATTTCATGTTTCCCAGCTAAGGAAGTTCGTGCACGACCTAGACATGACTATTTCACCTGATCAGTTAGAGGACTTCGAAGCGGAACCCGAGGCGGTTAGGAACCACAAGCCGATTCGTATTGTCGAGCAAGATACGAAGCAACTTCGAAGGAAGGCGGTGAGGCTAGTCAAGGTTCAGTAGGGCGAGAACGAGAATGACTGTACTTGGGAGACAGAAGAGAGCATTAGGAAGACGTATCCAGAACTCTTTGCCTAATAAGACTTACTTTGCAATTTAGTTATTCTGCATGCTAGGATAGGCTTGTTTTACTTGTTTTGCATGTTTCATTTTTGCTTTATGGTTGATAGGCATGCGGAACTTTTTGTGTGTTTTGGTTAGGGAATTTCGGGGGCGAAATTTCTTACGGGGGGAAGAATGTAACAACCCACATTCTACGCATCGGAGGATCGTAGAATATTTATTTCTTTCTTATATGAAGACGTATGGTCATGTGGCTTTGGGAGACGACCATTGGGACATTTTCCATGTTCATGATTTTGGTCGATTTTTAAATGATAGTTTTACCCCTATTTGATCTTGTTTTGGCCATAACTTTTAATTGGAAAGGAATTTTGACCTGAAACCACTTCCATTAGATTCGTTTGATGGTTTATCTTTCCGTAGAGTGGTCATAATAGCCAAACGGACTTACCATTTGGGAGATATGGCTGAAATAAGGTCTGAAAGGTGAAAAACTGCTTAACCGGGCCAAATAGGGTGATTAGTGAATGGGCCCATAACCCATTTCGGGATTAGGGTTATGGGAAGGCTGAAAAGAGTTGGGGATTCATTCCATTTTAGTTTTCTAGCCTCCGCTTACCTCTTAGAAACCCTAAAAATGGCCTCCAACCTCTAAATCACCTCCAAATCACTTTCAAATCAAGGATTTAGCTTAGCAACATCAAATCAAGGGAGATCTTCACCAAATCAAGATTAGAGCTGCTGATTTGCATTGATATTCGTGCCCAAATAGAAATTTATTTCAGATCTAAGGTTTATTTGTGGCTAAGGTGAGCGATTTGCATAGTTCCTCACTAATTATGGTTAATTAAGGATAATTAGTGTTAAGTAGCAAATTTAAACATGATAAAATTCTGGATAATGTTTATAAATTCTTAAATGATGTTTTAGACCTCTGATATGAATTTGGGTTAATTTGGTTAAGTTTTGTTAATCCTATCATTAATTATACTTGAACTGCTTAAGGGAAAATATGGGGTTTTGGCAATGTTTGATCCATTTTAACCTATCATATTGATGCTTTGGTGTTTGAGGTCACTTTTACTTGTTGCTATGACAGTATGGTATGATTATTGATTGATTAGAATAGATAGAATGGTCGAAAACGTCGTCGAATGGCGTAAAATGCTCGCTGGAAAGGTTGCAGAAAAACAGTGCAGGTTTTCGGATCGGATCGGAGGAATGGGCTCGGACCGGATAGAGGACTGGGCAAGGGATCACCGAACCGAACTGAGGCTTGGGACAAGGGGAAAGTGTGGCAAAAAGGGAGGCCACAATGGTTGAACTTGGATCGGATCGAGCTAGAGAACGGGAAATCGGTTCGACTCGAAGGGAAGTGAGGGGGGATCAGATCGGAGCGAATGGGAATAGGAATGGGGATCGGATCGGACCAGAAGATCAAGCAAGGGAAGGAAGGAAGATAGTTGACGAACCGACCCGATGTGACATGGAGAACCCGAACCGACCCGATGTGACATGGAGAACCCGAACCGAACCGACGTACTGCTAAGGGACTTGGAGACCCCCGACCCGACCCGGAGCACTTGGAGGATACCGATCCGAACCGACAGAGAAGAAGGACAGAGAACCGAACCGATCCAGTGATGACCAATAACCCGAGATGCAAAGGTGGTCCAAGTTGGAAGTTAGAGCTCAGGATCCAGTTGGGAACCAATGAGTTCACTTCATGATTGGGCTTTGCTGCGGGACGTGTGCTAAGGAGTTGTCGACATTCATAACTTCGATTCACCACTGAAAAGGAATGATGGGCTACGTATCAGTGCAGTAGAGTCATCGTGACTCGAGGGGCAAAGTGATCGTAGCAAGAAGATGAGCCAGTGCAGTGGAGCCGTTGTGACTCCATGGGGCAGAGTGGACATAGTAAAGGATTTGTAAGGCTATGAGCCAGTGTAGTGGGGTGTGTACGACTCCATGGGGCAAAGTGGACATAGCGAAGGGTTAGTGGCTATGGATCAGTACAGTGAAGCCATTGTGACTTCATGGGGCAGAGTTATCATAGAAAAGTATTGGGTGATCGAAGTGGTGGATATCGTATGCTTTACGCACTGAGTGAGAGATGTGAGGATGGTTGCTATGTTTGATTTGTTTGCCATCACTATGACATGCACACCCCCAACCCCATATGCTAGTACACCATATGTTAGTGGCACCTTAGAGTGTTGTACAGTATGTAGTGCTAACTCTTTGGTTGCAGGTCCAGGTTCAGGTATGGTTTAGTATATCTGTTATTGTTCTGTTTAGCTGCTTATCGCTCATACCAGACTTTTTGTCTGACCCAGAGTTTTATGTCTCTTCTTATTACTTTGGGTGCTCTCACGAGCAGACTACAGACAGGTTAGCTGGTGATGCGCGAGTAGCGGATTCGGAGGCAAGCAGGAGGCTTCCACGTATGATATATATATATATATATATATTCTCTTTGTGTCGTTGCTGGCCACTACTTTGGGCATTAGTAGTGTACCTTTATTGTTTATCTCTTGAGACAGTTTTTAAAAGTTGTAATAATATTGGCTTTGGATCATAAGCTGTACTTTGGATTTTCCGCTGCTATGATAGTTTGTTCTCAGCTTATGCACTGTCTCACCTGTTTTATGTCAAATATGTTATTATTATTATATTTTGTTCTATGCGCTGTGAGACACTCTACAGGCCCCTTGTTGATTCTTCGTCTTCTTTCTTTCCCTCTGACGACCGTCTCGTGCTAACTGGACATGTGTACATCGCACTTTTGGAGTAAATGTCGGGTGGTGCGGGGCGGGTTGTCACACCATGAGACTGGTGTGAGAACTAAAATAGTTATTAACTTTATTTTGTGTTGGGTAAATCAAGGGACCACGCCGTATAACACGGAACAGACCAATAATGCCATAAACAAACAATGCAATGCTAAAAGGGAAAATTAAGCTTTTATAAGACTTAGGTCCCATCACACAATGCAACGCAAGCCGGAGGATAGAGTTTTACCTTATAATAGCCAAACATGCTTGATATGCGAATTTTATCTTTTATTATTATTATAAGTGAAGAAATCAACTTCAAATATAAATATATCAATCATAGGCGACATAGGTACCATTATATTATGTCGACATATAAGTTTACAACAAAAATCGTAAAATCACGTATTGGAAATTGGGTTTTCATCTATGAACCAAGGCAAGGGATCTTCCTCATCGATTTCGAGACACTCTAGCAAATGCCTCAGGATCATGCCTCTAGGAAATCCTTGAATCTTCAGGGCCAGTCTGTCGTCACTAATTGGCAATACCATAAACAATATGTTATCCGGTTCTATCGAACCTCCAAAATGGTCAATACGTTGACCAGGTCTAGGGCCTTTTAGTCGGCCCTAATATCAATTCGGAGGTACCTCGCTTTCCAACAAATAAAATGCAACATCCACATAAGTAAAATGTCTGGGCTCCAACCATTGCATCACTTCTAGCTAGAAGCTAACGTATGTCCATTTCCTTGCTGTCTCTATCCCGTTTTGGTTCACACCGGGATGTGAGGTTCGTGAGTTAATGCTACACAAAGATGTGCTACTTAAAGTTGTGCTCTGATCATCATTCACGATAAACCCACGGTCATCTTTCATCAAAATGGAATCTTCACGGAAATCATAACAGTATATAATCGATATAAATTTCCGTTTCAAACTAATACTATTAGTGGAATAGCAACAAGGCCTTTTAAATTCCATAAATAGTAATGGTTTTCCTTTACAGAAGTTCATCTCGATTATTAAATCGAATTCCGTTCAATTCGAATTTAATATATTAAATTGGAAAACTTTGCTTTGGAAAATTCCATCAATCTTAATTAAAAGATTATAAATTACAAATCATAATTTCCCTGTTAATTGGGTTAAAGATCAAATGTTATTTAAAACATTGTTCTCGATAAACGCAAAATCAACTTTCATTTCAATTCCAATTAAATTAATTAATTGGTAAATTTCTCTAAATCTTAATTAAAAGATTTATTCTATTCTCTACTGGGTTTAAGAACAGTGTTATTAAAGACACTATTCACGACAAACCCAAAATCTAATCTGATATTAAATACAAGGCTCTGAACAGAAATTATATTGGCTATATTCAATAGCAAATTCTGAAACTAACAAATATTGTATATCTTCCAAATTCCTCAATAATATCTATATAATCATGGAATCCAATATCGAAATATTCCGAAGATTATTTCCATTCAAATTCATTCCAATTCATACATTGGAAAAAAAATTATTTTCTCAAAACCATTTCAATTCATTTTAGCTCTTTACGTAAGTTGATAAACAACTTATTCTAATAAAAATATCTTTTAGGTTTACAAACGTGGAATTTTTCATCCAAAATCTTTCCAATCATTTATTATGTTTATACATAATTTATTCATATTTTTAACAATTTTATTAAGGCCTTTACAGTCGGTTTCCAATATCGTCCACCGAACTACATACATAGCAACCTTTTTCAAAACTGATTTGGGCATATCTTAAAATCTAACCATTAGATTTATAATATCTTATTACCAATCAAAAGATCTTTTCGATACGAACCCAATGATTCCGTTTTAGGAGAATCCGACGGTCGGATCTCCCGTTACGTCCACTCAAAGTCAATCGTCAAAATTCATGAATGGTCGCTGCGTGATACGTTCCATTCAGGCCATTTAAATATATATAATATATTTCATCGATTTCCATTTAAAATGTATTTTATAAATCGTTTATAAATTCATTTCTAAAACGATTTCTACTTCCTTTTCAATTTTAAATCAAAATTGAATATTCCATATCATTATAATATTAAAATGATAATATTTTCAAAATATCAGATTTTGAAATCAAATCTTTTCAATTTTCATTATAAAATGAATATAATCGACATAAAATTCTGTTCGAGTTAAAATGGCGTATATCTAATTAACTCGGCTTCGTATTCATTTCAGTTACAAATATTTCAATATTTCTTGTCCATCCAAAATCGAAAATCAAAATCTTATTTTGATTCTTCACAGAATATTATTTTAAAATATTCGTTATTTCTGAATTGGAATCAGACTCAATCACTTACCATATAAATTTATTTATATGCATTCCATACATCGCTTGTATGCAAAAATAGTGATTAACAACTATTTAACATTCAACTCACATCCAGAGTGCAAATTACAACTGTATAAGCATTAAATAATTAAATAACGCTTATAACAGTCTATCAATCAATCAGTTGACATACAATTAAATCCAAGGGATATGTGAATTAATTATCATCTCCAGACCCGTGTGGGATTTTCAATCATCAACAAATAATTGGGTGATGTGTAAAATTATCGTTCCAATACTTTACATCACAGTCCATGTAAACATAATTCATAATATAGATGTTTTATTTGTAAACGTACACTTTCACAGTTTAATAATGATAACACTAAAAAAGTAAACAACCATCAATTACCAAACAAATATTGCAATCACAGGCAATAAATACATATTCAGTCACAGATATAATAACTGTAAAAAAATAATTTTAGTGAGAGAGTTCTCACTTTGGTTTCCACTCCGTTAGTCTTTAATTGAGGATTTTATTTTTAAACTAAATTAAATAGGCATTTAATTTAGCTTAAAAATTCAACTTTCTCTGTTTCTGTTCTGGTCAGTTCAATATTGTAGCATTCGTTGATACGAGTGCAATGCAATTGAAATCACTGAGTTTCGATCTCGTATGAAAAAGATATAGCATTATATATATTAATTACATAACTAAACTAATTAAAATAATTAATTTAATTAAGTATTTTCCTAACCCTTGGTTAATGTTTTAATCCTGCCCCTTTCTTCTTCGATCCTCCAGTAAATCTCGAACCCCACTTCGAGACTAGGTTTCCTTCTTGCAACCGCCATGCTCACCCTGCCCTTGATCGAAGAACGCCAACCGTTTGGCCTCCACGTGCGCCACCACCCCCTGGCGAAACGATGCACTCGGTCCCCCCTCTTGTTTAGTTACAGTTCTGTGACTTTTCTGAGACTGTTCGTTCTGTGATTGATGAAAATATTCCAGAAAATTGCATTCATCTTAGTTTTGTTTTTATTTTCTAAGGACTTCATTATATTTTAACAAATTGGTTTATTTCTAAAGGATTATTGCTCGGTGTCTAGACTACGTTATAAATTAACGGTGATTCGTAAATGTTATATCGGTTGTTCCTCTGAAGGTACTTAAACCTAACGGTGATTCGTTAATGTTATATCAGTTGTTCCTCTGAAGGTACTTAAACCATTGGTTGCATTGCTAGGGTGATTCCTGATGCACCGATAACTCTTGTCCGTTAACTGACCAAGAAATTTTTTGTTGAAATTAATCTAACCGTCATTATATAATTTTAGAAAAATGTAAATAAGTAATTTGTATTAGTTTCATCCATAATTTTTTTTAATAAAGGCAATTTTCTTTTGTGAATATTTCTTTTTCTCTTTAATAAAAAAAAATTCAAAACAATTCTCGTTTTGTGAAAAAAAAATCACTTCTATTATCTTCTCAAATTTATTCTGTCTCCTTTTCTCTTATTCTTTGCGCTAGTGCATGCGTAGTTGGACTCGTGATCTTTCAACTAATCATTTAATTCGAACAAACATCCTTTCAACCATGGACGAAGAAAATCCCCCTCGAACTCTTATGGATAGATACGTCTCCAATCGGGTTTCTATCCCTTCTTGCATCATATTGCCCACCCCAATGGGTAACCACTTTGAAACTCATTCGAATCACATAAATACTCTTCCAAAATTTGGCAATCTGGAACATGATGATCCTTATATTTTCTTAACAAAATTTGAACAAGTTTGTGCAACCATGAAATTTCAACAACTAAGTGACGATGGAATCAAATTTAGGTTAATCCCATTTGCACGTACCGATTATGCCAAAAAATGGTTGTATAGCTTGCCTTCAAATACGATTGGAACTTGGAATGAATTTGTGAATGTTTTTCTAAAGAAATTTTACCCCTTGGAAAAAATCATCCAAAATTCGAAACGAAATTGTTAATTTTCATCAATTTGGGGGTGAATCTTTTGCAAAATATTTCAAAAGATTTAAAGAGCTTCTAGTCAAATGTCCACACCACAATTTCGAAAAATGGACTCTTTGTCAAATTTTACACGATGGGATTGAAAATAACTCTCGAACCATGCTTGAATCGATGTGCTATGGAAACATTTTAGTCCAAAATCACGACACCGCTTGGCAATTTCTTGAAAATTAGGCCGAAAAATCATCTCAATGGGAAAGATCTAATGAGAAATCGATTTATTCCTGATCAAACGCTCATTTTGTAGGATCCTCAATGGCATTAAAAGCGAAAATAGACAAGATGTTAACCAAATTTGATAATGTCCTTTCATCTACTCAAATAAATCAAGCTCAAGCATCTCCGCCTTCATGTTACAAATGTAATGATCCTAACCACATTGTCGATCAATGCCTACATTCGTTAGAACAACTCAACGCATTTAACAAAGCTAGAAACGACTCATTCTCCCCAATGTATAATCTGGGTTGGAGAAATCATCCTAACTTCTCTTGATCCCAAAACAATGCAAATTCAAGTTTGTTTCGACCCCATTTTCAACCATTATCGAGTAATCCTTCGAATCCTCCCTTTCTACAAACTCAATTCCAAAATCTTGCGTTGCCTTCTCAATATCAAGTGCAACAATCTTTTATTCCTAGGGACGATAAACGATTGACATCACTTGAGAAAAGTCTCGAAGCATTGACTAAAGCAACGACTTAAAATATCCAATCAAATAGCAATCTGTAAAATTTATTGACTTTGCACTTGCAAAACACGAGTCAATCGATCGCAAAAATTGAAATGCAAATGAGTCAGTTAGCCACTTCTGTAAGTGAACGAGAAAGAGGCACTTTCCCAGTCAACCCATTCCAAACCCTAGGAGTCAAAATCCTAACCAAAACCAAGCTCATGTCATCCAGGATAGCAATCAAACTCAGTTGAATGCTATCACAACTTTATGATCCGGTAAGAAAATCGATAATCAAGTTGAAAATCCAAATAACTTATCGAGTGTTCCTCTCGACTCTTCTAAAACCACGAATGATCTTGATCCAAATTATGAGTCTAGTTCTGTCCAACTCAAGTAGACCGGCCTACTGAGTTTCGCATTCCGTTTCCTCATCGTCTTCGACCAAAGAAACATTCCAACCAAATGGAAAAGATGTTGGAAATTTTTAAACAAGTGAAAGTTAACATCCATCTTCTAGACATCATTCAACAAGTCCCCACCTATGATAAATTTCTCAAAGACTTGTGTACCCAAAAATGACACGCTCATGTACCCAAGAAAGTATTCTTAGCCACCGGACTTAGCGAAGTCTTGACCCAATCGATCCCGATCAAATACAAAGATCCTGGATGCCCTACGATCTTATGCACGATAGGAGATAAAACAATTAACAAATGCCTAGTTGATCTGGGTGCAAGTGTCAATTTGATTCCATATTTTGTTTACCTACAACTTGGTTTGGATGAACTTAAACCAACAAAAATAACTCTTCAATTTGTTGATCGATCAATTAAGAAACCTGTTGGAGAAATCGAGGACGTACTCATCAAAGTTGGTCAATTCATCTTCCCTGTCGATTTCAATATTTTGGAAACACAACCTGTCAATAATCCTATAAGTCAAATTCCTTTGATTTTAGGTCGTCCATTTTTGGCTACTTCAAATGCTTTAATAAATTGTTGCAATTGTTCAATGAAAATCTCTTTTGAAAACAAGACTTTAGATCTTAATATTTTCAATCTTGAAAGTCGTTCGAATGAATCATGTGCCCAAACCTTGGAAGTTAATGCCATTCACGAGAACTCCGAAAATGAATCGATTGACCTTAATGATGAGCATGAGGCTGAGTATGAAAAATTATTCCAAGACGCTCCTAACGATGTCGAACAAACGCTTCAATTTGAATTGCTTTTAGTTGAGTCCAAATCTCAACCAAGTTCTTTGATCGAGAAAACACCAAAGTTGTATCTTAAACCTCTTCCCGATCACCTTAATTATGTATACTTAGGTGATAACGAAATTTGTCCTGTCATAATTTCTTCAAATTTAACTAGTAATCAAGAAATTTCTCGTCTCTCGACTCTTTCTAAAAACAAAAATGCAATCGGTTGGTCCACTTATGACATCAAGGGAATTAGCCCTGCAATTGTTCAACATCGTATTCACTTAACCGATGAAGCCAAACCCACTCGTGAAGCGCAGCTAAGGCTTAACCTAAGATGAAAGGGGTAGTTCGCGAACAAATTCTTAAACTACTTAACAATGGTATCATTTACCCAATTTCTGATAGCTTATATGTAACACCCCACCTCCGCTAGGGTCACTCACAAGGGGAAAGCACTAGTTTTGGAGGGGTATTATTGAGATAACATCACAGAATTATCACAAGACAGAACATTAACAAAAATTTAAGTGAACAGCGGAAGAATTTATGAGCAAAACAGAACTTCATTTTATTCCAAAATAAACCATGTCTCTTACAAGCATTTCAAATAACTTCATTACAACTGTCTTGTAATAATAGCCAAAGAAGCAATAACTTAAAAACAGAAAAATAGCTTATTCCCCAAGTGAAGTAAAAAGAAGCAGCCATAGCAAACCGTACATGCTGAGCCAAAGCAAGTGATATACAAGCTAAGAGCTACTGTTTCCTCCCTGAGAACCTGGGGGGGGGGGGGGGGGACGAAAGAAAAAGAGGTGAAAGGAAAAGGGTTAGTCATAAAGACTGAGTAAGTCCTAGTGACTTTCAGTGTAAAAACGGTTAAAACAACCTGTCATGTATAAACTGGAACTAAACTTAAGAATAGTGTCAAGGTGAACAAGATAGACTAAGGTGATCAGGATAAGTCAAGACAAGTCAAGTAAAGCATCACATGTTCGAGATCCGTTGCATCGACTTTACTAGTATACTAAGCCCATGTCACAAGTTAATCACGAAATAAATCCCACGGCCCAATATCATGAAATGACCCTGAAATGGGGTCTGACCCAAGTACGGGGTCCTACGGAGCGATTATCTAGTCGATCGGCTCCCTACAAGTTCTAGCTCGTCAAGTGTCCGCGTCATACGGCTAATCACGAATGTAGTCACCTGTGCTGGGTCCACCTTCGGGTGTATTAGCCCTAGGGTGTCAACCCCTGACACGATTCAAGATGCACAGATAAATCTACGGATACCCAGTGCCTGCCCCGGAATACGTGCACGACCGTAGTCCACCGAACCAACACTGGCATACCCCACTGCCGTCGTTCACCTCTTACAATCAGCCCAGTAATCGTGCCCCACCCGGCCTAGCCCCAGGGTACCTTGATACATCTAGAGGGTTACTGCTGAAAAGGGTCGTGTCTAGGGTTTCGCCTATAGATTAGGTCATGTAATTCGTGACCTAACCTGCCTAACCGATTAAGTCATGTAATTCGTGACTTAATCCTTTTCCAGTCTAGTCGTGTCAAGATGGTAAAGTATGTCATTTAAATTCGTGACATAACCCGCCTACGTGTCATGTCAAGTTGGCTAAGTGTTGTCGTGTCAAGTTCATGACTTAGCCCTACAAATCGTGTTCAAGTTGGTTAAGTTGTCTTTTCATGTTCATGACTTAACCCTAATTTGCATTAATTGAATCGTTAATGCACCGAACCACTCACATTGGATCCTATTGTTCGTAGCCACTGGATTTGTCGGGCGGTTCCGGGCAGGTTTACGCTACGAACTCAACCCAACCTCGGGTTTCAAGCGTGATGTGACCAACTACCCACATTGGATCCTATTATTTGTAGCAACTGGATTTGCCGGGCGGTTTCGGCCAGGTTTACACTACAAACTCAACCCAACCTCGAGTTGGCCACTTTCTTGTTTTCTAAAGTCATGCCCGTGTTCTTATCAAATTCGTGCTATTTTCATAGCATGTTCATATGTCAATTTCGTGCCCAACTAAGGCATGTTTCAAGTCAAGTTATGGAATGTTCAAGTCAAGTTTTCGTGCCATATTTCATGTTCTACTTATGCCAAATTTCACGATTTATGATTATAATCAATTCAAGTTTTGCCTATTCTACCCAATCGTATCCCCAACGTATATAAATGTACTTCGGTCACAAGCATAAACAATTCAAGAGATAAAGGGGAATAACACCAAACATGTGATAGGCATATGTGACAATTCCACCATCACTTGCATAATAAACAGGCTATAACATATCACATGGTTTCAACTTAGTTCAACATGATGAATTCAACTTTACATCATAGGCATAATAATCATTGCGGGCATAATAATGATTTTATTACAAACATGAAACATTATAGGCATGGTAATTCTAATAGGCATAGTGGATTCCAATTTAGTATTTTTAACATAATGATTCTCATCTAGCATTATAAACATAATGATTCCAACTTTTCATCATAACATAGCAATTCCCAATTTGTCATTAACATGATAGGTATATTAACATCACATGCATAGTTTCATTAACATCATAGACATGGTTTAATTAGCATCATAGGCATGGTTTAATAAACATAAAGATTTCAATAAACATAGTGATTCCATGGACATGTATTATTCCAACTTGCCATACAATTAAGCCCAAGTGATTCATAACAACATCAACATCATGATAAGTTTAACTTGCACCATTAACATAGCAATATTCCCAAATTATGATTCAAAATTAAACAATATAAACATGGATTAACAATAGTTCCTAAATCCGGTTTCAATTCATAGCATGTCCATGTTATTTTATCGTTTTTGCCAAAAAAGTGACATAGAACTTACAATATGAAGAAAGCAATCCAAATCAAAACTTTAAATCAAATAGCCCCAAATCTGTTTTCTAAAGCGTCGTAGTTGTTGTAGCTTCTAGTTGTAGCCTTCAAGAATCACCCTTCGTCTTCTTTAATTTTGTTCTTTGTATTTTTAATTTAGAGTTCTAGGTTTAATGGCAGCTGCATGAGTGCTAAAATGAAATAGTATGATTTAGGCTAGGTCTTAGGGTCTTTAAATAGTTGTAGGCAACTCATTTAGGCCATTAGATCAACCCCAGAGTCAATCCGGACCATCAAAACACATACCGGGCTTCAAAAATGGGTTCTGGGCCAAACTAGGCCGACCAGGTCGACCTGTACAGGGGGGGGGTCTACTCTAGGGTCGACTCTAGGGTCGACCTGGCCTGGGGAGGTCGACTCTAGGGTCGACTCGGTTCTGTCTGCCAGAAAGTCTGCTGAAACTTGTTTTGGCCATATCTTGGTCATACGGACTCCGATTTTCGAAAACTCGGATCTATTGCGCGTATTTTTTCGAGAGGAACGCAATGGTGAAGTCCATTTTACCTAATTCCTGATTCTTAAATTAATTATCCTTATTTTACTATCTTTTCCGTTACATACACCGTTACCGAACTAAATTTTCTTCTCTTCCAAATATTAATTAATTCTTCTTATGCATCACCATTATTTACCTATCTAAACATATTTTTATATATTTTATTTCATTTTTAATTATACCTTGATTTCTTGTTTTCACATGTTGTTAAAATTCGGGTTGTTACATTCTCCTCTCCTTTAAGAATTTCGTCCCCGAAATCTTCAAGTTAAGAAGAATGTGTCCTACCATCCATCATCCATCTACTCAAAACATCATCCACAAGCAACCATGGTCCTTAAAAGACTTCTAATGTTTTATGAACACATGCAAAGAGTGTGTGTATATGTTCCTTATCTAATGCTAATGATCAGGCCTGATTGATTTTCTAAATGCAAAATATGTTTAGTGAAATGAATCCAATATGTATCTAAAATTTTCCTATTATAATTCATGATTTCTACATGAGTGCACAAACATTCAATCATATTCAACAACCAAATGATAGCACAACCAAGTTTCCAAAATAATCACTCATGCATATGCAAGTATGAAACTGTGACTGAGCCGATCTAGTGCCTAATGTGTATTCATGCATCCACGAACAACCACTTGCGACCACTTGCAACCATTTTGCAATCATAACATGTTTCAATTACATGTTTACATCCAAAAAGATTCTACCTATGGCTCTCAAGATAGGATCGAGGAGATAACAAGATAAAACAAAGCATCTAGAAAAAGAAGTTAAAGATGTACCCCCGGAAGGTCCGGTCTGCTTCTTAGGGCAGTCCTTGCTAATGTGTCCAGTCTCCCCACAATGAAAACATTCACCTTGCTTTCTTTTCCTCTTTCTACAATCCTTGGCTATGTGCCCTTCCGTACCACAGAAATTGCATTTCCTTTTATCACGTGAGTTGTCGTTCTTGCCTTCTTTCTCGGAGTCTACCTTCTTATTCTGAGAATCGTTGGGCTTGACCTCTTTCTTGCCCTTCTTATCTTCCTCATACAGTAGGGCCATATCCACCAAGCTTTCAAAGGTCGCCCCCATGGGCACATGAGTCATGGCCAAACCATGTAGTGGCTCGTTCAAGCCCCATGCAAAACGTAGCGCCTTTTTCTAAGGAGTGTTGACTAACTCCAATCCGAAGCGAGCAAGCTAATTGAAACGGTTCACGTATTCTTTAACTGTCATATTTCCTTGTTTAAGGGCCGGAAACCGTTCCATTTGGAGACTCTCCTTCGCTAATGATAAGAACTTAAGCCCGAATCTCCCTCTAAAGTCCGCCCAAGTCTCAATGGGCCTAGTAGCGTTGGTGACTTCCCACCAATAAGAAGCTTCCTCTTTCATGAGCCACGCCGCCAACTGTACTTTCCTATTGTCATCTACCTCAAAGATAACAAACAAGTCTTCGGTTTCCTTCAACCAATTCCGTGCCTCAACAAAAGTCTCAGTTCCTAGGAAATCCTTTCCGCCCATGGCCTTAAAGTCCTTGCATATCTTTGAAAAAGCGGTTTCTCGCGGAGGTTGAGGCGGATGAGGAGGATTGGTTGGGCCTGCCATATTAGCCCGAGCCTCGAGGAAACGACGGAACCAAGTGGGTATATTGACACCCTCGGGAAGATTAAGATCGTCGGCCATGATAAGCTGAAAACGAAAAAGGAAAAGATTCAAACGAGGAAACAAAGATTATGCTAATGGCTTTTTGGGGAATAGCCTTTTAAAATAAACCAACTTTTCTTGAAAAGTGCTTCTTTGTAAATGGTTTTTCAAAAGGTTTTCAAAACTCTTGCCCAGCCTTGGTAACCTTCAGCTCTGATACCAAGTGTAACACCCCACCTCCGCTAGGGTCACTCACAAGGGGAATGCACTAGTTTTGGAGGGGTATTATCGAGATAACATCACAGAATTATCACAAGACAGAAAATTAACAAAAATTTAAGTGAACAACGGAAGAATTTATGAGCAAAACAGAACTTCATTTTATTCCAAAATAAACCATGTCTCTTACAAGCATTTCAAATAACTTCATTACAACTGTCTTGTAATAATAGCCAAAGAAGCAATAACTTAAAAACAGAAAAACAGCTTATTCCCCAAGTGCAGTAAAAAGAAGCAGCCATAGCAAACCGTACATGCTGAGCCAAAGCAAGTGATATCCAAGCTAAGAGCTAGTGTTTCCTCCCTGAGAACCTGGGGGGGCGGGGAACGAAAGAAAAAGAGGCGAAAGGAAAAGGGTCAGTCATAAAGACTGAGTAAGTCCTAGTGACTTTCAGTGTAAAAACGGTTAAAACAACCTGTCATGTATGAACTGGAACTAAACTTAAGAATAGTGTCAAGGTGAACAAGATAGACTAAGGTGATCAGGATAAGTCAAGACAAGTCAAGTAAAGCATCACATGTTCGAGATCCGTTGCATCGACTTTACTAGTATACTAAGCCCATGTCACAAGTTAATCACGAAATAAATCCCACGGCCCAATATCATGAAATGACCCTGAAACGGGGTCTGACCCAAGTACGGGGTCCTACGGAGCGATTATCTAGTCGATCGGCTCCCTACAAGTTCTAGCTCGTCAAGTGTCCGCGTCATACGACTAATCACGAATGTAGTCACCTGTGCTGGGTCCACCTTCGGGTGTATCAGCCCTAGGGTGTCAACCCCTGACATGATTCAAGATGCACAGATAAATCTACGGATACCCAGTGCCTGCCCCGGAATACGTGCACGACCGTAGTCCACCGAACCTACACTGGCATACCCCACTGCCGTCGTTCACCTCTTACAATCAGCCCAGTAATCGTGCCCCACCCGGCCTAGCCCCAGGGTACCTTGATACATCTAGAGGGTTACTGCTGAAAAGGGTCGTGTCTAGGGTTTCGCCTATAGATTAGGTCATGTAATTCGTGACCTAACCCGCCTAACCGATTAAGTCATGTAATTCGTGACTTAATCCTTTTCCAGTCTAGTCGTGTCAAGATGGTTAAGTATGTCATTTAAATTCGTGACTTAACCCGCCTACGTGTCATGTCAAGTTGGCTAAGTGTTGTCGTGTCAAGTTCATGACTTAGCCCTACAAATCGTGTTCAAGTTGGTTAAGTTGTCTTTTCATGTTCATGACTTAACCCTAATTGGCATTAATTGAATCGTTAATGCACCGAACCACTCACATTGGATCCTATTGTTCGTAGCCACTGGATTTGCCGGGCGGTTCCGGGCAGGTTTACGCTACGAACTCAACCCAACCTCGGGTTTCAAGCGCGATGTGACCAACTACCCACATTGGATCCTATTATTTGTAGCAACTGGATTTGCCAGGCGGTTCCGGGCAGGTTTACACTACAAACTCAACCCAACCTCGAGTTGGCCACTTTCTTGTTTTCTAAAGTCATGCCCATGTTCTTATCAAATTCGTGCTATTTTCATAGCATGTTCATATGTCAATTTCGTTCCCAACTAAGGCATGTTTCAAGTCAAGTTATGGAATGTTCAAGTCAAGTTTTCGTGCCATATTTCATGTTCTACTTATGCCAAATTTCACGATTTATGATTATAATCAATTCAAGTTTTGCCTATTCTACCCAATCGTATCCCCAACGTATATAAATGTACTTCGTTCACAAGCATAAACAATTCAAGAGATAAAGGGGAATAACACCAAACATGTGATAGGCATATGTGACAATTCCACCATCACTTGCATAATAAACAGGCTATAACATATCACATGGTTTCAACTTAGTTCAACATGATGAATTCAACTTTACATCATAGGCATAATAATCATTGCGGGCATAATAATGATTTTATTACAAACATGAAACATTATAGGCATGGTAATTCTAATAGGCATAGTGGATTCCAATTTAGTATTTTTAACATAATGATTCTCATCTAGCATTATAAACATAATGATTCCAACTTTTCATCATAACATAGCAATTCCCAATTTGTCATTAACATGATAGGTATATTAACATCACATGCATAGTTTCATTAACATCATAGACATGGTTTAATTAGCATCATAGGCATGGTTTAATCAACATAAAGATTTCAATAAACATAGTGATTTCATGGACATGTATTATTCCAACTTGCCATACAATTAAGCCCAAGTGATTCATAACAACATCAACATCATGATAAGTTTAACTTGCAACATTAACATAGCAATATTCCCAAATTATGATTCAAAGTTAAACAATATAAACATGGATTAACAATAGTTCCTAAATCCGGTTTCAATTCATAGCATGTCCATGTTATTTTATCGTTTTTGCCTAAAAAGTGACATAGAACTTACAATATGAAGCAAGCAATCCAAATCAAAACTTTAAATCAAATAGCCCCAAATCTGTTGTCTAAAGCGTCGTAGTTGTTGTAGCTTCTAGTTGTAGCCTTCAAGAATCATCCTTCGTCTTCTTTAATTTTGTTCTTTGTATTTTTAATTTAGAGTTCTAGGTTTAATGGCAGCTGCATGAGTGCTAAAATGAAATAGTATGATTTAGGCTAGGTCTTAGGGTCTTTAAATAGTTGTAGGCAACTCATTTAGGCCATTAGATCAACCCCAGAGTCAATCCGGACCATCAAAACACATACCGGGCTTCAAAAATGGGTTCTGGGCCAAACTAGGCCGACCAGGTCGACCTGTATAGGGGGGTCGACTCTAGGGTCGACCTGGCCTGGGGAGGTTGACTCTAGGGTCGACTCTAGGGTCGACTCAGTTCTGTCTTCCAGAAAGTCTGCTGAAACTTGTTTTGGCCAAATCTTAGTCATACGGACTCCGATTTTCGAAAACTCGGACTCTATTTCGCGTATTTTTTCGGGATGAACGCAATGGTGAAGTCCATTTTACCTAATTTATGATTCTTAAATTAATTATCCTTATTTTACTATCTTTTCCGTTACATACACCGTTACCGAACTAATTTTTCTTCTCTTCCAAATATTAATTAATTCTTCTTATGCATCACCATTATTTACCTATCTAAACATATTTTTATATATTTTATTTCATTTTTAATTATACCTTGATTTCTTGTTTTCATATGTTGTTAAAATTCGGGTTGTTACATTATAGGTCAGCCCCATTCATGTTGTTCCTAAAAAGTCCGGACTTACCGTTGTCGCAAATGACCAAAACAAACATCTTCCAACTTGTACTATAATGGGTTGGCGTGTTTGCGTCGATTATCGAAAATTGAATACTGCAACGCGTAAAGACCGCTTTCCTCTTCCCTTCTTCGATCAAATGCTCAAACGTTTAGCCAGTACGAATTCTACTGCTTTCTTGATGGTTATTCCGGTTATAACCAAATTCCAATCGCTCCCGAAGATCAAGAGAAAAACGACTTTCATATGCCCGTTCGGTACCATTGCTTACCGACGTATGCCTTTCGGTCTTTGCAATGCTCCTGCAGCTTTCCAATGATGTATGGTTGGAATTTTTTCTGATATGACCAAACGCTTTCTTGAAGTCTTTATGGATGATTTTTCGATCTTTGGAGATTCTTTTTCCTCTTGCTTACATCATTTGAACTTGTTCCAAATCCATGTAAAGAAAACACTTAACGTCGAAATGGGAAAAATGCCACTTTATGGTCAAACAAGGCATTGTCCTTGGACATGTAATTTCAAATAATGTCATTGAGGTAGATAAAGTGAAATTTGACGTTATTTCAAAACTACCCATTCCAAAATGCCTTAAGGACATTTGTTCATTTCTTGGGCATGCTGGCTTTTACCGACGCTTTGTGAAAGATTTTAGCAAAATTGCTCATCCTTTGACTTCTCTTCTAGGAAAGGACATCCCATCGAATTTAACTCTGAGTGTGTCGCTTCTTTTGAACGTCTTAAAAACGAACTCATTTCAACCCCGATATTCTGCTTGCCTAATTGGGAACTTCCTTTTGAAATCATGTATCACACTTCTAACTTCGTAGTTGGTGCTGTCTTAGGACAATGCATCAACAAAATCCTTCACATTATTTACTACACTAGTATGACATTAAACGACACTCAACTCAACTATACGACCGCCGAAAAAGAACTTTTAGCTGTCAGTTTTGCACTCGAGAAGTTTCGATCTTACTTGATTGGTTCCCACACTACGGTCTACAATGACCATTCTGCTCTTCGACACCTTTTTGCTAAAAAGGATGCTAAGTCACGCTTAATTCGATGGATCCTTTTACTTTAAGAATTTGATCTTACAATCAAAGACAAAAAAGGATCTGATAACATCATAGCCGATCACTTATCTCGTCTTTCGAATGCACCATCTTCCTTGCCAATCAACGAAAACTTTCCCGACGAACAACTCCTTTCTGTTGCAATCGATCCTTGGTTTGCCGACATTGTGAACTATCTGGTCACCAAGGAAACCCCCTCATTTTGGTCCAAACAAGATGAAAACAAATTTCTTTCCCAAGTGAAATACTTCTATTGGGACAATCCATACTTTTTTAAGTATTTTCCGGACCAAATCATTCGTCGATGCGTTTCTAATAGCGAAATTAGGAGTGTTCTCTCATTCTGCCATGATCATGCGTGCGGTGGACATTTTGGTCTTAGGAAAACCGCTGAAAAGGTGCTTCAATGTAGTTTTTATTGGCTTACTCTCTTTATGACTCGTTTGAATTATGTAAAACTTGCAATCGTTGCCAAATCCTTGGAAAGATTTCTCGATGAAATATGATGCTATTGAACCCCATCCTTACGATCGAGATCTTTAAGGTATGGGGTATTGACTTTATGGGACCTTCCCAAATTCCTTCGGAAACTTGTATATTCTTCTCGCCGTCGACTACATTTCGAAATGGGTCAAATCCGTTCCATGTAAAGCAAATGATCATAAAATTATTGTGAAATTTCTAAAAGAAAACATCTTTTCGAGGTTCGGCACACCTCGCACAATAATAAGTGACAATGGAATGCATTTCTGTAATCGAGCTTTTGAATCCTTAATGAAGAAATACTCGATAACCCACAAGTTATCCAGTCCTTATCATCCTCAAACTTGTGGTCAAGTCGAAGTGTCGAATCATCAAATAAAACAGATTTTTGGAGAAAACTGTAAATAAAAATCGAAAAAATTGGTCACAAAAATTGACCGATGCGCTTTGGGCTTACCATACTGCTTTTAAAACTGATATTGGAATGTCCTTTTTCTGATTAGTTGATAGTAAAGCCTGTCATTTACCCGTTGAACTTGAACATAAAGCGCTTTGGGCAATAAATAACTTAAACTTTGATCTTGAATAAAATGGCGAAAACCGAATTGCAATTCAAAGAATTAGAAGAAATTAGGAATGACGCATACGAAAACGCAAAAATTTACAAGGAAAAAACCAAAGTTTTTCATGACAAGTCAATCCTAAGAAAAACGTTTTTGCTAGACCAAAAAGTTCTACTGTATGACTCACGAGTTCATTTATTCCCCGACAAGTTAAAATCAAGATGGACCGGTCCATATGTTGTTTGAACTGTCTTTCCACATGGTGCTATTGAAATAGAAAACCCGAGGATGGATCCTTATTCAAAGTCAGTGGTCAATGTCTAAAACCATTCTTGGAATTGTCCATTGATCGAGAGGATGATCTCATGATTCTTCATGAGCCATGCTACATGAAGTAAAAAAGTTAAGTTTACTCCTCTGTAAATATGTAAATATCTCTCTTTCGTTCACTCATTGTGTCATGCATTGACTGTGGGGACACAGTCGAAATCATGTGTGGGGGAATCTCATAAACATTCTGTTTTGCATATTTTAAGTTTGTAGTTTGAGTCTCATTGTCATTCTGTTTTGCATAGTTTAAGTTTGTAGTTTTTTTCCTTTTTCAAAAAAAAAAGAGTTTTGCAATTCGATTTACTTTAAAATAAGACATGATGGAGTTAGCATATAATTTTGGTTATTCGATTAAAATGTTTTGAAATTTACTTCTCTTAGCGGATAACGAAAGGAAAATTAGAATTATGAGCAAATTTGGTGTAACTGGTATATAAGGAGATTCGTAGGTGATGAGTATGAAATGTTTCCTAAATTATAATCTGATTAAATGAATGGTTGATTTAGACTTCTTATGATAACATTTTAGATCTTAAGTGAAGTTATGATAAGATATTCGCTTAACTCTCTTTCCTATGATAAAAAGGAAAAAAAAAAGAAAAAAAAAGAAAAGATGTGTATATATATATATATAATAATCTAAGGGTATCCAACATTGCTAGTACATTTAGCGTTGGTGTGCAAACCCGCCAAGCTCTTTCCGACATCTTGTTGACAAAGTCAGCATCAGTATACCTTGGTCTCATTTTATGAGTTGGACACCTTAGAATTACCAACCCTCACGTAAGTCGTAATGCGGTGTGGGGGTGGTATACCAAGGTATTTGTAAATAATAATAATGCGAATATTTTGTAATAAAGAGAGAGTTAGCACTTAAAATCCAAGCACACTCTTCACTTATTCGACCTAACTTGTTAACAAAAAGGAAGTTGAGATGCCATTTTACGACTGATGATATCGATTATAGAATTCATTTCATATTTGCACTATGTTTCTACCAAAACAACTGGCCAAGCTGGAGGAGTCTGTGATGATAACATGACTTTTGTTTGAAGTTTTGATGCCAAATGTGACGACTCCCATAACCGCTGCACTAGACAAGGGGAATAATGCACTAAAAAGGGTGACATGCAGCTATGGACGATCATCAAAGTAGGTAAACTGTTGAGTCAAGAACTTTTAATGATCGTTTTGATTAATGACGAGAAGAAGCTTCATGATCGACAAAAAGAAGATACAATGGTTTCATAGGTTAGAAGTTGGTTATTTAGAATATTTTATGTTAAAATCTATCCTCAAATAATTATACTTCCCATTGATTTCAAAATTATGCATAAAAACTCGTTTTTATTGTATATTGACAAAAACAGGTCAACCTGTTAAAAATAATAGGTCAACCTATTTTTAAATATAACAGGTCAACCTGTTAAAATTAACAAGTCAACAGCTTTTTGAAATAACGGTCAAAAACCTGTCAACCTATTAATTTTTTCCTGTCAACCTATTTTTGAATTTCATGAAGAGTCATCTTCTTTCTTGAATAGTTGCATCCATTTCTCTTCATTTAAAATCATTTCTTTTGATTGCAACTTTTCACCAACAATTGCAACTTCTCAATTACTATAAATACATCAGTTTTCATTCAATCAAATGACCGAAATTTCTCTCCATTCTCTTATCTATATTGTATTATTCTTAGCATTCTAAAAGCACTCAAAAGCATTCAATTATCGTTTGAATCTCCAAGCATATTTAACACACTTGTGATTCAACTCGATAATCCACTTCCAAATCTTTGCAAAACATCAATATATATTTGAGGATAAGATTATAGGAAGGTTGTACTCAATCATTGACTAATCAGTGTTGAAGAAAGAACACATTCAAGGTCAAACTCTTGTAATCGTCTTGTGGGTAAGCTTGTAGCCTGTGAAATCAAGTGGGTAAGCTTGTGGCCCGTGAAATCAAGTGGGTAAAGTTGTAGCTCGTAAATCAAGTGGTTGTGAACCTGTTCCTCCGGGTGAAGCGAGGGTGTTGTTTAGTGAAAAGCCGAAGAGGAGCTTCGGGACTGGACATAGGACGGGAGGTCCGAACCAGTATAAAAATCTGGTGTCATTACTTTACTTTATCTATAGCTTTTATATTTGTTAGTGATATATTTCTTGTTTGTGAATTTTTACCTGCGTAACTATTGAATAGCTTAAGTTATCACATACATTCCGCATAGCCATATTATAGATCCTGCACAAGTCGTATACACCCCGACTTTTCAGTTGGTATCAAAGCAAGGTCATCATATAACCGTAACGCGGTACAAGTAACACCACTTACACAGAAGGTCAATCGACACAAAGACCTCCTTTCTTTAATGGCCTAAACTATAGTTATTGGGCAACACGTATGACTTTTTATATGCAATCAACTAGCTATGATGCTTGGAATGCTACTTAGAAAGAGATAATAAATCCAACTACTGAGTATGCAGAATGGACTCCTGCTGAGAAAACAGCAGCTACTGTAAATGCAAAAGCAATGAATATGTTGTTTTGTGCATTAGAGCAAAATGAGTATAACCGTGTTAGTATCTGTACCACTGCCTATCAAATTTGGCAAACACTAAAGACCACTCATGAAGGTACTAACAAGGTTCAACAAGCAAAAATAGCTTTGTTAAAAAGTCAATTTCAAAATTTCAAAACGAAGCCAAATGAAACAATCAATGAGATGTATTCAAGATTTCAAACTATTCATCATGCTCTTATCAGGTTAGGACAAAAATATTCTGACTTCGATGTAGTTTTAACAATCCTACATTCACTGACTACTGAATGGGAAGGAAAAGTATTAGCCATAGAAGAAGCTAATGATCTTTCCACCATGAAGCCAGATGAATTGATAGGAAATCTTATGTCCTATGAAGCTAACTTGCAGGCTCGAAAAGAACAAAAAGAAGAAAAGAAAAATGTAGCTTTTCATGCTGATGAAGACTTCTCAGATTCTGAAGATGAGGATCTAGCATTCATTGCAAAAGGATTCAAAAAATTCTTAAAGCAACGAAAAGCTAGTCAATACAATAGAAAGAAGTTCGGATCAAACAGACCGTCATCATCGAATGTAGAATGCTTTAACTGTCATAAGAAGGGACATATGCAAAATGATTGTCTAGAACAAAAGAAGAAGACAGAAAATGAAAAGTTCAAACACAAAAAGGACAAGTCAAAGAAACGGGCATTCTCAGTAACTTGGGATGATTCAGATTCATCTTCATCCGAAAGTGAAAGCGACTCAGATAATGAACAAGCAAATATATGCTTTATGGCTAAAGAAGATGAGGTACAAATTCCTTCTTTTGAAGAAGTTCTTGATATAAATGCTGAGTTAATATATATATTTAAAGATATGAAACGACAATGCAAACAAGCTCAAGCTGATTTAAGTAGAGTAGAATTTGAACGAGATATGTTAAAAGATGAAAAGAAAATATTAGAAGAGGAACTTGGAAAGGCCCAAGAATCATCATCAAATATTGACTCTCAACTATCTCTTTTGACTCAAGAAATTGAAGTTCAAAAAGAAAAGAATGATACTCTTACTACTGAGAATCATGAGCTTAAAGAAAAAGTTAAATCTCTAGATCTTGAAAAAGCTAGTTTACAAACAAAGTTAGATAATATTACTAAAAATATATCTAACTTTAACAAAGGTCGAGAAAATTTGACAAAAATTATTGAGAGTTCACAATCAGCTACAAATAAGCAAGGGTTGGGATATAAGAAGCAAGTTATCAAGAAACATCTTGGCAAAAGAAAAAAGAAAAATAAGGTAGTACAAGAAACTGAAGCTAAGAAAAATCTTAGTTTATTATATTCCAAACCAAAATCGATTGTGAAATCTCAAAAGAAGAATGTCAAATCTATAAAAGTATGGGTTCCTAAAACAAATAACAATCTGATTAGGAACAAGTATATTCAAAAAAATTTGAGTACTGTGCATCATAATCCAAATTATTTGTATAAAGGAGATAACGGACCCGTATGGGTTTGGACTCCTAAGACCTAACTCTTAGGACCCTATAAAAAGTGGGTACCATGAACTTAACTTTATTTTTCGCAGGTCCCACTTAAGAAAAGAGGAAAGTGGATACTGGACAGTGGTTGCTCAAAGCATATGACTGGAGACAAGAGCCTATTAACAAATATCACGTATTCGGATGGTGGCTCGGTCACTTTTGGAGATAATTCAAAAGGCTATATCATCGGCAGAGGCGATGTGAGCAATTTTGGTACATCTAACTTACCTCTTATTACAAATACCATGTTAGTTAAGAATTTGAAACATAATTTATTAAGTATCAGTCAATTGTGAGACAAAGGTTTTACCATTTCTTTTTCGGATAATAAATGTAGTATTTTAGATAAAGATCAAAATATAGCTTTTGAAGGACATAGAGATAGAAACATCTATATTCTGAATATGAATATCAATCATAATTCAGATATGTGTCTCATGGCAAATGATAATGATCTATGGCTATGGCACAAATGTTTCTATCATATAAACTTCAGAACTATTGACAAGTTAGCCAAAAATGAACTAGTATAAGGTTTACCCAAACTTAGTTTTAAAGTTGAAAATCTTTGTGACGCATGCCAAGTAGGGAAATTGACAAAATCATCATTTAAATCTAAGAAGATAATACCAACATTACAACCACTTGAGTTATTGCATATGGATCTATTTGGACCTACTCAAATACAATCCATAAATCATAGTCGATATGTGTTTGTAATTGTTGATGACTTTTCTCGTTATACATGGGTGATTTTCTTGAAAAATAAAAGTGACACATTTACTCAATTCAAATCCTTCGTCAAGAAAATTCAAAATTCAGAAGGACTTAAGGTTAAGAATATAAGAAGTGATCATGGCGGAGAATTCGAAAATAATGAATTTGAACATTTTTGTACAAAGAAAGGTATTAGTCATAATTTTTCGTTTCCTCGAACTCCATAACAAAATGGAGTTGTAGAACGGAAAAATCGGACATTACAAGAATGTGCAAGGACATTATTAAATGGAAATACTTTACCAAAACATTTTTGGGCAGAAGCTGTAGCAACTGCATGTTATGTTTTGAATCGTGTATCCATTCGACCTCTTACTAAAAATACACCTTATGAATTATTTAATGAAAGAAAGCCAAATATTTCATACTTCAAAGTTTTTGGTTCAAATTGTTTTATTTTAAACACAAAAGATCATCTTGGTAAATTTGATTCAAAAGCTGATGAAGGAATCTTTATTGGCTATTCGAATCAAAGCAAAGCTTATCGTATATACAATAAGAGAACCAAAACTATTGAAGAATCACTTCATGTTTCTTTTGATGAATTCTTTAAACCATTTCATATAAAATCAGATGACGAAGAAACCATAGTCTCTGACAATCCTATCATCACAAATAATGACTCTGACTCAGAAATAGTTGATGATAATTCTCAAACTGATGTAATACCTTCTCCACCAAGATTTAGATCTCCTCCGAGAATTCTAAGAGATCATCCAGTTCAAAATATTATTGGAGAAGTAACATCACAGATTAGAACATGAAATCAACATAATCAAATGGGTCATGTTGCGTTTATCTCAAATATCGAACCTAAAAATCCTAAAGAAGCTGCTACTGATGAATACTGGATCATTGCCATGCAAGAAGAAGTAAACTAGTTCGAACGCAATGATGTATGGGAACTTGTTCCAAGGCCGACTGATCAATCAGTTATAGGAACTAAATGGGTATATAAAAATAAGGCCGATGAACAAGGGAACATTACTAGAAATAAAGCAAGATTGGTAGCACAAGGATATAATCAGGAAGAAGGTATCGACTATGAAGAGACCTTTGCTCCTGTAGCTCGATTAGAAGCTATTCGCATCTTACTATCCTTTGCTTGTCATCATAATTTCAAACTTTATCAAATGGATGTCAAAAGTGCCTTTTTAAATGGGTTTATCAAAGAGAATGTATATGTCGAACAACCTCCTTTGTTCATACATGAGAAATATCCGAATCATGTATATAAACTTAAGAAAGCTTTATATGGATTGAAACAAGCACCTCGTGCTTGGTATGAACGATTAAGAAGCTATCTCATAGATTCTGGATTTCAAATTGGAAAAGTTGATCAGACTTTATTCATTAAACATTCTCAAAAAGATATATTAGTTATCCAAATATATGTAGACGACATTATCTTTGGTTCAACAAACAATGAACTTTGCAAAGAATTTGCAAAAATTATGACCAAAGAATTTGAAATGTCACATATGGGAGAACTATCATATTTCCTCGGTCTTCAAATCAAACAGCTTTCAAACGGTATATTTATCAATCAAGAAAAATATTGCGGAAATCTAGTTAAACGCTTCGGATTAGAAAATACCTCTGGTAAACCAACTCCTATGAGTACGACCACACATCTTGAAAAAGATGAACTTGGAAAGAATGTTGACCAGAAGTTATGTCGTAGTATGATAGGTTCTCTATTATATTTAACAGCTAGTCGTCCTGACATTATGATGAGTGTTTGTTTATGTGCACGTTTTCAAGCTAATCCTAAAGAATCACACTTACGAGCAGTGAAACGTATAATTCGCTATCTTAATAATACCCAAGATTTCGGTCTTTTCTATCCAAAAGAATGTACATTTGCATTAGTATCATATAGTGATGCTGATTTCGGAGGATCACGAACGGATAGAAAGAGCACAAGTGGTACGTGCCATTTTATTGGAAAATCCTTGTCTCTTGGGTTAGTAAGAAACAAAATTGTGTCTCACTTTCGACGTGTGAAGCGGAATATATATCAGCAGCACTAGCATGTACACAAGTTATATATATGCAACAAACACTTAAAGACTTCAGTATAAACTTATCTAATTCTATTATATATTGTGATAACACGAGTGCGATAAATTTATCCAAAAACCCAGTTAACCACTCTCGTACTAAACACATCGATATTCGACATCATTTTCTGAGAGATAACATTGAAAAGGGTAATATAAATCTCGAATACATAAATACGGAAAATCAACTAGCTGATATATTTACAAAGCCTCTACTGGAATCAAGTTTTGTCAACTTACGTAGAGAGCTAGGGTTGGTTTCAAGAAAAGAACTCGAAGAGTAAAAATCTTTTTAAATATATCAAGAGTTCGTACATTATTTTCAGAAACCAATTTTTTTTTACTATATTTAGAAGAGAATTTTTCTATGGTTAAACAAATACGAACTATCAGTTTTTCTTTCCCCAAATAGAAAATTCCTTCCATATATGATTATATTTTATTTTTGAGTGCTCTCAGACAACTCTTCTCTCAAATCTCCAATAAATAAAGTATTATCATGGCTCATATCTGTGATGAATGTGCACGAAAATCGCACATCACCATAACAAGTTCCGAGTCCGAAGAACACTACTCCCCTAAGACACCGGAACACCCTCCTGGCTTTCATCAGAATTCTCGTACACCTGGAAATACTCCAACATCGAAACGATGCAAGAAGGCTCTTTTCTGTTCCCCACGAACTAAAGAAAAGATTGACGAGATACACCACTATCAAAAACACCAAGTCGATCTCCAAAGGGAGATGTACTACGAGCAGAGATTAACTTCTTCTCGCTTAACTTACCTCAAACAACTAGCTTCACTTTTCTGTGGTTCAAACAAGAATAATGTTCATGAACCCACGCAAATGCCATCATCATCAACAAGAACACCGAACTCATGGGATAAAAATTTCAACAAAAATGAAGGCGCTAGTGGGAAATACTCTCCGTGGGAACCAAGGAATTAATGATTATGTTGAGTTAAAGAGATTTCTTTATATTCCGTTTAATAATGTTGTTAATTCATTTTTTTATGAGTTTACTTCCTTTATTATAATAAAAATTTATTTGAGTATTGTTTTTATTCAAAATATAGCCAAATAAACAATTTTATAAGTATCCTGTCGACCTAATATATAAAGTTGTCGACCTAAATAGAAAAATTTCATTCCAGAAAGATTATAGGTCGACCGGTCCAAAAAATAGGTTGACCGATTTTGATATTGAAAATCCAGAGAGTTTCTCGGTCGACCGGTCACAAAAATCATGTCGACCGGTTCTAGTATTTCACTATATTGAAAAGAATTAGGTCGACCGGTCATAAATATTATGGCGACTGATTTTGTTTCAGAAAGATTTCGGTCGACCGATATTAAAATTTAGGTCAACCGGTATAACATTTTTTTCAACCCGAGACTTTTTAGGTCGACCGGTACATATTTTTAGGTCGACCGGTTTGTATTTCTTTTCAACCCGAGACTTTTTCGGACGACCTCCTTGATTAAATAGGTCAACCGATTTCTATTTTTTCCATTTTTTTCTTCAACCCGAGACTTTTACGGTCGACTGCCTTGATTTAATAGGTCGACCGGTTTCTGCTAAGACTGTTTTTTTTTTAATATAAAGACATGTCGATTCACACATCTTTTAACCACCGCACCTTTTCATTCACTACTTCTTTAAAATTTCGAAACTCTCTCAAGCCCTAATTCCATTTCTTCCATTCTCCAATGGCTCCAAAGACAAAGAAATCAAAACCTTCTTCCTCCTCCACATCAATTCAACCCATTGATGCTCAAATCAAAAATTGGCTTATAGATCCAATAGCTGTAAGAAGATGGAACAAAATGAAAGATTATACCTTTCACCAAGGAGTGTTTATTAAATTCAACGATTTCTTCCTTTATAATGTTAGAGAAATAGCAAACAGAGCAGGAATCGAGTCTCTCCTTAGTTTTGAAGATAACAATGTTGAGATTAATCATATCATGATTAAACTATTCTATGCAAATCTCAACTTGGAAAAATTCAAGCCAGAAAACTCATTTGATTGCTTATGGTCAGTAGTCTGTGGCCAACATGTGTTTATCTCTAAAGATAGAATGGCTGAAGTTCTCCAATCTCCAAATGATGGTATATCCTTTTCAAATGATTTCTGTCCTGTTCATATTAGAGATGAAGTTAGTCACTTATTCATTGAAGATCATAAGTCAAGTGCAAAAGGAGTTAATTTACGACCTATGCCGAGAATTCTTCATCATAGCCTTACTCATTCAATATTATCAAGAACTGGAAACTTTGACGCAATTTACAGATAAAATTTTAGAGCATTATACGCCATCTATGGAAATATCAATATAAATTGGATTGAGTTGATATTTGATGAGATTTTAACGGTAAACAGACTTTCTCATCCTCATATTTTTTACAACGAATACATTATGCGTCTTTTAATAAATTGTGGGGTTCCAACTCCGGAATCCAAAATTTCAAAGCCGAAATGTATAAATAAAGCTTCAAAGAAGAGAATGAAACTTCCAGAGCCATACCTGAATATTATTACTTATGAGCAATACATACATCAAGGTCCTCCTGAACCTTCTACATCACATGTTCCTACGTCGGGTCCTCCAGAACATTCTACATCACATGTTCTTACGTCAAGACCAGAAGATGTTAAGATTCCTTCACCCACCTCTACAACAAAGGAATCTCTTGAACAAATAGCAAGGAATCAGTTTCTTCTGGAAGCACGACTTAAGCGAACCGATAAAAAGCTTGATCGCTTAGATACCAAGATGGACAAACGATTCAACAAACTTAAGTCCTTTTTGGGCATTCTCTGGGGAGCAATTTCATGTGGAGCTTCTTCTTCAACCACACATGTTCAAAATCCAGGTAAACGACCAATGCCTCCTACTTTCACATGGTCTACTTCGGAGGAGACCGCTAGCTCTGGAGAAAGTACTCAGCATAGTCGTGGTCATGAAATCTCATATGTTAAACCAAGTAGGCATGAGGGAGAAGAAGAACAATTTGATGATGATAAGGAAGAAGAAGAAGAAAAAGAAGAAGCGGGAGATGAGGAAGAGGAATCCTCAGAAAAAGAAACAGATGAGGAGGAAGGATCATCAGAAGAAGAAGGAGACGAAACCGACTCTGATATACCTCCTCAGTAGTTCTATTTATCTATAGTTATGATATTATTAGCTTTTCTATGTGTTGTATATGCTACGAAAAATTTGGGTTGGTCATGTATATTTTGGTATGGTTTATACTCTGATGTGATGTCCTATGTTATTTAATCACTCTCATGTTTATTATACCCTTTTTTCGATGACAAAGGGGGAGAAAGTTACTAACATCTATTCTTGCAGAAACTTAGTTATATTTTTCAGGGAGATCATATACTCAGGGGGAGTTAGAGCATATATACAGGGGGAGATAGCAATGGAGATCATATTTTAAAAGCTATGTTGTCATCAATCAAAAAGGGGGAGAATGTTGAGTCAAGAACTTTTAATGATCGTTTTGATTAATGACGAGAAAAAGCTTCATGATCGACAAAAAGAAGATACAATGGTTTCATAGGTTAGAAGTTGGATACTTAGAATATTTTATGTTAAAATCTATCCTCAAATAATCATACTTCCCATTGATTTCAAAATTATGCATAAAAACTCGTTTTTATTGTATATTGACAAAAACAGGTCAACCTGTTAAAAATAACAGGTCAACCTATTTTTAAATATAACAGGTCAACCTGTTAATTTTAACAGGTCAACAGCTTTTTGAAATAACGGTCAAAAACCTGTCAACCTATTAATTTTTTCCTGTCAACCTATTTTTGAATTTCATGAAGAGTCATCTTCTTTCTTGAATAGTTGCATCCATTTCTCTTCATTTAAAATCATTTCTTTTGATTGCAACTTTTCACCAACAATTGCAACTTCTCAATTACTATAAATACATCAGTTTTCATTCAATCAAATGACCGAAATTTCTCTCCATTCTCTTATCTATATTGTATTATTCTTAGCATTCTAAAAGCACTCAAAAGCATTCAATTATCGTTTGAATCTCCAAGCATATTTAACACACTTGTGATTCAACTCGATAATCCACTTCCAAATCTTTGCAAAACATCAATATATATTTGAGGATAAGATTATAGGAAGGTTGTACTCAATCACTGACTAATCTGTGTTGAAGAAAGAACACATTCAAGGTCAAACTCTTGTAATCGTCTTGTGGGTAAGCTTGTAGCCCGTGAAATCAAGTGGGTAAGCTTGTGGCCCGTGAAATCAAGTGGGTAAACTTGTAGCCTGTAAATCAAGTGGTTGTGAACCTGTTCCTCCGGGTGAAGCGAGGGTGTTGTTTAGTGAAAAGCCGAAGAGGAGCTTGGGGACTGGACGTAGGACGGGAGGTCCGAACCTGTATAAAAATCTGGTGTCATTACTTTATTTTATCTATAGCTTTTATATTTGTTAGTGACATATTTCTTGTTTGTGAATTTTAACCTGCGTAACTATTGAATAGCTTAAGTTATCACATACATTCCGCATAGCCATATTATAGATCCTGCACAAGTCGTATACACCCCGACTTTTCATAAACAACATCGAAATCTGTCGTAGGACTCACAGCGCAAGGATAAAATATAATAGAACATATACAACATGTGATAGTAATGAGGCGTCATATAACAAACTTTAGAAAACTTTCTCAACATCATGGAAGGGTATCCAACTGATACTAAAGTTTGTACATAAATCCTCACTACAACACTCATAGAGCACTCAAACAGTGGAAACAGAAATACTAGATAGTAATAAAACTAGTACGTCGGCCTCCTACTCTGTAACACCCCATAATTTTAAATATTAAAGTTAACGAATTAAAGAATTCTTAATTGTTAAATTGAGAATTAAGGGAAATGGGTTGCGCCATTGCGTTCGTCTAGGAATTCTGCTTGAAATAGAGCTCGAGTTTGTGTGAATTGGACTTCGTATGAAGAAGTTATTGCCTTTAGAAGTTTCAGAATTTAAATAAATTAAATATAGCTCGAATCTGAAATTCAAATTCAAAACAGGGAAGTTGTCTGGGCGGGAAAATTTCCGCCCAAAGGCCTGGTCGACCAGGGGGTCGACCTGGGTGTCGACCCCCCACCCTCCCCCCCAAGGCAGATCTGAAAAATGATGCTTTTCTGACTTGATGCTGAGTCATTAGAGCTGAGGTGTCATTCTATCTTGACTGGATGGTCTTGATTGATTCTAGGTTAATCTGATGGCTCTTAATTAATTAATATTCTATAAAAACACTCCCAAACCCTCAACCCTAATCACATTAATTCATACCAAGAGTCGCAATGCCGTCAATGGAGAACCTAGAGTAGCTGCCATTCTCTTTCAACCCGAAAGCAAGATATAAGCTTGAATCAAAATCAAATCAAATATAAGATTAGAATAACGATTAGTCTACATCAAAGGCGAGCAATTCAGTTTCAGAATACAGATCCCATAAAGACAAGACTATTCTTTTTGTTTGTGAGTATAATAGCTTTCACAAAATAATTAATTAATTTAGTTATGATAAGTTATAATTGGAAGTATGAGAATATGATTTTGGATCATGTGATGTTGAATTATATGCTAGTTCTTATGTGAATCTTATGCATGTTTGTGATGTTGAATCATATGTTAGTTCTTATGTGAATCTTATGCAAGTTGAATCATCATATGTTCTTATATGAATCTTATGCAAGTTTGTGATATTGGATCATATGTTCTTATATGAATCTTATCCAAGTTTGTGATGTTGGATCACATGTTCTTATACGAATCTTATGCAAGTTCGGATTGTTAAAATATATGTGAAACATGTATATATATATATATATATATATATATGCTAGTTTATGTGACATTAATCTACATGTTTAGATCTATATGCAAGTTCACACCTTTATGTTTAAATCCATTTGCAAGTTCACATCTTTATGTTTAGATCCATATGCAAGTTCACATCTTTATGTTTAGATCTATATTTAGATCCATGGTAGTACATAAGTTATGCAAGTTTGTACCCATTGCCTATGCTAGTTTTGTATCATGTGCTAGTTTGAATGAAATTTATATGCAAGTTATTGGCTATGTAAACTTATGTCATGATTCTTAGATCTATTTTATATGCTATGCAAGTTGTGATGTTGCTTTTCTTTTCATAGACAATTGCGAGTCTAACATATGTCATATTAAAATGTACGAATAGCGTGGGGACAATGGGAAAATATTGAATATACATAAATTGTGAATTGGCATATAATCGCCTTAAAAGGCATATAATTAATTTGAGGCATTAATTGGTATAAATTATATACCTGAAATTATGGACATAATTTAGGTGAAAATTATGGACATAAATAAATTTGGAATTTATTGACAAATTTGAATAGGGATATTAATCCAATTTGGGATTAAATAATTATGTGATAATTAACCGCCTAAGACACGAGGTTAGACTCGTTTGTGGTGTAAGACTGCCCGGACCCGCCCGGCAAATCCAGAAACACAAATGTCAGTCTAATGTGAGAGGTCAAAGGCACGAATTAAATGCATAACAATTGTAAAGACACGAGGTTAGGCTCATTTGCGGTATAAGACTGCCCGGACCCGCCCGGCAAATCCAGCAACCGCAAATGTCAGTCTAATGTGGGAGGTCTGTACAAGGTAACGGTTGTAATGAATTAAGTAACAATTAACCAGATAAACATGTGGTGGGACATGGGGGTTAAGTGGGTGGCCTTGGGTGGCTTGTGAAATAAGATTAGAAACACTTAACCAAGTTGAAAACATGTAAGAAGACATGAATAAGAATGGGGTTAATTGGGAAACCTTAGTGGGGACCAAGCATAGGTGGAAAGCTTGTGTCAGGCATGAGGTCCCTTTTCAAACTAGTAACACATTAAGTATCTTTGTGAGCTCAACCCAAGTCGAGGACGGGACACGCTTACTGGGTTTAATTGTAAGAGGTCCAAACGGGTTAGCGGTGGCAACGCAAGTCCAACGAGGTCATTTGCGTGCGTGGGCCCTGGCTGGTAGATAAGACGTTGTTGCATCGTGTAGATATAAGTCGTGCATCTCTAGTGGTATCGGGTTGCCACTTTGGAAAGTGATACACCCCAATGTGGGACTAGCACATGTATCTACGAGTTAGGGAGCCGATCGCATGGGGGTAGTGGTTACAACTAGTGGAGATAGGGGCAAACAACACCTATGAAGGTAGCTAGGGGTACACGAAACTACAATTATCATTATTATGTTCTGTAGGCGGGGTCAACTTTTAGGGTGACTAGTGGTGGTGCAGTATAGTAATTATCCTATAGTGATTAGGAAAGAGATTAACGCCAGAATATTCCTCTTATTTGCTTTGTCATGCCCACTTGTTTCATGGTCATATCTTATCTTACCAGTTTATGCCATATCCTAGTTACTTTAATAATTATATTGTTAAAGTTATTATACTCGCCAGACTTTATGTCTGACCCCCTTGTTTTGCCTCTTTTCTTCCTTCCCCTCTCCCCTCCAGATTCTCAGGGGGGACTAGTACTAGTGGAGCTTGATCTTAGATCTCTTTCCCTCTCTTTTGGAAGTGCTTGGATTGCTGAAAGTAAAGTTCAGCTCATCTCTTTTATGGCTACTTGTGTTTGGGGTTATGCTTTTTAATTTATGTACTCAGAAAACAAATTTGCCAAGATGGATATTAAGTGTACTTGGTTTTACTGATGGTTTATGAAGTTGTTGTAATCAAACTATTTCTCTGCTGCAATAAAATTTGTTTTAAAATTTTCAAGTACCAATATTTGTATTTGTCTTGATATATTCTGTTCTATACACTAAAAATGCTCTATGGAAGTTAATGCATTCCCTTTGTGAGTGACATTAATGGACGTGGGGTGTTACACGTGGTATCAGAGCTAAAGGTTACCAGAACAGATATGAATTTTGAAATACTGTTTTTCAAAAGCATTTTATAAAGAAATACTTTCAAAAATATGTTTTAAGGAAAGTATTTTCAAGAGAAAAGTTTTTTTAGAAACATAATCCCCAAGAGCCATATATCTTTCCTTCGATTCTCCATTTTGAATCTCTTCCATTTTCTTTTTCAGCATGTCTAGGGAACCCGAGATACCCAAGGGAATACCGATACCAGGCTGGTTTAGAAGGTATCTTGAGGCTAGGGCCAATGCTGCAGGCCCAACAAATGTTCCTCCTCCCCCAGCTGCAGTCGCTCCTCCTCCTCCCCCGCCTCGCGTTGATACTTTTTCAAAGATATGCAAAGGTTTTAGGGCAATGGGCAGGAAACCTTTTCACGGATCAGAGATGTTTGTTGAAGCTCGAAATTGGCTTAAGGAGGTGGAAGATCTATTTGGTATCTTCGAGGTGGAAGATGTAAGGAAGGTCTAATTGGCTGCTTGGTTAATAAAGGACGAAGCCTTGTTTTGGTGGGAGATCATGAATGGAGATCATCTAGTAGAGACATGGATGGATTTCAGACGCAGGTTCAAGATGAAATTTCTCTCACGAGCAAAAGAGAATTTATATATGGAGAGATTCTTAGCGTTGAAGCAAGGGGATTTATCAGTAAAGGAGTACGTCAACAAGTTCAATCAGTTGGAGAGATTTGGCTTGGAATTGGTAAACACACCTGAGAAGAAGGCCCTAAGGTTTGTTAAAGGTTTTAAAGAGCCGCTACATGGGCTGGCTATGACCCATATTCCGATGGGGGCCACCTTTGAGAAATTAGTTGACATGGCGCTTATGCATGAAGAGGAGAAAGGTGCTAATGCTAATAAGGTACCAGAGAAGAAAGGGGACCAAAAGAAACCACAACAGCAAAACAAGAAAGGAGGGAAGAACAATAATAGCAAGGGAAAGAAAAAGTGCTTTAATTGTGGAACACCAGGCCATCTGAGCAAGTACTGTAGGAAGAAAAAGAAGACTGGTTGTTTCCACTTTGGAGAGGCAGGACATCTAGTTAAAGACTGCTCAAGGAAACAGGGGCAAGGGAAAAGAACAGGGTCCACTTCTGGAGGGCATCTTTAGGCTCTCATGGCACCAAGGCAGGCAAGAGGGCAGATTCAGGCTCTCATGGCACCAAGACAGGAGAGAGGTAGAAACATTTCCGTTGAAAGTTTAGTTTTTCTATTTGATCATCCTGTTCGTACTTTGTTTGACTCTGGCGCTTCACACTCGTTTGTATCTGCTTCGTTAGTTGAAACACTGCACCTAAATACTAGTCTAGTTACGGACCCCATAGTAGTCTCAAATCCTATTGGTGGGTCGGCTCATTTTCTATGATTTGTTGGGATTTGAGAGTGTCTATCTTGGGCGTTGGGTTTGAATGCAACGCTTTTGTTCTTGGCTTCATGGGCTACGGTTTGATTCTAGGTATGGATTGTCAAGCTAGATACGGTGCCATCCTAGATTGTAAGAGAAGGGTAGTTAGATTGTTGACTCGTTGTGGAAAGACCCTCGATATTTCTTGTGACCTTAGAGGTCCGGTAATGCTTAGCTACCTAGAATCCCTTGATGCATCCAATGATGATTTGGAATCTGTTCGTGTGGTCCGTGAATATAGTGACGTCTTCGATGAAGTTCGAGGTTTACCCTCGAGGCGCGAGATAGACTTTCGAATATACTTAGTAGATAATGCAAAGCCAGTTGCATTGCCAGTGCCCCATATGGCTCCGAGTGAGAGAAGAGAACTCAGTAAGAAAGTGAAAGAATTGCTTGAGAAGGGGTTCATAAGAAGAAGTATTTCGGAGCGGGGTGCTCCAGTCGTTTTTGCTACAAAAGCTGATGGTTCACTTAGATTGTGCGTGGACTATGGAGAGCTGAATAAGCTAACAAAGAAGAAAAGACACCCGTTGCCGAGGATAAATTATTTATTCGATCAGTTGGTGGGTGCTTCGTGCTTGCAACTGGATTTGGCTACAGGATTTCATCAGCTAAGGGTGGCTGAAGATAGCATTGATAAGACTGCATTTAGAACTCCTGACGGTTTCTTCGAGTGGCTCGTCATGCCTTTTGGTTTGACCAATGCACCCGCATACTTTGTTGAATTAATGAGTAGGGTGTTTAGAGAGTTTCTAAACAAGTTTGTGGTAGTCTTTGTGGACGATATCCTGATTTTCTCTAAAAATGAAGAAGAGCATGCCCTACATCTTAGGGAAGTCTTAGAGACCCTACGAGCGATCAACTTAAAGCTAAGTTCTCCAAGTGCCATTTTTGGAGAAAAGAAGTAAGGTTCTTAGGGCACGTGGTCTCTAAGGAAGGGATAACTCTGGATCCTGCGAAGGTAGTAGCAATCCAAGATTCGAAAACTCTTAAGAACACAACCGAAGTAAGAAGCTTTTTAGGGCTAGCTAGTTATTATAGGAAGTTCATTAAGGACTTCGCGAAGATATCAGCCCCACTCACTCGATTAACGAAGAAGAACTTGACTTTTTCTTGGGATGTTGACTGTGACGATGTTTTCCAATGTCTGAAGAGGGCTTGGACGATAGCTCCAGTTTTAGTTCTGCTGGATGGGAATAAGCTATTCACAGTATATACCGATGCTTGCAGGACAGGGCTTGGCGTAGTTTTAATGCAAGAGAGAAGGGTGATATTCTATGGTGGAAGGCAGTTGAAAGCCCATGAGAAAAATTACCCTACCCACGACTTAGAGTTGGTTGCTATAGTTTTTGCGCTTAAGTCATGGCGTCATTATTTGCTTGGCGAGAGGTTTGAGTTGTATAAAGACCATAAGTCGCTAAAGTGCTTGTTCTCTCAGAAAGTACTAAACTTGAGGCAACAGAGGTGGATGGAGTTTTTGGCATCCTACGATTTTGAGATCGCATATACCCCTGGCAAGGGTAACGTTGTAGCCAACGCTTTAAGTAGGAAAAGTTGACTTTAAGTCCTTTGTTCGTAGAGCGGCAGATTTTGGATTATATATCTACCTTTGACTTTAGACCCTCTGTCGATTATGTACCCGGATTGTTGGCATCGTTAGAGGTGCAACCTACACTTTTGGGTCGAGTTGGAGAGGCACAGTGAGATGACCCACAGTTGGTTGAGATAGTAGGCAAGCTTATAGGAGGGGAGTCTTTGAGTCATCTTAATAGATATGTTATAGATGAGAGAGGCTGGCTGCGTAGAGATGGGAGACTCTGCGTACCACAAGACGAGAGTTTGAAGAAGGCAATTCTTGAAGACTCACATCGCTCTAAGATGACCATACATCCCAGTGGTGACAAGATGTATAGGGATATGAAGCGAGTTTTCTTTTGGGCCGGAATGAAGAAGGACGTGGCTGAGTTCGTTTCTAGATGCTTAGTGTGCCAGCAAGTCAAGGCAGAGCAAAAGAAGCCCGGAGGTTTGCCCCACCCCTTAAAGATTTCGCTTTGGAAATGGGAAAGTGTTTCCATGGATTTTGTAGATGGGTTACCAAGATCAAGGAAGGGTAACACGGGGGTTTGGGTAATTGTAGACAGACTTACTTAAAGTGCACATTTTATTCCCGTTAAAAGTAGAAGGACCGCCGCATGGTTAGCATCCATCTACCTTCGAGAGATAGTTCGTTTGCACGACATACCCTATAGCATTGTGAGCGATAGAGATCCCATTTTCACAAGTGAATTTTGGAAAAGATTACAAGAGGCGGTTGGAACGCAATTATGCTTAAGTACCGCTTATCACCCTCGGACGGACGGCCAGACCGAGAGAGTAAATCGGATTCTAGAAGGCCCTCTGAGGCTATGCATCCTAGACTTTGGAGGAACATGGGAGGAACATCTTCCATTAGTGGAGTTCGCCTATAATAATAGTTTTCAGGCTAGCATTGGCATGGCACCTTTTGAGGCTCTTTATGGACGACCATGCCGATCACCTACTTGTTGGTAGGAATCCACGGAAAAGGTTTTGCTTGGACCCAACATGATTAGGGAGACTTCAGAGAAGATAGACCTGATTCGACGACGAATGAAAACGGCGCAGGACCGATAGAAGTCATATGCGGATAAGAGACGAACCGATCTTGGGTTCAATATTGGGGACATGGTTTTTGTTAAGGTGTCACCATTGAGAAATGTAGTCCGTTTTGGATCAGTAAGGAAGCTGGCACAGAGGTTCGTAGACCCTTTCCAATTAAAGAGAGGATTGGGCAGATGGAATATAGAGTAAAGTTACCAGAGAAGCTCAGCGGAGTTCATGACGTGTTTCATGTTTCACATTTGTGTAAGTGTTTACATGATACAACGGAAGTGGTGGAGCCAGGCACGCTCGAAGAAGTGGAAGTAGAGTGCAATGCCACGATCAAACGAGTTCCTACATGCACTCTCGGATCGGAGGTCAAAAAGCTTTGCAACAAAGAGGTCAAGTTGGTCAAATGCAATGGGGAGATGATCAAAGAGACGAGACTTGGGAGACGGAAGATAAGATGCGTACGCTGTACCCTTTCCTTTTTGAGGGTATGTTTTATTTTCTCCTTTTTCTACCGCTTTGTTGATACTTTTCCTATCTTTTAGTATTATCTTTGCGATGACATCTTCGATCTTTATTTAGGAAGAACCCTATGGTTGCAAACATGTGTTTGAGACATGTTATGTTTGGTGGATGCAAATGGATGCAAGTGGTTGCTAGTGGTTGCTCGTGGATGCATGTACACACACATTAGGCACCAGATCGGCTCAATCACCTTCATGTTGCATATAGATGTGTGTGCATATCTAAATTAATGGATGTATAATGGTTGTGTTATCACATGGATGTTGCATTTTGATGAATGGTGGTGCACACATGTAGAAATAATAGGTATCGATAGGATTCTTTCGCATACATAATGGACGCATGGCACTATCATGATTTGCATTAAAGAGGTCAACTGAATCAGTAGACCGCCTGATTTTTCATTATATAAGGAACATATACACACACTTTTTGCATATGTTCATACAGCATTAGAAATCTTATAAGGACAATGGATTCCTATGTTTGAAGGTTGAGTAGATGGATGATTGGATGTTAGGATATGCATTCTCCTGAACTTGGAGATTTTGGGGGCGAAATCTTTTAAGGAGGGGAGAATGTAACACCCCGTAATTTTAAATATTAAAGTTAACGAATTAAAGAATACTTAATTGTTAAAGTGAGGATTAAGTGAAACGGGTTGCACCATTGCGTTCGTCTCGGAATTCTTCTTGAAATAGAGCCCGAGTTTATGTGAATTGGACTTCGTATGAAGAAGTTATGACCTTCAGAAGTTATGGCCTTCAGAAGTTTCAGAATTTAAATAAATTAAAAATAGCTCGAATCTGAAATTCAAATTCAAAACAGGGAAGCGGTCTGGGTAGGAAAATTTCCACCCAAAGGCCAGGTCGACCTGGGGGTCGACCTACCCATACAGGTCGACTTGGGGGTCGACCTGGGTGTCGACCTGCCCTCCCCCTCCTCCCCCGGGCAGATCTGAAAGATGATGCTTTTCTGACTTGATGCTGAGTCATTAGGGCTGAGGTGTCATTCTATCTTGACTGGATGGTCTTGATTGATTCTAGGTTAATCTGAAGGCTCTTAATTAATTAATCTTCTATAAAAACACTCCCAAACCCTCAACCCTAATCACATTAATTCATACCAAGAGCCGTCATGCCGTCAATGGAGAACCTAGAGTAGCCGCCATTCTCTTTTAACCCTAAAGCAAGATAGAAGCTTAAATCAAAATCAAATCAAATCTAAGATTAGAATAACGATTAGTCTACATCAAAGGCGAGCAATTCAGTTTCATAATACAGATCCCAGAAAGACAAGACTATTCTTTTTGTTTAGCTTTCACAAAATAATTAATTAATTAAATTATGATAAGTTATAATTGGAATTATGAGAATATGATTTTGGATCATGTGATGTTGAATTATATGCTAGTTCTTATGTGAATCTTATGCATGTTTGTGATGTTGAATCATATGTTAGTTCTTATGTGAATCTTATGCAAGTTGAATCATATCATATGTTCTTATATGAATCTTATGCAAATTTGTGATATTGGATTATATGTTCTTATATGAATCTTATGCAAGTTTGTAATGTTGGATCATATGTTCTTATATGAATCTTATGCAAGTTTGGGATGTTAAAACATATATGAATCTTATGCAAGTTTGGGTTGTTAAAATATATGTGAAACATGTATATACATATGCTAGTTTATGTGACATTAATCTACATGTTTAGATCTATATGCAAGTTCACACCTTTATGTTTAGATCCATATGCAAGTTCACATCTTTATGTTTAGATCTATATTTAGATCCATGGCAGTATATGAGTTATGCAAGTTTATGCCCATTGCCTATGCTATTTTGTATCATATGCTAGTTTGAATGAAATTCATATGCAAGTTATTGGCTATGTAAACATATGTCATGATTCTTAGATCTATTTTATATGCTATGCAAGTTGTGATGTTGCTTTTCTTTTTATAAGTTAGACTATTGCGAGTCAAACTTATGTCATATCAAAACATACGAATAGCGTGGGGACAATGGGAAAATATTGAATATACATAAATTCTTAACTGGCATATAATGGCCTTAAAAGGCATATAATTAATTTGAGGCATTAATTGGTATAAATTATATACCTGAAATTATGGACATAATTTAGGTGACAATTATGGACATAAATAAATTTGGAATTTATAGAAAAATTTGAATAGGGATATTAATCCAATTTGGGATTAAATAATTATGTGATAATTAACCGCCTAAGACACGAGGTTAGACTCGTTTGTGGTGTAAGACTGCCCGGACCCGCCCGGCAAATCCAGCAATCACAAATGTCAGTCTAATGTGAGAGGTCAAAGGCACGAATTAAATGCGTAACAATTGTAAAGACACGAGGTTAGGCTCGTTTGCGGTATAAGACTGCCCAGACCCGCCCGGCAAATCCAGCAACCGCAAATGTCAGTCTAATGTGGGAGGCCTTTACAAGGTTACGGTTCTAACGAATTAAGTAACACTTTACCAGATAAACATGTGGTAGGACATGGGGGTTAAGTGGGTGGCCTTGGGTGGCTTGTGAAATACAATTAGAAACACTTAACCAAGTTGAAAACATGTAAGAAGACATGAATAAGAATGGGGTTAATTGGGAAACCTTAGTGGGGATCAAGCATAGGTGGAAAGCTTGTGTCAGGCATGAGGGCCCTTTTCAAACTGTAACCCATTAAATATCTTTGTGAGCTCGACCCAAGTCGAGGACGGGACAAGCTTACTGTGTTTGATTGTAAGAGGTCAAACGGGTTAGCGATGGCAATGCAAGTCCAACGGGGTCATGTGCGTGCGTGGGCCCGGGCTAGTAGGTAAGACGTTGTTGCATCGTGTAGATACAAGCCGTGCATCTCTAGTGGTATTGGGTTACCACTTTGGGAATTAATACACCCCACTATGGGACCAGCATGGGTATCTACGAGTTAGGGAACCGATCGCATGCGGGTAGTGGGTACAACTAGTGGAGATAGGGGCAGACGACACCTATGAAGGCAGTTCGGGGTACGCAAAACTACCATTATCATTATTAAGTTTTGTAGGCGGGATCAACTTTTAGGGTGACTAGTGGTGGTGCAGTATAGTAATTATCCTATAGTGATTAGGATATATATTAACGCTAGAATATTCCTCTTATTTGCTTTGTCATGCCCACTTGTTTCATGGTCATATCTTATCTTACCAGTTTATGCCTTATCCTAGTTAATTTAATAATTATATTGTTAAAGTTATTATACTCTTCAAACTTTATGTCTGGCCCCCTTGTTTTCGCCTCTTTTCTTCCTCCCCCCTCCCCCCAGGTTCTGAGGGTGGGACTAGTACTAGTGGAGCTTGATCTTGGATCTCTTTCTCTCTCTTTTGGAAGTGTTTGGATTGCTGAAAGTAAAGTTCAGCTCATCTCTTTTATGGCTACTTGTGTTTGGGGTTATGCTTTTTTACTTTATGTGCTCAGAAAACAAATTTGTCAAGATGGATATTAAGTGTACTTGGTTTTACTGTTTGTTCATGAAGTTGCTATAATCAAACTATTTCTCCGATGCAATAAAAGTTGTTTTCAAGTACCAATATCTGTATCTTTGTTATATTCTGTTCTATACACTAAAAATGCTCCATGGAAGTTAATGCATTCCCTTTGTGAGTGACATTAATGGGCGTGGGGTGTTACATGCTCGCCTCCGCACAATAGCATCGTCCTCACTCATCACCTGTAACCTGCTATTTAGTCTTCCCATCCACGACCGGATGAATAACCCAAGGTAATAAGAGGAGACATAAAACCTTGAGTCAGTCAACAGTCTTAGTGAGCGATAAAACGACTAACAAACTTCAACAATAAAGTATATGAGAATGGATAGATAAACATACTAATCTACACACAACACTAGAGAAGAACTTCAACAATAAAAAGCACTTTTCGCTCAAATCTGGGTCGTACCCGAGAATATAATTTTTTAGAAATTTGCCCTGTGCGATCGACCCTTCACATTGCTTGACCGACCAAAGCGACCGACCCTTCACAATGGTAGAACCAACCAAAGCGACTGACCCTCCTAACTTAGAGCAACCGACTGACCACTTTACCACTTCCAGGCTTCACGACTGACCCGATAGGAGCGACCGACCCCTTTACTCAACCATAGGCTCGCTCGACCGAACCCTTTTTCCTCTAGGCTCATTCGCCTGCTTGCCTTACACCCAGCTCGCTGGAACAACTGACTCCCTGGCTCGCTTGACCCTATATTCTATCTTGTTTCCCAAGGATTCACAACCTAGAGTGAACAAACCCCTTACGTGCAACCCAAAACCTGCACTTCATAATTTCTACCCCGATTTCCACCAAAACTTCACCAAATGGTAGATTCAACGAAATCAACTCATCCAATTCATCCAATATAATCATAACATGTTATGAAACCACTAGCATCATGAAAATGACAATTATCATCAAATTATGCAAATTTCACCAAAAACCATATTAATTGAACATATTATCTAAATTATGGATCTAACTTGCATAATCGTATAAAATAGCATAGAAATTACCTATCTAAACTTGTTAAATCAGATCATAAGGTGGTTAATATGAAAATGGACTTAAAATGGCTTAGATCTATGGAAAAACACTTGAATTTGATGAGAAACATGCACAAACACTCATATACTTCCATTGCATTCATGTGAGAGATGTAAATCACTCACCGACTTGCCAAAACAAGCTAAAATGGATGAAATAGGAATCCGGACAGCAAACACCTTGATCCGATTAACTCTTGCCTCAATTGATGTAGATCTAGCCTCCAATGGTGTAGATCTTCAATTTCCCTCCTTGGATTATGATTTTTAATGGTGGAAAGGTTCTATAGGAAGGAGGAGCACAAGGCATCAAATGAGAGAATGGAAAACTACAATTATTTCCCATATCCACTACCCCCTATTTATATCCTTCCACCAACCCACTAATTGGCCTTCCCCAAATCAGCCCATCAGACTCCCAAAACCTGGGTAGCCAACTGAAAAACCTTAAAACAACACTTTCTCCCGAACCGTTGAGCCAAATCTTTAAAGTAACCACTCTACGGTAAGGCAATCATCAATTCCTTTCCAATGGCATAGGTCTGACTCTTTGATTCACCCTAAATCAAAAGTTATGCCTTGTACAAGAATGCTAAGGGCAAAATGGCCACAAACAAAATTGGTAAAAATTATGAATATGTCTCACATCCCCATACGCAACATATCAAAAGATGAGAATGATCCAACCCTCAGGGAGTAAAATAAAAATAGTTTACAATCCTCCGATACGTAAAATGCGGGCTGTTACAGTAACGGACTCAAATTTCATAGTGACGACTCAAACTTGTGTTTAACTCATTCGATATCTTATTTAAAAGTAAATTACCCATTTGTGTGTATATATATATGTGTGTGTATATGTATATATATATATATATATATTCAAAAATTTGCATTCATCTTGTAAATATTTTCGAGTCTTTCATTTTGTAAATATATTTTTTGCAATTAATTTTGGATTTTGTGGGTAGTATCCTCTGAAAACCCTCATGAGACAACACTCATCCTACCGGGGACACCCAGAGGTTTAAAGGCTTGTTGCATACACTCAATGCAATCGTGCTCCCTACGAAAACATATTTAGCTTAGTTTTTACTTTATTCGAGGATGAATAAAAAGATAAGTGTAGGAGTATTTGATGTGCACGTAAAAATGCACATTTATATTCACATATTTATTCTTGTTTAGTTGAATAAATGGACATTTTTGGGTATTTTATATGATCAAGCCATGTTTTAAATATTTTCAAAATCATCACTTATGTTGGGAAAAAGTGGCCACTCGTGCATGTTTTAACGTGTGAAATCTTTTACTTGTTCCTTGTGATTATCTCTTGTAGGAATTTTGGAGCTAAAAGGTTATATACACAAGAAGAGATGAGGGAAAGCATGCATTTACACAAAAGGAGGCAAAGAATTAATTCATTTTATGGATAGTGGAGGCCCACACCTTTCAACTAGCCCACTTGCTCTTAAGCTTCACATTAATGATTAAGTGACTGAGATAAAAGGCCTCACACATTCTACATGACTTATTAGTGGATAACGACAATTTGAAGCTTCATGAATGGACATTTTGGGGATTTACCCAGGAAAGTAATTAGGGTTTTAGGGTTTTTGATCAGATATATATATCCCTTTTTTCACGTATTTGGGGATCTCCTTTTTTAGCATATGAAAGTGTAGTTGATCAAACAAATAAAAAAATGTCTTCCAAACTTATTTCTTTTATATATCTCTTATGTCCCTTTTAATTTCTATGCTCTACTTTATGTTAGTAGTTTAGATTTATTTTCACGCAAGTAGTAAGTAGTTAATATTTTTTTTCTTCATTATTTACTCTCTGTTTTTGTTGTTCTTTAATGTTGAAATCTATTTATGATGAAATAATCACGCAGATGAGGAGCTAAACCCTTTAATTTAGGGGTGATGAAGCTCTCTAATCACATAGATTCAACATAGTTTATTTTTCATGCTCTCTACTTGTTCTAATTAAAGAATGGGTGTTTAGTATATTTTGTTAATCATGTTTGGTTTTGATGATCTATGCCTCTAACTAATAGAGTATAGATCATGCTTGATCAAATGACACAACAAAATTTGCCTCTTCATATATATATGACTTTGGCAAAAAGAGGAAGTGTTAATCAACATTTGACATTCCATTTTACTAACTAATAGTAAGTAGAGTATTCTTAAAATTGATGTTGCTTTCAACTTGTTGTCTTTTTCATGAGAATTGAATAGTGAATAAGATTTGTGCTATAGTTTGATGACTTATGTTATGCTAATTAATAGCATAAATATGTCATACTTATGATAAACCAAATAACTAATCTTACTTATGACCAAACAAAAAGAGATCATAGCTTCATCATGTTGATTTGTGTGATCTAGAGAGTGAAAACACCTATAAATTGCTCTTAACCAATAGTTTCATTCTCAACTTAGTCATTAGTTTTGTTAAATTTTAGTTAACACATTTTAACATTTGGTTTAATTTGATTGAATAGAATTTAAAATTATTCCTTCTCCGCGGATTGACTCGTACTCGCATACGTACCACAATCGTACGTTGTGCGCTTGCAGTTTATTATACTTCGCGATGGTGTTCTAATTAACAGAATATCTGTCGTCGAACATGAACTCGGAGAAGGGGAAAAAAAAGGTTGCCATAAAACAAGATTTTTTCATAGTCGTTGAGCTTTCAGCATATAATGCCTTCCTTGGAAGACCAATCCTCGCAGCCTTTAGAATAACAATGGCTCCATAGTGCCTAACAATGAAATTCCCTACCGAAAATGGAATCGGCGTGATTAAAGGCGACCAACAAGTAGCGAGAGAATGTCATATGGAGGAACTTGTTAAAGCTAGGAAGAACGAACTGAAGAAGGATGTAGAGCCTCCACTCTACATTCATACCCGCCCTTATAGAAATTAGGGCAGGGCCCTCACACCGATGAACACAGCGGAGCTAGAAGGAAATCGATCCAAGAAAAGCCAGTCTGGTGGGAAGATATAGCAGCACTAGCTGAAGCCACAATCTCCATCCCATTGCATGATAAACATCCCGACCGAGTCTTGAAAATAGGTTCTCAGCTGGGCCTAAAGCTGTAGAAAGATTTGATCTTGTTTTTAAAGGAAAATTTAGATGTTTTCTCTTGGAAACATTTTAGTATGTGCAGAATATCACCTGATGTAATTGTGCATAAGTTGAATATTAATACAAGTTTAACCCAAGTAAAACAAAAGAGGCGAATTCAAAGACTTGAAAGATCTGTGGCATTAAAAGAAGAAGTAGATAGGTTATTCAAGAATAACTTTATACGAGAATCTACATATCCCAATTGGGCTTCAAATCCAGTTTTTGTTAAAAAAATCTAACGGAAAGTGGAGAGTGTGCATAGATTATTTAGACCTCAACAAGGCATGTCCCAAAGACAGCTTCCCATTACCTAGAATTGATCAACTTGTTGATGGAACGACGGGGCACGAACTATTATCCTTTGTGGATGCATACTCTGGATATAATCAAATTATGATGCACAAGCCAGATGAAGAAAACACAAGTTTCATAACAGATAGAAGCTTATACTGCTATAAAGTAATGTCGTTCGGACTAAAAAATGCAGGAGCGACATACCGGCGCCTTGTGAATTCCATGTTCAAATCCCAAATTGGAAACACAATGGAAGTCTACGTGGATGATATGCTGGTATAGTCAAAGAAAGCTGAGGACCATCTTGAAAACTTACCTGAAATGTTTCATATCCTCAGAAAGTATGGAATGAAGCTCAATCGGCTTAAATGCTCTTTTGGAGTTGCGTCAGGAAAGCTTCTCGGACTCATGGTCAATGCCAGGTCATTGAAGCAAATCCTTCTCAAGTCACAGCCTCGCGGGAAATGCATGCTCCAAGGACAAAGAAAGAGATTCAAAGTCTAAAGGGAAAGTAGCTGCACTTAACCGATTCATTTCTAAGGCAATGGATCAGTGTATTCCATTCTTCGATGCTTTGAAGAAAGGGAAGAAAGATTTCCAATGGGCTACTGAGTGTCAAACGGCTTTCAAAAAGTTGATTAAGCACATGGAGTCACCACCAATGCTTTCTAAGCCCAAAGATGGAGAAGAGTTGTTCCTATATTTGGTTGTCTCATCACATGCCTTAAGCGCCGCACTTGTTCGGGAAGATGCCAAGGTTCAATGGCTAGTCTACTACACCAGTAAGAGGCTCGCTGGGGCAGGACTATACTACCCAAAGTTAGAAAAGCTTGCTTATTGTCTGCTCATTGCCTCGAAGAAGCTAAGTTCGTATTTCCAATCCTATCCTATAAAGGTTCTCACCAATCAACCTCTAAGCCAAGTTCTCTTTAGCCGATAAACTTCGTGGAGGTTATTGAAGTGGAACATTGAGCTCAGTCAATATGACACCAATTATCACCCTTGAAGAGCTATTAATGGGCAAACTTTAGCAGATTTTATCGCCGAGTTCACAGATAGGGGAGAGGAAATAGAGGAACCAGTAGAAACGGTGTCTGGTTGGAATCTATACATCGACGGATCCAGAAATGATTACTGTTCAGGGGCCGAAATCGTTCTAGAAACTTTAGAAGGCTATTCCTTATGCTACGGTTTAAGATTGAATTCTCATCAACTAACAATGAGGCTGAATATGAAGCATTAATCGCAGGTCTGAAACTGGCAAAGGAATTGAATCTAAAAACCTTGCAAATCCTTAGTGACTCACAATTAGTGGTATGTCAAGTCCTAAAGGAATTCCAAACCAAAATTGGAAACCTTTCTGCCTGTCTTACCAAAGCTTTGGAACTTATTAACGACCATGACTACTACACTATATCTCACATTCCTAGGGAGGAAATTCAAAGGCAGATTCTCTTGCCAAATATGCCAGTACCCCAGATGCGCAGTTGCTGGGACGGATTCCCGATGAAGTCCTTTCAACTCCGGCCACTGAAGAAGCAGATATTGACTGGATAATGGAGACTTTCAAAGAACCCGTGTCTTGGATGACTCCAATTAAGGAGTATATCCTCAATGGAACACTCCCAGAAGAGTTGAAAAAGCGAAGGAAGATATTACGCAAAGCTCCATTATACCTTATCTAGGACGGAAGGTTGTATAGGCGAGGATTCTCCATGCCACTGCTGCGATGTGTAACCAAGGAAGAGTCCAGAGCAATCTCGGTAGACAATGCGAGGGTCACACAGGCGGTCAAACACTGGCCGAGAAAATTCTGCGATATGGCTACTTTTCGCCCGATGTGAACCTGGATGCAATGACTTATGCGAAGAAATGTGACAGATACCAAAGCTTTGCGAAGATTCCAAGAGCACCTCCGACTGAATTGACTCAGATGGTTAGTCCATGGCCATTCGCCATCTGAGGCATAGATTTGATTGGAGCATTGCCTACAGCTAAGTCGAATATGAAATATGCAATTGTGGCAGTGGACTACTTCACTAAATGGGCGAAGATGAACCATTAGCAACTATTACCTCGAAGAAGGTCATCAACTTTGTTTTAAAGAACATTATTTGCTGATTTGGGGTACCTTAGAAAATAATCACCGACAATGGAACCCAATTCAAGAGCAATGAATTCCAAGATTTCTGTGCTAAATACAAGATTAAGAAGAGTTTTGCAGCCGTTGCTCATCTGTAGGCCAACAGGAAGGTCGAAGCAATCAACAAAATTTCGAAGTCAACCATCAAGAAGCGACTTGAAAAAGCTAAAGGCTGTTGGGTAGACGAGCTTCCTCTTGCATTATAGGCATATCGTACAACTCATAAAAGCGCGACTGGGCACACTCCATTTTCACTTGCATTTAGATCTGAGGCTATGATTTCAGTGGAGCTAGAATTTCCCACTCACCAAAGAACCGCTTCAACCAAGAGGAGAATGAAAAACTGCAGCTCGAAGCACTTGATTTGCTTGAAGAAAAAAAGAAGAGAAGCAGAACCCAGGATCGTTGTGCATCAAAGAAGGATAGCTCGTCATTTTAATGCTAAAGTTAAATGGAGAACCTTACAAGTTGGGGACCTTGTTCTGGAAAGAATCATGATGGAAACTGGAGTATTCGGACCCAACTAGGATGGGCCGTATATGATAAGCCAAAAATTCACAGATGGCACATTCGAGTTGAAAATGACAGATGGGATCCGACTTGCGAGAGCATGGAATATCATACATCTTCGTCTGTAACACCTCGTATTTTCTAATAATATTAAAATAACAAATTAAAGGATACTTAATTTTTAAAAGGAGAATTAAGAGAAATGGGTTGCATCATTGTGCTCGTCTTGGAATTCTTCTTGGGATAGAGTCCGAGTTTGCGTAAATTAGACATCGTATGAAGAAATTATGAAGCTCGGAAGATTTAAGGATTAAGCATAATTAAATTAATTAATAAAAAAATTCAAAAATCAAATTCGACCAAAACTAGGTGAGCGGGAAATTTCCCGCTCAAAGGTGTCGACCCCCCTACTGGGTGTCGACCCCCCTAGGGGGTGTCGACAGGGGTGTCGACCCCCCTATAGGGGTGTCGACCCCCCTCCCCAGCCCAGATCTGGGTAGGTGCGTTTCTTCGTTTCTGGACTGTTTTCTTGGCCTGGTTCATGACTCCTATGCTATATAAAGGACCCTAGATCTACTGTTTTCTCTACACAAATTCATGGCGTCTCCATGATGTTCAAATCTAAATTAAAATAAGTCCTTCTTCTTCAAGTCAGATTAGGATTAAAAGAGAATAGATCTACAACTGCAACGCCTATTTCTTTTAAAGCCAACCACGGTGAGTTCATGTTACTTTTGGAAATGAAATGTAATTATATTCCTGAGATGTTAATAATTCTGAATCTAAGACTATGCCTATTTCTGTTCATCAGATCTGTCCTTATATGCCTATTTCTGCCATTACATGCTTGAGTTGTTATTCTCTTCTTTTCCTCTTCTTCCCTTTTTATTATATAGCTCGGCTACCTTCGAGCCTAGGCCTAACGCTGAAATATGCGAACATGCGAAATAGGGAATCATTAGGAAAGATAAATTTGGGGCATAAAGTGTATTTGAATATATGACTTGGGATTTGGGGGCATAACACATGTCCAAATTTAAGATCTAAATTTGGGGCATACTATATATGATGATTTATGACTTGGAAGAAGGGGATTATTGTGCATAATGATATATGACTTGGGGATCCTATAATGAAATAGGGATAAATGTTAAATAGGAACACGCCTAAATTGGGATTTTGGGTAATTGGCATACACTGTAATCAAAGATTATAATTTGGCATAATTTGTACTATGAATCATGGCTGGGGTTTTGGGGGCATGATCTGTGTTGTATAAAATTGACTAAAACTTGGGCGAATGTTATATTGTGAACCGTAATTTGGGTATGTAAATCAGTATGCTCAGTCTAAGATTGAGTAGAACATGATAATGGAACTTTAAGTAACCTGCTATAACTTGCGAAGACGTTTAATCTGTTAAATTGACTAATCTGCTGAAATCTGTTGAAATTGAATACTGTAATTGAAAAGCCTACGATAAACATGAATAATTGTTTAAGAATGAATATGCCTAAAACTGAACCGCGCCTAGGCACGAGGTTAGATTGCACTTGTGGTATAAGTCTGCCCGGAACTGCCCAGCATATCCAGCAACCACAAGTGGTGAATCTAATGTGAGGAGCCTAGTTCATACATATGAAATAGTACTCAGACACATGGTTAGATTACACTTATGGTAGAAGTCTACCCAGAACCGGCCGGCATATCCAGCATCTACAGGTGGTAAATCTAATGTAAGAGGTCTAGTGCACTAACCAGAAATGATAATAATTTTTCAACTTGGAATACTTAACCTAATTGAATCTGTAGGGGTTACATGAACTTGTTAAATTGAGCAGGGTTAAGTAAACTTGCTTGAATAAGTGGGAGGGGTTAAGTTAATCTTAATAAACCAATGGGGTGGGTTATATGTATATAGACCCGACAAACTTAACCTATTGTATATGTTGAATCTGTACAATCATATCTGTTAATCTATAAATCTGATAATCCGTACATCTGATCCAATAATCTGCGAACCTGTTAATCTGTAAACATGTTAATTCATAAATCTACTATATTAATATGTAAACCTATAAATATGTAAATCTGCTCTGTTAGTCTGCAAACGTGTTAATCTGAAATTTGTACATTTGTTAGTCTGGGGACACAAGGTAAGGAGGGGTATTTGCTTGTGTCATCTGTTGTGTGGGACCCATATCAGTCAGTAACCCTTTCTGGTATCAAACGGCAACCCAACACTAGGTAGGGGTCAGGGCACGCTTACCGAATTCGTTATAAGAGGTCCATTCTGATAATGGTGAGGGGTGTTGATGGCGCGTTCCAACCGGGTCATGTGTGTGCTTGGATCCGCTCTGCTCTGGGGAAGTTAGGACACCGTGACATCTGTAAATAGTTCTATGCCTTTCTATTGGTTGCCACTTTAGGGAGTGATACACCCTTCTGTAGGGCCGACACAGGGTATTTATGTATTAGGGAGTCGATCGCTTGGGGTAGAATTTAGGGTACATCTAGTTCAGTCTGTTTTTGATGGGGTACCGTCTGTTTCTATTGGGGTGGTAACACATATTTGTTTCTGTGTGGTACCGTATGTTGGGGTGGTAAAGGCCCGTCATTAGTGTACACCTAATTCTAACATTCTGTTTCCGTAGGGATTATTCTGTTTCTACTTCTGTTTCTGTACCGTCTATCTCTATTAGGGTGGTAAAGGCCCATTACAAGCATTCTGTTTTTGTAGAGATCATTCTGTTTCAGTTTAGACATTAGGGTAACACCTAATCCTGTTATACTAGTATTAGTGCAGAGAAGTGAAAAGTAAGTAAGAAGCATAGCTTGGTCTATATAATGTTGTTTCCTCTGTTTAACCTATGCATACCTGCTACTCTTGTTACTGTTATCTCTCATCCAGTTTTAATTACATGTCATGAAACTATTGTCTGGTTTTATGCTGAAAGTCACTGGACTCGCCAAACTTTATGTCTGACCCTTTTTGTTTCACCTTTTTTCTTCCTTTTCTCCCCCCAAGTTCTCAGGGTGGGAACATAGGAGCTTGATTCGGATTTCTTTCTGCTTAAAGTGCTTGGAAGTACTGAAAGTAATGCTTAGCTTTGTTTCTCTTACATATGGTATTTTGGAGTGGGATTATGGTTTTAAAAATTATGTACTCTGATGGCTTTTATATAAGACTGATATTATGTACTTGGTTTTGATGTTTTGAAGATGTGACCAAACTTATTTTTATTTCCGCTGCAATAAAGTTATAATTTTTTCAAGTACTACTTTATGTATCTGTCTTGTAATATTCTATTTTGTTTACTTATAACGCTTCACGAAACTTAATGCATTCCCTTTGTGAGTGACATTAACGGACGTGGGGTGTCACACTTGGTATCAGAGATGAAGGTTACCAAAACAGATAAAAGATTTTGAAAACCATTTTCAGAAGCATTTTTAGAAAGAAATATTTTCAAAAAACATGTTTTAAAATGGGTACTTTCAAGAGAAAAGTTTATTATGAAAAACATAATCCCCAAAAAGCCATATATCTATCTTTCGATTCTCTATTTTGAATTTCTTCCTTTTTCCTTTCAGCATATCTGGGGAGCCCGTTATATCCGAGGGCGTACAGATACCAGGCTAGTTCAGAAGGTATCTGGAGGTTAGGGCTACTTCCGCAGGCCTAGTAGACGTTCCTCTTCCCCCAGCTGCAGCCGCTCCTCCTCCTCCTCCTCCACGTGTAGATGCTTTTTCAAAGATATGTAAGGATTTCCATGCTATGGGCGGAAAAACCTTTAATGGAACTGAGACGTTTGTGGAAGCTCAGAATTGGCTCAAGGAAACAGAGGATTTGTTTGATATCTTTGAAGGCGACGATTGAAGGAACATTCAGTTAGCCGTTTGGCAACTGAAGGACGAAGCTACTTTTTAGTGGAAGGTTACTAATGCTGAAAATCCGGTAAAGACTTGGGTGGATTTCAGATGAAGATTCAAGCTGAAGTTTCTTTTGCAAGCCGAGCAGAGTTTGCAAATGGAGAAGTTTTTGGCACTCAAACAGGGAAGCAAGTCTGTTAAAGAATATGTTAACAAGTTCAACCAGTTAGCGAGATTTGGTTTGGAGTTGGTAAATACTCCACACAAGAAAGCTTTACGGTTTGCTAGAGGATTGAACGAGCTGTTACATGGATTGGTTATGTCCCATGTCCCAGTGGGCGCAACTTTTGAAAGGTTGGTTGATATGCCATTGTTACATGAGGAAGCCAAGGGTGAGAAGAAAGAGGAGAAGCACGAAGAACCACAGAACAAGAAAGTGTGGCCCAAGAAGGAAACACAAAAGAATGATGAAAAGACTGAGAATACGAAGGAGAAAAAGTGCTTTACTTGTGGGAGTTTGAGTCATTCGAACAGGGATTGCAGAAAAAGGAAGGGCGCTTGCTTCAACTGTGGTGAAATGGGACACTTTACCAGGGACTTCCTGAGGAAGCAAGGACAAGGCCAAAGAGCAGGATATTCTGTAGGGCAGGTGAATGCTATTGAAGCCAATAGACCGAACATAGGTAGGAAAGTTTTTGTAGAAGGCTTGATTTTCCCTATCTGATTATCCAATTAGTACTCTTTTGATTCTGGCACTTCTCATTCTTTTATTTCTGATTCTATGGTTGAGTCTCTGAACCTTAATACTAGTTCTGTTTCTGATTCCATTATTGTCTCAAACCCCATAGGGGTATGGCTCATCTGTCTGATGACGAGATTTGAGGATATCTATGATAGGCGTTTGAGTATATCCTATCGATCGAATCTTCGACCTTTAGGTAGAAACTAATGGGTGTAAACATGTGTTTGAGACATGTTATATTTGATGATTGCAAGTGGTTGCTCGTGGATGCATATACAGACACACTAGGCACTAGATCGGCTCAAAAACACTCTCATACTACATATGGATGTGTGTGCATTTTCAATTTTCATGGATGTAAAATGGTTGATGCATCACATGGATGTTGCATATGAATGAATGATTGTGTACTCATATAGAAGTTATAAAGTACATTAGGAATAATTGCATACATGTTGGACACATGGCACTAACATAATTCGCATTAAGGAGGCCAACTGAATTAGTAGAGCGCCTGATCTTTTGCATTAGATAAAGGACATGTACACACACTTTTGCAAATGTTCGTATGGCATTAGAAATCTTTTAAGGACAATGAATACTTGTGGATGATGGATGAGTAGATGGATGATGGATGGTAGGATACATTCTTCTTAACTTAGAGATTTCGGGAACGAAATCCTTTAAGGAGGGGAGAATGTAACACCCCATATTTTCTAAGAATAATAAAATAAAAAATTATAGGATACTTAATTTTTAAATGGAGAATTAAGAGAAATGGGTTACGCCATTATGTTCGTCTCGGAATTCTGCTTGAGATAGAGTTTGAGTTTGCGTAAATCGGACACCGTATGAAGAAGTTATGAAGCTCAGAAGATTTAAGGATTAAGCAGAATTAAATTAATTAACAAAACAAATTCAAAAATCAAATTCGGCCAAAATTGGGTGAGCGGGAAATTTCCCGCTTAAAGGTGTCAACCCCCCCCAAGGGGTGTCGACATAGGTGTTGACACCCCCCCCGCCCTAGGGGGTGTCAACAGAGGTGTCGACCCCCCCACCCCCCAGCCCAGATCTGGGTAGGTGAGTTTCTTCGTTTCTGGACTGTTTTCTTGGCCTGGTTCATGACTCCTATGCTATATAAAGGACCCTAGACCTATTGTTTTCTCCACACAAATTCATGGCGTCTCCATGCTGCTCAAATCTAAATTAAAATAAGTCCTTCTTCTTCTTCAAGTCAGATTAGGATCAAAAGAGAATAGATCTACAATTGCAACACCTATTTCTTTTAAAGCCAACCACGGTGAGTTCATGTTACTTTTAGAAATGAAATGTAATTGTAATCCTAACATGTTAATAATTCGGAATATGAGACTATGCCTATTTTTGTTCATCAGATCTGTTCTTATATGCCAATTTCTGCCATTACACGCTTGATTTGTTATTCTCTTCCTCTTCTTTCCTTTTTATTATATAGCCAGGATACCTTCGAGCCAAGGCCTAACGCTGAAATATGCGAACATGCGAAATTGGGAATCATTGGGAAAGATAAATTTGGGGCATAAAGTGTATTTGAACATATGACTTGGGATTTGGGGACATAACACATGTCCAAATTTAAGACCTAAATTTGGGGCATACTATATATGATGAATTATGACTTGGAAGAAGGGGATTATTGTGCATAATGATATATGACTTGGGGATCCTATAATGAAATAGGGATAAATGTTAAATATGAACACGCCTAAATTGGGATTTTGGGTAATTGGCATACACTGTAATCAAAGATTAAATTTGGCATAATTTGTACTATAAATTATGGCTGGGGTTTTGGGGGCACGATCTGTGTTGTATAAAATTGACTAAAACTTGGGTGAATGTTATATTGTGAACCGTAATTTGGGTATGTAAATCTGTCGGCTCAGTCTAAGATTGAGTAGAACATGATAATGGAACTTTAAGTAACCTGATGTAACTTGCGAAGATGTTTAATCTGTTAAATTGACTAATCTGCTGAAATCTGTTGAAATTGAATACTGTAATTGAAAAGCCTACGATAAACATGAATAATTGTTTAAGAATGAATATGACTAAAGCTGAACCGCGCCTAGGCACGAGGTTAGATTGCACTTGTGGTATAAGTCTGCCCGGAACCGCCTGATATCTCCAACAACCACAAGTGGTGAATCTAATGTGAGGAGCCTAATGCGTACGTATGAAATAGTACTCAGACACGAGGTTAGATTACACTTGTGGTAGAAGTCTGCCCGGAACCGCCCGACATATCCAGCATCCACAAGTGGTAAATCTAATGTGAGAGGTCTGGTGCACTAACCAGAAATGATAATAATTTGTAAACTTGGAATACTTAACCTAATTGAATCTGTAGGGGTTATATGAACCTGTTAAATTGAGTAAGGTTAAGTAAACTTGCTTGAATAAGTGGGAGGGGTTAATTTAATCTTAATAAATCGATGGGGTGGGTTATATGTATATAGAGCTTACAAACTTAACCTATTGTATATGTTGAATCTGTACAATCTGATCTGTTAACCTGTAAATCTGATAATCCGTACATCTGATCCATTAATATGCGAGCCTGTTAATCCGTAAACATGTTAATTCGTAAATCTACTATAATAATTTGTAAACCTGTGAATATGTAAATCTTCTCTGTTAGTCTGCAAATGTGTTAATCTGAAATCTGTACATCTAAAATTTGTTAGTCTAGGGACACATGGTTAGGAGGGGTATTTGATTGTGTTATCAGTTGTATGGGACCCATATCAGTCAGTAACCTTTCTTGTATCAAACGGCGACCCAACACTAGGTAGGGGTCAGGGCATGTTTACTGAATTGGTTATAAGTTATCCATTCTGGTAATGGCGAGGAGTGTTGATGGCGCGTTCCAACCGGGTCATGTGTGTGCATGGATCTGGTCTGCTCTGGGGAAGTTAAGACGCCGTGACATCTGTAAATAGGTCTGTGTCTTTCTGTAGGTTTCCACTTTAGGGAGTGATACACCCTTATATGGGGCTTACACAGGGTGTTTATGTATTAGGAAGTCGATCTCTTGGGGTAGAATTTAGGGTACATCTAGTTCTGTCTATTTCTGTTGGGGTACCGTCTGTTTCTGTTGGGGTGGTAACACATGTCTGTTTCTGTGTGTTACCATCTGTTGGGGTGGTAAAGGCCCGTCACTAGTGTACACCTAATTCTAACATTATGTTTCAGTAAGGATTATTCTGTTTCTGTCTCTGATTCCGTTTCTGCTTCTGTTTCTGTACCGTCTGTCTCTATTGGGGTGATAAAGGCCGATTACTAGCATTCTTTTTCTGTAGGGATCATTTTGTTTCTGTTTCTATTTCAGTTTAGACATTAGGGCAACACCTAATCCTATTATACTAGTATTAGTGCAGAGAAGTGAAAAGTAAGTAAGAAGCTTAGCTTGGTCTATATCATTCTGTTTCCTCTGTTTAACCTATGTATACCTGCTACTCCTGTTACTGTCATCTCTCATCCAGTTTTATTTACGTGTCATGATACTATTATTTGTTTTTATGCTAAAAGTCACTGGATTCGCCAGACTTTATGTCTGACTCTTTTTTGTTTCGCCTCTTTTCTTCCTTTTCTCCCCCCCCCCCAACCCCAGGTTCTCAGGGTGGAAGCGTAGGAGCTTGATTCAGATTTCTTTCTGCTTAAAGTGCTTGGAAGTGCTGAAAGTAATGCTTAGCTTTGTTTCTCTTACATATGGTGTTTTGGAGTGGGATTATGGTTTTAAAAATTATGTACTCCGATTGCTTTTGTACAAGACTGATATTATGTACTTGGTTTTGGTGTTTTGAAGATGTAACCAAACTTTTTTATGTTTCCACTACAATAAAGTTATAAATTTTTCAAGTACTACTTTATGTATCTGTCTTGTAATATTCTGCTCTGTTTACTTATAACGCTCCACAAAACTTAATGCATTCCCTTTGTGAGTGACATTAACGGACGTGGGGTGTCACATCGTCATTACTTCGTTTAAATAGTTCTTTCATTTTGCAAACTATAAACATCATGCATTGTAAATACCATGTAACATTGCTACAAGTTTTGTACATATTAATGAAAGAAATTGCTTTACTTGCCTAAATCGTACATTTGCAAATTCTTGTTTACAAGTTGCTTAAAATCGATTTTGATTGCAGGTCCCCTAAAAAGGAACGCTGACGCGTCTATGACCTAATAAAACATGGTGACCAACACAGCACATCACGATTAGGATGGCTCGAATGTCCGTTGCTCAATGCTTAAAACATCACTCGCAACAAGTACGAAGGTGTGAAGTACAACATCACAAATAAGGTGCACTAGGAATTAAACGGTCAAATGACGCGGCATTCAAACTACAAAAGAAGTTGTGAGTTTCACCGAAGGGGCACCTTCTTAATTGCAAGGTCCATGGCCCTAGTTCTAACAAATTGGGGGTAAGACCCGATGAACGAACTAGCATCCGCCCCGTGAAGCAATGCAACTTTAAACCAAAGACCTCCCCGAGGGGCACCTAGTCGACCGCCCGTGCCATCGATACATGGCCCGACTGCGGAAAACACTGGACTTTTAAACCAATGACCTCCCCGAGGGGCACTCAGTTGATCATCACTACCATTTATACATGGTCAAATTGCGATAAACACTGAGCCTTTAAACCTATGACCTCCCCTGAGGGGCACCTGATCAATCGTTAGTGCCATTTATACATGGCTCGATCGACACACCCAGGGATTCTAAAGACCCCCTCGGGGGTATCCGACCACAAGCCGGATCTTCTAAATCCGGTTAGTGACGGACCCAAAGACCTTTTCGAAGGCACCCTACAAATTCTACGAGTGGCTAAATCATTCAACCGCAACAAATAACGGGTTTATAAAAGACCTCTATGAAGGCATAAAAACCCAGACCTCTCTAAGGGCATATGTTTCTCCGAAGGGCCTGAACTTCCAGGTTAGCGAGAAACATGATTGAATATGAAAAATATATATAAGACCTCTCAAGCAGGGGCATAGTAACAAAGACTCCTCTCCACTAAAAAGTATGAGCTTGCTCAACTAAACCGGAAACCTTCGACTCATAAGCAAGTCAGAAGATTCCAAACATAACCGATCGCAAGTAACATGCCTAACCTTTAAAGTTCGCAATGAATTTTGGTATGGGGGCATTACCACCACATCAAGGAAAATCAATAATGCTTACCTAAACATACCATAAACTCATCACAACTTCACATTGAAGGTTTCACACCAACAAGGATTATTTTGACCAACAAAGTTGAACCTTGAAATGGATAAGGCAAACTCAGAAACTTCGATATTGTGATGGGCAAAAAAGTGGCTAGTCACAAGAAAGAAGTCTTGGGTATTGCCCCAGTCAAAACAAAGGAAATTTAACAAAATTGGTCAAATAAATCCAGCTAGTAATGATTCATGGTTACAACTGAAAAACCAATTTACTAAAATGTGCCACAAGGTCATTACAATTTCAAACATTGCAGTAATTTGTAATAAAAAGTTTGTATTGTGAGCATGAAAAGAAAACAGGTGTGGATTGCAAAACGAGAGAGTACGACAAAGCAAAAATAAAAAGCTAAAAGTACAGCAAGCAGAACATAGTTTCATTACAACAACACAGAACCAAATCACAATATCACAAGCCTAGAGCAAAGGTATCAGACATAAAAGTGCGTAAAGTAACAAGCATAAGAGTAGTAGGCGAGGGCCGACACTCGCATATACAACCGGTCTCAATACAGCAATAAGAAACTAGAATAAAGCCACGAGTACTACTGTTTCTTGCCACCTGACCTCAGAATAGGCTTTGTGGAAGTAGAAGAAACACTAGCTGGTTGTTTCTGTGGCCCGCTAGGACTTTCCTAAGATGACAAAGTAATAACTTTCTTCTTAGTAGCATGCTTCTTCTCTTTGCGACCGGAAGCTGATGAGACATTGGATTTGTTCTTCTCTGGGTCCTTGGTATCCATTTCCGAGGTTTCACCAACATGCTCAGATCTTCCCCAGTTAGCATGTAATCCTTATCATCGCCCAAGTTAGCATTTGCTGGAATTCGAGTATCCTTAGAACTCGGAGTAGTAAAAGTAGGAAGGGTTGGATCACCCGGAGGAGGAGTAGAAACTAGGGCAAAAGGAACTAACACCAAAGTTGAATTAGTCATGACGACTTCATTTGTCATTGTCTTTCCTGCAACAGGGGAGGGTGACGGTGAGATCAGACCAAAAGCAGATAAACAATGAATACAAAATGCAGACTTGTCAGGTGAAGGGCATAGGCATCCTAAGTATAGCAGGGTTTCGATAATTTCAAGTTTACCTGCAGCTACAAGACTGGCTTGAAGATTCCTGTGCTCTTCGACCTTAAATCTGTTTGCATCAATATTGTCATCTGTTTCATCATCCTTGTTGTCCTTCTCTGCTAAATTTTCCTCAATGTTATGCTCCTTGAATGATGCGGTGTTTTCTTTCGGAGAAGCAGGAGGGTTTTCTGAGAATGGTAAACTAGAAGTCTCGGTATTAGTAAGGAGAGCAGGGGCATCAGCATTTGCTATGTCATGGAATTGTCCTATTGAAGGCCCAACCTTATCACCAAGCAATGCTTGCTTCTGCCTCAGAATAATCTTTCCCTTTGCTAAAGCCTTACGAGATGTCTCGTCTAAGAGCTCTTCTATAAGATCCTCCTTGTCGTGATCGCCCCCGTCAATCTTGAGAACCTCTTCCCAGACAAGAGCCAGGGTTTCAGCAAAGTTTTTTTCCCAAGTAATAAAAGCTACCACGGCCTATAACACTGTAAACATAAAACTTGAATAGGGTCTCCTGGATCTTTGCTTTGACTTTTAAATAAGCATCCACGACTTAAGTTCTATCCTCTTCAAGAAACTTAACATTAGTAGTTAGCACCTCAAGGGATAAGCTTTGAAAAGAAATCTTATATTGAAGGGTCAAGTTCTCTTGTCTTACAATAGAAGAAGAACTTCTTTCTTCAGCCAATTGGGACTCTGCAAGATATTAAGCAGTTTGAGCTTCTTGGACCTGTTTCACAAGCGCATCTTCTTTGTGTTTGGCAGCAACAAGCTGTTCCTTAAGTTTAGCAATCTCAGCCTCAGAATCCTTCGTGGAGCTTTAAGACTTACGCACATGAATTAGAGCAGCCTTGTCATTCTCAAATGTTATAATATGGTCGAGGCGAGCTGAATTAACTCTTTGAAGATCATGAGCGAATCTGTTCCAACTACCAAGTTGTTTTTCAACCTTCTCGCTCATTTTATCCAATTTGACCTCAGCTCGACTTTTTGCAACATCATATTGAGTGATCATACTGCTTTTAGTACCAGCTATTTCCTTAAGAAGATCCCGCTTGTCATTAGGATGAAAGACCACGTCGAAGTACTTCCGTCTCAAATTCCAGCCTTTGAAGCGCTAAGCAAGCATTAGGCTGGTTAACCTTATCTTCTAACGAGGCCTATCTATAATGGTCTAAATGTCAGAAGAAGTAGGAGTAGCTGGTAGGGAAGTCAAATATGTGTCGTCGCCAATATGTTGAATGTCCAACACTATGAGATTTGGCATTGGGCGCTTATCTGATTTGTGTCGCTTCCCATAATCACCTTTACCCTTATCGCTCCATTCTCTCTTCTTCTCGTTCTTCCTTTTTCGCTTTTCTAGTTCTTTAATCCTCTAAACCTCCATCCTATCAAAATGGTCATGTCTCCACTTCCTTTGCTCCTTAGTTTCAACAATATCTCTAATTCAGTGAGGTTGATAAGTGAGCTGTGAATGTTGTGAGTTCTTCGAATGATTGGAAGACTGGGGTTTAATGAAGTTTTTAGGATCGAATTACTGGACACCTTATTCAAAGATATCCTCAAGGGAGCGTTTCATTTCTGAACCTGAAAAAGGAAAAAAAAACAAAATTTCAGTACTTAAGTTAGAAAGTATTGAGGAAAAACAGGAAAAATTTATGCAAGGTATTGGGAGCGTGAGATGCAAGTGAAAGTAAAGGGAATTTGCTTATGAGTCGTCTAATAACGAACCAATCGGAGAAGGATCATTTAAGAAAATTCCTATGTCCTCAAGAGTTTTTCCAGTCTTAATCTTCGTAACTGAAGATGTTGGCTTTGAAGTTAAAGTATCACTCGGAATAAGATCTTTAACAGAGCTAAGGTCTCTAAGAAAGCTGAAGGTCTCCAACATACCGTCTCCTTGACTGCCCTGGATAACAGGATTTACGTCGCGGTTCTCAGTGTTTAACCTACTCCCAGAACTTATCCCAGCATCTCCGGGCTGCTCATTCTCCTTCACAAAATTTGAAACAATTTTTGAAGCAGATTCATCCACATCAACCTGTTCAGTTTCTTCCGTATAATCCAGGATAGCAACTTCCTTCCCAGTTTGTTTGGGTAAAGCCAAAGGACTCATGTCCTTGCTTTGTTTGGATGCCTCTTCTCCAATGGAAGCTACCTTGGACTTGGGAGGAGTTTTGCTGCTTGCCGCAGTATGGAGCATTTCCTCATTCGGGCTTTCTTGGTTGGGGATTTATGAATATTATCTTTCTAATCTGTCAGATCTATCCCTAAAGTTCGCGAGGGAGGAAGCATGTTGCATCGACGAAGAAACTCTGTCGTGAGTAAGAATCTCCTGCTCCTTTCATTCTCAATAATAGCCATTAAGGTTTTAAAGAGAACCTGATCGAAAGGATTATCCTTATCAGTGGGAGTCACTGCAATATAATTTCAGATGTGAGCACTGGAATGAATGGGAAAATGAAATAAAAGTCTGTAGAATATTCACCTCCTTTCGCCCAGTAATCGTGGAAGTTCGAAGGGCAACGAACAAAGAAATATTGGTTAGGAAACCCTTGGGCACTCTCAAATAAATTAGTAATAATCCTAGAGCTTCGGCTTTCGACAAAAATGATTGAGGGATGACCCTTCCTCCTTTTAAAAGAATACAGAGAGCATATATCTTGAAATGTAGGTGCACGCTCTTTAACCCTCATAAACAGTATGTAAAGACCCATTGAGGAAAAGTAACCATTGGGGTGTAACTTATATGGGGTTATGGCCAAGCTCTTAAGAACCAATTCTATGTAAGGATTAAAGGGAGGGATCACCCTGCTCATCAACATATATCGGTTCACTGCGACGTATCAGGGAGGAGGAATGTCAACAAATTCATCTTTTCCGTGGAATCTGGCTTCTTCTTTTTGTGAAATCCCATATTCCTTACACAATTATTGGAATGAGTTAAAGGAAAGTTTTATTTCATGTCTCTCAAGTGGTGTAATGGAGTATGGTCGAGGTTCAGGAAAGGTTTGGCTGGCACTTGCTCCAAATGTGGTGCCAACAATTTGTCCAGAATTTCCGGCTTCACCAAACATAGTTACTTCTTTGGGATTCTAGCGTAATTGTTGTCGGGTTAACATTTTCTATATGAACGGCTATGCTTAAAAAGAATAAATCTCAAGTTTAGAATCAAAAAACTTGGAAATCAACACCGCAAACTAAATCACGAAGATGTCAAAGTTATCAACCACACTTGAGCCTGAGCAAGGCCGGGCTCGACCGAACAGCATAGGGACCGAACAGGCCTGGATTTAATAGACTTGAGCATGGTCGAGTAGTTAAAATTAGAGAAGCAAGGAGTTTGCGGAATTATGTTCTCACTAATCAAATTTGTAAGGCAAAAATGTGGTGTTAAATTAGCATATGGAGGCACATATTGCAAGTATAAGTCCCAATCAAATGGCAAACATATTCATCTTTAGAAGGCAGACGTTTTCAACCTAAGGCAACTTAAACATATGCAAACAGGATTGATCAAATTCAAGTCCTAGCAGGAACGAGCATGCCCGACCCATAGGGTCGAACATGATCGAATCTGGACTGGGTCGAAAGTGTTTGAGCTTCAGTTGGGTCGAACATGGTCGGCCCCAAAGGGTTGAACATGTTCAAACTCAAATAGGTTCGAGCATGTTCGAGCCCTACCTGGGTCGAACATGGCTGACCCAAGGGTCGAAATGATCAAACCCAGACAGGGTCGAACATGTTCGAGCCTTGGTAGGGTCGAACATGGTCGACCCGAAAGGGTTGAACATGTTCAAACCCGAAAGGGTCGAATATGTTCAAACTCATAGGGTCGAGCATGTTCGAGCCCTACCTGAGTCAAAGATGGCCGACCCCAATGGGTCAAACATGTTCAAACCCAGACAGGGCCGATCATGTTTGAACTTTAGCTGATTCAAAGATGATCGACCGCATAGGGTCGAACATGTTCAAACCCAGATAAGATTGAGCACGATTAGAGCCAAAGTAGGTCGAACAAGATGAACTACATGGTAGCATTAGTTCAAAGAGAAACTTGGAAGAATGCAGCATATACTAATTAAGCACAACAGAGGTGGTTCTGAATGCCTTATGAACAAGTCAGCAAGATAAAAAATAATTCACGTTAGTGGCCATTTACTTGAATACCTAATGTGCGTTGTATACAAATCAAAATTCAAAAGACCTTGTGAATTTCGGGTTCATCAAACACTCACATATACAGCCTCAAACATATTCAAATACACATCCATAACCTCAGCTCGATCCAATTCAACTTGTATATCATTTTCAACCCAAAATGTCCAAATCATATTCAAGCCGTACTTTATACACTTCATTACAGAATTCTATGCCTTTACAAACTAAGAACAATGCGAAGAAGTGAGGAAATTACCTTTAAAACAGTGATGCATCTTGAATTCGAAAACAATAACTGCCCCCAAATTGATCCAAGGATGATTTTGATCTCATTCTAGGGTCAAGCGAGCATTGCTGATCCGTGACTTGGGATACAATTCAAGTTGAATTCAAGAAAGGGAAGAGAGATTAAAGCCGGAAACTTAAAGAACTAGAAACAACCGCCATTAATCAATTTTTTTAGGCAAAACAAACAAAGTGAAAAAATGAGGAACCAAGGTTATATAAAGGGTTGGGAGACAAAGAGGCGTGTTCGACCCAGTGGTACGTTCAATCCAAGAAGTATGTTCGACCCTGAACATGTTCGATCCGAAAAGTATGTTCTACCATAAACACATTCGAACCATAAGGTACGCTCAACCCGAATGCCTTGTTCGACCCGGATTGCTTGTCTAACCCAATGTGTTTACAAACATTCTCTAAACTAATTAAACCATGTATAGTCATCCTATATATATTCAAATTTAATCTATCAATGTGCGCTATATTGAATCACTTTGAAGCCAACGAATCTTTACAAGACAAAATTATAAACTTCATGGGGCAAATATTTATCCATAAAAAGTCAAGCACATATTAATAGGTTGAAATTATTATAAGGGTTGGCCATACATCACAAAGGTGGTTAGTCATCATTCAGGGCATACGGGGGCCAAACGAGACTGCACGCTCGAAGAACATGTGGATCGAACATCAAACATGACTCAAACAAGCACAAGGGTTGAACGAACATTCAGGATCGAACGAGCACAGGGATCAACGAGCATAGGGATCATATGAGCACAGGGATCGAACAAGATAACAGCATCACAAGACTCGAACATTCAGGGTCGGCCGGACATATCACTCAGGGTCGGTCGGACATGGCTTAAATATCCATTTGATCGAAATCTTGAGCAAACAGCTAGATACAGCTATCAACAACTGGCAGTGGCATTTCTATAATTATTTGTGTGTTCAATCCACAGCCTGCATATACACATTTCAGGTCACCACTTCACTCCGACTTCTCCTATAAATAGGCCATGGCTTCCCTACTTTTAGGGATCGATTTCCATCACCCCGAAGGGCTGTCGAATTGCATTGACTCCTGTTTCAAGAGATCCTAACACTTTCTATCATCTCAAAGCAAAGATCAAGCATCGAATTCATCATGAAATCCATCAAAAGTGGCGAAGCATCTTAGAGATCGAAGATTCTCCACCATTTCCCTTGCATTTAGTGGAACCTACTTGATTCTTCGCTGATTTGTTTAAATTAGAGAGATCAAAGTGTTAGAGGAAAAATGAATGTATTTTCGAGTGATTCTACACTTGTAACTCTTGAATTACTAATGGAAATTATTGCTAAAGTGGATTTAGATCTTTCTTAAGGACGAACCACTATAAAATCATTGTCTTTTACTTGCATTTTACGATTGTGGCTCCTCTTAATCTCTTATCGTATTGGTGAAGTACCATTTGTGTACCTTTGGTGCTGAAATCTAATTTGGATTTTAACAATAACCTCTAAGCTCGTACGTCTCGGAGAAGGGTGTTAAGCAAGAGAATAAATTCCCCGCCACCAAACATATATATATATATATATATTTAGTAGAGATCAACGCGTACAGCGCAAAATACAACGTTAGACATACAATCCATTTGTAAGTCCATTCTAGGTCTAAACGAAATGTGAGGCACCTTATTCCTCATCCCATATGTCTAATACTAGAGAAAGGCTCTCACATATCTGGTCGATCTCCAAGTACGTCTGGACGCTCCCCACTTATTACCTCGTCTTGGGTGTACAGCCCAGTCAAGACATCAGTAATCATCCAAATGATGTGAAGATCTCATGTCTTTCACCACCGTCTTCTTCGACTTTTAGTCGTTGTATCAATTATTTAAAATGGGTTAAACCCAGTCTTTCCGAATAACTCGAGTATCTTATAATCAAGTGTTATAATAACACATCATAAGCCTTATTCCGATCCATAATATTCTTTTGTTCAAATATTCTTTTCACAATTTAAACCAAATTTAGGTTTATCAAACTAGACGGGATTATCGAGCCTTACTGAAGTAATCATCTATTTTACTTTTCCAATCCCAACCTATTTATCCCATGGAGCAAAACTGGTAGTACTCCATATTTAACACCCATTGTGTTATCGGTAAATTTAATTACCATTTAATGTTCAAATTAATTAAATATTTAACTATCGCATGGAATAAAACTGGTGGTATTACATTATCGAACATTTCTTGAATTCGGTAAATTTAATTACCTCATTCCCATTTCAATCTAATTAAAGATTCATTAAACTCTACTTAGTTTTAATCTCCAAAAATCATTACTTAATGATTATTCAACATTAGGGAATTAATCCTTACTTTAATTGGGTTAAAGAACCAATGTCATTTAAAACAAAGTTCACGATAAACCCAAAGTCATCTTTCTCAAAATGAATCGTCACAGAAATCATAACAGTATATAATCGATATAAATTTCCGTATCAAACAATTACTATAAGTGGAATAGCGGCAAGGCCTTTTAAATTCCATAAATAGTAATGGTCTTCCTTTATAGAAGTTCATCTCGATTATTAAATTGAATTTCATTCAATTCCAATTTAGTATATTAAACTGGAAAACTTTATTTTGGAAAATTCCATTAATCTTATTTAAAAGACTATAAATTCCAAATCATAACTTCCCTATTAATTGGGTTAAAGAACAAATGTTATTTAAAACATTGTTCACGATAAACCCAAAATCAACTTTCATTTCAATTCCAATTAAATTAATTAATTGGTAAATTTATCTAAATCACAATTAAAAGATTTATTCTATTCTGAACCGGGTTTGAGAACACTATTATTAAAGACACCATTCACGAAAAACCAAAAATCTAATTTGATATTAAATACAAGGCTCTAAATAGAAATCATATCGACTTATATTCAACATCAAATTCTAAAACCAACAAATATTGTACTGGGAATAACGATATTTATATCTTCCAAATTCCTCAGCAATATCCATGTAATCACAGAATCCAATATCGAAACATTCCAAAGATTATTTCCATTCAAATCTATTCCAATTCATACGTTGTAAAATTTCTGATTTTCTCAAAACAATTTCAATTCATTTCAGTTCTTTACTTAAGTTGATAAACAACTTATTTTGATAAAAAAATATTTTATCTTTACAAACATGGAATATTTCATCCAAAATCTTTCCAAATCATTTATTATGTTTTCACATAATTTATTCTTATATTTAATAATTTTATTAAGGCCCTTACAGTTGGTTTCAAATATCGACCACCGAACTGCATCCATAGCGACCTTTTTCAAAACTAATTTGGACATATCATAAAATCTAACCATTAGATTTCAAATCTCTTATTACCATTCGAAAGCTCTTTTCAATACGAACCCAAGATTCTGGTTTTAGGAGAATCTGACGGTCGGATCTCCTGTTACGTCCATTCAAAGTCAATAGTCGAAATTCGCGAACGGTCGCTGCCGTGATACGTTCTATTCAAGCCATTTAAATATATATAATATATTTCCTCGATTTCCATTTAAAATGTATTTTATAAATCGTTTACAAATTCATTTTTAAAAATATTTCAACTTCCTTTTCAATTTTAAATCAAAATTGAATAATCTATATCATAATAATATTAAAATGATAATATTTTCAAAATATCAGATTTTGAAATCAAATCTTTTCGATATTCATTATAAATTGAATAAAATCAACAGAAAATTTTGTTCGAGTTAAAATGGCATATATCTACTTAACTCGGCTTCATATTCATTTCAGTTACGAATATTTCAATATTTCGTGTCTATCCAAAATCGGACATCAAAATCATATTTTGATTCTTCATGGAATATTATTTTAAAATATTCGTTATTTCTGGATTGGAATTAGAATCAATCAATTACCATATAATTTAATTTATATGGATTCCATACATCGCATGTATGCAAAAATAGTGATAAACAACTATTTAACATTCAACTAACATCCAAAGTGCAATTTACAACTGTATAAGCATTAAATAATTAAATAATGCTTATAATAGTTTGTCAATCAATCAGTTGACACACAATTAAATCCAAGGGAGTTGTGAATTAATTATCATCCCCATACCCGTGTGGGGTTCACCAACAAATAATTGGGCGATGTGTAAAATTATCGTTCCAATACCCGTGTGGGGTTTACATCGTAGTCCATGTGAACATAATTCGTAATATAAATGTTTTATTTATAAACGTACATTTTCACAGTTTAATAATGATAACATTAAAACTGTAAACAACCATCAATCAGCAAATAAATATTGCAATCATAGGCAATAATTACATATTCAGTCACAGACATAATAACTGTAAAAAAAATAATTTGAGTGAGAGAGTTCTCACTTTGATTTCCACTCCGTCAGTCTTTAATTGAGGATTTTATTTTTAAACTAAATTAAACAGGCATTTAATTTAGCTTAAAATTTCAACTTGCTCTGTTTATGTTCTGTTCAGTTCCATGTTGTAGCATTCGTTTATACAAGTGCAACGCCACTGAAATCACTGAATTCCAATCTCGTATGAAAAAGGCATGCATTATATATATTAATTACATAATTAAAATAATTAAAATAATTAATTTAATTAAGTTTCTCCCTAACACTTGTTTAACGTTTTAATCCCGCCCCTTTCTTCTTCGATCCTCCAGTAAAACTCGAACCCCACTTCAAGACTAGGGTTCCATCACTACAACAGGTTTACCTTTTAATAGCACGTGAAAAACGCTATAATAGGCTATCATAGCATTAGTGACGACGATATATATCAACATGCAATAATAGCCCTGTTTTATCTTATAGCTCAAATCTAAACGCTATAGTATTATACATTTTATAGCGCACGATCACCAGTATAAAATATTTTACATAGCATTCAGACCTTGCTATTATATTTGCGTACTAAAATCTCATTTTATTTTTTTATAGCGTTATCAATAATTTAATAGCTATGAAAAATGTTTTCCATTTTGTTTTCTAAAAAAATTCCGCTATTATTAAATACCCTAATTATATATAGCGTATAGACCGTACCATGTTAAATATTAACAATTTTCTTATAGCATTATCACTATTTTCATTGCTTATATGTAGTGATATGTAAAATTTTCCACGTGGTTTTTATAGAATTTCATATTTTGATTCGATAAGTGGAGTTTTCCGTTATGAATATTTGTAGTATATATAGCATTATCAGTTTTTTCGTAATACACATTCAATGCTATAAAAAGATTTTCCATGCTATTTAACTTTTTACATAGCATTTCATCTTATATTTCCATTTGTGCAATTTTCCGCTATTAATATCTTTAATAATTTATAGCACATACTTCAGCTATGATATTTATATAGCAAATCTCTTTTTAATTTGTGCACAGTTCAAACAATTAAGTAGTAAATTCACAAGATAACTGCCAATAGAAAAAAATTAATACCAAAAGCATATTTGATTTTAATTACAAAGTCATAGTTAATAAGTATACTAATAAATATAGAAGTCAACACACAATGTTGTTCAAACATCGTTTCAAAACAAGATTACACAAAAAATCACTTAGTCTTCAACTTGTAAGCTTGTCCAACTTGTAGAAACTGCAATTCATAAACACAAGTTACAGTTATGTATCAAAGTTAAATGCAAGCAACATAATTAAATTACAAAAATGTGACAGTCTGATGTCATCTCCATATTATTAGCTCATATGGACACCACCATATTTCTCAGGCTCAAGCTTGGTTTCTTCTAGACTATTAAATAGGGAATTAGCTCGGTTTCATACCAACATGGACATTTACGAAAAAAAAACAGTCCATGTTCAGATAATACAAACGTTGATTTCATATATGCTCACTTTCAGATAATACCCACATTGTTTGCTAAAGTCTGACAGTGGAGCACTTTAACATGTCATCATATTCTTCAATTTTAGACTATAAAACTCATCACCAGAAAGAATCAAAAGAACACTTCCACATATCATCATATTCTTCAATAAATGAACGATTCCTCATCTCACAGTGATTGCACTCATGAAGTACTGTTGGAAAAATTATCAATCTAAAAAACAGTGCTAATAGAAAAACATATATAGTATAATTTGTGTGCTTTTGGCTGGCTAGACACTCCAAAGTTTCAAGTACGTAGGGATGATCAGTATGTCTGAAAAACAGTCATCAATTTTTTTTCTTATTACTTCATCTTATTTGTGTTTGAACCAATTATGCTACAGGAAAATTATATCATCTTGAACTAAATACTATCAATAAATTAATGGAAAACCAATTGGACAAAAAAAAAAGAAGAAAAACCTATTGGACTAAACTATAAATGTTATTAGTATGCACGATTAGTTTTGCCAGTTCATCAGAAAATAGTAGTCACCGAAAGGTTCAATTGAGATTTATTATAAGCCAAGGGGTTTTATAATCATGTGTTTCGCTCTTGGAGAAGACAACGTTTCACTAATTTATTCAAGTCCTTTTACGTTCAATTACGTTCAATTCAAAAATAGTTACAGTCAAACAATATCGACCGGGCTTCAACTGATAAGATACTGTTTTCCAACAATTCCAATATGGAAACTACTGGACCTTGATTTAGAGTTATGGAATAAAGAAGCCATTAGTCGAATAACATGCGTTTTGGGAAGGCCTAATAAGGGATAACAACATAGCGACATAAAGTCAACTTAATTATGTAAGAGCCCAAACCGAGCAGCTCAAACTGAAGTATACTGACTAGCTTAAATAATTTAAATGATAGTCAAACTGAATTAAAGAATGTATGAATTTAAATGGTGGTCAAACTGAATAAAATGGCAGTCAAACTGACTAGCTTACATAATTTAAATAGTATGCACGAAGTAAAGGATGCATACTGAGCCTAAACTGTTCTACTCAAACTGAAGTATGCACGAAGTAAAAGGATAATACTTTTCATTTCAAAAGAGGTATGTGACATGTGTAGGCTTCACATATTTGCCATCAATTGTAGTAATCCATTTGCACATCATTTTTAAGCAGTGGTGATATTTTCCAAATAATATATGAATATATGAAGCAAGGAAACAACATAAAGGTAAGTGAATAATTACCGTAAAGTTAGTCCTGAACCCCAACGTTTTCGTCCAAGGTGAATTATATCTTAAACCGCTTCCTGCATGAGAAGGCGACTGGAATGTTAAAACAAACAAAACATATCCAAAACTTAAAGGAAAACCATGATTGCAATTATTTTGTTCAAACGCGAAACTACAATTTGGTTATAGCAGAAACTAACCGAACTAAAATTCACTGGCTTAATTTGATTTCACACTGTCTTGCAAACTCTTTCCCTTCAGTCGCCTTCAAACATAACCAATGCACTAGAACTACATATTTCATCCCGAACTCCACCATTTATTGCCAACCACCTTAACTAATTACAGTCACCACAATACACAGTGTATTGTAAACATGGAAAAGAGCAGCAGTTATTTTCAGCCATAAAACAGTCAAATTGTTTGACATAAACCATATATGTTTGTATGAACTCGGCAGAGTATTAAAAATAATAATATGGAATAACAGTAAAAATACATGAACACAAATTGGAGATCTCCAAGAACTCAGGGATCTCACAATCAAAGGGAACTATGATCTAAAAGGCAATGCATAGTTTTTTAAATAAAGCAGTCAAGCAATACATAGTTTTTTAAATAAATTACCTACATAGGTAGCCAAAGCCCACGTCCATTTTCCAAAGACGATCAATTACCTATATACAAGTAGGATATTTGATTCATAAATTCAGAATTTTTTATTTGAACAATTTTAACAATAATAAGATATGCTTACTAGAAGATGAATCCGTTACAATATTTGCCATAAGCCAAGCTATTTTAGAGCCAACGACATCTTCAATGCATTCGAACTCGGTCGTAGGTCTCCACAAATGTGCATTTGGAACTATTGCAATATCAACCCAAACTCTAGCCGCACCCTCTCTTAACGGAATGAAATGTACCACTATTTTTGGGTCGATTGAATTCACACGTCCCTCAGCAACTATATTTTCCGTTCCAAATACATCGACTAACTTACATTTATTCGATGTAGAATTTGCAACCTATCAAGTAACAATAATAATTGATTATATAAACTATTTGAAACACATTATCTTGCGAACGAAACGGAGCTAATACTTGAAATACAAATGATGTATTACCATAGGAATTGATACTGGGTTCGTCAAAGGACTAAAAGATGCTTGAGTGCTTACTTTCTCAATAACTACTTTAGATTTTGGCCAAGCTACTTTTTTACCAACGGCTTCTATAACATATCTCATATTAGTCGTTGGCTTCCATAAAAAGCCTTTATTTTTTTTGGATTGTCTATCAACACTAGCTTGGTGGATGGTCCAAGAGGTATACCATTAACAAGATTTTTTGGATCACTATCGTAGATTCATCCTTCCGCAACTATTTCTTCGCTTTGTATCCAATCATAAATCTTGCATTTATTATCTTCACTTCCCTTCTGAAAAAAAAAATATTCTATCAACAACAAAAGTTACAATAAGGTAATACAAGTTTTTAATATCTTGGCCCGAAAAATTGCAATATTATTTCTAGTGCAATTATCAGCAAACAGGTTTTCCCACATGATCTAGATTTGCAAGTTGCATATTATTTTAATTTTAAAGCTACAATAGAAACTAAATTAAAATGTTACCATAATGCCTTCTTTCTCTTTTTCTATCGTGCGCACGATTACTTATCAGCTGGCCATGCTACTATCATGCTCTTAGCTTCTCAAACATGTGTCATTGTAGCCGTGGTCCTCCACAAATAAGCATCTATTATCTTAGGAAATTCTATCAAAATTTTCATAGCATTCGGTCCTAAAGGAACTTCATGTACAAACTCATTCGGATCACTTGATAAAACTCTTCCTTCGGCAACTATTTCATCACATCCATTACAATCCAATAAATCACATTTTTCAAGCATTTTCTCTGGATTACCCTATGATTAATAAAAAACTTAAAATTAGATTAAAAACCAAAAAACAAATGTTGCAATGAAACTTAAAGTTACCATTTCAGATGTGCTTGCATCAGTCCGATTTTCTATACCCTAATAAATTAGTAAATAAGTTAGCGTTTTACAACACAGACCGCTCTAAACAATAATATGTTATATCATATAATGAACAAACTACTGATATTTACCAGATTGTTCACTAGCATGCTAATTGTCTGCTTCAATTCTAAAATAGTATTCTGATAGTCAGTTAGTTTCTTATCATTAGCCTATGATAAAATGAACTTGGTGAGAGTTATTCCTCATCCCATTGCTCTTATACGCCCTGGTTTATCTTGTCCTAGCACGTGTGAAAGAGCATCATTGCTTGGGAAACTAGATTTTGATTCACTTTCACAACGTTTTATCTTCTCCTATAATAAAAATATGCCGATATATATACTGAGAATGCGCAGTTTTTAAAAAGTTAAATAAATAAAAATAATGTTTAATGTGAGAATAAGCAATCAAAAACACTTACAATAACCTCTGCAACATCCTCGTTAACTGGTTCACCATTTTTTCGAATGCGAGATTTAACCCAAACTTGAGTTCTACAGACGGAAGAAGGATCCTCACTCAGCATTTTCTGCATTAAAAAAAGATAAATTTAAGATATATTTAACATTGATTAAAACTGAATATATGAAACAAGCTAACTCATACAATTTTAAATCCAAAATAATTTCTCGCCATATCTTTAGTTAATCGAGCTATTCCTTTGCGGCTGCACGTATGTGGCATTTGCTTCCGTTTCATAGCTTTGTATTTATCACTTCGTGTCTAAAAAAAATGGTAGCATTAAAGTTGTTTCAGATTTTCTGTAATAGTAATAAATTTTTAATAAATATCGTGAAACTAATGGCATGTGTCGGATTTTTATGTGTCAACGAAGGATTTTTCCTGTTTTTAGCTTTTGGTTGGTCAAGACAACAGAAACTTGAATATTGGGTGAATGTTTAATTCAACATTTTTAGGGAGAAAAAAATAGATGCATCATCTATGAAAGAACTAAAATGTACTGCTTTAATTATATGTAAGCCAAAAGATTTTACCAAACAGGAGTAATCATATCATTGCAACAAGGCAACACATCTTAACTAAAGGACGATATAAAACGTATACCATTGCAACAAGGCAACACGGTCTATACTAAAGGACAGTAGAAGTTCTGCAGCATTAAACATGAACAATATTCAATTTGAAATCATATTCCCAATAACAAAGCATATATATGTAGATCATGCATGTAGAATTGCTGCCAATGAAGTCCACTGCCGTATATTCGTATATCTATGTAAAAAGAGGAGATCATTTCTTCCATTTTTCTGTCCTCCACTACAGTATATCAAAATAAGGATGCATGCAGTAGGCGCTAGGCTGGCATATGGACTCACTAAATGGAGGACATATGACCTCATCTGCTATATACACGTTTCCCTTTGATTTGAACCGTCGGGTCATGGTTTGGGTGTGACCATATTGATAACTGAAAATAATGAATGAATCCAATCCAAACCTGCTGAAGCAACTCAAACTAGTACACTTAAACTGAGTCATACTGATCTGACCAAGATGTTATTTTATTATTATTCTGTGTAAGCTCTTACACAATGAGACATAATCGGCATAGTTATGACTAATTGCAGTTGTGACAATTGATCAAATCATCAAATACTTCGACAGATCAACAATATCTTTATTGTAATATTTGATTGTTTTCGCACTCCGAATCAATTCATGTTTTAGAACCAAGATTACAAATTGAGGACAGAGATTTCTTGTAAATGAACACCCACTCGATATTTGCATACCTCGCAGGCAAGATTTGTAGCGTTCTATGGAGAGGTGTATATGAGAAATAATGAACTTAGATTTACTTGGAGCATATCAAGTTACCGCTGCCAAAATTGATTATTCTTGTGCAAAGTATAATAACTTATGCTGGTGGGTTCATTTTTCTTACTTTTCTCTATGTTTTCCTAACTGTAGTTTTATGTTTTCCCTTCTTTTTACACAATACTTGACCAACATTATTTTTTTGTACTGTTTTCTAAATTGTTTTAAAGGGTTGTGTGAATGCTTATGAACTAAAAGATCAAAATTTAACGTAACATTCGCAATCCGTATACTTTTATTATTTGTTGAAATTTGAAACTAAAATTGTGGTCAATTGAAAAATGCCAACTATATTTCCTTAAATTCATAGGTTTAACCTATGTTTTAATATAAAATTTAAATTTTGTTTTTTTAAATGAGTTTTAATTAGTGATCGTAATTACCAGTAGTTACTTTTCGCCAATATATTATCCAAATTTTTATGGTGTCATTCAATTTGGTACAAAAATAGCATATATCATCTCACGTTTTTGCATAATATTTTGCGATACATTTTTCAGCTTCTACGTCTTCCAGTTATTTCTCAATTAGTCAACAATGATATGGAACATAACACTTCAAAGCCCAAAGCATATGTGCCAACAAGGATAAGTTGTACCTTGATTGGAAAGAAATGCGCACACTCCAAGAAACCATGTAGAAAATTTAAACATACAAGGTAACAAAATTCGTCGATAATATATTTATATTTAGGACACTACTTCGTTAGTGTTTGAAGTATATTATTACATAATATAATTTCTGAATAACGATTTATGTTAATTTAAATTTTTTGTGTGTGTAATTAGATAGAGATAAAAGTATTTAGAATACCGAAAATTGAGAATTTATCCCTTTGTACTTTCCATTATTAAGATTATTCTTTTACTATGATCGACAAATTTGTATTAGCATTTACTGTATTTCCCATGTATTTGTATTTCGAATTTTTAACCCTTTTTTTCTCAATCTGCAAGTAACATCTTTAGCGTGGTACACAGTAATAAAATAATTCAACAAATTTGTTGTTCTATTTGTGCTTATCAATTTTTCCTTTTTATCATTCTACTATTCTAATTTTTAAAATATTTTAACATACAAGAAATTAGGCTGATAGGGTAATTAGTTATTGGGCAAAAAAGGAAGAGGACAGTAGATAATGAAACATTACTAGAAGGTACTTAAAAATATCAATGTGGGTACGTATTATTGATGTTTTTCATTTTTAATATTCTAACAGATCATTTTTAACATCAAAAGCCCCTAGGATTGAGAATGAGACAGAATCTGTGGAGGAAAACAGGGAAGATGTTTCTATTCAATTTGCATCATAGAACGCTGATTCTGATGTAAATGCTGAAGGTCAAGTTTTATACTTGTCAGGCTCTACTCCAATAAAGTTACCATTTCAAAAGTCACCTCCTTTGTGGGAAACATTAGACTCATCGGAAATATTTTTAAGAATGCGACAGCAGACTCATTTCCTCCCTTTGAAACTGCACACTTAAAGCCACCGGAAGGAGAGGCAAATTAAGGACAGAGATTTCTTGTAAACGAACACTCACTTTATATTTGCATACCTTGCAGGCAAGATTTGTAGCGTTCTATGGAGGGGTGTATATATGAGAAATAATGAACTTAGATTTACTTGGAGCATATCAAGTTACCGCAAGTCTGTCTTCCATATCTAATGTGACTGAAACTTGAATATTGGGTGAATGTTTAATTCAACATATTTAGGGGGAAAAAATAGATGCATCATGTATGGAAGAGCTAAAATGTACTGCTTTAATTATATGTAAGCCAAAATATTTTACCAAACAGGAGTAATCATATATGACCTCAATCCAACGTCTCTTTGTATTTCGGCATAAAACCCACACTTGTATCATTCGGGTCTTCTAGCACTGCCCTCAAACTATAATTTGAGAGGTAATAAATCTATATATAGTTGGATTTAATTATGTTTCCTTTATTTATCATAACATTCATCTTCTCTCATATTTATCAAAGATTTTTTTTTGATTCATACATTAAACTGAGGAAGAGTAAAGAATGACAGGTTGAAGAAGATTCATTGGTTTTGAAAGAATATTAAAGCACCAACCTTCCGTTCCACAAAGGAAGGAAAATAAAGAAGAAAATAAAGATTTAAAAAATCTCGCATTCACTCATCATCTTTCCACCACTCACCATTAATTTCTCCTTCTCTGAAGTCTAAAGGTAAGCACTTAAGTTAATCTTTCGCTTTAAATATCAGTAGTATAAACATTTGTTTAGGATAACCATTCACTCGTATTTTTGTAGCCTAGCTTTTAATGTCCAATATTGATTTGATCAATGTAATTTAATTTTAAACCGTTCCAGAATTCAAAAATTGTCAGGTTCCAGAATTCATTTGATACAATAAACAAAGACAAAACTATAAAGAACATGGAAAAGAAAGGGAATGCTAACAAAGGGGAAGCTATGGCAATTGTTGAGGGCTATGTGGAGAAAGAAAGTCTTCACAATAATCAACCAAATAAGGGAGGAATAAGAAGATCATCTAGGGGAAGGATAACTGAATGTATGGTGGATGAAGAAGGTAGTTTGTATAGATCTCTCTTACTGATCGCAATATAATATAATGTAAAGATAGTGATATTTTAAAAACTTCGTACAAACTATAACTACATATATCATGTTGAGGATTATTAGTGGCCAAAGAGAACATAACCAAGAAATGTACAAGGAGGCAAAGCTTAATTGAGCAATAAAGGAAGAGGACTGCACGCTGAAAGCCGCCGTGAACGAGAGGTAAATTAAGGACAGAGATTTCTTGTAAACGAACACTCACTCGATATTTGCATACCTCGCAGGCAAGATTTGTAGCGTTCTATGGAGGGGTGTATATATGAGAAATAATGAACTTAGATTTACTTGGAGCATATCAAGTTACCACAAGTCTGTCTTCCATTTCTACTGTGACTGATATTTCTAAACAAGTTACGGTAACAATAGTTTTCCTTAACACACATTGCAACAGAGTGGATTTGGAGGTGTTCAGGCAATACATAACACAGTAAGAAGAAATTTTTTACCTTAAAAGCTGAACTTGTTTTCAACTTCACAAAATCTCTCCATTCGTTCATATTGTCGATGTTATCTGGTTTTAACTGTAGTATTTCCTCTTTGGTTTTTTCTTTTACCAACTGCCTAACAAAAATCTACTTTTTGAGGCCCTCCAAATAGCTCCCATTTGCTGGAATATAGACACTTTCTGCCAGTCTTCATCCAATTTGAATCTAGCCTAATATCAGTATGCAAAATGAAAAGCACGGTTAATCAAGATGGTGGTAATGTCCCTTGATATGATCAATTTAAATTTGATATTAATACAAAGATACGGCAACTTGAAATATTTCTAGTTGATAACTTAGAGTTGCTCTGAATAAACATTAATGGGCATGTAACTTCAGAACTTCTTCATAATTTTAATGTGGTACATAATTTATCGACTTAAATTTCACATGTATTAAAGACATGACAGTGTGCACAACCAGACTGGTCCTAAAAACTGCACATAAAACAAAACAAAAACAAAAAATCAAGTTTTACTAAAATTAGAACATGAAAGGAAACAGTCCAAACATAGAAGACTAAAAAAAACTATCGGTATCAACAAGAAGTTAATTTCTATGCACATTCCACAAACGAAAGTTAATGAACAGGAAGAAGACTCTCCACAAAAATTGTATCTGAATTAACAGCTCAAGAAACTGTCAATTACAACAACTCAAGAAACTGTCAATTCCAGAAGTTAATTTCTGAAGAAGACTCTTTTTTTAAAAAAGCAAAACTTCTCACCTAATTTATTTTTTAAGCAATTCGTACCCAGAATTTATACATTTTTTAAATAGAGAACCAAACTATAAAATCGCTGTATTTAATCATCATGTTCACGGAAAAGAAAAAATGAAACACCCCACCTCCGTTAGGGTCACTCTCAAAGGGAATGCCCTAATTTTGGTGGAGGTTTATAAGTATAAGTCACAGATATACAAGACAGATATAATAACACATATTTTTGAACAGCGGAAAACAACAACAACTTTTATTTCATCAAAATACGTGTTACACAAACCATGCCATAATTGTCTTACGATTCTTCCAAAAACATAACATCTTCATAACTGTCTTGATTACGTTATTTAAAGAAGCATAAAGAAAACATAAATAAACTGCAAAAGTCCCCTAATTGCTGCCCAAAGCCATAGTCCAAAATGGAAAAGATCCAAGCAATACATTCTTTCTCTTCAAGCGGGATGTGAAAACTGGTCAGGCTGCGGTATTCCCTCCCTGAGAACCTGGGGGAGGGGGGGAACGAAAGAAAAAGAGGCGAAAGGAAAAGGGTCAGTCATAAAGACTGAGTAAGTCCTAGTGACTTTCAGTGTAAAAACGGTTTAAAACAACATGTCATGTATGAACTGGAACTAAACTTAAGAATGGGGTCAAGGTGGACAAGATAGACTAAGGTGATCATGATAAGTCAAGACAAGTCAAATAAAGCATCATATGTTCAAGATTCGTTGCATTGACTGTACTAGTATACTAAGCCCAGGTCACAAGTTAATCACGAAATAAATCCCACGGCCCAATATCATGAAATGACCCTGAAACGGGGTCTGACCCAAGTACGGGGTCCTACGGAGCGCTTATCTAGTCGATCGGCTCCCTACAAGTTCTAGCTCGTCAAGTGTCCGTGTCATATGGCTAATCACGAATGTAGTCACCTATGCTGGGTCCACTTCGGGTGTATCAGCCCTAGGGTGTCAACCCCTGACACGATTCAAGATGCACAGATAAATCTACTGATACCCAGTGTCTGCACCGGAATACATGCACGACCGTAGTCCACCGAACCTACTGGCGTACCCCACTGTCGTCGTTCACCTCTTACAATCAGCCCAGTAATCGTGCCCCACCTGGCCTAGCCCCAGGGTACCTTGATACATCTAGAGGGTTACTGCTGAAAAGGGTCGTGTCTAGGGTTTCGCCTAACAGATTAGGTCATGTAATTCGTGACCTAACCCGCCTAACCGATTAAGTCATGTAATTCGTGGCTTAATCCTTTTCCAGTCTAGTCATGTCAAGGTGGTTAAGTATGTCATTTAAGTTCGCGACTTCACCCGCTGATTGACATAAAAATGTGTTTATTTTATGCTCTTATATATTATCTTTTGTATATAAATAAATATTACGCTGGGTATTATTTTGATGTTTTTACAGATGAGTTGTTCAAGCCTTATACAGCCTTTAAAGTGAAGAATTGATGCCATATACATGAAGATTGCATAAGAAGTGGTCATTGAAGGCTAATTATGTTCATATTGGGCTAGCATATTTGCTTTTGGAAGGAGATTTGTAGAAAAGATTTTTAAAATCTTCTGATTGACACATGGCAAAGAGGGATAAGAAGAGGATCTATCATAATCTTGATGGAATAAAAAAGCCCATATATTAATAGATTTGATTAGGGTTTAGCAATTCAGCTATAAAAGCACATGTATACCCATTGTAACATATCTCATCTCTTATTCCATTGTTCTAATAAAAGTTCTTCTTTCTCTTTTATTTTCTGCATTTTTTGTTTTCTTAGCAACTAGTGTTGTCTATACGATTAGATTCGGTAGAACACTAGTTGTATTTTGCACTTATTTGCATTAGTGATTTACCGTCTGATTAGATTCAGCGGAAATCCTAATTTTAATTCTTGTTTGTTATTTCAATTTCTGCAATTTCAATTTCTGTTTTTATTATTTTCTTAGGTCAAATTGGGTTTGATTAGATTCAAATCTAATTCATAGTTTCATTTGCTTTCCATTGAAATTGTGATTTGATCGTCGGTTCAGTTAGATCTGCTCTGAATCAAATTACAGTTTTAATTTTGTTTTGTTTTGCAAAATCAACCTCCAAAGTTCGTCTAACACGCCCACGAAACATATAAATAATAAAATTTAACTTTCCTCCCTGTGTTCGACCTGTATGCTACACACCTGTATGCTTGCAGAATTTATTACAAATGTCGCGCTTTTCTAATTCATAGATTAGCGTCGATCAAGTTTTTGGCGCCGTTGCCGGGGAGGTAACGATTAAATTTTATTATTTATTTAATTTTCGATTCGTGTTAGTTTTTATTTTTTTTCCTTTTTTTTCTTGTATTTAAAAAAAAAACAAATCTCTATTGGTATGATTTGGTATTAATCTTTGATACCATAATTTCCTACACAAGAGAAAAAAATTGCCAAATTTTCTTTGATTTATTTCCTACTTTCTTATTCCATTCCCAATCTTTTCATTTCTTTTTCTGCAAGTCCGAAAAAAAAAACTTCTTTAATTTTTCCTTCTTTAAAAATAAAATTCTTTCCAAATTTCTCTCTCTTTGCTGTGTATTTCTTCTGTCGCCTTTACAAAACCACGTTCCCAATTCAACACCGGTTTTCAAGAACCCCATCGCAATCACCCATTACCAAACCTCCTTTACTAAAACAAACAGCACCACGCTGCTCCACAATCTTGTTCAAATTCTCCTTGTTCAACCACATACAAACCAGATTGCTCCCACCCATAATCTTACTGCTACATCACAAAATTCAGCTTCACAAAATCATCAAAGTTGCAAACACTCTACCGCAAACGCCAGTCATCCACAATTCCGATTAACCCTTCAACACCACAAGATCAACACAGCTTTTCCCCCATACCAAACTAGCACTGTTCACTTTCCACAAATCGAAACCACCTTCACAAAAAAAATCACCGCACAGTCCCTTCCCTTCAACCCTACGGCATCATCCCCTTCGCACCGCAAGTTTCCCAACCAGATTCACCAATATGCAACTAAATCACCGTTGCATCTTCCAGAGTCCACTTCAGCGAACTACCATCACACCAACAGCCTATACATCCACTCAGCCCACAATTCATAAACCATCACAAGCCACTATTGAACATCACCATCTGCCAGTTCACGTTCAAGCTTTCAGCAATCATTCACCCACACCCATACCATCTTCCAACCATAAACACCTTAACTCCCTTCAACAGACCCTTCATCACCCGTCTGATCTCCAACAACAAATCCTACGAATCACATCGGCCTGTTTACATCTCCAATTTGCAGCCCTTCCTAATCGCGAAGAACCCCACCATCCAATTCGAAAATTCAAAGCACAATCCCATCAACATCATCCCATAGCCAGTCCATCCATATCCTTGCCATACTCCACTTCTGAAACATCCCTTGCACCAACAAATCACCTCAACAAATACCCTGTCCATCTTCACAGACTTTCACCCAACCAAATTCACAAACCGCCCACCACAGTTCTCACCGCACTTTCACCACGCAAGCGACAGCCTCCATCGAACAGTTCAACCTCAAACGTTCAAACCATCAACCAAAAGCCTGCGTCTTTTCCATCCAAAAACCCTCACAACCGAATAGCATCCATAATCGAATTCGTTTCCACACCACACAGAAACCACCGTTCCTCCCAAACACCTCAGACCATAATTTCCACGCCCATAAACCACCACTGCAAATACGAATCAAAATCGTGCTTCGAAACCCATTACCATCCTTCCCAAATCGCACAAAACCCAATTCGCAATTCAATTCATTTTGAAATCTGAACTAACCTGTGTAATCCAATTCAAAATTGCAACTTTGAATTTTCGTCGAGTTCGAATATTTTGCCTAGACCCGATCTGCATCAAAGAAAAAAAAAAGGGTATTGTTTCTCAAAACGAGGGAGACATGACCGATTTGTTTCCTGAAAATTAATTGCGGTGTTTTTTTAGACAAAAGGAAAGATTAAAAAAAGAAAAAGAAAAAGAGAGCAAGGAGTATTTTCCTGAGAAGAGTTTGTTGTTTTCTTTTTTTTAGGATTTGGTGAGAGATATACAATAGGCGTTTTGAGGGGTCCATTTGTTTTAACTTGGTGAGGAGATTTATTTGCGCGATTTTGATTAATTTGTGGCTTTATAATGTTTTTTTTTTAATTTTTGTTTAGCTTAGTTCTTGACTTCTTTCCTTTCTTCAAGTCTTAGTTTATGTTAAGTTTAGTGTTTTTATTTTGTTGAGTCAAGTCTCCGTAGTTCTTTAGTCTTTTTTTTTAGATTAGTAGTTTTGCTTGTTTCATTTATTTGTTTTTGGTTTAGGATTTTTCTCCCTTCCGAATCTTTTCTATTTTCAATTTCTTTTATTTGCTTTTTTTTCAAAAAAAAAGAGAGTAAAATCTCCAAAACAAATCAAAGGCCAAAGCGAAGGAACAAAGATTCAAGCAAACAAGCAGGAAAATTCAAAGATCAACCAACTTGCAAACAGTGGAGTTTGGAACGTGAGCACTACTCAATTGCACTGGACGGACAGCCATACCCCACTGTAAATTTCTTTTAAAACTCTACAGGTGCTCCGCTGCAAAGAAAAATATAGACAATTGTTGTAAAAAAAAATCTGCAGGGGCAGCGGCTTGCTTGTACAATATTTTAAATTTCTACAGTTATTATTGTCTGATTGTTGTGGTTGGCTGATATTTTCATAACTGAAATCCTCATTCTCATTGTTATTAACAATAAAAATAGACATTGCAGAATAATATAATTGAAAAGTGGTGCTTTGTGAAGTTGATTGCCTCGTATAATTGGATCGCGGATATATAGTAGTTCAATTTATTGAACTTTTAGCAAAAGAGGTTGCATACTACCCGTAAAACATTGGTCGTATCCCTTAGTTTTATACTATACGTGAACGGCCATAAGACCCTCTTCCCCCTTCCAATTGAGTCAGTTAATTAATAGAGCACAACTCATTCTTTTATACTATTTTGAACTAAGAATAATTTCTGTCTTCTCTTGATTGCATTCAAATGTCTGATTCAAAAAAATCTTTGAGAGAAATGTGGAATCATAACCTGAGTAGACGTCCTCTTGAAGAGTATGAGTATGAATTACAACTCATAAAGCAAAATTTTCCGAATTTTTGTGAGTCCAATGCCAACAATTTTCAAAATTTTCCAACTGACCAACATTTTCAACATCATGAATATAATCGAAATGGCGATTTCAATTCAAATTTCAATAATTTCGATTATGGGCCACATCCGTATCAAAACGACTTTGAATCCCAATATAGCTTTGATCCACAACAATATGGGGATGGAAACCAATTCGAAAATAATTTTGAAAATGATTTTCAATTCGATCAGAATTTTCAAAATTACAACCCATATCCACATCTTGAATATGACCAAAATCGCAATTTTCCCTCGAATTTCGACAGCGTTGGTTACGAACCTAATTTTCAAAATCAAAATGATTTCCAACATCATTATCATCTTTTTGAAAATTCAAATATTTTTGAGAATCAAGGAATCCAAAACGATAGCTCTCAATTCGACGATTCTGAAGAATATCATCTTAAAATTCTTAGAGAGAGGGCAGACAAACTTCTTTGTTTACTGACATCTTTGAAAGAACAACGAGAGCAACAAAATCAAATTCAAACAGGCGATGAATCAGGAAATAATCCATTCTTTGCCGACATTGAAAATTTTCAAATAACGACTTTTGAAATTGAGGATAATCATCTTGATGAAGTCTTTCAAAATTCAACCAATGATTTGAACTTCAACTCTTTTCAAGAAGAAGATTTAAGCTTAAATTTTGATCTTCCTCTTTCAGGCTGTGAGAAACTTGAAATTTTTGAAATTGAACCAACTGAAAATGTTGAATTTTTCAAAAACTCAGAAGTGGAAATGGATTTTAATGAACAGGAATTTCTTGATTTGTACGAGGATGAATTGCCAAATAAGGAAGAAGTAGATTTACGTCACGAGTTTGAAAATTTTAACTTTGAGAAAATCTCGAACGAACTTGAAATTGTCAGTGTCGAAAATACGTTGTCAGTTAATGATGAGAAATGTGATCACACAGTCTTGAACACCACTCAGATGTCAAATTTCACTGAATTTTCATACGATCACAAATTTTTGAAAAATTACACAGACAAATTTGTTGAATACATGAACTATTTTTGGAATGTTAGTTTTGTTGAAAAACTTCATGTTAGGACGACCCTAGACATTTATCTCCTGGACTATAAATCTAGGTTTAAAGATGATATGGTTTTCAAAAACTCTTGCTTGTTAGAAAACATGTCTAGACACAGTGGGAATGGGACTCATAGGGTCAGAACCAAGTGTGGGGGGAAAAGTTGGTGGAATTCTTTGCATCGCGTGCACCGCAAACACATATATCATTGTACATATGATCCATCCCTACATATAGCTAAACTACATTTCATTCTTCAAATTATTTTGCATTTGATACACCTTTGGGTACTATCTTTCAAATATAGAAAAAAATTACAGTGTGGACACTGTTTAGTTCAAGTGTGGGGGGGAGTCTGCATTTCATCCATTTTCATTTTTCTTTGTTTTTATTCCTTTTTATTTTCAGCCATCTAAGTAGGACCATCATGCATTTTAGACTGTAATAACATGCCATTTTTTTTTTTGAAACATGACTCATTTTAGATTTGATACAGCAAAATAAGTTTGCAATTTTTAGCCAGTTGATAGTATTTTTCTCTCTCAACTTAGATCGAATAGGAAATATAATGAAAAGTTTAATTCTGAGGGATAATAGTGTAACCGGTACATAGGGAGATTCTTAGGTGATGGCCATGAAATCTATTCTACATTGTAGACTTTGTTTAAATAAGTGGAGGACTTAAAAGACTTATATTGGCTTTTCAAATCTTTAAAACTAAGTTGTGTTAAGTTGAATTCGCGTAACTCTCTTTTGTGCTTATATTTTCGATAATAATAATAATAGTATTCCAAGGGTATCCAACATTGCTTGTATATCGAGCGTTGGTGTGCAAACCCGCCAAGCTCTATCCGACACGTTGTTGACAAAGTCAAAGTTGGAATATCTTGGTCTCATTTTATGGGATTGGACACCTAAGGATTACCGACACGTTGTTGACAAAGTCAAAGTCGGCCTGCACAATCCGCCAAGCTCTTTACCTACTCTCCGTTAGTCCGTGAGGCAGTGCATGGGTGGTAAACCTTGGGCTTTTTAGTTAGGTGTATGTACTTGAACATAAATTTTAAAATTTTATAGAATAAAGAATAAGCAATGATGCCCAAACACTTCTTGACCTTATTGATTTGACTAGCCATACATGAGAAAATTAGAATACCACTTTGCAAACTGTGCCAAGCAAACTAAGAATTTATTTCATGGCTGCACTATGTTATCGACCGAACTAACTGGCCAAACTGGAATTTAACATTTGAAAACTTGATTTATATTGAAAATTTGTGACAAGTCGAGGTATCTAAAATAAAATCAACTGGTTAGAAATTATTAACCTAATTTGTTGTACCACTTTCCTGAAACAAGTCGTGTTTTCATTTTTTCGTTTCTATTTGCATATGTCCATTGCATTCATGTAGTTTCATTAGAATCATAGCATACTGCATTTGGATTTTGTGGGTAGTATCCGCTGAAAACCCTCACGAGACACCACTCGTCCTACTAGGGACACCTAGAGGTTTAACGGCTTGTTGCATATGCTCAATGCAATCGTGTTTCCTACGGAAGTGTGACCTATCTAGTTAGTTTTTCATTTCTTGTTTTACTCGAGGACGAGTAAAAGATAAGTGTGGGGGCATTTGATTGACATAAAAATGTGTTTATTTTATGCTCTTATATATTATCTTTTGTATATAAATAAATATTACGCTGGGTATTATTTTGATGTTTTTACAGATGAGTTGTTCAAGCCTTATACAGCCTTTAAAGTGAAGAATTGATGCCATATACATGAAGATTGCATAAGAAGTGGTCATTGAAGGCTAATTATGTTCATATTGGGCTAGCATATTTGCTTTTGGAAGGAGATTTGTAGAAAAGATTTTTAAAATCTTCTGATTGACACATGGCAAAGAGGGATAAGAAGAGGATCTATCATAATCTTGATGGAATAAAAAAGCCCATATATTAATAGATTTGATTAGGGTTTAGCAATTCAGCTATAAAAGCACATGTATACCCATTGTAACATATCTCATCTCTTATTCCATTGTTCTAATAAAAGTTCTTCTTTCTCTTTTATTTTCTGCATTTTTTGTTTTCTTAGCAACTAGTGTTGTCTATACGATTAGATTCGGTAGAACACTAGTTGTATTTTGCACTTATTTGCATTAGTGATTTACCGTCTGATTAGATTCAGCGGAAATCCTAATTTTAATTCTTGTTTGTTATTTCAATTTCTGCAATTTCAATTTCTGTTTTTATTATTTTCTTAGGTCAAATTGGGTTTGATTAGATTCAAATCTAATTCATAGTTTCATTTGCTTTCCATTGAAATTGTGATTTGATCGTCGGTTCAGTTAGATCTGCTCTGAATCAAATTACAGTTTTAATTTTGTTTTGTTTTGCAAAATCAACCTCCAAAGTTCGTCTAACACGCCCACGAAACATATAAATAATAAAATTTAACTTTCCTCCCTGTGTTCGACCTGTATGCTACACACCTGTATGCTTGCAGAATTTATTACAAATGTCGCGCTTTTCTAATTCATAGATTAGCGTCGATCACCCGCCTACGTGTCATGTCAAGTTGGCTAAGTGTTGTCGTTTCCAGTTCATGACTTAGCCCTACAAATCGTGTTCAAATTGGTTAAGTTGTCTTTTCATGTTCATGATTAACCCTAATTGGCATTAATTGATTCGTTAATGCACCGAACCACTCACATTGGATCCTGTTGTTCGTAGCAACTGGATTTCCCGGGCGGTTCCAGGCAGGTTTACGCTACGAACTCAACCCAACCTCGGGTTTCAAGCGCGATGTGACCAACTACCCACATTGGATCTTGTTGTTTGTAGCAACTGGATTTGCCGGGCGGTTCCGGGCAGATTTACACTACAAACTCAACCCAACCTCGAGTTGGCCACTTTCTTGTTTTCTAAAGTCATGCCCATGTTCTTAGCAGATTCGTGCTATTTCCACATCATGTTCATATGTCAACTTCGTGCCCAACTAAGGCATGTTTCAAGTCAAGTTATGGCATGTTCAAGTCAAGTTTCGTGCCATATTTCATGTTCTACTTATGCCAAATTTCACGGTTTATGATTATAATTAATTCAAGTTTTGCCTATTCTACCCAATCGTATCCCCAACGTATATAAACGTACTTCGTTCACAAGCATAAACAATTCAAGAGATAAAGGAGAATAACACCAAACATGTGATAGGCATATGTGACAATTCCAACATCACTTGCATAATAAACAGGCTATAACATATCACATGGTTTCAATACTAGCATGATGATAACTTGGCATAGTAATGGTTCCAACTTAGTTTAACATGATGATTTCAACTTTACATCATAGGCATAATAATCATTGCGGGCATAATAATAATTTTATTACAAACATGAAACATTAAAGGCATGGTAATTCTAATAGGCATAATGGATTCCAAATTAGCATTTTTTTTAACATAATGATTCTCATCTAACATTATAAACATAATGATTCCAACTTTTCATCATAACCTAGCAATTCCCAATTTGTCATTAATCATGATAGGTATATTAACATCACAGGCATAGTTCCATTAACAGTCATAGACATGGTTTAATCAGCATCATAGGCATGGTTTAATCAACATAAAGATTTCAATAAACATAGTGATTCCATGGACATGTATTAGTCCAGCTTGCCATACAATTAAGCCCAAATGATTCATAACAACATCAAAATCATGATAAGTTTAACTTGCAACGTTGCCATAGCAATATTCCCAAATTATAATTCAAAATTAAACAATATAAAAATGGATTAACAATAGTTCCTAAATCCGGTTTCAATTCATGGCATGTCCATGTTATTTTAGCGTTTTTGCCTAAAAAGTGACATAGAACTTACAATATGAAGCAAATAATCCAAATAAAAATCCCAAATCAAATAGCCCCAAATTCGTTGTCTAAAGCGTCGTAGTTGTTGTAGCTTCTAGTTATAGCCTTCAAGAATCATCCTTCGTCTTCTATAATTTTGTTCTTTGTATTTTTAATTTAAAGCTCTAGGTTTAATGGTGGCGGCATGAGGCTAAAATGAAATAGTATGATTTAGGAAAGGTCTTAGGTCCTTTTTATAGTGTTTGCAAGTTGATTTAGACCGTCGATGGAGCTTGATTCAATAATAGCCGTTCGTTTGAAGGAGAGACCAACCAGGAGCAGACACCTAGCCCTAGTGACAAGGCAAGGCTCAGAAATTCGACCAGGCCCTGATCAGGCCAGCCAAGACCTGACCAGGAGGTCATTCTGACCTGGCGCACTTGGCAGGTGCGCCAGGCTAAAAATGTACTGGCGCACTTCCCAAGTGCCCCAGTTCATTTCTGTTCTGGCATACTTCCCAAATGCGCCAGTGCATTCTGACCCATTTTCTGGTTTTTCGCCCAACTTCGTTCATCCATATCTTCTTCATACGATATCCGTTTTACGCAAACTCGGACTCTATCTCTAGCAGAATTCCGAGACGAACGCAATGGCATATCTCGTTTCCCTTCATTCTTTGATTTGAAATTAGTTATACTTTAATTTTTGAATTTCGCAGTTATAGAATACACGGGGTGTTACATTCTCCCCCACTTAAAAGGATTTCGTCCCCGAAATCTTCAAGTTAGGAAGAATGTATATCTTAACATCCAAACATCCATCTACTCATCCATCAAACACGAGCATCCATTGTCCTTAAAAGACTTCTAATGCTTCATGATCATATGCGAAGTGTGTGTACATGTACTTATCTAATGCAAAATCAGTCGGTCTACTGATTCAGTTGACCTCGTTAATGCAAATTATGTAAGTGTCATGAATCCATTATGTATGCAAATTCTCCTATTCATGATTCTACATGAGTGCACAATCATTCATACAAATGCAACATCCATATGACAACACACTAAACTTCATCCATATACGAATAAATACATTTATGCATATGCAACATGAAAATGTGTCTGAGCCGATCTAGTGCCTAATGTGTATTCATGCATCCACGAGCAACCACTTGCGACCACTTGCAACCATTTCGCAATCATAACATGTTTCAATTACATGTTTACATCCAAAAAGATTCTACCTATGGTTCTCAAGATAGGATCGAGGAGAGAAACAAGATAAAACAAAGCATATAGGAGAAGTTAACGATGTACCGCCAGAAGGTCCGGTCTGCTTCTTAGGGAAGTCATTGCTGATGTGTCCAGTCTCCCCCACAATGAAAACATTCACCTTGCTTTCTTTTCCTCTTTCTACAATCCTTGGCTATGTGCCCTTCCATACCACAGAAATTGCATTCCCTTTTATCACGTGAGTTGTCGTTCTTGCCTCCTTTCTCGGAGTCTACCTTCTTATTCTGAGAATGGTTGGGCTTGAGCTCTTTCTTCCCTTGAGAGTTTTCTGCCTTTGTCTCCTTCTTGCCCTTATCTTCTTCGTTTAGCAATGCCATCTGCACCAACCTTTCATACGTAGCTCCCATGGGTATATGGGTCATAGCCAAACTGTGTAATGGCTCATTCAATCCTTTGACAAAGTGGAGAGCCTTCTTGTGCGGGGTGTTGACTAGGTCCAGTCCGAACCTAGCCAGCTCATCGAACTGATTAACATACTCTTTGACTGTCATATTCCCTTGCTTAAGAAATAAGAATTTTTCCAACTGAAGACTCCTTTCAGCTTCTGAGAGAAATTTAGCCTCAAACCTTGCCCTAAAGTCCTCCCACGTTTCCACTGGTCTTTCTGCATTAGTGACTTCCCACCAGTAGGAAGCCTCGCCCTTTAGTAGCCACACTGCCAGTTGTACTTTCTGCCTATCTTCTACCTCAAAGATGACGAATAAGTCATCAGTTTCTTTCAGCCAATTTCTAGCTGCCACGAAGGATTCAGTTCCATGAAAATCCTTTCCTCCCATAGCTTTAAAATCTTTACATATCTTAGCAAAAGTGTTTCCCCGCGGAGGAGGTGGAGGAAGAGGTGCTGCTGCAGCTGGATGATTTCCTACAGTTGGGGGAGGAGGAACGGTAGGGCCTGGATGAGTGGCCCTTGCTTCTAAGAATCGTCTAAACCAACCAGGTATTGGTACACCCTCTGGCAAGTTAAGTTCTTCGGACATGCTGAAACAAAAAGGATAGATTCAAAACGAAGGATAAGAGATAGTACCTATGGCTTTGGGGGACTTTGCCTTTTTTTTAAATAAAATAATATTTTATCTTTTAAAAATGCTCCTTTAAATTTCTTTTTTGAAAATAAATTTTCAAATTTTTTTATCTTATCTGGTAAACCTATGCTCTGATACCAAGTGAAACACCCCACCTCCGTTAGGGTCACTCTCAAAGGGAATGCCCTAATTTTGGTGGAGGTTTATAAGTATAAGTCACAGATATACAAGACAGATATAATAACACATATTTTTGAACAGCGGAAAACAACAATAACTTTTATTTCATCAAAATACGTGTTACACAAACCATGCCATAATTGTCTTACGATTCTTCCAAAAACATAACATCTTCATAACTGTCTTGATTACATTATTTAAAGAAGCATAAAGAAAACATAAATAAACTGCAAAAGTCCCCTAATTGTTGTCCAAAGCCATAGTCCAAAACGGAAAAGATCCAAGCAATACATTCTTTCTCTTCAAGCTGGATGTGAAAACTGGTCAGGCTGCGGTATTCCCTCCCTGAGAACCTAGGGGGGAACGAAAGAAAAAGAGGCGAAAGGAAAAGGGTCAGCCATAAAGACTAAGTAGGTCCTAGTGACTTTCGGTGTAAAAATGGTTTAAAACAACATGTCATGTATGAACTGGAACTAAACATAAGAATGGGGTCAAGGTGGACAAGATAGACTAAGGTCATCATGATAAGTCAAGACAAGTCAAATAAAGCATCATATGTTCAAGATTTGTTGCATCGACTGTACTAGTATACTAAGCCCAGGTCACAAGTTAATCACGAAATAAATCTCACGGCTCAATATCATGAAATGGTCCAGAAACGGGGTCTGACCCAAGTACGGGGTCCTACGGAGCGCTTATCTAGTCGATCGGCTCCCTACAAGTTCTAGCTCGTCAAGTGTCCGTGTCATACGGCTAATCACGAATGTAGTCACCTGTGCTGGGTCCACCTTCGGGTGTATCAGCCCTAGGGTGTCAACCCTTGACACGATTCAAGATGCACAAATAAATCTACTGATACCCAGTGTCTTCCCCGGAATACGTGCACGACCGTAGTCCACCGAACCTACACTGGCGTACCCCACTGCCGTCGTTCACCTCTTACAATCAGCCAGTAATCGTGCCCCACCCGGCCTAGCCCCAGGGTACCTTGATACATCTAGAGGGTTACTGCTCAAATGGGTCGTGTCTAGGGTTTCGCCTAACAGATTAGGTCATGTAATTCGTGACCTAACCCGCCTAACCGATTAAGTCATGTAATTCGTGACTTAATCCTTTTCCAGTCTAATCATGTCAAGGTGGTTAAGTATGTCATTTAAGTTCGCGACTTAACCCGCCTACGTGTCATGTCAAGTTGGCTAAGTGTTGTCGTTTCCAGTTCATGACTTAGCCCTACAAATCATGTTCAAGTTGGTTAAGTTGTCTTTTCATGTTCATGACTTAACCCTAATTGGCATTAATTGATTCGTTAATGCACCGAACCACTCACATTGGATCCTGTTGTTCGTAGCCACTGGATTTGCCAGGCGGTTCCGGGCAGGTTTACGCTACGAGCTCAACCCAACCTCGGGTTTCAAGCGCGATGTGACCAACTACCCACATTGGATCCTATTGTTTGTAGCAACTGGATTTGCCGGGCGGTTCCGGGCAGATTTACACTACAAACTCAACCCAACTTCGAGTTGGCTACTTTCTTGTTTTCTAAAGTCATGCCCATGTTCTTAGCAGATTCGTGCTATTTCCACATCATGTTCATATGTCAACTTCGTGCCCAACTAAGGCATGTTTCAAGTCAAGTTATGGCATGTTCAAGTCAAGTTTTCGTGCCACATTTCATGTTCTACTTATGCCAAATTTCACGGTTTATGATTATAATTCATTCAAGTTTTGCCTATTCCACCCAATCGTATCCCCAACGTATATAAACGTACTTCGTTCACAAGCATAAACAATTCAAGAGATAAAGGGGAATAACACCAAACATGTGATAGGCATATGTGACAATTCCAACATCACTTGCATAATAAACAGGCTATAACATATCACATGGTTTCAATACTAGCATGATGATAACTTGGCATAGTAATGGTTCCAACTTAGTTTAACATGATGATTTCAACTTTACATCATAGGCATAATAATCATTGCAGGCATAATAATAATTTTATTACAAACATGAAACATTAATGGCATGGTAATTCTAATAGGCATAGTGGATTCCAAATTAGCATTTTTTTTTAACATAATGATTCTCATCTAACATTATAAACATAATGATTCCAACTTTTCATCATAACCTAGTAATTCCCAATTTGTCATTAATCATGATAGGTATATTAACATCACATGCATAGTTCCATCAACAGTCATAGACATGGTTTAATTAGCATCATAGGCATGGTTTAATCAACATAAAGATTTCAATAAACATAGTGATTCCATGGACATGTATTAGTCCAACTTGCCATACAATTAAGCCCAAGTGACTCATAACAACATCAAAATCATGATAAGTTTAACTTGCAACGTTGCCATAGCAATATTCCCAAATTATAATTCAAAATTAAACAACATAAACATGGATTAATAATAGTTCCTAAATGCGGTTTCAATTCATGGCATGTCCATGTTATTTTAGCGTTTTTGCCTAAAAAGTGACATAGAACTTACAATATGAAGCAAATAATCCAAATAAAAATCCCAAATCAAATAGCCCCAAATTCGTTGTCTAAAGCGTCGTAGTTGTTGTAGCTTCTAGTTATAGCCTTCAAGAATCATCCTTCGTCTTCTATAATTTTGTTCTTTGTATTTTTAATTTAAAGCTCTAGGTTTAATGGTGGCGGCATGAGGCTAAAATGAAATAGTATGATTTAGGCTAGGTCTTAGGTCCTTTTTATAGTGTTTGCAAGTTGATTTAGACTGTCGATGGAGCTTGATTCAATAATAGCCGTTCGTTTGAAGGAGAGACCAACCAGGAGCTGACACCTAGCCCTAATGACAAGGCAAGGCTCAGAAATTTGACCAGGCCCTGATCAGGCCAGCTAAGACCTGACCAGGAGGTCATTCTGACCTGGCGCACTTGGCAGGTGTGCCAGGCTAAAAATGTACTGGCGCACTTCCCAAGTGCGCCAGTTCATTTCTGTTCTGGCATACTTCCCAAGTGCGCCAGTGCATTCTGACCCATTTTCTGGTTTTTTGCCCAACTTCGTTCATCCATATCTTCTTCATACGATATCCGTTTTACGCAAACTCAGACTCTATCTCTAGCAGAATTCCGAGACGAACGCAATGGCGTATCCCGTTTTCCTTCATTCTTTGATTTGAAATTAGTTATACTTTAATTTTTGAATTTCACAGTTATAGAATACATGGGGTGTTACAAAAAAGAAAATAGTTTTTGATCAACTAGAACACAACATCATGGATATGATTAAAAATCATCATGATTAATAAGCTAATGCTAGCACATGTATAAGTCAGTCTCATATTACTGTTTATCCAGGCTATGTTGTCTGTTTGTTCATCACTTCATTTGTACTCTTTCATCTAATCCCTACAACTTCTATTGACGAATGTTGTGTTTGGTTGATTTTTGAATTCTCATTCGGTGATTTTGTGAAGATATTAATTATCAGGTAGGGGTCACTTTCTTTAGTCAAGTTAATGTTGAATTTCGGCACTTTTGCCTAAATCATTAGAAAAAAAGTACTACATAATATGAATTTTTATGACGGTTGTGAAACATAGGTGCAAGTCAGAAATTATCGTGATAACTCCCTCATCAAGAAATTATCGTGATAACCTCCTTACCAAAAATTTATATGGAGCAACAGAAGGACCTGCCAGACTATCAGCTAAACTACAATGAACTAAGCATAATTGGCCGGCGAATATGAATCATAGTACAACTAAATCATACTTGAATGGACTCCCACAAAACAATTTTTCTTCCATCATCAAGTTGCCTCCAACCAGCGAGTGTAAACAGAACAACCCCTCGGACTAACGACCCTAAATAATAAGATAAGGCAACTGATCCAGGGCATATTTGTTCTGCCATCGCATTAAAATTCACTTCAACTTTACTCATAGCATCTGAAGGAAGTCTTTTCATTTTTGTCAGACCTCTAGTAGCTTTTTTGCCATGCGGACTTGCAAGTGTATCATGAACTGGTACATCAGCTTCCACAGGAACTTCATTATTTCCATCAATTGACATTGAATGATCATCATCTACTTCCATGTTGCTTTCAAATGCATTAACGCATGTTTCGTCTTCCATTGCATTCAAATTGCTACACTCGATATGCTCTTCCCTGGCTAACCACTCCTTCAATGCTTCTTTTTCTTTTTGTTTGTTGTTTGCTTTCTTCTTCTTTGCCATTATTCTGCTAATTTAAAAAAGCATTTTGAAACAAAATATTAATCTTAACATTTAGTTTGAGATCCTAATTTTAGAATTAGAAATAAATAACATGTTTTTTTATAGATTTGCGCTTATTTCATACATGTACAACATTAAATGCTTATTTAATATGTGTTTGAAATCAATAGCTTAATCTAACAGAAGTTAAATGTCAAGTGAAATGTATATTCAACTTTTAAGTCACTAGCTGTGTTCAAAGCTGAATTTTGTTGTTGAATTTAAAACCATATCAGCATCTCACCTAAAAAGAACAGAGAAGGCAAAACTCCAATGTCAACACCAACACCAAAGCAAACCATGGCACTCACATGTAAGAAAAATGTAGTGATAATCCACAGAATAATCCACCATTTGATAATTGCTTAGAAATTGCAAACAATTATTTTTTTTAGCCATTTACTAATAAGCAAATGAAGAGATGCCTCAGTTAAAATACAAAATTTCTGTTAAAATGCCTACAACTGACTCTTGACTCTGACTCCACTCATCAGTGTTGCATGATACATTTTCAATGTGATTTCAAAAAATTTACAGTATAACTGCCCAAGGAAATACTGTTTATACATGCTCATATATTTCTACATGTATTCTTTGATTAGAAGACGTATATATGATTTACGACAGTTTCAAATCTTAATTTTTTATATGGTAACAACCATTGCAACAAATCCTATAATGAAGCTCTATAAACTAAAGAAAAAAATAAAGGGAAATGCAAAACCTATAAACATACTAAGGCAGCATGTTTCATTTATTTATTTTTCAAATCAAGGTATATACTTTGTTATCTTTGTTTCCAATTCCTATTCGCAAGCACAGGCGGAGGCACATTGAGGTTGGGGAGGGCACGTGCCCTCCCCAGGATTTAAAAAAAATAAAATCATGGGGCATGGAGTTGTGGACTTGCAGACAAGTATTGAAGTTATCAATTCACAATATTTTTTATACTCGCTATATGATTCCATTATACCATTGGCCAGGACTTGCAGACATGTATTGAAGTTATCATCCATTATGAGAAAAAGCTTTGCATTCAATGTGCTGTCATTATTTGTACAAGAGCCAGCGACTATAGATTTTAAAGAATATTTAACACTACTATCATTTTTTCACATTAAAAATATTGCCCTATAATTAGAATACTGATTTTACAAGTAAAGACAAAATTTGCATGATAACAAACATGGAAGTAGTACACTACAAATTTAACAGTAGAAACATTTTTTTTAAATGTGGTAGAGACTGTCCATATCTTTTATTGTGTACTTACATAATTTCTAATTAATTTTTTTTTAATAATTGAATCCGGCAGCCGCAATGTTTGAATGAAATCTAAGAAACATTGGCTGCAATCATAAGTTGCTTTGACATAATCACAAGCAAGATGCTTTTTTGGTAATTTTTATATGTACTAACTTTAACAGAGATTACTCATGACTTTCAATGAAATTAGGCAAGCAAGTCTCCTACAAAATTCGATGTCGAGTATACAAAAATCCCTGGCTAATCACAATAATAAATAACTAAAGACCATTTTCTCCTGGCCAATTCACAGTGAAACAAGTCATAAACAAAATTCTTGACCAATTCAATCTATTGAGGGGCAGTAGGAAAAATATTTGCAGTCTTTAGAGCATGGAATGTTTCATTGTGCTCTCCCCAACAAAAGTTTCTGGCTACGCCACTGTTCACAAGAGTTAGAAAGCAAAAAAAAGGTTAAATAAAGCCTGGAAGAGAAGAATAATGTTATGTGGAAGCATTGACGACGCAAATCAATGCCAATGCTCAGCAGTAAATTTCAAAATTTGCAATTTCCATCTCGGCATTAGTAGATTTACGCATAATTGTTTTATAGATCTTCCACAAACAAAACAAAGAAAAATGAAATGGAACAGATCCATCAAACTAGCAAAACAAATCTCGAAAATAAATTATGAGTAACAACAGACGAACAAAAATTTCAATAGAGTAGGAAATATGAAGAGTAAATTAAAGCGTTAACAACAATCGAACAAAACTTTACGCATAAGTGTTAACATACTATAAACAATTTTCCACCCATCAAAAATTTCAAAAATCGAACAAAATTTATGACGGAAATAGGAAGAGTAACAACAGAATAGGGGATCCTCGAGATTTACCTTTGACAGAGTAGGAGATGGATGAATTTGGATGTTGGATTGAATCAGACGCCGCCTTTCAGTGAATTGAAATTTTTGGTGTTTTAGGGATTACAGGTTTGAACTGTAATGGAGTGATTTTTTTTATTTTGCGGCCTTACTTTTATTTTGTCCCGCGTTTCTTTTTTCGCTCCCACTTCTTGTTTCACGAATGCAAATATAGCGGATTATATTATATATAGCTTAATTTATTTGTTATTTTATTTGCTCCCTTAATATAGCACAATTTATACATTATTTTATTTACTTTAATTATTTTATTATAGCACTTTGATATAAGGCTATGATACAGTGCTATGTATATCATATTTTCTTGTAGTGCATCTCGCAACCGCGACGCTCACCCTGCACTTGATCGGAAAATGCCACCCGCTTGGCCTCCACGTGCGTCACCACTCCCTGGAAGCGCGATGCACTTGGTCCCCCCTAAGTCACCAGAAAATGGTGCGAACAGTGGCTGTTTGGCCTCAAAATTCATGAGAAATTCGACCCTATACCCGATCAAACCCATACCACTTGACAACTCTCGAGATGATCTACGATTTTCTTTTTATATGTTTTGGTTAATTGTAATCGGATTGGGAGACATTGTCGATTGAATTTCTAAAAATTTTGGCCATTGATTTTGATTAGGGCCGGCGGAAATAAATGAGGGCTGGGGGTTTAGTTTTTATATATAATAATATTTAATATTATTTAATTCCAATAATACTTGTTTATCGATCCAAACTCCAAATCAATCCAAACGACTGTCTTTTCTAACCAAATACCCCCATTCCGGACACAATGAGGTATGTTTCGTAGGCAATTCGGCTGTTTGGATCAGTTTTCATCAAAACTAAAATATAAATTAATATAACAGTCAATATTGAATTTGAACGTGCATTTTAATTTACCAGGACCACATACCGACTCCAAAAATTATGTAAATCGAAATCTTACTATGTTTTGATGATATGGTCCTAACAAAATTAATTTCGTTAGATTTAGAGACCGTTTGAAAAATGGCCTTTTAACTGGCTTATTAAATTCAAACTAAAATTGAAAATGCGTTTAAATTTGCTGTGCTCACAAACATTCCAAATGACTTGAAATTTTAAACCTAACCATAACTTCGGATCCAACAAAAGTGATTTCGTCGAAAACGGAGGTCATTTGCAAAATGGCTATTTTTGAGGGCTATATATATTATTAATATATATATAAATTCCATAGCGACTATTATAAATTTTAAACTGGACATAACTTACAATTTATAAAACAAAATCTAAATTTTTCACATTCGTTAGAAAGATATAATTAAACAGATTCTTTGTTTATGGTTTTACTGAAATCTGATTTATTTTGAATTATGTACACTCATTTGAAATTAAAAATCGAATTTTCAAACTACCACGCCATTTCAAGCTAGTTTTATAATTAAAATAAAATTATAAGTTCTAACTTCGTTTTGAATTAATTTTTCATCGTTAATTCTCAAAATAAATCAATTAAAATATTTAATTTCTATTAAAATCAATTTAAAAAATAAGTAAATTGGTTTGTAAAATACGGGTTATTACATCTACCATCTTTGTTTGACTTAATTCGAGATGATGCTGCTTTTGTGGAACTATGCAGAGGATGTTCTTGAAAGAATTCAAGATTTCTTCAAGATACTCACCCAAATTATGTATTGGGTTTACCATAATTTGAAAGTTTTAGATAAGAATTGATTAGAGAGGAAGGAGGAATGATATAATAAATTTTTCTGGAAGAAATGTGTTTATATAGTGTCTGGAATTTGTTGGATTTGAATAAATGTGAGTTAGTTATTTAAATTTTAAATTTCGAACAAATTTGAAAATCTATCAGTTATATATCAACATATGTATATATGTATGTCGACTACATAAGATTTTTTTTTAGAGATCTTCAATTTTGAGTTATTTGTTATTATATTACATTAATATATTTAATTCTAATGTTTTCACAATAACTTAAAGATAGTTTTGACATAAATAAAACATCAATTACTTCAACTTGAAAGCAAATGCATTCAACTAATTACGAGACACTAAATACGAGATTCGAAAGCAAATACAAGCAAATACTAAAGACAACTTAAACTAGATAGGCTTAGATTTCCACGGATGGTGAGGAGGAAGATGAAATTCCAAGTTTTCTTCCTATTTTGCCAATGAACTTAGACATTTTGGTAAGGGTTTTCTTGATCTTCTTTTGATTCATGGTTAATTTCACTTGATTTTGAACAAATGTCTCTTTGGAAATGGTTCTAGAGTTGATTGGACACTCTACACTTTCCTAAAAAATTTCTTCTTCTTCAATATCAATAGCATCTTGTTCTTGTTGCATTCGAGCCTATTTGTCTTCGAATGTCTCATAAGGCTTGAAGGTAAGTGGATTTGCATAAGGTGTATATTTGTGGAGTTAAACACCTTTCTTGGTACAGATTCTTCTCCTTTTAGATCAACTCTGAAATATTTGAAAATTCGAGTAAGTTAAACTACATAATAAAGTGTGTTTTCTCTTGTTGACATTTCTTTAGGCTTAAGTTCTTTGAAGGTCATATTGGCCAAATTGATGTCATAACCACCGACAATAGCAAAGAGTGCTTTATGAAATTTGAGAGTTTAGTTGTTGAAATTTCCGGAACTAGGAGTAATGGTATGTTGAAGGAGGAGATTTGCAATTCTTTTTTTTTTTTTAGACAGAAAAAGCGATTTTTGAATTCCAAGTGAGCATCGATTTCAAATATGTATGAAAGATTTCCAAATACATTTCATCAATTTTGAAATCGAAAAAAAAATAAGAGGCCGTACTTTTACAATTCAAGATATTACCCAAAATTTCACAATCTAGAACGATTTATGTGACTTTTACGCTAATCCAAATTTGATTTTCATCTCCTTCGTAAAAGCCACGATTAAGATTTGCCTAAAACGTTTTGACAAGTTCGTTAATCAAGCTCAATACTTCATTATGATTGAAAAGGGAAGAAAGATAGTAAGATGGAAAAACTCCAAAGTTGACGAAAGCTCCCGTACTGACTTTGGCATTTGCTACATAGTCAACATATGTATTGATTGCTTCTCTATCATTGCAGAGATATCCTTTGATGGTTTTGGATAAAATTATTGTTTGAGGAGTGCTAGAGGAAGCCATTAGAGATTTATTTTTGAAGTGAATAGAAATGAAGAGTGTTGTTTTGAATTTTGAGTGAGAGATAGAGAAAATAGGATAGAATAGATATATAAACAGAAATTGAATGGGAACAACTTTTCTAAAATCAATGACACCTTTTCAGACCTTGGAAGTTGGTGAAAAGTCAGAGGGAAGTTTGAAAGTTTGAACTTTTTAAATTCAAATTTGAATTTCATTTTCTGGTCTCTATGTCGACATGACCATTTATGTATGTCGACATACATGCAAAAAAATTCAAAGGACATATGGTTTTGTGAATTTTGGTTTTATATTATCGATTTATATTTCAAGTTTAACTATTTCCTGAAATAGTATTAATCCTATCAAACATCTAAAATTTATTTTGTTATATTTATTATATAATTGTTTTGAATTTCAAATTTTAATTTTAAATTTTAAGTTTGAATTTTAAAATTTAAATTTCAAATTCAATCAAAGCAAACAAACAAAGCAATCAAAACATCCATTCAACCAAAAAAGATTTAAAATTAATTAAGGCGTACCTGGTTTTTTAGATCCATTTTTTTGATATTTTCCAATTCTGAATTGTTGTGAAATACATATTTAAATTTCCCGTTTGTGGCTCTTCATCACTTGATGATAAATCCGAATCATCTAAAGTTGCTGTGTAAGCCCTCTTCCTTTTCTTCGATGAATTATTATTGTCCGTCTATTGATTTGTTTTATTTGAGTATGGATACATTCTCTTTATATGGCCTGGTCTGTTGTAATTATAACAACAATTGTCATTTCTTCATGAACTCCCTTGATTATTTCTTTGAAAGTTATTTTTCCTTCTATATCTCAGAAATTTTCTGAAATTTCTTCTCATTAAGGTCGTTTCTTTTTCATCTTCGCTGCTTGAATCAGAACCATTCGTCATTGTTTTAAATACTATAGATTTCTTTTCAGTTGGCTTATTTTCCTTTCTTTTCTTTAATTAAACTTCAAAAGACATCTAATTTCTGATTAAAACCTAGAATTTCTAAGCAGAATCACCGCAAATCACTTTACTGAAGCATAAAAACTATCATGTCCTGATGCAGCTACTATTGAAGGAGTTTAAATAACATTTACAAATACAACATAAAGCTAAACAAATGCAAATACACCCTTCCATTATTGCTTCATTGTAGAACACTGTAGAACAAGAAATGCTGAAGCTAAAAACAAGCAGTACAAATATTTATCATCAAAAATTGAGTGGATCAAAGAAAGGATAATGATTCTTCCTCGTATATCTCTTACAAGATTTAAAATTACTACTAAAATGAAGCACATCATCAGGTTTGAAATCTCTTCCATCATCCAAATCATCCCAAGATTTTCCTTTTAATTTGTAACTCTCGGATTTGGAAAAGGAAGCAGATATAGAAAGAGCAGAATCAGATAAAGGGATTGATAATGCAGTATTAGATGGAGGAGGTAGCTGAATATGAGAAGCAAAGGTTAAATGAGCATATGGGAAAGAAATAATAGGTGCAGAAGAGGAAGTCAGAAGAGGAAGCAGGCAATTGAGATCTTAGAGAAGAGGCACAAGACATGGTTAACATAGAAGATATAATACCATGCAACACAGAATGATCCTGATTTCCCTCCTCTAGTTTGCAATATATCATTCTCACCATCAAACAAAATGCCCAAACCAAAATCCAATCCATCCTTCACACTATTATTACCCTCTCCATCAAGATTCATGGTGCTACTATCACCATTAACTTTAATATCTTTTCCGTGAACCTCGAAAGTTTCTGCACTAGTATTTTTGGATCGAATTCCTCCACTATATAACTTGTGTCCTTAACACCATTACCAACTGTCTGATCAACTGATTTACCAATTTGACTACCCATAGAATTAGATCTTTCCTTACAGCCATCATCTTTATTCACTGCAGTATCTTTATCTCCAGCACTCTTCTTTCTCTATATCAACTTCTTTTTATAAACAACTTTAGTCCATCCCCTCTCATTGACATCAACATTTTCTTTTCCCCTAAACTGCTTGTTATTCAACATATCACTATCAAGTTGCTCCTCACAAAAACCATCATACTGTGTATCATCAACCATATTTTCCCAAGCTCTGTGATCACATTCAACGGTTCTTTGCCCAAAACACTTACAAATGGCAGATATATTTGGTTTCCACTGATAAGAGAGCTTTACTGGAGGACAATCACCTAAACCTGCCAACTCTATATACTCAGGAAATTCAACGTCAGGTGAAATTTCCACTAAAGCTTTGGTGTACCTAAATCTTTGCAGTTTCTCTGTACTGTTATCAAAACAGATAAGTCTTCCTACATGACATGCAAGCCAATTTATACCTACTAGTGTCCACACAATTAAAGGAATTTTATAAAAGTGAATCCAGATTGGAACCTTTTTAATTTGCATATGTGTATTACTGATAGGTGGATTCCATTGTGAAATAATGAACATTTTCCTTTGATGAAAATCGGATCAGATTGTGAAATTTTAACTCCATTAAGATCATTAGTAAACTGAAAATAGAAATTGATTCCAATGGATTTAACACTGAAATCGCCAATAAATTTCCAGTATCTTTTCAAAAAATTAACTACAAAGAGATAAGGAAGAGTACAACCAAGAAGAATCCAACCAAATGATCACTCCAATACTCCAAATCCTCCTCCTTAACAAGATTTGGTAGCTCCTTAGGTAATCCATCCTTAATAATGTCGCAATGGGTCAGCTTGAAGGTTCCAGCATTTCTTGGAAGTGATTTAAAAAGAGAAGCGTAATCCGTTTTAGCAGAGAATTGGTTAGCCTTAGGATGAATCTCAGAGACATCTGAAGTCGATAAAGGATTAAATGTAGCCTGCTTTGTATGACCATTGTAATAACCCGCAAAATCTGGGCCAGTTTAAAATTTTTATTTTGGCGATTTTAGCGAATTTTGAATATTTAAAATAGATTATTTTAAATAATATCGACGGGAAGATTTATTTTGAATATAATTCGACGTATATATTATATACGTCGTCGTTAGAGTATAAATATTTATATATAATTATAAATAGAATTGAAAATGGCGCGGTAGTTCGATAATTCGATTTCAAACTTCAATTGAATGTACCGGGTGCAAAACAATCCGGATTTTAGTGAATCCAAAAACATTTGGATCTAATTAATAATATCTTTCCAACGAATCCGACGAATCGAAATTTCATAGCGGGAATCAAAAGATATGTCCAGTTGAAAATTCTGAATAGTCGCTATGGAATTCAGGCCCTTAAAAATGGACATTTTGCAAACGACCTCGGATTTCGACGAAACCAGTTTTGTTGGGTCCGTGATGTCAATTTATTGCTAGATTCCAAATTTCGTAATTTTTCGAATCAATATGTGAGCGTGGCAAAGGAAAACGCGTTTGACCAGTTTCAGTTGATTTTAATCGACTGGAAATTGGCCATTTTTCCAACGGTCTCAGAATTCGACGAAACTAGTTTTGTTAGGACCGTATCGTCAATACGAAGCTAGAAAATATTTTTTTGGAATTTTTCTAGTTAGTATGTGGCCCCGGTAATTTGAAATGTACGTTTAAAATTCAATATAGTGATTTAAATGTAAATTCAACGAAAACTGATTCAAACAGTCGAATCAGCTTGCGATGCCTATCCCATTTTGTTCGGAAGGGGGGTGAAACGCTATGGGCGACAGGCGGTGGGCCTCGTTTCGAGTTCGTATTTAAAGGTCAACCTTTTTCTGAATTAAATAATTTAATAAAATAAAATAAAATAAAAAATTAGAATTTTCCCCTTTTCTCCTTCATTGGCCCCCCCCGATCATTTACCAGGAAGAAAAAAAAAAAAAAAAAAAAATAGAATCGAAGCCCTCCCCGTCGATTTCGCCGCCGCCTCCTCCTATGCTGCCGCCGCAGCTTCTTCTCCTTCCTCCCGACCACCGCCCACCCTCCGACGAAGCTCACCTCCAACTCCCTCATCTCCTCCACTCAGTCGAAGCCCGACCCCCTTCTGTTCCTCCTTCCCGTTCCGTTCTTCTTCCCTCCCCCTTCTTTTCTTCCTCCGATCCGACCCTCCACCATGAAGCCCGCCGCCTGCCCTAACCCCCTAGGTCCGCCGCGACAGCTCTCCACCTCCAGCACAGCCACAAACCTCCCCTTCTACGAATAAAACCCTGTAAGTTTTCTTTCTGTGTTTTATTATTTTATTTTTCTTTTCTCATTTTAAATGTATATTTATATGTATAGTTTTAAAAAGAAAAAGAAAAGAGAAAAAAAGAAGTAGAAAGACGGGATTTTTGAAAATATAAAGATATGAATTTTTGAAAAGAAAAATATACATGGTTTTAAAATAAAAACAAGATTTTTGTAGTGTAAACATCGAAGGAAAAAAAATAGCATAATAAAAATTCGATTTTTAAATATGATTTTTATATTTTTAAAGTATTAAAAATATAATCTTTACCATATAGAAATATTAAAAATATGATCTTTATATTTTTAAAGTATTAAAAATATAATCTTTACCATATAGAAATATTAAAAATATGATCTTTATATTTTTAAAGTATTAAAAATGTAATCTTTATGAGATCGAGAATATAAAAATATCATCTTTGTGTATGTAGCGAAATAAAAATCTGATTTTTATTTTATATACGTTGAGATAAAGTGGTTATTTTTATAAGGCGAAAACTTTATTTTTATAAAGGCGAAAACTTTATTTTAGAAAAGGCGAAATCTTTGTATGGAAAATAGCGTGATAAAAATATAATTTTTATCTTTGAACAACGAAGTAAAAATATAATTTTTATCAATGAACTTCGAACTGAAAATTTGATTTTTATATATTGAATAGCATACTAAAAATATGATTTTTATATAATAGAGGATATATAAAAATGTGATTTTTATATATATAGTGACTACGGGCAACGAAGATGACGAAGATGCGATGACGTTGAAGATTTCTATCAATGAAGTGCCGTGGAGCTAGGATAGCTATTGGTGAGAACTTCTCACCTTTCAATTTAATTTTTCTAGTTATATATATACTAGGATGCAGACGGTGCTTAGTAGCACCCGACACAATCGTCCACAGACCATGGACTTGTTTGTTTGGCTGTTTGGTAATTGATTGAGATATTGATTTGAATATGGTTTGTGGTGTGAAAAATCGAATCGATAAATTGGTTAGGATTAGACGTGCGCCGTTATAAGGCGAGGGAGTAAGGCTAGGTTAGACCCTTACTCCAAATTTTGTGGTTTGCATAACGAAAGTGAATTTGATTGATGTGTGAATGGCGTGGGCCTTCACTAGACCGGGGATAAGGCTAGGCCTTGTCCCGTTTCTAGTATCGTGCCGTTATGCCGCCGAAATTTTCTAAAATATGTTAGAAAAATAAAAATAATCATTTATTGAATAAATGAACTGAATAGATATTCATATGTTAAGATAAATTGTTTTATCGTTAAAAATATAATTTTTAACGTGAATGCGAATAAATAAAATATTCATTTACAAACCGGACGGTTTGTTTATGTACACCTATTTGAAGGACATTGATTGGGTTGATAAATTTTACACATCGCCCAACTGCACAAATAAAATCTGTGTTTGATTGTTTGAAACCCCACACGGGTGTTGGGATGAAATTTGAAGTTCACTCATCCTGATTGATTAAATATGTCGATCGATTGATTGACAGGCTGTTATAAGCGTTAGATATTTATATTTGATGCTTATACAGTGTAGTGCACTTTGGTTGATGGTTGATTATTTTTCAATGCTATTATATACATGTGTTGTATGAAAATCCATATAGTTAACTTTATATGGTAATTGATTGGGCCTCATTCCAATTTGAAAAATAAAGAATATTATAAAATAAAGGTTCATGTGTTGACTATATTCATCCGTTGATATTAGTCATGTGTTGAACGAAATATTTTTATAATAAAATTTATATCTTTATCAATATAAAATAAAGGTTCATGTGTTGACTATATTCATCCGTTGATATTAGTCATGTGTTGAACGAAGTATTTTAACAAAAATAGTCACACACGGACGGTACTCATTCGTTGAGATTAGTCGTGTGTTGACAAAAAGAAATATTTAAAATAGAATATATAAAGCCGTGTTATACGGCGTGGTCCCTTGAATTACTCTCTTTTAAAGAAAAGTTTAAATAACTGTTTTAGTTCTCACACCAGTCACATGACTGACCTGGAGTTTATTGTTTTAACCTAAACTCTGGGTGCCCCTATTTTCCGCACGGGCAGCTAGTAGTTTTGGTTTTGCAGATTTATATTCACAGGATCCTGGTTTACAGCTGGAATGATATCCGGAAAGCTCTGTATCCGTATATCACCTTCAGTTGTGCTTTGTATTATTTTCCGCTGCTATGTAACTTATTATAATCTCTGATATTTATCGAATGTAAATTATTCATTTATACTCTGTATATTCTTGTATTCTGATGGAATTGTTGTAATAGCAATGAAATGTTCTTCTCTGTGTGTCCTGATTTGTCCTGTTCTCAACGTTCGGGGGTTTCGAACGGTCTAGATCGGTTTAACGACTGATTCGGATCGAGCGAAATTCCAGGCCGTCACAGTTGGTATCAGAGCTTTGGTTTACAGAGCTCGAGAACAAGACACATTAGAACCATACGAAAGAATTCATCAGATATTGGATTAGTAATATCCAATTAGAATGACTCGTTAGAGATAGGATCAGTAGTATCCTAGAACGAGTGTGAAGAGTATATTTTTCAAATGAAAACAATTTTGTTTTGAAAATTTAAACCATTTATAAAACGTATTTGAATATTTATTTATTTTTGAATATGGACAATCCAGTATATAAAGGTTTTGCATATACGCGTCATGAACGTATATTCGAAGTTTTAATATACTGGATAGATATAGAATCATACTCTAGTGGCCCGAAGGTGATTCTGATGATTGACTAGTCGTCATTAGTATTCATGTTCGAGTAACGAAGGTGTGATATCTATATATTTCCATTAGACTGGTGTGAGAACCATAACTTATATAGTTAGAACACATTGTTGTGAATTGGCATCAAAAACCTGATTTTCTTTATATGTAGTAAAATTGTGAATTTGAAACTCTAATTCACTAATTGATTGATGTTTGTGTTGTTTGTTTATTTGTTTGATAATTTTGAACCATTATGCCTAATATAATCAATTATTGAATTGTATTGAAAATTGGTCGCATTTGCTTGCATATGCATATATATCATTGAACAGGTCATAGCAAGGAGGCTAGAGCCAGAGAATAAAATTTGTTTGCCCGACAAATAGGTACATGTTTACTACATAATTTCCTGTTTTGTTTGGGTGATGATGATTTTGTGAGCCTATTGGCTAGCCGCTTGGCTTTTTCTTTTTCTTTTTGAGATCTGAAGGACCGGGGAAGCTATTTGAAATTCCCCGATGCTCCCATTGCAGGGGAGGTTATGGCGAAATTTTTCAAAAATTTAGGGTGTTAGCCAAATTTTTGAAATTTTGAAAATTCTCAGAAACTGAAAAGTTGGAGAATGGAAGCCAGATCGAACATAGAGCTGAATAATCAAACCACTTTCGACTTTGTTCCTTTTCGGGGACGAAAAGTTTTAAGTGGGGGAGATTGTAATAACCCGCAAAATCTGGGCCAGTTTAAAATTTTTATTTTGGCGATTTTAGCGAATTTTGAATATTTAAAATAGATTATTTTAAATAATATCGACGGGAAGATTTATTTTGAATATAATTCGACGTATATATTATATACGTCGTCGTTAGAGTATAAATATTTATATATAATTATAAATAGAATTGAAAATGGCGCGGTAGTTCGATAATTCGATTTCAAACTTCAATTGAATGTACCGGGTGCAAAACAATCCGGATTTTAGTGAATCCAAAAACATTTGGATCTAATTAATAATATCTTTCCAACGAATCCGACGAATCGAAATTTCATAGCGGGAATCAAAAGATATGTCCAGTTGAAAATTCTGAATAGTCGCTATGGAATTCAGGCCCTTAAAAATGGACATTTTGCAAACGACCTCGGATTTCGACGAAACCAGTTTTGTTGGGTCCGTGATGTCAATTTATTGCTAGATTCCAAATTTCGTAATTTTTCGAATCAATATGTGAGCGTGGCAAAGGAAAACGCGTTTGACCAGTTTCAGTTGATTTTAATCGACTGGAAATTGGCCATTTTTCCAACGGTCTCAGAATTCGACGAAACTAGTTTTGTTAGGACCGTATCGTCAATACGAAGCTAGAAAATATTTTTTTGGAATTTTTCTAGTTAGTATGTGGCCCCGGTAATTTGAAATGTACGTTTAAAATTCAATATAGTGATTTAAATGTAAATTCAACGAAAACTGATTCAAACAGTCGAATCAGCTTGCGATGCCTATCCCATTTTGTTCGGAAGGGGGGTGAAACGCTATGGGCGACAGGCGGTGGGCCTCGTTTCGAGTTCGTATTTAAAGGTCAACCTTTTTCTGAATTAAATAATTTAATAAAATAAAATAAAATAAAAAATTAGAATTTTCCCCTTTTCTCCTTCATTGGCCCCCCCCGATCATTTACCAGGAAGAAAAAAAAAAAAAAAAAAAAAAAATAGAATCGAAGCCCTCCCCGTCGATTTCGCCGCCGCCTCCTCCTATGCTGCCGCCGCAGCTTCTTCTCCTTCCTCCCGACCACCGCCCACCCTCCGACGAAGCTCACCTCCAACTCCCTCATCTCCTCCACTCAGTCGAAGCCCGACCCCCTTCTGTTCCTCCTTCCCGTTCCGTTCTTCTTCCCTCCCCCTTCTTTTCTTCCTCCGATCCGACCCTCCACCATGAAGCCCGCCGCCTGCCCTAACCCCCTAGGTCCGCCGCGACAGCTCTCCACCTCCAGCACAGCCACAAACCTCCCCTTCTACGAATAAAACCCTGTAAGTTTTCTTTCTGTGTTTTATTATTTTATTTTTCTTTTCTCATTTTAAATGTATATTTATATGTATAGTTTTAAAAAGAAAAAGAAAAGAGAAAAAAAGAAGTAGAAAGACGGGATTTTTGAAAATATAAAGATATGAATTTTTGAAAAGAAAAATATACATGGTTTTAAAATAAAAACAAGATTTTTGTAGTGTAAACATCGAAGGAAAAAAAATAGCATAATAAAAATTCGATTTTTAAATATGATTTTTATATTTTTAAAGTATTAAAAATATAATCTTTACCATATAGAAATATTAAAAATATGATCTTTATATTTTTAAAGTATTAAAAATATAATCTTTACCATATAGAAATATTAAAAATATGATCTTTATATTTTTAAAGTATTAAAAATGTAATCTTTATGAGATCGAGAATATAAAAATATCATCTTTGTGTATGTAGCGAAATAAAAATCTGATTTTTATTTTATATACGTTGAGATAAAGTGGTTATTTTTATAAGGCGAAAACTTTATTTTTATAAAGGCGAAAACTTTATTTTAGAAAAGGCGAAATCTTTGTATGGAAAATAGCGTGATAAAAATATAATTTTTATCTTTGAACAACGAAGTAAAAATATAATTTTTATCAATGAACTTCGAACTGAAAATTTGATTTTTATATATTGAATAGCATACTAAAAATATGATTTTTATATAATAGAGGATATATAAAAATGTGATTTTTATATATATAGTGACTACGGGCAACGAAGATGACGAAGATGCGATGACGTTGAAGATTTCTATCAATGAAGTGCCGTGGAGCTAGGATAGCTATTGGTGAGAACTTCTCACCTTTCAATTTAATTTTTCTAGTTATATATATACTAGGATGCAGACGGTGCTTAGTAGCACCCGACACAATCGTCCACAGACCATGGACTTGTTTGTTTGGCTGTTTGGTAATTGATTGAGATATTGATTTGAATATGGTTTGTGGTGTGAAAAATCGAATCGATAAATTGGTTAGGATTAGACGTGCGCCGTTATAAGGCGAGGGAGTAAGGCTAGGTTAGACCCTTACTCCAAATTTTGTGGTTTGCATAACGAAAGTGAATTTGATTGATGTGTGAATGGCGTGGGCCTTCACTAGACCGGGGATAAGGCTAGGCCTTGTCCCGTTTCTAGTATCGTGCCGTTATGCCGCCGAAATTTTCTAAAATATGTTAGAAAAATAAAAATAATCATTTATTGAATAAATGAACTGAATAGATATTCATATGTTAAGATAAATTGTTTTATCGTTAAAAATATAATTTTTAACGTGAATGCGAATAAATAAAATATTCATTTACAAACCGGATGGTTTGTTTATGTACACCTATTTGAAGGACATTGATTGGGTTGATAAATTTTACACATCGCCCAACTGCACAAATAAAATCTGTGTTTGATTGTTTGAAACCCCACACGGGTGTTGGGATGAAATTTGAAGTTCACTCATCCTGATTGATTAAATATGTCGATCGATTGATTGACAGGCTGTTATAAGCGTTAGATATTTATATTTGATGCTTATACAGTGTAGTGCACTTTGGTTGATGGTTGATTATTTTTCAATGCTATTATATACATGTGTTGTATGAAAATCCATATAGTTAACTTTATATGGTAATTGATTGGGCCTCATTCCAATTTGAAAAATAAAGAATATTATAAAATAAAGGTTCATGTGTTGACTATATTCATCCGTTGATATTAGTCATGTGTTGAACGAAATATTTTTATAATAAAATTTATATCTTTATCAATATAAAATAAAGGTTCATGTGTTGACTATATTCATCCGTTGATATTAGTCATGTGTTGAACGAAGTATTTTAACAAAAATAGTCACACACGGACGGTACTCATTCGTTGAGATTAGTCGTGTGTTGACAAAAAGAAATATTTAAAATAGAATATATAAAGCCGTGTTATACGGCGTGGTCCCTTGAATTACTCTCTTTTAAAGAAAAGTTTAAATAACTGTTTTAGTTCTCACACCAGTCACATGACTGACCTGGAGTTTATTGTTTTAACCTAAACTCTGGGTGCCCCTATTTTCCGCACGGGCAGCTAGTAGTTTTGGTTTTGCAGATTTATATTCACAGGATCCTGGTTTACAGCTGGAATGATATCCGGAAAGCTCTGTATCCGTATATCACCTTCAGTTGTGCTTTGTATTATTTTCCGCTGCTATGTAACTTATTATAATCTCTGATATTTATCGAATGTAAATTATTCATTTATACTCTGTATATTCTTGTATTCTGATGGAATTGTTGTAATAGCAATGAAATGTTCTTCTCTGTGTGTCCTGATTTGTCCTGTTCTCAACGTTCGGGGGTTTCGAACGGTCTAGATCGGTTTAACGACTGATTCGGATCGAGCGAAATTCCAGGCCGTCACAACCATCACCAAATCTATTAGCACGAGGAAGAATTCCATGAGAAGAGATAAAAGAAGAGAGATGAAGTGGATGGGGAGTAGAGAAGGTTTAGAGGATGGAAGAGGAGGAAATGATACTGAATCGAGGGAAAAGGAAGAAGCAGAAGAAAGAATCGCCATTAAGATTTCAATTACAAATGAAAATTTAAGATTTGATTAATATATTTCATTTATCCTAAAACAATACTACTTTATATTAAATTATTTGTTGCTATTTAATTTAAACAATTTTATATATTACAATTTTATAACTATTTTTAATAAAACTATTTATAAATTTTAACTATTAAATTCATAACTAGTTTAAAAAAAACTATTTTAATAAAACCATTTTTATACCAAATTTAATTTTATATATATCTCTCTATTATTTTAAAATTAAACCATTTTTAAATATATTTTATTATTTAACCCGAATTGATTTAAGAAAAAAATTATGATTTATAACAAGTTTGTAAAATGGAAAATAAAATTAGAACTTGAAATTGATAATGAATTGTTTGACAACATGGATTTTCAAATTTGAAACTGAATCCAATACTTAATACTTTTGAATAAATGACTATAAAGAAACCTATACTTGAAGATTATCGATTTATGACACTATAATATGACGGTGTGAAAAATGTAAACATTTTATTGTTATAGAGATCAGAAATGGTTATTGTCATACTCACTGCGAATACACGGAACCACTTTAACAACTGTATACGTAGTGGAGAATCCAGAATGATGTAAGATGATTTGGTATGCTGCTGGAATGAAGAGAACAACGATGGACAACCTTGACCTTTGAGTTATAATGAAAATTAATAAATAGGAGTTGTGCATTGACTAATTGAGGTATCACCTCTTATTGGACACACTTCTATGAAGCCATGTCAATTACTTTATGATTTAATTGGTGTGCACATTTGATATGGTAGTGTTGTTCGAGATGAGCGATTATTGCGCTATGTGTTACCATCGGTCCAAACGTGGAATTAGCCAAATCCTACCATGGATATTGCCTCGTTTTCCTTGGCAATCTTGATTAAGCCTCTACGATTTTGATTCAAATTTTCCATATCATGGCGTATCACTATTCAGAGACGACTTACTGGTGTGTTATATGCAAACTGTACGGTAATAACATAAATAGTGTAAAGGTAATAATAACAATCCTCCTTATGCTATTTTACTATACTAAATAGACATTGTTAAAGATATTTTTCGTCAACACTGGAGATAGTCTAACGAAATGTACCTAAGGAAAAACAAGATTATTTAGTTCTTACAAGCTTGAGTTAGTTCACCGTTTCCTACATATCAAGGTCTTAAGCCGAAGATTAGTTACTCTTTCCTCAAGGGGTGAGTATCACGCTTACGAAACACAAAGACCAACAGTTACCTAGGGATAAGGGTTCCCTAGGCACAACACAAGATAAAAGACTAAACGGTTGGTAAGAAGGGGTTTTTCAATAATTTGGAGGAAGGGTTTGGGCTTGTGTAAGGAACCTTTGTCATATAGGAAGCATAAGGTAGTAAAGAAAGGAAATAGCTAACCAACTTATAGAGATTATGCTAAGTGTTGATCCGCCCTTTACTGCTTGTTGATTTTGAGTACATAATTGTTTACAAAGGGAATCTCCAAATCAGTTTAGAATTAGGGTTTACACTATAAGAAAATAGTACAAGATTGAGAATTAAGAATTCAGCCCCGAAAATGTGACCCCTAAGGTCTTATTTATAGACAAATCGGGACCCATTTTGTCATCCGGTCAGCATAAGCCTCTTTCGAGTGCAACAGCTATGTGTCAGTCGCCTTTTCCTTTCAGTTCCGGTTGTCTTGGCTCTCGGCCGCTCTTTTGGCCCTGCTTAGGGATATTTCATTGCCTTTAGGGTGTCAGACTTGACCCCCGAAAAGTCGATCTCGGTCTTTAGAGCCTCTCCTAGACGTGGCTTCTACCTTTCGCATCGATACCATTCCCGATGGTATGGATAACTTTGAGAAAGGCTTTCGTCCTTCTGCCATAGCTTCCTGTCTCGTTTCTAAGTCTCCTTGATGTTTGCGTTCGTGCTTCAATTGCTTAGGTTCTGGGAGTCGTCACCCCTTTTGGTATCAACACTAAGCAAGTTAGTGCGGATATCTTTTCTCTCTATCAGCTTTTATTTTCCTTCGGTAGATTTCCGGAATGGGTTTCGGTTCTTCGAAAGGGTGCTTTTGGTTCTATACATGTTGATTGCCTTCTGGTGACCATTAATCTTTGATCTCGATTGTTGGCTTTCAACAGGTTCCCCTTATGTTTCGGTTTCTTAAACCTTTGATGCTTTCATCTCCTTACGTATCATCATTAAGCAGTTTAATGCCAATATCCCTCTCGCCTTCCATGGTTTTGGATTATAGGCTTTTGTCCTCTCTCTTTGTCTACTTCCGGTTTTAGGTGGTTTTCCTTCAGAAATGACTCCATGTAACACCCCACCTCCGTTAAGGTCACTCACAAAAGGAATGCCTTAACTTTGATGGAGCGTTTTAGTAGGCAGAACAGAAATTTACAAGACAGATAAAACAGTACTTGAAAAATTAATAACTTTATTACAACAGAAACCGAAGTAAGTTTGGTTACATCTTTTCAAATCACAATATCAGAATTCAAGTGCAAAATATCAGCCTTGTACAAAATCCTTCATAATGCATTATTTTTAAAATCATAATCCCCAACATAAAATACCATGGAGAGATAGAGCCAAGGCCAAGCGGTACTTCAAGCAGAGAAAATCCGAATCAAGCTCCTATACTCCCACCCTAAAAAACCTGGGGTGGGGGACGAAAGAAAAGGGGCGAAAACAAGCAAGGTCAGACATAAAGTCTGGCAAGTCCACTGCCTTTCAGCATATGAACAGATAATAATATCATGACATGAAAATAAAGTTGGATAAGAGACAACAGCAACAGGAGTAACTGGTATACTTAAGCTAAACAGAAGAAACGGAATGACATAGCCCAAGTTATGCTTCTTACTTATATTTTACTTCTCTCCACTAATACTAGTATAAAAGGAATAGACGTTACCCTAATTCCAAACTGAAGCAGAAATGGAACAGAATAATCTATACAGGAACAGAATGCCAGTAATGGGTCTTTACCACCCCAACAGATAGAACGTACATAAACGGAATCAGAGACAGAAACAGAATAATCCTTACAGAAACAGAATGTTAGAATTAGGTGTACACTAGTAAATGGGCCTTTACCACCCCAACAGACTGTACCACACAGAAACAGACAGGTGTTACCACCCAACAGAAACAGACGGTACCCCAACGGAAACAGCAGAACTAAGTGTACCCTAAATCTACCCCAAGTGATCGGTTCCCTAATACATAAATACCCTGTGCCAGCCCTACAGAAGGGTGTATCACCCCCCAAAGTGGCACCCTTAAAATGACACAAACTTATTTACAGATGTCACAGCGTCTTACATCCTCAGAGGCAGATCGGGATCCATGCACGCACATGACCCGGTTGGAACGCACCATCAACACCCCTCGCCATTACCAGAATGAACCACTAATAATTAGTTAAGTAAGCGTGCCCGGACCCTACCTACTGTTGGGTCAAAGTTTTGATACCAAAAAGGGTTACTGACTAATATGGGTCCCAAACAAAAGATGACACAAGTATTTTCCCTCCTAACCTTGTGTCCCCAGACTAACATATTTCAGATTAACTTGTTTACAAGTTTTAAACCTACAGAGTTCAGAATCAACTAGTTCACAGACCAAAAAATCAAGTCAACAGGTTTTCAGACTAACGGATCAGATGTATAGTTTTAACAAACTTACAGATTGTCTAACTTTGTATTGGGCCTACAGATTCATGAAACAGGTTTATTAATTCATCAGTCCAGTTGGTTTAGCCTTATCTACCCAACACGTTTTAGACATCATATTTATCTCAGATTTGCATTAATTAAATATTAATGCGCAGACCTCTCATATCAGGTCAGTAACTTGTGGCCACTGGATAAGCCGGGCGGTTCCGGGCAGACTTCTGCCACAAGCCAGACCTAACCTCGTGTCTAAGCATATTTTAGTTATGCCTACGACCTCTCACATTAGACTAGCAGTTTGTGGTTGCTGGTTAAGCCGGTTGGGTCCGGGCAGGCTTCTACCGCAAACATGAGTCTAACCTCGTGTCTCAGCATTTTTATTTTAACCAGTTTATTCCATTACAAATTATACAAATATCAGACTAATTATGTCAATTTAATAGATTTTACTTCTTTTCAAGTCGCGGCAGATTAAACAAATTAACATGTTTACACAAATTATAATCATTCAGCTATTCAATAGATTTAGCAGCTCAGGTAGGTCAACAGATTTAGCAGATTAGGCAACTCAACAGATTTAGCAGATTAGGCAAAATTAGCAGATTAGGCGATTCAACATATGTAACAGTTTAGGCAATTCAACAGATTAAACAGGTAAAAGGTATAGCAGATTAGGCAAATTTAACATAATAAGCAGATAACAGTTTTAGCCGATTTAAACATTCCTTAAAGTCCTATTCACATATCTTGCCTAATTCATAAGGTAAGCCTAAACTTATATGCCCAAATTATGGTCATAATCCACCATATAACATATGTCCCAATTTTTAGTTAAATTTGCATAGTTCAGAATATTCTCCAAAAACCTTACATATAAATTATGCCAAATATAGTCATTGATTACAATGCATGTCACGTATCCAAAAAAACCCTCGCTTAGGTGTATTCACACTTAATAATTATCCAATCTTAATATGGATCTTTACACCTAAGTTAAATTCAGATTATTTCTTTTTTTTTTTTTTAATTTCAGACTATAATATATATAGTATGTCCAGATCTAGATCTTGAATTACAACTTGTACTATGCATCCAAATCAGTTACATGTTCACAGTTAAACTTTATGCCACAAATCCCAAGTCATATGTCTAATATTCTTTATGCCTCTAAACTCAAGACATATGTTAAATACACCTTATGTTTTAAATACAACATGCCCAATTATATGTCTCAGATTTATGTTCTAAGTTCAATCTATGTTCTTTATGTTCTAAGTCACAATAATCCTCTCCTTCCAAGTCATAGATCGTCTTATACAATATGCCTCAAATTTATGTCCAGAATTACAACATGCGTTGTATCCTCAAATTAGTTACAAATCAATTATGCCCAAATATGCCTCATTCAATATTCTTCCCAAATTTAGCATTTATGCGTTCATCTCTTATGAGATCTGGCTCTGGCTCTGGCTCGTGGTAGCCTGGCTATCAAAAAAAAAGGAGGAAGAAATACAGAACAAACAGTACAATAAAACAGAGGAATAGATCTAATAAATAGAAAAAGGGCATAATCTCAGATTCAGTTTTATAATTATGTCAAGATCATGATTAAAATTCATATCGGAAAATAACTGCACTTGCCTTGATTGGATTATAGAAGAAGAGTTGCAGTAGTTCTCTTTTAATCTTATTCAGATTTGGAAGAAGATGCACTAGTTCTAGTTTTGATCCCAGCACAGTAGCGACGCCATTATTATATTTATTTATTATAGAGGCAGAGTATAGGCAGAATGAAATTGTGTGGAGAGAAAGTGAGGTTTGGGGGTATTTTTATAGGAGAATAGGGTGATTTAGAGCCTTCAGATCACTTTAGAATCCATCTAGGCCTTAGAAACCAAGAAAAGATGTCAACAGACCAACCAGAAATCGCCACCTAAGCCCTAAAACATAAAATTTCGTCATAGACCATTTAGGGCCGACGGGACCAATTTCGAACCTCCTGAGTCGACCCCATAAAATAGGTCGGTTTGGTGTTTTGCCTTCCCGCTTCCGCTGTATTGAATTTTTTTCTTAAATTTTAGGTTGAATTTTATTATATATATATATATATATATATATATATTTCTATCTTCCTAATTAACCATTTTCACACTAAACTACTTTTTGAACCGCGTTCACTCTAAGCCGCTTTTTAGCCATTCCCCTAAAACAAAAATATGGCATTGGCAGGGATCGAACTCTGTACCTCTTGTATGCATGTCACATGTTCCAACCAAATGAGCTACTAAGTCTTTTGCTTACAAACCTTAGAACAATGCTAAACATTTATTCTTTTCTCATTCTTTTTTTTCATGTTTTGCTGCAATATTTAATTTAAAGATTTCTTTTTCATACGGAGTCCAATTTACGCAAACTCGGACTCTGTCTCAACCAGAATTCCGAGACAAACACAATGGCGCAACCCGTTTCCCTTAATTCTCACATCTGAGATTAATTATTCTTTAATTTAGTTAATTCGATTATTCAAAAATCCTAGGTGTTACATTCTCCCCTCCTTAAAGGATTCTGCCCCCGAAATCTCCAAGTTAAGGAGAATGCATATCCTAACATCCAAACAACCATCTACTCAACCATCAAACACAGACATCCATTGTCCTTATAGAATTTCTAATGTTGTATGAACATATGCAAAAAGTGCGTGTATATGTTCCTTATCTTATGCAAAATCAGGCGGTCTACTGATTCAGTTGACCTCCTTAATGCAAACCATGATAGTGCCATGCGTCCATTATGTATGCAAAAAAATCCTATCGATACATATTATCTCTACATGCGTGCACAACCATTCACCAAAATGCAACATCCATATGATATTATAACCATTATACATCCATTACTTAAATATGTACACACATTTATATGCAATATGCAATATGAAGTGACTGAGCCGGTCTAGTGCCTAAAGTGTGTGTATATGCATCCACGAGCAACCACTAGCAAACACTTGCATCCACATGCATCCATCATAAATAACATGTCTCAAACACATGTTTCAACCATAGAACTACCCTACCTAAAGGTCAAAGGTACTAACGAGAGGACATACTAAAGATAAGATATATGGCCGTTGGGGTTATGCTTTCTAAAATAAGTTTTTTTTCTTGAGAATACTTTCCTTAGAACATACTTTTGAAGGTACTTCTTCATAAAATTGTTTTTGAAAAACAACTTTTCAAAATTCATATCTGTTCTGGTAACCTTCAGCTCTGATACCACGTGTAACACCCCACCTCCGTTAAGGTCACTCACAAAGGGAATGCCTTAACTTTGATGGAGCGTTTTAGTAGGCAAAACAGAAATTTACAAGACAGATAAACCAGTACTTGAAAAATTAATAACTTTATTACAACAGAAACCGAAGTAAGTTTGGTTACATCTTTTCAAATCACAATATCAGAATTCAAGTGCAAAATATCAGCTTTGTACAAAAGCCTTCATAATGCATTGTTTTTAAAATCATAATCCCCAACATAAACTGCCATGGAAAGATAGAGCCAAGGCTAAGCGGTACTTCAAGCAGAGAAAATACGAATCAAGCTCCTATACTCCCACCCTAAAAAACCCGGGGGGGGGGGGAGGGAACGAAAGAAAAGGGGCGAAAACAAGCAAGGTCAGACATAAAGTCTGGCAAGTCCAGTGACTTTCAGCATATGAACAGATAATAATATCATGACATGAAAATAAAGCTGGATAAGAGACAACAGCAACAGGAGTAACTGGTATACTTAAGCTAAACAGAAGAAACGGAATGATGTAGCCCAAGTTATGCTTCTTACTTATATTTTACTTCTCTGCACTAATACTAGTATAACAGGATTAGGCGTTACTGTAATGTCCAAATTGAAACAGAAACGGAACAGAATAATCTATACAGGAACAGAATGCCAGTAATGGGCCTTTACCACCCCAATAGACAGAAGGTACATAAACGAAATCAGAGACAGTAACAGAATAATCCCTACAGAAACAGAATGGTAGAATTAGATGTACACTAGTAAATGGGCCTTTAAGACCCCAACAGACGGTACCATGCAGAAATAGACAGGTGTAACCACCCAACAGAAACAGACGGTACCCCAACGAAAACAGACAGAACTAAGTGTATCCTAAATCTACCCCAAGCGATCGGCTCCCTAATACATAAATACCATGTGCCAGCCCCACAGAAGGGTGTATCACTCCCCAAAGTGGCAACCATTAAATGACACAGACCTATTTACAGATGTCACGGCGTCTTAAATCCTCAGAGGTAGACCAAGATCCATGCACGCACATGACCCGGTTGGAACGCACCATCAACACCCCTCGCCATTATCAGAATGAACCACTTGTAATTAGTTCAGTAAGCGCGCCCGGACCCTACCTACTGTTGGGTCATAGTTTTGATACCAGAAATGGTTACTGACTAATATGAGTCCCAAACAATAGATGACAAGTATTTTCCCTCCTAACCTTGTGTCCCCAGACTAACAGATTTCAGATTAACTTGTTTACAAGTTTTAGGCCTACAGAGTTCAGAATCAACTAGTTCACAGACCAGAAAATCAAATCAACAGGTTTTCAGACTAACGGATCAGATGTATAGTTTTAACAGACTTACAGATTGTCTAACTTTGTACTGGGGCTACAGATTCACGAAACAGGTTTATTAATTCATCAGTCTAGTTGGTTTAGCCTTATCTACCCAACACGTTTTAGACATCATATTTATCTCAGATTTGCATTAATTAAATATTAATGCGCATACCTCTCACATTAGGTCGGTAGCTTGTGGCCGCTAGATAAGCCGGGCGGTTCCGGGCAGACTTCTGCCACAAACCAGACCTAACCTCGTGTCTAAGAATATTTTAGTTATGCCTACGACCTCTCACATTAGACTAGCAGTTTGCGGTTGCTGGTTAAGCCGGTTGGCTCCGGGCAGGCTTCTACCGCAAACATGAGTCTAACCTCGTGTCTCAGCATTTTTATTTTAACTAGTTTATTCCATTACAAATTATACAAATATCAGACTAATTATGTCAATTTAACAGATTAGACTTCTTTTCAAGTCACAACAGATTAAACAAATTAACATGTTTTACACAAGTTACAATCATTCAGCTTTTCAACAGATTTTGCAGCTCATGCGGTTCAACAGATTTAGCAGATTACGCAACTCAACAGATTTAGCAGATTAGGCAAAATAGTAGATTAGGCGATTCAACATATGTAACAGTTTAGGCAATTCAACAGATTAAACAGGTAACAGGTTTAGCAGATTAGGAAAATTTAACATAATAAGCAGATAAAAGTTTTAGCCGATTTAAACATTCCTTAAAGTCCTATTCACATATCTTGCCTAATTCATAAGGTAAGTCTAAACTTATATGCCCAAATTATGGTCGTAATCCACCATATAACATATGTCCCAATTTTTAGTTAAACTTGCATAGTTCAGAATATTCTCCAAAAACCTTACATATAAATTATGCCAAATATAGCCATTGATTATAATGCATGTCACATATCTAAAAAAACCCTCGCTTAGGTGTATTCACACTTAATAATTATCCAATCTTAATATGGATCTTTACACCTAAGTTAAATTCAAATTAATTCTCATTTTTCCAAATTTCAGACGATAATATATATAGTATGTCCAGATCTAGATCTTGAATTACAACTTGTACTATGCATCCAAATCAGTTACATGTTCACAGTTAAACTTTACGCCACAAAACCCAAGTCATATGTCCAATATTCTTTATGCCTCAAAACTCATGACATATGTTAAATACACCTTATGTTTTAAATACAACATGCCCGATTATATGTCTCAGATTTATGTTCTAAGTTCAATCTATGTTCTTTATGTTCTAAGTCACAATAATCCTCTCCTTCCAAGTCATAGATCGTCTTATACAATATGCCTCAAATTTATGTCCAGAATTACAACATGCGTTGTATCCTCAAATTAGTTACAAATCAATTATGCCCAAATATGCCTCATTCAATATTCTTCCCAAATTTAGCATTTATGCGTTCATCTCTTATGAGATCTGGCTCAGGCTCGTGGTAGCCTGGCTATCAAACAAAAAGAAAGAAAGGAGGAAGAAATACAGAACAAACAGAATAATAAAACAGAGGAACAAATCTGATAAATAGAAAAAGGGCATAATCTCAGATTCAGTTTTATAATTATGTCAAGATCATGATTAAAATTCATATCGGACAATAACTGCACTTGCCTTGATTGGATTATAGAAGAAGAGTTGCAGTAGTTCTCTTTTAATCTTATTCAGATTTGGAAGAAGATGCACTAGTTCTAGTTTTGATCCCAGCAGAGTAGCGATTATTATATTTATTTATTATGGAGGCAGAGTATAGGCAGAATGAAATTGTGTGGAGAGAAAGTGAGGTTTGGGGGTGTTTTTATAGGAGAATAGGGTGATTTAGAGCCTTCAGATCACTCTAGAATCCATCTAGGCCTTATAAACCAAGAAATGATGTCAACAGACCAACCAGAAATCGCCACCTAAGCCCTAAAACATAAAATTTCGTCATAGACCATATAGGGCCGATCAGACCAATTTCAAAGAATTTTTTCTTAAATTTTAGGTTGAATTTTATTTTATTTATATATATATATATATATGTATATTTCTATCTTCCTAATTAACCATTTTCACACTAAACTACTTTTTGAACCGCGTTTACACTAAGCCGCTTTTTAGCCATTCCCCTAAAACAAAATTATGGCGTTGGCGGGGATCGAACTCTGTACCTCTTGTATGCAAGTCACATGCTCCAACCAAATGAGCTACTGAGTCTTTTTCTTACAAACCTTAGAACAATGCTAAACGTTTATTCTTTTCTCATTCTTTTTTTTAATGTTTTGCTGCAATATTTAATTTAAAGATATCTTTTTCATACAGAGTCCAATTTACGCAAACTCGGACTCTATCTCAACCAGAATTCCGAGACGAACACAATGGCGCAACCCGTTTCCCTTAATTCTCATGTCTGCGATTAATTATTCTTTAATTTAGTTAATTCGATTATTCAAAAATCCGGGGTGTTACACTCCACATGAATGGTCTCCTGTTTTGGAATTACCTTATCTGTATCCCTTCTTCTTTTCGGTTCCAAGCTTTCTTTTTCCAAGATAGGGTCAACAATCTGTTGCATCTATTTCTTACTTTATGCTTTAGAATTTGTCTTGGTGCCGGCTCTGTGCTGGTGGCAGCCCGATACCCCTTCACCGATAGCCTGTTTCGATGTTGAATTTTGATAATAACATTTGCCCCTTCCCCCTTATGAAGGGGTGTTTTTTTATTTTTCAAGTCAAACTTTGGCTAAATTACCAGCTTCTTCTCACACATATATATATATATACCTTCTTCACTTTCCTTTATTACCTTTTCACGTCTTCTTCATCATTTCCTACATTTGTAATTTTTCTGGAAAAGTATCAGTTGTTGCAAACTAATATACTCAAGGTATTTCTAAGTAAGCATACTTTGTTTCTTTCAAAACAATTCGAAATGATTCCATTCAATCAATCTTGTAACCTCTATTGTATTGTTGCACTGATTATACAATTGAAGTACATGTTATTCCTTGTTCAACCTGAGCAGATGTACTTATCAATTTTGCTTGTCGTAAATTGGTTTTGAATTTACGGTGAAAACCAATCCTTGGCAATTAATTTTAAGTTGACTCAAAATCTTAACTTATAATTTTTCGTTAATTTCCATTCTCTTGAGGATGCATGAGGAATAACTTATTGTTATTGTCAAAACGCTTTCAGTGTAGTAAGATTGCCTCTTCTCCACATTGTTTTTACCTTCTTTTATAAAAATATAGATTATACCTGACAGCATGGGAAAGAAACATATTGTCTCCAAACCTAATAGAAGTTGCCCCTTGCCAAGCGACCTTTCTTCTTCGAAGAAGGTTAGTGTCATTGAAAAGTGTTCTTTGATTTCATCGCAAGAGCAAGTCGATGCTATTATTCAGGACTTTAACATTTCTGGTGTTGAAGCCATTCCCCCACGTGAAACAAATACCATTTCTTCTCCCCTAGAAGGTTACTCTTCCTATTCTGCTATTCATATCTGGCATGGAGGTTTTATGACTTCCTCGATTTCATTTCCCACTTCTTACAATACTTAGGAATTTCTCATATCCAGCTTTCTCCAAATACTTATACTTAGCTGTTAGGCTTAGAACTTTTATCCTTAGAGTCCGGTAATCCCTCATTAAACCCTTCACTTCTTGATTACCTAGTTCTCCCTTCCAAGAATAATGATGTGAACCATCATATTTTTCGTGCGAACCCTACAAAGAAATTGTTGTCTGAAGGGACAGTGAGATTCAAAGAATGGCAAATTTTCCTTCGTACGATGTCCTCCTGGCATTTCCAGTAGCTTTCACACTTCAAGTACTAAACTCAAGTACACTCTTTTCTTGTTTTTATCATAGATAAGTAACCTTCATTCCACGTTAGTTTTTATTGCAGATGTTGCTCCTTAACTTCCGGGGTTTTCGGATAAGAAGCTGATAGACCTTCTTGGTGATGTTTCTGAAAAACTTTGCAACAAGCGCTCGTTACTAACCTCTTCTAATCTTCGAAAATGTTCTCTTTTCCACCTGGTCAATTCATTATTGGGCAGCCTTCACTGGTTTCACTTAGTAAAGGGATTCTTTCTTTGCCACCAGGAAGAAATGCTCCTTTCTCCTTAAATTTTCCTTTTCTTCTAGACAACCTATGTATGTTCTTCACATGATACTCCCAAATTTAGTATCATTTAAGTTTTTATAGAACCATCTCTTTACCGTATGTCAAGGGCTATTCGTACCAAACCTAGCAAAACAGATTCATCTTCTCTAGCTTCCAAGGTTGGAATCTTTTCCCTTAGGGATGCTTCGTTCAAATCTAGATAAAATATAAAAAGGAAACTTATGGATATGAACTCAAAGGGATCCCCGTCAAAAAAGTCCAAAGATGCGGTGGGCTCAAGTCCTTGTCTCGATGTGATCACCGATTTTCCTATGGCTACCTCCCCAATGATGATTTCTTACTTGAATGCTCACATTGTTGGGTCTTCTGAACTTTCAAACAATCTATACCTTGCAATGGGGTTTTCCTCCTCTTACGAGGATCTTAACCTTCCAGATTCTTCTAACCCTCCTACCGATGACGACTTTGATGAACTGGTCGGACAATTTATCTCCTCTCCCTTGTTTTCCAGTATTGACCTTCTGCCTGGCTATCCTAGCCATTGTTGTTCTTTGGTTGAGAAATTACTTTTGGTATGAGCCTTACTTCTTCTCGACTTCGCGACTTTTCGATCTTTACTACTTGTTTTGTTCATAATTGCTGTATTTTCAACTTTTCGTAGGCTATTAAGCGATGGTTCTTAATGCAAGAAGATGCCTCCAAACCTTCTCCTGATTTGTCAAAGCATACAGAAGAAAACTGTCTTTGAGGAAAGAAAACGATGCTTTTATTCATGCTAGTGAAGACGCGGATAGGAAGCGAAAGAGAATGGAGTCTGCTCTTACTGAAGCTAGAAATTCAGCTGTTAAGGAAAAGGAATCCAAGTAGGTTTTATTTGAAGAAATCCGGGTTTTGAAGGGGGCTTTGAAAAAGTCCAAAGAAGAGGTTTCTGTACTCGATGCTCTCTGTTCTTCTTTACAAAAGCATAATTCTCTTTCAAATGAAAATAGTGATTCTCTCAAGGTCGAGCTTGATAATAAGAAGGCCCTACTGATCAAGGCTGTAGAGGTAGTGGGTGATGCGAAATGGAGAATTTCTTGTTTCCTCCAGACCACTCTAAACAAAACTACGACCAACTCTTTTGAAGGTGCTTTCTTCCTTCTCTATGCAGATAACATAAACAGATGCCCGGAGTTGGATTCTCTTCTCTTGACCCATCCTTGGTGGGGAGGTTTATGTCCAAAATAACTTGTATGAAAAAAGGGATGTTGTTTCCACGAGAGGAGAACCTAACGTGGCCAAACTTCTACTTATCGAGGACATTCCTTTGGTAGAACCACATGCCAATGATGGAGGAAATTTCATCAGGGTGCCAAAGGTTTCTTGTGTTAGTGATGATGCTCTTATGTTCACAAACATTGTTGAATGCGAAGATAATCACAACGGTGGTTCCGCAGGTGCTGGTGGTACCTCTTTAGTCTTTGATGGTCCAGATAAGATGTTTAATGGAAATCCTGAAAATTCTGAACATGATTCAGTTCTGGTTGGGATCTCTGACCTCCCTAAATCACAAAAGATGAGAAAAGATCCTAGCTCCAAGAGGGCTGACTCCGCTAAGCCAGTTCAAGCTCCCGCTCCGATTTATAAAGTAAGATAGCTTCTATAGTTTCCTTTTGTTTTTACTTCCAATAATTGTTTTTATTCCCTCTACGCATAGACAAAAAGGAGGCAAGAAGGTTTAAGTGTTCCCTTCTAGGAAAGGCCCAATTGGAAGTGACTCATCTCACTAGAGAGCTGAACAAACAAACAACTGAATACAATACTTTGTCCCATAGAAATCACCTTGTTGATAAAAGTTCTGCGAAATCATTCCTTTTTAAAGAGAAAGAAGCTACCCTTAGGCCAAAAACTGCCCGATTGTGATGCGAGGGCTCTTGAAAGAGAATACTGAACTTACGACCTTATTTGGATGTTAATCGAGGATAGGGACATTCTAGTAAACGTTTTGTATCAAATTTACTGTAGATATGAAACAGTGGATTTTTCCTTTTTAGGTGATCATAGCGGGGGCTTGCTTAGGCTTCTCCATAGAAGATGCTTAGTTGAACATGGTTTTGACCTTTACCCTGGTGATTACTAAAACCTTCCATAAGTTACCTCTATTCCCATAGAGCTACCATTAGACATACTTAAGTTTAATAAGCATCGATTTGTTTTTGAAACTTTTAAGAGATCCATTTTGTATGAGTAAGAGGATCATCTATAATGCATGTATTTCCCATTTTAATGCAATGAATTACCCTTCTTCTAATCCTTTAAAATTTTCTTTATAATTTGTCTTCTGCTACAAGTTTTCTTTCTTGGGATTTCCTGAGGGATTGTATTTGGTTGAAAAGAGAATATAGCGAGAAAAATTTTCTCGTTAAGTCTTCATCATTGGCACGGTACTGCTTCCTCAGGGACCTTGAGAAGGTTTATACCCAAAACACTCGGATCCATCAAGACTTCCTAGGCAAGGAAAAGGACCATTTTCTAAGAGAAATCCATACTTATTGGAAGAGACTGACCCGAGGTATGACAGCCCCCCCGGTCGGGAATAAGACTATGAAAAGTGTCCTCCAGTTTACCTACCCGAGGGATTTGGAATTCCATTTGATTCCTTACTGATTTTATCTACTAATACTTTGAGTAGAGTTAAGAGAGTTGTTTCCTACTCCAAAAATTATACTAACAACTTGTAAATATGCTTTTGTGAATTTAGTTATGGCCACATTTACGTCATTATGTTAGAAGTAAATTATCTTTCCTGTTGGGGACATATTTACTTGAAAAGTTCTCTTGTAACTAAATATGCAGTTGCTGGGTATTTGATGTTACTATATTTCATATGCAATGATTTGTAGGAATAGTGCCATAAATAGTGTAGTGAATTGTAAAAATATCACCCAATGTGTAGTTACTTGGAAAAAGTGTAACCTTTATCGTAAGGTTATATGAGGAAGGCTTAAGATATCTATTCGAGCACTTCTTTGAGTTGGTATTTCCGAGTAATACGGTTATTTGTACTACTTATTTTGTGGATATAATGAGTAATGACTTGGTGTACATATGAGTTAATAAAATCTCCCTGAGAAAGATGGAAGATTACAATCTTCATTTAAACTCTTGTGGGTAGCGAAACCAAGTCATTACTCTGGGCATTGATAGTTGACCCTTTCCTTCAGGGTTAAGAATTAAGCTTTTGTGACCCAAGTTAGGGTATTAATGAGAAAAGCCTAAAATATCTTTTTTGGTGAACAACTAGGAGCCTTCCACGACTCAAATTTAGGCATTTGTTAGCAACCCAGAATTCCACTTCTGACTATTAAGATAAGTCTCAATCCATGCTTTAGATCCAGCTGTTTAGTGGAAGACTAGAAATATACCATTAGCAATAATAGAAGTCTCGAACCAACCCAGATTCAAGTATTTAGAATAAAAGACCAGAAACCTACTTATGGTAATAATTGGAGTCCCAAACCAACCCAGATTCAGGCATTAAGAATAGAAGACCGAAAATCCACTTCTGGTAATGGTAGAAGTCCCGAAACCCATATTCGGGTATTAAGATAGAAGATCAGAAATCCACTTCTGGCAGTAATAGATGTCCCGAACCAACATAGATTTAAGTATTTGATGGAAGACTAGAAACCCACATCTAGCAATTAATTGAAGCCTCAAACTAACCGAGATTCGGGTATTTGTTGGAAGAGAAGAAACCCACATCTGGAAATTAATTAAAGCCTCAAACTAACCTAGATTCGGGAATTAAGAATAGAAGACCAGAAATCCATTTTCGGCAATTAGTTTCATTACACCCTTTGGTTTTGATTTAGGAAGAAGAGGGTATACGCTCTTCGTGACCACTCTCTGGGATTTTATTACCAAAGCAGAGGATCTATGTTGGTCACCCTCAGGGCTTGTGTGTCTGATGCGCTTGGCTAGCTTATTCCCAAGTAGGGCCCAAGGACTTACCTGACCTCCCTCTAGGAGGCACCTTATCCCGACCATCGTAGGCAATGATAAGGGCTTAGATGCTTAAATTAGGTCATCGTAAACATAGAATTAAGGCTTATTATTTTGATGCTTTATCCCGACCACCGTAGGTGATGATAGAGGCTTACACTCCAACCCCCCTCCAAGGGTACCTTATCCTGGTCATCGCAGGCGATGACAAGGGTTTGCGCTCCCTTTTACGGGTAATGTGGAACACAAGCAGAGGTAGGAAGTGCTCTTCTACGAGTAAAGGTAGGATGTGCTTAGTTCATAGCAGAGGCATGGTGTACTCTTCTACGAGCAGAGGAAGGGCATGCTAATTAGATGTTCCATCCCGGCCATTTCTGGCGTGGATCGAAGGCTTATGCTTTGGACGCTTTAACCCGGTCCTATTTGATTTGGACGATGTTAAAGGCATACACACCGCTCCCTCCGAGGGATGGCTTTCCCCGGACAACTTGGCGATGACAAGGGTTTTATCTATTTGTAACTAGACCCTTTTTTGGGTTATTTCGAATTTTTGAGAGGGTTTCCATTCCCTTAGCTTACGCAGGCAATCCTTCTCCAAAGGATTTTTGTTCGACTTAGCTTAATCCTTTTACAAGGTCTTGCAATCGACCTTGGTTAAGGAACTTGATAATCATCCCTTCAAGAGCTCTATAGTGGTTAGTTTTGTGTCCAATGACCATGTGAAAGTGGTAGTAAGGTCCTCTCAATTTTCGTTCGTACTTGGGCTTCTTCTTTGCGAATGGCCAAAAAATAAACTTATGTTTGGTTCGGAAGTAGATATTTTGCATTTAAGTGGTAAGGTGGTATCTATTAGGTAGTCTTAGTATAAAGTCCATTTCTTGTCCTAGGTACTTAGCTCTTTTGCCATTTGTCCTTACAGCTTTATCTGTATCTTTGTTTCTCCTTTTCAAGGTGTACTGAGATTGAAGTATTATCCTTTTAGTCCATTTGGAAGCATAGCAGTTAGAATCCTTCATTATTTCCTGTTCGAATAGCATTCCTTTGGTTTGTTTAGGGATATTATTCTTCATAGGAGAGAACAAGTTATACTCCCTTAACGTAGAACTACTTGGGGTAAAGGTTGAGATTTGTCCTATGTAAGAAGGGATGTTGCTCCAATAATCAGGATCGTATTGTTCTATTTCCTATTTCCACGTGATTATTCGCAAGGCTTCCATTCTTAACCATTGTTCTTCCCTCACTCTCGGACCAGTAACATCTGACATCTCCATTTGAGATTCGAATACTCTTGTCGGGACCTTTTACCTATAATCTTGCTTCTTCAAAGCTTAGTCCAATCTGGGATGAAACAACACAGTTAGACTTGTGGCTATTAACCACAAGGTCGGAGGTTCAGGCCCTCCTTCTAGCGCCAAAACATTAACTATATTTTCCGTCAACATTGGAGATAGGTCTAAGTAAATGGACCTAAGGGGAAAATAGGATTATTTAGTTCCTACAAGCTTGAGTTAGATCACCTTTCCTAGATACCAAGGTCTTAAGCCCGAAGATTAGTTATTCTTCCCTCAAGGGGTAAGTATCAAGGTTACAAAACTTAAAGACCAACAGTTACCTCACGATAAGGGTTCCCTAAGCACAACACAAGATAGAAGACTAATCGGTTGGTAGAAAGGGGTTTTCAATAATCTGGAGGAAGGGATTAGGATTATCCAAGGAACCTTTGTCATGTAGAAGGCATAAGGTGGTAAGGAAAGAAAATAGCTAACCAACTCATAGAGATTATGCTAAGTGTTGATCCGCTCTTTATTGCTCATTGATTTTGAAAACATAAGTGTTTCCTAGGATTAATGGGGTCTATGCCTATTTCCTTAACTTCTTTGGAGGGTTCATCCCTTTTGACCTTTCCCCTGCAGTCCAAGTCAGTTATGATTACTTTCTTATCAATACTATTGACTTTTTACTTATTTAGTTTACTTTTTTTGACCTGTAATCATTCTTTTTACGTTTATAATTGAATACTTCTTACCTTCCTTGAGTTTGCTTCGAATGTTGGGTTTAGGAGCCCAACATCTGAAGGTTAAAGTTCTGTGGAAACATCAAAATAAGCAAAGTATTCCTTTCGACTGTAGAAAAATACATTTCCTTGAGCTAAATTTCTCTCCATTAATAGTTCCATGGCCTTTCTTCCTCAGAAATTTGACTATCAAGCATTTAGGGGAAACGAAGATGCCCACTAGTCTATAATCGAGCGCCAAAAGAATGCGTTATAAGAAGATGACTGGTTAATGATCACAAAGAGGGCTTCGAAAGTGCGGCGGGAAAGAGGAAGTTCCATCTATACTTCGATCTTACTTGTTCGACAAGGGTGGAACCTTTATTGTTGTACCCAAAAATTGGCTCTGGGCTAGGCTTCAAATTTGCTTTCATGATGTTCATTTGGTAGAAAGCATGATTGAAGATGATATTGACAGTGCTTCATGTATAAACCAGGATTTAGCAGACTTCCCTATCAAGGAGGTGATCATCAAAGGGTCATTATGTGGGTGATGAATCCCTTTTTGAAGCTCTTACGGGGTCACCAACAAGTATGCATGTGAATCCCTTTTGTGGGACGATCCTTCCTTTCTTGGGTTAAGAATACTCCACCTCTGTATTCTCTTATATAATGGCTTTTTGCCCATTGGCTGCTCCTAGTAATATGTGGGACTCCATGGATTACATTGATATGGTTGAGTGGTGGACCAATTTCCAAAGCATCCTTCTCCTTAATGACATTGACCATAGTCCCTTTGGAGGGTTTCTGATGTCACTGATTGTCTTAGAAGGGATTTTGAGCATTTTGGACAGATTCTTGAAGTTGTCCTTCTTACAAAAGTCTTGGGATGATACCAGCTAGGACCTTGCACTCGTTGGTCTTATGGTCATTTTCCTAGTGATAGGGACAGTAGGCATATCCTTTTTTGGCTTTGGGGTTCGTCTAAGGTCTTAACGAGAAAGGGAAATCCATTTTTCCTTCCATCATAGAATAGATAAAGGAAATTGGATTATTTAATGCCATAAAGTTGCTATTGGTGTCTCCTCATCAGGATCGCTTCAAGCTCTGGTCAAAGGTAGGTTTTGTCCTTTTCTATGAGTGGATCCTTTCTTCTTACCATGATAAACCTCATCTATTTGTATGAATTAATTGGCATGAAAATGGAATTCTTGCAGGCTCGACTTTATTTATCATAAGATCTTTCAATAAAGGGGTGTTTTCCTAAAGCCCTACGTGGACGACTATTAATTTAGCTCCAATGTCCATCTCTTTTTCCCTGATGGATTCACCGTTAAATCTTTTTAGGTTGTAATGTCCTAGATTTTGACTGAGTTTGTAATACAGTTTATTATGGGCTAATTCAGCAATCAAGTTAAAATAATGAATTGTCAATAATAAATATTGGAAAAATTTCAGGAATAATATATTTAAACAGTTTAAAATATATTTTTAAAATAGACAAGAAATGTTTTCTTGTTTCATTTTGTATTTTTATGTTTGTTTTAGCTCTTGTAAAATAAATAACATTGGATTTGAATATTCTAATAAGTTAAGGATGATAATTATTTATAAAATACTATATATATATATATGTGTGTGTGTGTGTGTGTGTGTGTGTTATATTATGCAACTCCTTAATAAATGAATATAATTGAATATATGTACGTACAAGTGTGTATTGTTTTATATTTTGTTTTATAGTGTTTATAATGGTTTTAAACTTATGTAAATTAAAAATAGGTATCATTCGAGGGAAAATTAATGTAAATAGCTTAGGTAAGAAATAATTCATTTATAAGTATTGTAACCTTACATAAGAATTTAAATCATGGAATGAATAATTTTGTTTTGTACAATAATGTGACATATGAAATATTGAATACGTAAACACTAAAAAAATGATTTAAAATTACTTGGCAACTAAGTTTAACATTTATATAATAATAAGGACAAGGTAGCACATGAATTTGTTGGTTTAACTTTACACATGGGTGTATGAGAAGCAAATAGGACTTGCATCCTATCACTACATGCACAGCTAAATCTATACATAGCAGCATCATAGTTGCACCCATTTTCTGTAGGATAAATTAACAGGATATGCATATAGGACTTAAACATCTCACTTCCCATCATCTAGAGGCTGTAGCTATTTTTGCACATGACAATACATAGAGTGTTATTTCACATTTATAATGCACAACTACTACACAATAGCTATAACCACTTACTTTCCACAACAAGTCCTTAGTCCTACACATGGCTATATGTCTATGTCCGTACTTTATTTTTGTACTGCCGTACTTTTGTACCAGTATTAGACTAGGGATAGCTATAAGCTACATAGCAACATTTCTCTCAAAGATCACTACACAGGCATAGTAAATATTTATCTATATTATCCAATCAAAATGCTCACAACAAACAATAGCTATAAACATAACCGCTTCTTATCAAACAGCTATACACAGCTAGAAATTCACCATCAGATAGCCATATTTCATTTCCCATGCCCATTATTTTATAATTTGTTGCACCTATAAATATACATCTTGCCACTGTAGATTCATTCGAACCAAGCTTGAACTAGAAATGGTAGCACCCTCTAACACAAAGCAGAACATAACCTGGCAATGAATCGTTTCTAAGTATTAACACTGATCCGATAATGTAGCTATAAATATACTTGTTTGACATATTGAAGTCATGTTTGTTTGTTCTTGGATTGGATGATACAATGCGTTAAGATTCTATGTTCACCCTATAACCAAAACAAAACCAGAGGAACTATATGGTAATTAAACTCACCATTTTTCCTATTTAAATTACTAGTACAGATTCTACATGGTATAATGTAGTAATATATATACACATATGATTTGATGGGTTGAATATAGCTAAGTTGACCTTCATACAAAACCTAGGAAACATCATGTATTAGAGCATGTACAAAGCAAGGCTCTATTTAAAGGTTTTTTTTTTTGAAAACTGCTTTTTTTAAGTTCTTCAATTTTAAATGGTTTGTCCATTTTCACTTTCACATGATGGGCTATAATCTTCTTACGTGTGACACTAATTGATATACTGTTAATAACATTACCATTTTATAAGTTAGAATATAAGGTAACATTGTGTAGCAGGTCATTTAATTGTTGGATGCCTTCCCAATGTTCGTCCAAAAGCTCGGAGTCTATGGTATTTTGGATTATAATATATATAATATAGAAATAATATATATGCGCCTGTAACTTGATTGGTAATGGAAACATGAAGGTGTGCATGTTGTACTAGACATGTGCATGTCGTACCAAACATGAAGGGTTGACCTGGAGATAATAAAGAAATTAAGAAAAGAAAGTACAGAAAAAAGAAATATAGAAAGAAAAAAAAGAAAAAGAAATAGAAGATGGAAAAAGCAAACAGTAGAACAATGGAATGGGGTAGGAGAGGATGCAAGTAAGGAAAGCAAGAGAGGCTGGTTCAAATGATGTGGGTATGCGAAGGCAAAAGGGGCCTCCGCCAAGTTAAGAAAAAAAAGTAATGGAAGGGTAGCAGCAAACCAGAAAATGGAAATGGGAGATAGGAAGTAGAATATTGAAGAAAAGGAACGAAAAGAAAGAGCTGGGTTGGAGTGTGAGTAAGGGAGTGCGGCCTATTTAATTATTTCGTGGGCCTAGAAGATTGGGCCATAGGCTTGGTTATTTAAAAAAAAACTAAAGAAGGTAATGCGGTAGAAGAAAGGGTGGGCCAAAATTGTTTGCCACGTTGCTGGAAGCTTTAAACATGGGATAAATGAGGGTGTGTGTGTCTTGGTTAAGGCGTAGGCCTGATTTTGGGCCATGAGCTTCGGTCCTGTTGTATAAAAAGAAAAAAAAATTAATAAAGAAGTGAGCCTGCGACTTGTAGCCTGCTGATGAAATTAAAAAGAATTAGAAGGAAAATAAGTATAAAGAGTAAAAAAAGAGAAAGGGAAATGGACCTGTTCATGAGTTGGGCGTGTGGGCTTAGTATTTAAAAAGAAAATAAATAAAAGGGTAAGTAAAGTTTATATGTTAGTTAAGTTTAAAAATATTATATAAATACATATATTGGTATGTATATAAATATATATGGGTGTGGTTGATTTGATTGGGCTTGGCCCATTTCAATTATAAAAAATGTATTAAATTAAATTTTAATGTAAATACAATACAGATATATATAAAGGATCCGGAAGATGTGATCAAATATTTTGGCTCGTGTATGTGTAGGCGAGTTAATAGATGATGTATGTAAGCAACACGACACAAGTTATCGATTTTTAACAATTTAAATAATTTTTTTTTATTAAGTAATTAAAAGTGAGTTTATGCTAAATATCATTTAAAAGTTATCTAACGTAAATTTAGTCGCTAAACCAAAATAACGCGTTAATTATTGATCAGTAATGATCTATAACTTAATAAACCCTGAACTGTTTATTCAATTAATTATTTAATTAATTGAGTTGCGTTAAGTTATGTTAACCATAATTATATATTATATATTGACATCTATTAGTGGAAATAAACACTGTCCCACTATAAACTGTATTGACTAAATTGCTTAGGCACCCTGCTAGCAGAAATAAACACCATTATGCTATTATATCAGTTTGACATATTTGTTGATATATTATATATGGTTGTTTGTGTGAATTGAGTTAACAACTTGAATATCATCTAAACTATCATATATCGTTGGAACTGCAAAGCCATAATTTATGTAAGATAAATCAGAAATCGATTGAAATTGTTAACAATTTGAATAATTGTTTGAGAAACAATTAAAAGTGACTATTTTAAATTAACTATGAAAAAAGAGAAGATTAACTAAAATTATTTAATCAGACTGTTAAAGGATTGATATAAATCAACTGTTTTAAAATGGAAACGAGTTATTTAATTAATCTGTTTAATGGAAATAGTTTTTAACAAATAATTGTTAGAACATAGAAATGTTTTATTAAAAGCTAATTAATATTTTAATTAATGGATTTTGGTGAGATAATTGTGCAGTAAAATAACGAAGCTAGAATTGGATAAATTATCTAAGATGATGTTTTAAGCTAGAATTGGACAATTATGCAGTAGAAATGTTTTATTAACCCCTCAACTTAGTAAATTTTAAAGATAAATTAATTATAAAAGAAAAAGGGAATTAAGTCAATTAAATTTTTGGGTTTTAACATTTAAGTTAATCAAGTTACCTTGATGAATGTTTTCAAAACAACAACATTGTTTTGAAAATGATTTGCGATTTGAAAACCAAATGGATTTACAAGTTCTTGTTTATCGAATATTTTAGATATCGAACTTCTACGAATCTTAATGTAAGAATGATTTCGACTCAAGGTCATAGAGGTAATTAAAAAACCCCAACTTGAACGATTTCACCATCATCTCATAGATAGTATTAGTTTGTATTCGAAATAAGTGTTAGAATTGAATATATCTTTCAACTATGAAACATATATTCAAGATTAAGATTATCGCATAAGTTGGATAATAAAAATTTCTAAGTTAAGTAATACTTATGTTTTTATATAAATATGAATAAGTTAACATTTTAAAATTATTTAAACGAGCTTAGAAGATCCAATGAAAATAAATCTATTGACTTTATTTTATATTTGATAGTCAAATCACCGACTATCAAATCTTAACCTTTTACATTGTTGTTTCGAAGAGTCCGGAATTTAATTTCACTTTGATTCGATTTATACGTTTCAATTCAGAGATTATTGAAAACGGAGTTTATGCAAGGGATGTTATGTTAATCCTAGGTAGCAATTGCCTAAGATGGATTTACATTATAGTGCCTTTGGTTTGTCCAATCCCAGGACAACTTGTATGGACGAATGTCTGACAGAGTATACTTAACAGATCATACGATTCATCTCTTCAAACTATGTTTGGTGGCAGAGGAATTTGTTTCTCTTAGCTTTAAACCCATGGTATTAGGGAAATCAATTTGTGATTTGATGGGTTTGACGATGTGGCATTTAAAGTGAATGGTGGCCGATGTTCCAAAAGATTTATAACCTCAAGCCTCATCAACTGGGAAATGGAATAATATCGAGTAGGTCGCATGGCTATGTGGGTCGCTCCCATCAAAAGGGTGTATCATTACCTGATCTGGAGAAATCAAATGCCTTCAGTTGTTCCTTTATTTGTATGCTATCAGTTCGGTTGGCTGGCCCCTAACCATGGTAATGATATATTCGGTACTCTCAAGCGAAGTGAGGGGTCAGTCTGTTTAGCCAGGTTGCAAGATGTTCTTGTTGAACCCCAATATATTCACCTCTGGTGGTACATTGTCGGAAGGTGGTCCCATACCTTAGCAGGAAATCCATTATTCAATAAGCGCCCGCAGTTTTGATTGTATACTTTCTATGTGGAGCGTGAGATGGAAGCATTTTGCTAGATTGCTATTTATTTGTATTTAGACATTATTATAATGTCAGAGTAATATTGATTTCAATTATTGTTAGGTAAAAAATATCTGTATTTATGTGTGGATCAGTCTTACGATTATCTTCTTCCAAAGGTTTTGCAAGTTAAAATCAATCTGTTTTAAAATCGTTTACTCACACCAGTCCTATGACTGACCCAAATTTTTTTCTCTCTATGTTTTCCTAAACTCTTGGGTGCCCAAATTTGTACGGAAAGTCAAGTAGTTCAGGATTTTCCAAACACTGGAAGGAGCTTGAGTAGGAGGCTTCAACACTAGATATATAGAGTTTACTTCCGCTGTGATGTATATGTATTGTACTCGGATGATTTATGTAAGTTTAAATATAGTTTGTATTCTAAAGATTATTTATATAACTATTATATTTTATTCGTTCCGCTGTGAGATTCATGTTTATTCTGATCTTGTTGTATGTTTTTCTATCTTATCTTTTCTCATCCTCTAATTTATTTCTTGGACATCTAAGTTTTAGTATACTTTGGGTTGGACTTGTGTTGAATTTGTCGACTCAAAGGGTACCGAAATCTGGGTCATCATACTCGGTATCAGAGCTGAAGGTTAAGTAATAACCTTGGCTCTGTGGCATAGCTCGATAGAGATGGGGTTAGTAATTCCCTAGATTGTGTTTGAGTATATATATGAGCACGTATTTGTTAATTGATATAAAAACCGTTTTATATTGTGTTTATTGGTTTGTCGAGTAGTTGGTGAATTCTAGTCGGTACGGTAGTGTAAACTATATCGATTTTTTTTATAAACTTTTGAACAGAGTAATTCGATAGAGTATTGTTTTAAAGCTGGGTAAATGAAATAATTTTGTTCAAATTTATATTTTGTTATAAAAGGAAATAATTTTCTAAAATTATTATCATATATGGATGTGTCAATTATTATAATCAAATAAGATGATAAAATTTTAAATTGTTATATATTAAACCAAATTGATGCTATATAAGAATGAATAATAAGACAAACTGGGAGTGGTTTGAGTAAAACAAAATGTTTTGGGAAAGCTCAAAGGTTTTGAATTTAAAATGGGATTGGAATATGTGATTTCAAACTAGTTTGGAATAAAAACTAAAAATTAGGAATTTTGGAATTTTAAATTTTATCAGGAGTAAATTAAATAGGTTAGAATTGACTGAGGTTAAGTCGAATAGATTTTAAACTGGATTGGAGTGTAAAAAGAGAATTTGAAGCAGATAAATATGTTGGAACAAGTTCGAGTCAAACTAATGAAATACATAAGATTTAGAATTTATTTTCTAAATATAATCAAGGATATTTTCTTAAATGAAGATGGGGTAAATATGGGTTGATAAGAAAGTAGGATATGGAGTTAAGAAATTAGAATCTAACTGGAGATTGGTTGAGTTAAATGATTTCCTGATGAGTATTGATTTAATGTTAATTTCGGTCTTCGAGGTTGATACTTAGAGGATTATTTTCTTACCAATTTACAGTCAGGAGTTGATGAATGTTTGTATTGTTTGTATTGCTTGCTATGAAAGATTTTTGTAGGTAACCTATGTGCCTTATTTGTTGTGATTATTAAGGGATGACCCATGTATGTGTTTTGTTATAAGTCTATGAATATAGACATAACTACAATCTTTTTATTACTCTATAATTCTGGGGACGAAATTCTTTTAATGGGGGTAGATTGTAATGTTTAGGGTTTTAACCAAGTTTGTAATACAGTTTATTAATGGTTAATTCTGTAATTAAGTTAAAATAACAAATATTGGGGAAATTTCAGGAATAATACATTTAAATAGTTTAAAATATTTAAAAAAACAAGAAATGTTTTTTTGTTTCATTTTGTATTTTATGTTTGTTTTAGCTCTTGTAAAATAAATAACATTGGATTTGAGTATTCTAGTAAGTTAAGGATGATAATTATTTGTAAAATCCAATATGTATATGTTATATTATGCAATTCCTTAGCAAATGAATATAAATGAATATATGTATATACAAGTATGTATTGTTTTATAATGGTTTTAAACTTATGTAAATTGAAAATAGGTATCATCTGAGAGAAAATTAATGTAAATAGCTTAGTTAAGAAATAATTCATTTATAAGTGACGTAACCTTTTGTACATAAGATTTAAATCATGGAATGAATAATTTTGTTTTGTAAAATAATGTGACATATGAAATATTGAATACGTAAACATTAAAAAAATGATTTAAAATTACTTGACAACTAAGTTTAACATTTTTATAATAATAAGGACTAGGCAGCACATGAATTTGTTGATTTAACTATAAACATGGGAATATGAGAAGCAAATAGGACTTTCATCCTATCACTACATGCACATCTAAATCTATACATAGCTGCATCTTAGTTGTACCCATTTTCTGTATGATAAATTAACAGGGTCGTGCATATAGGACTTAAACATCTCACTTCCCATCATCTAGAGGCTGCAACTATTTTTGCACATGACAGTACATAGAGTGTTATTTCACATTTATAATGTACGGCTACTACGCAACAGCTACAACCACTTACTTTCTACAAAAAGTCCTCAATCCTACACATGGCTATATGTTTATGTCTGCACTTTATTTTTGTACTATCGTACTTTTGTATCAGTATTAGACTAGGGATAGTTATAAGCTACATAGCAACATTCCTCCCAAAGATCACTATACTCAGGCATAGCTAGTATTTAGCTATATTATCCAACCAAAATGCACACACCATACAATAGCTACAAACATACCTGCTTCTTATCAAACAGCTATACACAGCTAGAACATCCCCATCAGATAACCATGTTTCATTTCCCATGCTCATTATTTTATAATTTGTTGCACCTATAAATATACAAATTGCCAATATAGATTTATTCGAACCAAGCTTGAACTAGAAATGGTAGCACCCTCTAACACAAAGCAGAACATAACCTGACAATGAATCGTTTCTGAGTATTAACACTGATATGATAATGTAGTTATAAATATACTTTTTTGACAAGTTGAAGTCGTGCTTGTTTGTGCCTGAATTGGATGATACAATGCCTTAAGATTCTATGATCACCCTTTAACCTAAAGCAAAACAAAATTAGAGGAATTATAAGGTGATTAAACTCCCCATTTTTCCTAGTTAAATTGTCAGTACTGATTCTACATGGTAAAATGTAGTGATATACACACACATATGCTTTGATGGGTTGAATATAACAAAGTTGATCTTCGTACAAAACCTAGGAAACATCATGTATTAGAGCCTGTACAAAGCAAGGCTCTGTTTAAAGGATTTTTTTTTTTTGAAAACTACTCTTTTTAAGTTCTTCAATTTCAAATGGTTTGTCCATTTTCACTTTCACATGAGGGGCTATAATCTTCTTACGTGTAATATTAACTAATATACTATTAATAGCATTACCATTGTATAAGTTAGAATAGAAGGTAACATTGATGCCTTCCCAATATCCTTCCAAAATCTCGGAGTCTATGGTATTTTGGATTAGAATATATATATATAGAAATAATATATATTTTCCTGTAACCTGATTGGTAATGGAAACATGAAGGTGTGCATGTTGTACCAGACGTGTGCCTGTTATACCAAACGTGAAGGGATGATCTGGAGATAATAAAGAAATTAAGAAAAGAAAGTAAAGAAGAAAGAAATATAGAATGAAAAAAAGTAAAAGAAACAGAAGATGGGAAAAACAAATAGTAGAAGAATGGAATGGAGTAGGAGCGGATGCAAGAAAGGAAAGCAAGAGAGGTTGGTTCAAATGATGAGGGTTTGTGAAGGCAAAAGGGGCTTCTGCCCAGTTAAGAAAAAAAAAAGAAATGAAAGTGCAGCAGCAAACTAGAAAATAGAAACGGGAGATAGGAAGTAGAAGATTGAAGAAAACGGAAAGAAAAGAGAGAGCTGGGTTGGTGTGTGAGTAAGGGAGTGTGGGCTATTTAATTTTTTCCTGGGCCTAGATCGTTGCGTCATGGGGTCGGTTATTTAAAAAAAAAACTAAAGAAGGAAATGCAGTAGAAGAAAGGATGGGAAAAAATTGTTTTCCATGTTTCCTGAAGCTTTGAACATGGAGAAATGAGGGTGCGCGTGTCTGGGTTAAGGCGTAGGCCTGATTTTGGGCCATGGGCTTCGGCCTTGTTGTATAAAAAGAAAAAAAAGAAAAAAAATTAACAAAGAAGTGGGACTGTGACTTGTGGCCTGCTGATGAAATAAAAAAGAAATAGAAAGAAAAGAAGTATAAAGAGTAAAAAAAAAAAGGAAATGGACATGTTCATGAGTTGGGCCTGTGGGCTTAGTATTTAAAAAGAAAATAAATAAAAGGGTAAGTAAAGTTTATATGTTAGTTAGGTTTAAAACTATTATATAAATACATACATTATTATGTGTGTGTGTGTGTATATATATATATATATATATCGGTGTGGCTGATCTGATTGTGCTAGGCCCATTTCAATTATAAAAAAATGCCTTAAATTAAATTTTAATGTAAATACAATACAGTTATAAATAAAGGATCCAGAAGATGTGATCGAATATTTTGGCTTGCGTATGTGTAGTCGAGTCAAAAGATGATATATGTAAGTAACCCGACACAAGTTGTCGAGTTTTAAACAATTTAAATAAATTGATTTATTAAGTAATTAAAAGTGGGCTTACACTAAATATCATTAAAAAGTTATCAAACATAAATTTAACCGCTAAACCAAAGTAACGCGTAAATTGTTGATCAGTACCGTTGGAACTATCATGTACCGTTGGAACTGCTAAGCTAAAATTTCTGTAAGATAAATTAGAAATTGACTGAAATTGTTAACAATTTGAATAATTTTTTAGAAACAGTTAAAAGTGACTATTTTAAATTAATTATAAAAAAAAGTTTAACTAAAATCAGTTAATCAGATTGTTAAATGGTTGATATAAATCAACTGTTTTAAAATGGAAATGAGTTATTAAATTAATATGTTTAATGGAAATAGTTTTTAACAAATAATTGTTAGAACGTAGAAATGTTTTATTAAAAGATAATTAATATTTTAACTAATGGATTTGGGTGAGATAATTGCGTAGTAAAATAAAGAAGCTAGAATTTGATAAATATCATAAATGATGTTTTAACTTAATTAACCCCTTCATTTAGTAAAATTTAAAGATAAATTAATTATAAAAGAAAAAGGGAATTAAGTCGATTAAATTCCTGGGTTTCAATATTTAAGTTAATCAAGTTACCTTGATGAATGTTTTCAAAACAACAACGTTGTTTTGAAAATGGTTTATGATTTGAAAAATCAAATGGATTTACAAGTTCTAATTTATCGAATATTTTGGATATCGAACTTCTACGAATCTTAATGATAAGAATGATTTCGACTCAAGGTCTGAGAGGTAATTAAAATACCCTAACTTAAACGATTTCACCATCATCTGATAGATAGTATTAATTTATATTTTAAATGAGTGTTAGAATTGAATATCGCTTTTAGCTATGAAACATATATTTAAGAGTAAGATTATCACATATGATTGATAATAAGAATTTTCTAAGTTAAATAATACTTATGTTTTCTGATAAGTATGAATAAATTAATATTTGAAGATTATTTAAATGAGGCTTAGCAGATCCAACAAAAATAAATCTATTCACTTTCTTTTATATTTGATAGTGAAATCACCGACTATCAAATCTTGGCCTTTTACGTTGTCGTTTCGAAGAGTCCAAAATTTAATTCCACTTCGATTCGATTTATATGTTTCAAGTCAGAGATTATTAAAAATGGATTTTATGCAAGTGTTGTTCTGTTAATCCTAAGTAGCAGTTGCCTAAGATGAATTTACAGTATATTGCCTTTGGTTTGTCCAGTCCTAGGACAACTTGTATGGACGAATGTCTGACAGAGTATACTTAACAGATCATATTATTGATCTCTTCAAACTATGTTTAGTGGCGCAGGAATTCATTTCTCTTAGGTCTATACCCATGGTATTGGGGAAACCAATTTGTGATTTGATGGATTTGACGATGTGGCATTTAAAGTGACTGGTGGACAGATGTTATAAACGATTTATAACCTCAAGCCGCATCAACATGGAAATGGTATAAAATCGGCCAGGTTGCATGGCTGTGTGGGTCGCTCCCATAAAAAGGGTGTATCATTACCTTATTTGGAGAAATCAAATGCCTTCGGTTGTCCTTTTATTTGTATGTTATCGGTTCGTTTTGCTGGCCCCCAAATGTGGTAATGATATATTCGGTACTCTCAAGCGAAGTGAGGGGACGGTCATGTTTAGCCGGATTGCAAGATGTTCTTGTTGAGCCCCAATGTATTCATCTTCGGAGGTACATTGTCGGAAGATGGTCCCATACCTTACCAGGAAATCCATTATTTAATAAGCACCTGCGGTTTTGATTCTATACTATGTATGCGGAGCATGAGATGCAAGCGTTTTGCTAGATTGCTATTTTTTTATATGTAGACATTATTATAATGTCAGAGTAATATTGATTTCAAAGAATGCTTTGGTTATCGTAAGGTAAAAACCATCCATATTTATCTATGGATCGGTCTTATAATTATCTTTCTTCCAAAAGGTTTTGAAAGTTTAAATCAATATGTTCTAAAGTCGTTCACTCACACCAGTCCCATGACTGACCCAGAGTTTATTTTTTATGCTTTCCTAAACTCTTGGGTGCCCAAATTTGTACGGACAGTCAAGTAGTTCAGGATTTTTCAGACACTGGAAGGAGTTTGAGCAGGAGGCTTCAACGCTAGATATATAGAGTTTACTTTCGCTGTGATGTATATGTATTGTACTTTGTTGATGTATGCAAGTTCAAATACAATTTGTATTCTAAAGATTATTTGTACATCTATTATATTTTATTCGTTCTGCTGTGAGATTCGTATTTATTCTGATCTTGTTGTATGTTCTTCTTTTCTTCTATTCTAACTTTTCTATCTTATCTTTTCTCACCCTTTAATTTCTTTCTTGAGCATCTGCTTTTTAGTGTACTTTGGGTTGGACTTGTATTGAATTTGGTTGACTCAATGGGTACCGAAATCCAGGTCATCGCATAGGTACTCTCCTAGGGGATCCCAGAGTAGTTGTTTGATGTTGGAAACCATTATGTAGTGAAAGGTGAGATCCTTTCGGACACAGAATTGGACAACAAATTCATATAAGAATTGTTTCCAAGAATAAATGGTCTTTTCACGATACTTTCGATACCATCTAGTAATGGTTCCTTGAAGAGGCACAGGGAACAATCTGCAACGAACTACCCTAAAGCGTTACATTAGTCCATCTAGCTATCAAAGGCCATTAAGTGATCGTCAGAATATATGATTCCCTGATAATTGATTGTTGGAACCTTCACTTGTAATGGGATGTAAGCAGACATGATCTCTTTGATGAATGGAGCAACCCTTTTGTTATCATTAACATGAGCATTGAGGGATCTCTTCCCTTTGAAATTGAATGATTATTTTATATATATTGTTGTTAGGTCTTTAATGTAAGCATCTTCATTGGGTTCATTGGGATGATTCACCCTGTTGGGCTTGTATCCTTTGGTTGTGAAGCTTCCAGACTGCTCCTCCATATCCTTCGGCTTCCCTTGATAATAACTTTCGTGTCCCTATTCTTCGGCCTTTTAAGCTTGAGTTTAGAAGTCTCATTTTTGGTTTTTCTTTTATATTGAGTAGCTTTAGATTCTTTTCTTTTAGATTCCACCACCTGAGAAAGCACTTCATTCAGTAGTGTCTTCAATTCAGCGAATTCATTTCTCATATGTTTAATTTCTTTAGCATTTACTTCCTTTAATTCTGTTATAGAAGGCTCTCCTTGTAAAGTTTCTTCCTAGTTGAAGTATGATGTTATATCATCTTCTATACAAGAGGTATGGGCCACATCTTCGCTAATAATGTCTAATCTTTTTTATTTGGTTTTCGTTGTCTTCATTGTTCCCACATTCGTTTAAACATGAAAAGAAAAATTAGTTGTATTAATCGAAGGATCAGAGGGTCAGCCAATAGCAACAAAAATGTTAACGATAAAAATGGATAACACCTTGAAGTAGTTTACGATAGATTACTTCATAAAACAAAGGCTTCGGTATTAATTAAGCAGCTCGAAAAGGTAATATGTTTCAGCTTATAATGACTCTGAAGGACTTTATTTAATGTGGATGGTCATTTATGAATTTCAGGGCATAGGCTGTCGAAGGCATATTGAGCTAAGGTTTCATATATCCAATTGGACCAAAGTTTCTTACTGTACCAAAAGTTGGTTTCTTTCGAGGAATTATCGACCCTATTGGGTATGCTTTATTTTAAAACTCTGTAAAAAAATAATATGATGTTATAAAACTCAATAGAAGGAAAATAAACTCTTCAAGTAGAAATCCATCTTATTCCTTTCAGATAAGTGTTACTACTTTCAGACTTGGTTATATTATCTTTTTCAAGTGCTTCACAACATGGTTTTGGTTAAGTATAAGAAGTTGAAAGTTAGAATCTTGTACAATCGACTATTAAATAGATTAATACCCAAAATTGATTAGTCCCTTTCTCTAAAAATTATACTCCGTAGGTCAAGATCCTTAATCCTTCTTATTTATTACGAATTGCCAGGAAGATTACAAGAGTAAAAGAAAATCCCCATTCAATTTAGAAATTAGGATTATACTATGCAAATCTATGATTACAATTTTTGGAATGAAGTGGTTGTCCCGATTCTGGAATCCTTAGGTCGTATTTATAGAAGCGATTTCGTTTGCAAGGTTTCGAATAGGTGCTTTTCCAAAAGCTTCCCTAAAAGCTTTAGCGAATGCATGACTGTTATTTATTGTTCCTCCAGGGTATACCTTCCGAGATGAGGGTTTGGTTTGCTACGAGAGGCATGTATCCATGTATGCTTGCGGCTTGTCATAACAACCTATCTTTATGAGGATGGTCTTTCGGCACGATGATCTTCCCATCCATCCTATGGCTTTTACTTTGTGAACTTCTTCCAGAACACCCTTTCTAGTTTCTCTGACATCCATGCTTTGCTGCTTGGGCCCAAAGTATTCTTTCCTGAAAAACGTGCCTTCCAATATTACCGAAAAGGGATTCCCTTCATTACGTCGAAAGGCTATCTTTTCATCATTGCTTTGCTTTTTTATAATAGAGCTTTCGATGGTCCGTTTGAGGCTTTTTCTTTCTCTTTGAACCTTTGCTTTAGATAATTTTTCAAGGCACTTGGTCCTTCCTTGTTTTTCCTATATACTTTCCCTTCTGCAACTGTTTTATTTTACCCTGTTCTCCTGAAGGAGTGAATTTTTGCTAATAGTAGGGCCTCCAAGATTATGTTGGAGGTTATGGCTTGCTATTTTCTTTTGCAAAGTACATCTGACTTTTTGATTGCAAACTCGAAAATTAGGTTGGATTAATGTCTAGTTTGACTCTATAATTGGAAAATTGGAAATTAGGATGAATCAAAAGAGTAATAAATAGCTTTGACTCTTTTGTTGGAAACTCGAAAATGGAATTGAGTTGAAGGGAGTGTGATAGGCAGCTTGAAATAGAACTAGGCTACGAAACATTGAACTGGTTTAGATGGGATTTGAACCTAAGATGAAGTTGATGAAGCTCTTGTGATGGGGAGTTCCAAGGAATCAATAATGGCTTAGAGTGTTCTAGTGTTAACTAAATGCACAATATCGTGAGGATGCACAATAGGATTAGTTGTGATGGTTGTGTACCATAAATCACTTGGGAAGTAGGTGTAGTTGTTGAACACTTGAGTCCTGAAGGAAAACGAGTTGGACACTTAGGTCCTGAATTACTGTTGTCAAACAAGAATTAGAGTTTTCCAATGACCCTTGGCATAAGCATGGTTAGCCATACTGATTATCAATATATTCAAGGTTGTATGTGGTTATGACTAGTGTTTTATTTGATGGTTTTTATGTTTGATACAGGTGCTCTTTCTCTTTTTTGGATAGACCATCACCTATAGGATACTAAAGTGAGATTGGGAATATAAGTGGTGAAGGAGCTGCTTAGACTATTTAGTTATTATGTGCTAGCTCTTTGGATAGAGGGACATATGAGGTATGAGATTTAAACCTGTCTAGTACCATATTTCCCAATATAGGTTTTGATAGTCATTTATTGCTCACATCAGTCTATTGTTTGATCCAAGGTTTTATATTTCCTCTTGTTATCTAGGGTGCTCATCAAAGTTGCTAATGAGTGGACTAGACAACAGGTTTGATGATAAGGTGGCTATTTTAGAGGAGAGCTAGGATAACTAGGCATATTATTCTATACTTTAGACATTTGCTTATATTGCCTTACTTTAGGATATGTAGCATGGAATTAATGTACTTAGCATTAATACTTATACATAATTTTATGGTTTATAGAGATGAGGTTTCCGCTGTTATGGATCACTAGTTACTGCTATTCTGTATATATTTCTTATTATATTTTTTCCATGTGTTGTAAGATATACGACAGTGTTGCTTTTTTTTTATGATCAACCAATATCAGCCTGACTTAGTGTGGATGACATAAAGTGGTTGCCACAAGTGTACGAGAAAATTATGATAAAATAAATTAGGAAGATTAGCATAAGTTAACCATGGTAGAGATATATTAAGATGAGAAAGTGTCAGACAATTTAACATTTAGTTGTATAAAATTTAACTTCATATGGGTGAATTGGGTATTTTACTTCTAAAATACAATAGAAAAATGAAGATGGACAAATCATGTGAAATACAACTATTTTTTCATTACAGTCGAAGTTAAGGAAAAAAGTTGATATGTTATATAAATTATATAAACAGAAGGGGTAATAGATTAAACATATGACTAATAAGAAAAAGGCAATATATATGTCAGAAAGCATATAAAAGAAAAGATGAGGATATTGATTATTTTCTCAATGGAGAATCAAACTACTTCTACCAAATTCAGTATTTATTATTGACTAAAATCAAATTTGTGCATAATCATACGCATAAAGTACAACAAGTGTTGACATAAAATCACATATTCAAACAACTATTAATTAGTTTAAGATATGGCAATAAATTAAACTAGAAAGAAAATTTCATCATTATTATTTGAAAAATATGAATTTCGAATAAATTAAATGAACATAAATTTAATAAAATAAACAATAAGATTAATGGGAAAATGATTAGTATGTAATCAACAATCGATCAGCTATAATAAATAGTATGTTGTTACTCTTGAAATAGTCATTTTCAAAGTGAGCACTATCAATTTTTCTATAGAAAAAAATTGTAACAAACTCTATTTTATTATGTAATAATTACATGTAATGTTAATCCTAGATATATTTGCTCATTTGTGAATATACACTCGATATATGATTATCTGTATCTTTGACAAACCGGGAACGTTTATTTCCTGGACTTATTTCTATAAATTTATATAGGAAAACTTCGAACTTTCGTTGGATATCTTAACAAAATTTCAACACTGGCAGTTTAACTTTCAACGTGTGACCTAGTGAAAATTAAAGATGTAAAAGAACGAACGTAGGTAACTATGAAACATAAATAAAACCAAAAATGATTATTAGTGTGCAATTTTTCTTCATCATTCAAATGTAAACTTGAGAACATAAAAAGCATATTGGTAGTCATGTCGTCGTGGAAGTAACTAGGAATGATTTCGTTATTGTAGAAAGAGAGATGATGTATGATTAAAAATTAATTTAGTTAGTTGTGTTTGAGAACGAGAATCAACGCAAAAGTAGACGTAAGTTTGGGATTGTCGAACAATTTTAAAGATCTAGTGACCATTTATTTTCAATCGATTCTCCGCTAGATCTAGTTCAACAACAACTTACTTTCGGGTGTTGTGCCACTTTAGACATCCACATGAGGTTTTGTGGATGAATCAATTGACAATCTACGAGGTTTTAAATCCTGCTCGGGCTTCAAAGATCAACGTTAGGCATGGTTAATCGTGGTTTATCCACTTAGCGTTCCCACCCTGTTTAGCGTTCCCACCCTGTTTGAGTTTTAATATTGTAATCGTAATTGCTTTCGTTTTAACTGCTTAAATCAGAATACAATGTTAAAGAAACATAGAAGAACCTTAGTTACCAAAGTTATCAAAAAGCCAAAATTATTTCAAAGGTACCAAAGACTGGTTAAGGCTATTAATGGATAACCGAAAACCTATTAGTTACCGTATCGAAAATATGAAAAATTGATACAGATATGTATACGTGGACATATCTAGATTTGATAATTATCCATTCAATTTTTATTAAGATAATAGTTATTCTTGTGCGTAAAATTATGGTAATTTACTATTTCATCTAGGTAAAAATAAAAATTTATTGTTTAAAATTCAGAATTTGGTGCTTGAAATTATTATTTTAGCTAGGGCTGTTATGGTAATGGTAAATTTATCAGTACCATACCAATACCAAGTAATTGGTAAAAAAAATTGAGCCACTTTGGTTTACCAATGTTACCGGTATGGTAATGGTAAATTTACCATTGTCAACGGTAAATATAACGGTAAAGAAAAGTCAAAACCAGTGGTAACGGTAAATTTACCAATCATATTAAATTCATTTTTCATTATTAGATCAACCCTTAATCATAGACACTTTTAACGATATATCGTGGTTTTTAAGAAGATTTTATAGTATTATTTATGATGATGATTCTCTTTAAGTTTTGTTAGGCTCAAAGTTTGAGATTATAAATGTTATTATCTCATATTATTGTAAATAAGCTGTGATGGATTAAGAAATACTTAGATGTCAACTAAAACATGTCGTAATACTAATATAAATATCATAGAGTAATAATAAGTAACGAGGTAATTGATTTTTTTCCAAATTTTAGTGCAACAAAATTTGAATATTTGTTGTACTGGTAAATTTCCCATTACCAGCCAACGATATACCGGTTTATCGGTATACCAATGAATATTTTACCATTGGTAACGGTAAATTATCGGTAGCTATTTTTGATTTACCAGTGCTACTGGTACGGTAATGATTCTCATGTATCGGTAGCGGTTACCATTACCATAACAGCCCTAATTTTAGCATATTGTTTGTAGCATTGAAGTGTGTTTATAAAGAAACAAAAGTGTTTTAATAAATAAAGCTGCCTTTTACAGCTTCCTGCTGCTTCCTCGTCAGCTTCATTAAATAAACGAAATCCCTAAAGATACGCTCCTCGATACCATCACCTTAAAACTCCAAAACTGCCCTTTTTAACCTTTCCAAGTACTGCACTAAGCCTGGGCAGCTCGGTCATTTAACGTCGGCTAAACTGGACCAGTTTGTAGTAATCCTGTAGTGGTAGACAACTGGGCACTAAAGCCACCCCAGCGCATTTCGTTGCAACTGCTTATAACACTTCCTTTTACAATAATTCTATAACATATGCATATGCATATGTCTACTGTATATGCACACAGTGCTCAGTTGTATATTTGTAAGAACATGCTATACAACGGTAGGGTATGAAAGAAATGGAGGAAGAAGAGGAGGTGGAGAGGGAGATATGAAGATATCAGTATATTATGCGAGATGATGAAGTTTGGCTTTGTACTACTAACTGTTCTTATGTGATATTGGCATCACAGGCTCAATCTTTTTTTGTAAACCTTTTCTTGAAATCCGTTTGCTTCAGTTTCATATGTGTACCCTGGATCCTTTGTTGTTCATCGGTCATAGATGTTTATGTTTGTGCATTTTCATCTTTTTATCTGGATGTTTTTTCTTTTTGTTTTATGCGTATATTGTTTATTGTTTATTTAGAGGATTTCTGCAGAAGAAAGAATGTAAGATGTAATAGCATACAGGTGAAAAATAATGCAAATATATTAAGTACTGCAGTTTCTTGCTTATATGTTCAGCCTACTTATTGAAAAATCTGAATGAATGTTGATAATATTTGTAATTGAAGATCGAAGACTGATGGAACTGGTTTTATTGATTTCTCGATGATGATACAAAAATAATGATTCTAACTTATTACATTGTATTAACTTATATAAACATTTTTCAAATTGAAGTACACGTGCTTGGTTAAACATGCAGCCTGTAACTATAATCAAACCGACCGTTAGGGAGGTTTGCGTACTGTGAGTGTGGTAATCAATTTTCGTCTCAAGCCAAAAAAATTACGCTTCGTGTTTCACGGGAACATTTCTCGTCTCCTATATCCGTACATCTCGCCATTTTCTCCTCCTCTAATCTCGTTCTTCTCCAGTTTCCCCAATTTTATTATGCTTCCTGTTTCACGCGAAATTTTCTCGTCTCCTATATCCCTAAACCTCGTCGTATCTTCCTCCTCTGACCTCATTCTTCTCCGATTTGCCCAAATTTGTTAGAGGAAAAATCGAAACACACTCAGTTGAAAATCAAATTAAAGCTCACATAAAATCGATCGACTTTCCATTTTGATCGGCGACTACAGATGGGTACAGCTCGTCATTGTTGAAAATCAACTTGTCATCGTCGGCGTGGAACTAAATCTACGACACAAAGATCGTCGCGAACCATTGTAATTTTTTCGCACAAGGGGGCAGTTATTCATTCATTCTTCTCTACATAAATGAAGTGTTATGATCCTTGTACTGTAAATCTATTATCTCCTTTCACAATTTTTGCAATTCTGAAACAATTTAGGTTCTTTCCTTAATAATTCTCATCATACAAGCTCAATTACAGTTTTTTTAGTTATGAAGGATAATTAATTGATATCGGATTGATTATTGTAGGAAATGGATGTTGTAGAAAGGTTGAAGACTGGATTCGAGTATTTCAAAACAAAGATCTACAAGTGAGTTTTTTTGCTTCTGCAATTACATGTGTTGTCTTTTATTTTCAATGATACAATATGATTACTGTGGTTTTTTGTTTTCTCAATTGGACCAATTACCATTTCATTTTGTTTCCCACTTTGGTTGTAAATTTAGCAGAAAGCCTGAGGTTCGCGATGAGCTTGCAAAAGGACAGAGCCTGAATGTGAGAATTCTAACCCTATTACTTTATATAATAATCATAGTATAATTATTAGATTAATCTAAGCTAAGATATTTTGGAGCTGAGTCTAACTTTATTGTCAGAAATTGCAATTCTGACTAAACTTGTAGTTCATGAAAATCACATTTTAATAATACACAGACCACAAAATAGCAGGTTCGGATGCAGATTTCATTCCAATTATATGAAACTTGCAATGATAAAAGAAAACACAGCGTAGAAGACAGTTTCATATATTCAATTTCATAAAGCAGAAAATCAACTTTCATCATGAGTAATGATATTTGACTTCTATAGCATATGCTGCTTTTTTCTTTTTGTCATGACTGTACTATGATAAAAGTTAAATAGTAATTATAATGACTGAATGGTGAGAAGAACTATCGTATGAACTAACCCATGCATCTCAACCAACAAAGCACAAAATTTGAGATATATATAGTTTGAATTTTTTTGATTTTATATTATTGCGTCGCATACAAATGTCAGGTAATGGGCTTGTTCTTTCTTTCTTTTTCTCATTTTGAAAATATCCATACTTCGACCAAAATTAATAAGAGTCCAGTAAATGATACACTGCGGTTTTTCTTTTACCTTTTTTAATTAAAAGAAGTCAATTGGTAGTTGGTTTGGTTAGTGGTGTAGGTCAAAGAAGTTGATTACACAAAACCATGCAAATGGAAGAATATATCCATGTTTATTGGTAAAATAAACAAAGGGCAATAAAATTTTCTTATCTGCACATATGAGAACTTCAGTTAGCTTATTGGATATTCAAACCAAATTAGCATATCATCCTATTATACTTTTACCCGAGTATTTAATGCTTTTTTTTGTCTACTGACTTTGGTCATTATTGTCAAAAGTCTTAAAATCCGAAAATTTAATTCATTAAATAATAAACAATAAACTAATTGATTTGGTATTAAGTAAACTATAGAAATTCCTTTATGGATCATCATGATCATCATTATTCTCTATACAACGAATATTTATCTCGTCTGAGCGAAATCCGAAGTCGGTAAGATGTATGCAATCATATCACCATTACTAGAGAGTTGGTTTCCAAAACTTGACCATTGAACTGAACGCCTGAATCCAACGACTCGTAAATAAAAGCTCACCGTAGATTTATATTTTTCAAGTAAATTGCATCCACATATCATGACTTTTACCGTCTCCATAAATTGAGATGTCCAAGTAATTAATGCGGACTAGACATCAAACCCCATATTAAAATTCTCTGCGAATATGTAACAGATTAAATACCTTCATATAATTATATCAACCTGTTGGAAAACAATGGTTGAGTCACGTACTTCGTCGCTTTCTTGAAGACGATTCGGCGATCTGGCCGGTGGTGCAAAACCAGTTCGTACTTCCGCCGCCGCCTCTAGGATAAAACAGCCTCTCTCTGATTAATAACTGATCTGCTTTGCACAAACAAATCAGTGCAGATTTGCACTTTCTGATTTTACTGCTCGAAAACTTTTTAAGATTATTTTAATGGCGGAGAAAGAGAATGCAGAATTTTTTCTATATATAGATCTCGTCTGATCTAATGATAATATATAGACGGGGATCAGGGTATTCGAAAAATCTGGTCAGTAGAGAAAAATCGGATCTGCGAAAATACTTGGTCAAAGTTTTACCGCGTCATATAAAAATCGGTTCAGAAATTATTTTCCTGATTTAAAAACTGGTTCGAAAATAGCAGTGTTTTCTGGACCAAAAATATAAGTGTCTACACCACATAGCCAGGGCCCAAAGCCCGAGCCCGAGCCCGAGCCCGAACCGAGCCGAGCCGAGCCGGGCCGGGTCGGGTCGAGTCGAGTCGGTCGGTCGGGCGCGCGCGTGTGTGGTGGTCATGATGCATGGGCTCCCTCCTCACAACAAAGCATGCATTGGGAGCCCAAGGCCCCATCAAAGCTTCTTAGAAACAAGTATATAAGCTTGCCTCTTCCATATAATCCCATGATGTGGGACTATTCACAAATAGGAGCCATCATACACTTATTTCATGTTTTAAATAATTCACAATATTTCCAACAATCCCCCACTTGAATTTTTAAAATATTATCGAGCAGTTTCTAAACACATAAGACTGTGCATAAACAAAGGTGTCATCCGACTTGAACCTTTGCGTAGTGAATAAGATTCAGTTTTTACTAGAGTGACACGTAGTCTTGAACTCTATTCCTGACATCAAACCACACACAATCTTTTCCATAGTGCAATCAAATAAGCCCGTGCATTTATGGCCATACACGTCTATCCCAGTTTAGTGAACGCTCTAGAAGTTCTGCCCAAAACTCCATAGGAAACGGCCTCATTTCCACATTCACATAGGTGAGTCTATCAAGAGTACTCCTGAAGGTAGGTACTCCACTCCAAATAGAGTATAGATCTCATTAAGAGTTTCTATTAACTCATCCTCTATCACTTCAGGAATACATGCTTCTTAGTTTATTATATAGCATGTTCAACTTCTATCACTACACAACTTGTTATTACCCATTGAACCTATTTCTTGGGATCTCCAGTCATTTAGGTCGGGTTACCATTGTGCGTGAGTCAACAATCTAAGGGCAATAGTCCCATTCTTTTAGAAGAATTATGGACTTTCTCTCTTGACAGTCCTTTCGTCAAAGGATCTGCCAAATTTTCTTCACTACGTACGTAATCTACTCTAACGGTACCTGTAGAAAGTAGCTCTCTAACCGTGCTGTGCTTACGACGTATTTGTCGTCTCTTACCGTTATAATAACGGTTCTGAACTTTTGCAATAGCCGCGGTACTATCACAATGTATCAACACAGCCGGTATCGGTTTTTCCCATAAGGGAATCTCAGCTAGCAGATTTCTCAAATATTATGCTTCTTCACTAGCTGTGGCTAGTGCTATCATCTCAGACTCCATAGTGGACTGAGCCAAAATAGTCTGTTTCTTGGATTTCCAAGAAACAGCTCCTCCAGCGATGCTAAATATATAGCCACTGGTCGCTTTAGAATCATCAGATAAAGTATTCCAGTCTGCATCTGAATATCCTTCAAGTACAGCTGGAAACTTTTCATAATGTAATCCAAGGTTCATTGTTCATTTAAGGTATCTCATGACCCTTTCAATAGCATGCCAGTGCTCTATACTAGGTCTACTGGTAAACCTGCACAATAATCCCACGACATAGGCAATGTCGGGTCTAGTACAATCAGTGGCATACCGAAGGCTGCCAATGATGCTCGCATAATCAGACTGTCTTACACCTTCACCAGTGTTCTTAAATAACTTTACACTTGGATCGTATGGTGTACATGCGGGTTTACAGTCAAAGTAATTATATTTCTTTAGTATCTTCTCAATGTAATGAGACTGATTCAAAGAAATTCCCTTTTCTGACCTAGTAATTTTAATACCGAGGATTACACTCGCTTCACCTAGATCTTTCATATCAAAATTGGCACATAATAAGGATTTGACTGAATTTATGGCATGAATGTTTGACCCAAAGATGAGTAGGTCATCTACATAAAGGCATATAATAGTGCAAATGTCATTCTCATATTTGTAATAAATGCATTTGTCACTTTCATTAACTTTAAAATCATTTGAAATGATTAAGTTATCAAATTTTTCATGCCATTGTTTAGGTGCTTGTTTTAAACCATATAATGATTTATCTAACTTGCATACTTTATGTTCTTGACCATGTACTACAAATCCTTCAGGCTGGTCCATATAAATTTCTTCGTCTAATTCACCGTTCAAAAAGGCAGTTTTAACATTCATTTGGTGTATTAGTAAGTTATGAATGGAAGCAAGTGAGATCAATACCCGAATGGATGTTATTCTAGTTACAGGTGAAAAAGTGTCAAAGAAATCTATATTTTCTTTTTGTCTAAAACCTTTAGCTACTAGTCGTGCTTTGTATTTATCTATAGTACCATCAGGTTTTAGTTTCTTTTTAAGCACTCATTTACAGCCTATAGATTTACAACCAGGGGGTAAATCTGCCAAATGCCAAGTCTTATTGGATTCCAGAGAATCCATCTCATCATTTATAGCCTCTCGCCAAAAATCGGCATCTAAAGAAGATAAAGCCTCTTGGAGGTTTAATGGATCCTCCTCTATAGTAAAAGCACAAAAATCCGAGCCAAAGTTTTTCTCGGTTCTTGCTCTTTTACTTCTTCTAGGTTCAGCTTCAGAACTTTTATCAAGTTCTGTTCTTATAGGCGTACTTGATGTGCCCCCACTATTCCTTAATTTAAAAGGAAATTTAGTTTCATAAAAATCGGCATCATTTGATTATGTGCATTTAAGTCATAAAATCTGTATGCTTTGCTATTAATAGCATAGCCTATAAATGCACATTCATATGCTCTACTTGCCAATTTTATTCTCTTAGGGTCTGGAATGCGAACATATGCTAAACAACCCCAAGTTCTAAAGTATGAGACATTGGGCTTATGATTCTTTAAAATTTCATAAGGTGAAATTTTATTCTTAGATTTAGGGATTCTGTTCAGAACATAGCATACAGTCAATAAAATATCCCCCCACCAATGTTTTGCTGCACCAGAATTTAGTAGGATGGCCACTACTAATTCGGTAAAAGTCCTATTTTTTCTTTCAGCTTTACCGTTCATTTCAGGTGAATAGGGTGCAGTTCTCTCATGTACAATACCATGTAATTTATAGAAGTCCAGAATTGAATTAGATTCATATTCTGTTCCTCTATCACTACGAAGTCTCTTAATCTTTCTATTTACTTGATTCTCAATTTCAGTTTTGAATGTTTTGAACATTTCAAAGGCATCACTTTTATGTTTCATAAGATATACATATGTGAAATCAGAACAATCATCGATAAAAGTGATAAAATAACGATGTCCATGTCTAGTCAAAGTACCATCAAGTTCACATATGTCAGAATGAATCAAGTCTAAGGGTTCAGATTCTCTATCAACATACTTGTGAGGTTTCTTAGTGATTTTTGCTTGTGTACAGAATTCACATTTATCAGATTCAGATTCTGCTATCTTAGGTATCATATCTAGAGTGCTCATGTTATTAATTATTCGTTTATTAACATGACATAATCTAGAATGCCAAATATTAAAATCACACAACATATAAGCAGAATTATTCACTTTATTCAATTCAACATTTAATTTGAACATTCCCTCACAAGCATAACCCTTTCCTACAAAGTTTCCCTTATACACTATAGTATACAAGTCAGCACCAATAAATTGAGTGAACCCTGCCTTATTGAGAAGATAGCCAGAAACCAGATTCTTTCTCATCTCTGGAGTATGCATAACATCTTTGAGGATTACAGTCTTTCCAGAGGTAAACTTGATCTCCACGTTTCCAACCCCAGCAACTTTAGTGGTGTGAGAATCTCCCAGCAGCACTTTCTGATCATCAGCAGCCGTGTATGTGGAGAACATAACACGATCATAACAGACATGGCGAGAAGCACCAGTGTCTATCCACCAGCCATCTGATCCACCAACAAGGTGAATCTCAGAAATCATAGCCATAAGTGGCTCATCCTCAGTCAAGTTAGCCTGTGGTACAGAGCTAGGCTTGTTCCGACACTTTCGTGCCATATGACCTGGTTTGCCACAGTTGTAACATAGAAACAACTGTCCAGAGTCATTCTTTTGGGCTGGTTTTTGCTGTCCTTTTGGGTTTCCCTGCGGATTCCCATTGTTGCGTCTGTTCTGATTCTTAAAAGATTTCTGATTTGGTTTCAGAACTGCGGGCTTGGTCTTTTTAGTGTTGTTGTTTGAAACAAACAACACTTCCTCTTTCTGGTCCTGTTTGCGTGCTGCCTCCTCAATGCGAAGGCGAGTAATCAGACTCTCTAAGGAGAATTCCTTAGTCTTATGGCGCAAGAAATTCTTAAAGTCTTTCCAACCTGGGGGAAGTTTGTCAATAATAACAGCAACTTGAAACTGTTCATCTAAAACCATACCTTCGGAGATGATCTCATGAGCTATTTTCTGCAGCTCATGAGACTGCATCTCTACTGATCTATCGTCTGTCATCTGATACTTCAGATAGCGGCTCACAGCATACTTCTTCGCCCCTGCCTCCTCTGTATCGTATTTCTTTTGCAGTGCTTCCCAGATCTGCTTCGCTGTCTTGTCTTCTGAATTGTAGTAATCATACAGATCATCGCTCAATCCGTTCAGAATAAAAATTTTGCACAAATAATCCTGTTCTGTCCAGCTTTGCAACTGCTTCGATTGTTCGTTCCAGGATGTCATCTGCGCTGCGTCAGTTCCGTCAGGCTTGTCTGGCAACTGCGGTTTCTCGGTGGTAAGAGCAGCAGCCACCTTCCTCATCGTCAGATAGAACTCCATCTTTTGACGCCAGCGTTTGAAGTGCAGACCTTCGAAACGAAATGGAGCAGCAGTCACCAATGGGATCTGGAATGCAGAAGCAGGAGCAGCAGCATCATCTACAGTTGTTGTCGAAGCCATTGTTTGTGTACGTCTTCAAATTGTTGGAAAACAATGGCTGAGCTACGTACTTCGTCGCTTTCTTGAAGACGATTCGGCGATCTGGCCGGTGGTGCAAAACCAGTTCGTACTTCCGCCGCCGCCTCTAGGATAAAACAGCCTCTCTCTGATTAATAACTGATCTGCTTTGCACAAACAAATCAGTGCAGATTTGCACTTTCTGATTTTACTGCTCGAAAACTTTTTAAGATTATTTTAATGGCGGAGAAAGAGAATGCAGAATTTTTTCTATATATAGATCTCGTCTGATCTAATGATAATATATAGACGGGGATCAGGGTATTCGAAAAATCTGGTCAGTGGAGAAAAATCGGATCTGCGAAAATACTTGGTCAAAGTTTTACCGCGTCATATAAAAATCGGTTCAGAAATTATTTTCCTGATTTAAAAACTGGTTCGAAAATAGCAGTGTTTTCTGGACCAAAAATATAAGTGTCTACACCACATAGCCAGGGCCCAAAGCCCGAGCCGGGTCGAGTCGAGTCGGTCGGGCGCGCGCGTGTGTGGTGGTCATGATGCATGGGCTCCTTCCTCACAACAAAGCATGCATTGGGAGCCCAAGGCCCCATTAAAGCTTCTTAGAAACAAGTATATAAGCTTGCCTCTTCCATATAATCCCATGATGTGGGACTATTCACAAATAGGAGCCATCATACACTTATTTCATGTTTTAAATAATTCACAATATTTCCAACACAACCTTATAAAACAAGTTTAAAATTTAGGCTACTCACAAAAATCCACATCTGTTTCTTCTTATTTAAAAAAAATTACAATAAAGGAGGAAAAAATAGTCACAAAGCTAAACAAAATCTTCCTCTAGCATACAGTACATATTAAACTGGAAAAACGTAGATAATAGACAAACTGGGGCATTATTGTACAATAATAACTGATGGTATAGTGTTCAGGAAGTAACAAAAATATTTTTACTGTGAATGTCAGCGTATTGTTCGGCTATAGCATGGCAAACCTATTTACTTTGGAAGTAAATATTGGATGTTATGCATCATATTTTGATATCTTGAAGCCATAGTTATAGCCTTATTTTTCATTCTTAGTTCTGCAAGTGAATCCTTTATATAAGGCAAGTTAAGAAACTTAGTAAAAAATGATCAATTAGGCTATTACTGTTTCTCCCGGTACATGTCTAAGTGCCTCAATGTAATTACAATAATTCATTTCAAAAATGAATGAAGTTTAAAGGGTAAGAGACGTTTAAGATTTGAGGTCAAAGTAATTGCTTAAGATCTATGTGTCCCTATACTGTTTACTATTACAGCTTGGAGTTTTACATGGCTATTTTGTTGTTTAAAAACAGGCTTGGTTATAGTTGGCTCTTTTGCAGCTCAAAAACTATACTAACATTAAAGGAGGCCATGGTTGTTGCATCGTACTAGCAAAAAAGAAGCCTCTTGCATCTTCAATTGTAATTTTCCTTTTTAACTCTTAGAAGACAATTTAAGACCTTTTGTTGTGTCTTTTGGAACTAGTTGACTAACATAAGATGCGACCTTTTTATTTTCAGGAAGGTCATGAAAAATTAATGATTAAGTTTCATCGCATTAGATTTGAATCAACTGTATGATATTTTATCAGTATTCCTTAAATTTTCATCTTACACCAAACTGGACAAGTAATCTATTAGTAGTGTGTTCCTTAATTGTCTCTGTGTGTTGCAGTATAGCAAGTATGATGGTGTATCACATGTGTAGTAAGTCGATGGTAGAAGCTTCTTTAAAGAAAATTGGCTATTCCAATTTTAGCTCTGAAAAGTCGCAGGATGTAGTTGAGCTGCATGAAATTTGATACGGGCGGAGACCTAACTTCCAAGATATACTCTTTCAGAGCAAGGAAGAAGAATCAAAAACTGCGGTTTTTGTGTGCGGTCCAAAAACAATGCAAGAATCAATCACATCAATTTGCAAAAAAAGCTCCAGTTTCAGGAAGACGAATCGAAGTTATAATGCGTTTCACTGGATCAATGTTTCTTTATAAAAGGCTGAGAAGTGTTTGTATGCTTGATTATGGTTTTCCTTGATGAAGGATCTGCAATAATGAGGCCAGCTATGGTTGCCTGCCCATCTCACTTATATGACTGTAGAATGTATTTTCAAATTGAAATGACAAGCGTCCATGCCTAATTTAATGTAGTAAAAAAAAAGGAGATATAATCTTGGTTGATGTTTGTTCTTCATTTTGTTATTGTATAATGTTTTGTTTTACGCAATGAAGTTGTGATACAATTATTATTTTTAATTATTTGGTTTATTTTGTGGAAAACACGTTTATGAGTTTTTCTCAAATATTCGAGATGGTTATAATTCATTTGTAATATCATATTTAATTGCTATAGTACTGATTATTTTTAGTGTATAATGTACCGATGTTGGTAACCACGTGTTGTTACCGTTATGATGCTAAATTTATGTTCAACTCTTCTACTTGTACTATTATACAAGATTTTGTTGCACTTCAAATTGACATGGTGGTTGTTTGTGATGTAGTATAGTAGGATTGAATTAGGTACGCGTACGATTGTGCTTATCAAATCATTTTCCTTTAGAGTTTGCTTTTGTGAAGGTCTCGTTGTAAATAACTTATACAACAAGTTGTTTTGTCGCTTTAATGTTACTTTATCAGTTGGAAGCAGTCTCTTTGTAAGTTTAGATTTTGTTTCTATTAAGTTAAAATGGAAAATGATATGTAAACAAGGTCGGTTGGAAGAAGCCTCTTAAGTAAGTTTAGATTTTGTTTTTATTAAGTTAAAATGGAAAATGATATATAAACAAGGTCGGTTGGAAGAAGCCTCTTAAGTTTAGATTTTGCTTTTATTAAGTTAAAGTGGAAAATGATATATAAACAAGGTCGGTTGAAATTTTCATTTCTTATGCTTTAAACTTGCATGCATCATTGTGGCTTGAGTTGTAAGTTTAGATGTAAAATTGTTCGTCGTTTTGATTTTCTTATCATTATTTTTTGAACAATTATAGGAAAAATCGTTTTAAACATTGGAATTCGGATAACATATTCTAAAAAGATTTACTCCATATAAAATTTATTTTAAGTTACATTTCTTGATTTGTGCGTGTCATTCTTGCGTTGGGGTCATGCTAATCTTCTCTGTATCATTCCAATTTTATTGAACGTCCTAAATTGACTTTAAGTTACATTTTGTACTTTCTAATTTTCACTATCTTAGATTTTTATTTTGAGTCTTTTGTTTGTTTAGTTATTTTATTTTCGATTGTCCCGTGAGCATGTTGATAGCGGTTATAATTTTAGCACTAATATGAATTCTAAAATTATACATTTGATTGTAGCATCTGGATTTAGAAAAATGTGTGGTTACTAAAACATTAGAGTATGCATTAATAATAGAGTTTTGTTGCTATATCCTTGATGCTTGATATTTGTTTTCTTAAAATTATGTACTAAACGACCAGTTTGATTACATTGATCCCGCTTTATATATAATAAAATATATGTATGTGTTTGTGACTAATTCGAATTAATACATTGATAGTACATTCTTAGTTTTAAGTTGGTTTACATGTAAAATTCATTTTAATTGAATTTCCACTTTTTTAATTACTTTAATTTTCTTTTAAAATATCATATAATTTTTTAACAAAATATGACTTTGTTTTTACAAATAATTTTATATTTCACATTGAAGACCTTAACGGTCGGTTTTTCCACCGTTGTACGGTAATACTAGTATAATCTGTATTAAAGGCATCGGTCGGTTATATCTTCTGTTGTATCCGCATGCTTGTTACTGATATAACTTAGCTTACTCCATTGGCTACCCTTAAACAGAGCTTGGGTTTCTCTACTCCTAATTTGCAGCGATATTCTCTTGCTATGATGAATCACTGTCAGCTCCACTTTGATGGTATCAGATAATTTTTGATGGCTTCAGTTTTCTTCAGTTTGTCATTAACATCTTCGATCTTCAGCTCACTTCGCAATCTGATGAAGTTTCTGACTGATGATTGTATCGTCAAGCTAGGTGTCTGCTCTTTCGTAAGTAGTTGATAACTGCTTTGCTGTTGAGTGTTGTAAGCATATTTGTGAAAACCGAACCGTACGTCAAACCGTGACAGTGAAAGATCCAATATTTTCGTGGTTCAACCGGTCAGACCGTGAGAACCGCGCTGATAGTTTATTTTTATTTTTTGATTTAAATGTAAAATTAATTTAAATATAGATAAAATTTAAGCAATTATGACAAACATCTGTGTCCAAACTACCTAATTGAAATAATTATAGTTGTAAATTTACTAATTTTCTACGGTAAAAGAGGATTGGTTCAATAATAGTTCGTAAAATGTACATAATAATGAATTATATAATCCAAAATTTAATAACAATTGCTATAAAATTATTTGTTAAATTTATTATAGTAAAAAATAAAGAGTGAAGTAATTATATTTTCACAAATTTGAAGAACCGTGAGGTTCAAAGAGGTCGAACCTGAGGTTTTTATAGGGTTTTGAGGTTAAACCGCGAGTCTGTGAACGCGCAAGATTATTTCATTTTAAGAGTTGTGGCGCTCCAAGGTCAAAGGTTAACCTAGGTTGGGTTGGGTCTTTAAAACACTGGTTGTAAGTAAAACTGTGCTTAAATTGACTCATCATCTCATTGGATTCCTGGTTGATTTGATTTTAAGCTCACCCAGTAGAGATTCAGTCGATATAACCTCGGCTGTTGCATTGGTCTTGCTTTTAAATTATGCTTCTTTAATATATCTTCAAATTGTTGCTAGCTTTTTACAATACTAGGAAACTAGCACCTAAAAATATATAGTAACGTATTATATATTGTTTTCCTATCATCAAGTCCGGTCCAATGCAACTTTGGGTCCTGGGCGAACATGGATTGAAAAGGAAAAAAAAGTTAATTTTGACCTTTGAGGAACAAGGCAAATAAGAAATCAAAATTATCACTATCAAGGTTTGAACCCCTCTCACCTATAAATTGAAGAGCACATATCACACCACCTAACCACATTATCATTTGTTATATTTATTTTTTATAATGGAACATAAAAAAAAGAGCTCTTCCAAGCCCGGGCCCAGGGCCGGCCCTGCCTGTCATCTATATTTGTTACCAAAATGACATCTCCAAAACCATTAAAATTGATACTAATGCAAGCTTTGAGTACTAGACCATGATTTGTACGTAGTCTCTTTGAGATATCTCAGAATTCGTTTAATAGTATTTCAACGTCACTGAAAGGTATTTTCATAAATTGACAAACTTTGTTTATACTATATGCTATATCTAGTCTTATTTTAATAACATATTGAAGTGCATCCACTATACTTCTATCTTGTTCTCATTTGTAATACATTCACCTTGATGCTCTGATAAATTTAGATTACCAATCATTGGTTTGGGCAGCGCTTTGGCACTATCCGTCTTTGCTTTAATTAGAATTTTATTGATATATCTTCTTTGACATAAGTGAATTCCAATGCTTGATGTTCTTCTTACACCTATGCCCAAGAAGTAGTTAAGCTCTCCCAAGTTTTTGATTGAAATTTGTTTTGTATAGCTGGTGTGTAAGATTGGGTAATTTGTTTTTCATTGTTACTTGCAATTATGAAATCAGCAACATAATTTAGTATATATAATTATGTTTCATTATGGAACATAGTAAATAATGAATTTTCTGATTTAGGTGGTTGATAATGTAGCTCAATTAGTGTAGTTCTAAGCTTATCAAACTGCATTCTCAGAGCTTTCCTTAGGCCGTATACACTACGCCACAAAGTGAATCAGACAACACCAATTACACAATATAAGATAGATTCTTTGTTATCCCACTTTTTTACACTGCATATGAAAAATCATCCATTATTTAACATAACCCCTAAAATGGTTATGTTATGAAAATTTCATGTATGACATTCAACAAATTATATATTTGATTGTACTTATAAAATAATAAAATAAAAAGTTAGCTCCATAAATTTTTCTTCCTCCAAATATTGGTCAACATTCTATTTCTCTCTCATATTTTAGATATTATTTCAGACCATGCGTTTATGTTGCTTGATTATAGTTATAAAAAATTTAGATTAATTTGGCTTTAAAAAAAATTGCTCTAGCTCAGAAGATTGGTTAACAGTTTAAATTTTCCCCTTCATATTTTAGTTTTGTATTCATACCATATTTATGTTGTTTGAAGAAGTAGTGAAGAACTTTTCGGCCTGTTTCCGCATCCATGTTTTATTGTTTATGTTGTTTGTTGTAGGTGTGAAAATACTACTACATGTTCAAGTATACCATACTTAACTTTCGCTCTTACCGTTTTATTTTCCCTATGCTTCTTCTTATTCTCTCTCCTGTAAATCTTTTTATCTCAAAACTCAATTGAACCCGAATCTAAACGATTCGGCAGTGAAACCCTAGTCTCCGTTGTAGTAAGGTAAACCCCTGTTTTCCTGTCTTTTGTTTACGTAATTATGTAATTATGACGAGAATTTCGTGATTAACTAAGTCAATAACCCCTAATCATTCGAGAGCCATAGATTGCCATATTTCGGGGAAGGATATGGGGATTAGCTTTTTAAGGAAGGGGTTTCTATGCAGAGTAAGCGGCAATAAGCTTTCTTAATCATTTGTAGTTGCTTTATACGTAGAAATGGGGTTCTTGAAAAATGTAATTGCATGGGAATGATTATTGATTTTACAATCATCAACCTATCGGTAATAGACAAAATCTTATTGGTCCACTAGTTTATTTTTCCATTTCACTCTTGTAGTACTGATTGAGGCCAGAGATGATGATGGAAGATCTATTAAGGCTGATGCTGAGATTAGAAAGGTATTTGACTTCTTGGAAAGATTGAAACAGACATTGTAGGGACTTCAAATTTTGTTATTAAATATCATTAAATCATCCACCAAATAAAGAGAAGTTTTAAGTTGTTCACAACATTTAGAATGATAATATATCATTTTTGTATATTTATCAGTAAGTAAAATAGTTCGCATCTTTATAACTATGAAAAACAAGTATGAACTCAATGGATCGCCTTGTGGAATGCCTCACATGTCATGAAAGTATCCATTGATGTTACCATTTATCTACGGAGAATGTTTAGCTGTCGTGGCATAGAATTCGATCCATTAGATATATATTGCTGATTCTCATATCGTAAAATATGGAAACCAAATTAATGGAGTCGTAGGCCTTTCGAAGATCAATCTTTAAACGGTACCTGGAACTTACGTAGGTGCACTCATAAACCCTAAGCAGCTCATGCCATATAAATATAGTATCAAGCATGCTTCAATCTTCAAGAAAGGCACTTTGATTGAAGGTGTGATCAAGTCTTATATCACTCATTTGAGTCTAGTGGATAGAATTTTTGAAATGCATATGAATATCATGTTGCAACAGCTGATCGACATAAAGTGGTTAATTGAGGAGTTGTTTGGAACTTTAGGGATCAAGCAAATTATAGTTGAGTTTGCTTTATTTAGTACTCTATTACTTATGAATATGTTATGAATAGCTCTTTAGGAAACTTATTTTACAATTTCCCAACGTATAATAAAGAATTTAGAATTGAAACATTTAGGCCACCTATATTTTAAAGCTTTAGAGCTTTTGTTATTGTTCCGCAGCTCATGCCTAATGCAAGGCATAAACATTCGCATTTATTGGAATAATGTTATTCTTCTATTATATTGTAATAATATGTGCATTATGTCAATTGTATGTTAAGTCGCCCAGATTTATTAATATACGAGTGATACTCTATTTATAAAAATACTCTGAGAAAAACAAACTAAATCATATTGAATTATCATTCAATATGTATTCCTAATAACACCTGACATTGTTAGGCAATAAAATGTCTTATATGCTTTTAAAAATATTGATATAGGAATAAAGCAAGTTAAATTGTCAAAGTTGGCTATGGTAAAGTGGTTGAACTTCTGCTTAAGATGTAAATGACCACTGTTTAACTCCAGCTACCCTTTTTATTTCCCACTCTATTTCTCTCCAATTTCTTGGTAATGCTTCGTAGGGCAAGCAATATGGTAGGGCCTACACTCATAGTCATGAGGCACACTCTACACCAAAACTAATTTTAACTGTGATGGATATCAATGTTTTCACAATAATTGTGGTTGAAACGTGTCTAGACTAGACCATTTATTCACAAATGCCGATAATTCCTAACACATTTGATTTTGCCTCTCACATTATTGCTTTCTAAAGAAATTTCATGATTTTGGTTTTCTAATTTTCCATTTCCTTCGTTCTCCAATTTTCTCCCGATCCAATTCCTTTTCTATCTTGCCCTAATTACCCCTGTTCTTTTATCATCATGTCTGGATACCCTCGTACTTCAATTTCATCATGTCCAAATACCCTCATACTTCAATTTCATCATGCCCGAATTCCCTCGATTAGATACTTCAGCCAATTATGATCTGCTCTTTTAGGTTTGGATTCAACGATCACCTTCTGGTTTGGTTTTCATTAGAAGATTGATTCTGCGTGTCTCCAGTATTGACTCCGATGTTTTAGCCCAAACATGGATTTTCTATGGTTGTTTCACTACTAAAACGATAGTGTATTCCAATGACCGCCAACGGTTCATCCAACAGCCTCGAACGACTCATTGATTATTAAACAAGCCGTTGGAAATCGCTGGAATACGTGCCATTTGTGGCCGTTGGAAATTTCTTGGATAATTTCTAGAATTCGTGTGCTTTAGCTCATTATCTTCCCCCAATCACTTTTTTCCCCTAAATCACCATTTTTCTGCCTCCTCCAACGCTGCCACCACTCTATAACCACCAACTCAACAACCTTCGACTCCATCTACGAAGTGCTGAAGCCCCACTCCACCTTGCAAGCTTACCAAATCAGGTAAATTGCCTAAACCTGTTATTTATGTTTTTTTATTTAAGGCCTAATTTAGATTATGATTGACTCCTAATTATTAGCGTATGTATATTACATCATGTTAGCTCCTAATTGTCATTATTATCGCCATAATGATCAAATTAATACCAATTGCAAAATTTTCTAGTTTAGTATATTGCGTATGCTTAGGTTGATTTGGCTAGTATTGAACGTGGTGTGTGATAGAGTTTGCAAATAGCATAACTTATGCAAACACGAAGTATATATTATGTTAGGATTGATCGTAGTTTTGGATAATTCGTGTAAACATGAGTTTTGTGCTTATGCGAACATGCGAATTAATTTGGTGTATAATAAGTTTTCGATGATTAATCGTCATAGTTAGAATTCAATAAATTGTAAAAATACATAATATAATACATATGGAATAAAATAGTAAATTTTGAACAAATTATATATTTAAATTTAATATAAACAAATATTTAGATCCTTAGATATTATTTGGTCCCGTTTGACAAGTGTTATATATGATCGATATATGGATGTTCGTTTTTTCTACAAAACAGACATCCCTATTCATTTGGTACGACATTTTTCGGATTTGTCCCTATATTGGACCAGTTACAAACACTATAAAGGAACACTATGGAAATGCTGCCAAAATTTTGTAAAATCGTTTAAAATGATATGATTTACGGAATGTGATTACTATTGTGTTTGTAATGGGAAGTAGAATGATCGACCATCAGAGAAGACATATAATTGCCAATATAAACCAATAATTGTTTATTTAAAATAAAGCTTGCAAAAAAATAGTATATGTTTATTAAATCAGTAATTAAAATTTAAACAAAATATAAAACGAAAGATTAGCAAAAAAAAATTACTCCATCATAGGTTTTTCTTGACTTGTTGACTCGAAGCTCAATGATTCATGTAGGAAAATTGGTCAATTATTTTATTGATCGAAGCTAGGTGTATCAAAGAAGAGAAATTAGTGGCGCAAGTGTTCGTCGAATTTTCTTTAAGTAAAATAGGAAATGGTCCATGTAGTAGGTGCAAATTGTTAAACTATTTGATACCGAATATGGTTAAGGTTAATTTGCGCAAATACGATTTCATATCCAATTATTTATAGTAGGATCGTCATGGAGAAATTGTATGTAACGTCCTGTATTTTTGTCACTTAAGTTTTGGATATTTAATTTAGTCTAAGTGTTGAAATCGTAATATAAATGGAATTTATGTTAATTAAAAACGTAGTTGAACGTATAAATATATATATATATATAATATAAACAAGCTCGCAGCGGCGTGGTAGTTCATAATATTTAGTTTTGAACTTCAGTTGAGTGTACATAATCCGTTATAAGTCGGTATTCGTTGAAATAAGAAATATTCGAATCTGTTGAACTATAATTTTGTAATAAAAAAGAAAAATCAGAATTTCGTATTGTATATTGAGAGTTATGTCCAAATCAAATTATCAGAAATTCATTGTGGAATCGTTTATAAACCGTAATGATTTATTTAAAAAATAAATCGATTTTAAATAAGTTGAATATTGGTTTAACTTGAAAATGAAATATCAGGTTTAAAATTCAAGTTAAATTATTCTGGAGCTATATGAATTCAGTTTGTATGATAGTAGTAATTTATTTATTTTTAAGTCAATTTATATTAAATCGAATTTAATTGTAAATTGTCGGTTTAATTTAATATCTTTTCCATACGATCGGATGGGGCTTCGAAACTTGTCTCGATCAGTTCAGAATAGTGTTATAACCCTAGAAATGCCGGTTGTTGGGTTAAAATAGGAGTTTGAAGTCAATGCGATATTTCAAATCAAATAGATTTACATCGGTTCAAATAAATTGGGTAGCTGACCTATAATTTTTACTAACCTAGACTATTTTTATTTATTTAAAAAAAATCCAACCTATTCCTTTCAACCAAAGGTATTCTGAAGCCTACCTAACATAGCTGCCTTGTTCTTTCAAAATCACGTATCTGCAAACCTACCATGGCTACTGCTGTATCTCCTTTCCAATCGCATATCTCCTTGATCGACGTTGCTCTTATCCTAGTGTCTGTCACCTATAAATTAAGCTCTCGTGACCGGTTCTTCCATCACAAACCCAATGAAATAATTCAGCTATTTTCTTTGTTCTTTTCCTCAGACACACGAAATCAAATAAAATCCCTTAAGCCATTTCAAACACTTACTTCATCCCATTTTGTTTCAAATCGCGAAATCAGATCGTTCTGCTGGTTAAAAAAACAAAGAAATTAAAATCGAATATCTCAATTCGAAAACCATCGTGATTACTAGAGCTTAAAACCATACTGGAGATCGTGATTCGAAACTTGAAGCTTGTAACCAGCTATAGCAAAGCTCGACTTCAGACCAGAGCATTCGAGTGAAGAGAGTATGTCGAGGTTGAATTTGATGGGGTGCAGTTCGATGTTGGTAAGAGAAATTTGAGGTGGCAATTTTAGGAGGATCGATTTGGAATGGTGTGATGTTGGGGAGTGCGATGTTTGGGAGAAGACTGGAGATCGATCTGGAGTTGGGTTGTCATGGTTGTTGGTTCGATGTTGTTTAGGAGGAGGCCGTCTGTTGTGGGGTGTGAAAGTAGGATGTCGATAAGTTCAAACATGGAGTTTGGTTTGACAATTTCGTGATTGATGTGGATTACGTGAAGTTTGGGTCTGTTCAATATTAAACAGGAGCAGTTTGAAGGGATGCAGTGATGGAGTTTGTTACTAATGTATGAACCGTGTGGCAGAGCGTTTGCAACAATTCAATTTCGATTTTTGGGTAATGAAGTGGAGTTTGGTTTGGGGAGAGTTTGACATGTTGTTGTGGAGAAAACTGGATGCAGGTGTGATGGGGATGAACATTTAACTTGGAGAGTTTGGTCTGGACGTTGAGACTTAGTGTTGGAGTATGCCGTGATGTGGGGAGGAGTTTTGGTGGTGCAGCTATATCCAGACAATATTTTAGGTGTTTAGAAAAAAAGACGGAGGACAGTCAGGGAGGTGTTCGATGAAATGCTGATATGAATGGAGCTATATTTCGAAGGTGTTTAAGGATAAATTCGTGGATTTGATCGAGTAATTCGAAGACAACAAGTTATACGTTTATCAAATTTAAATTACATAAAATAATTAGCTTATATGTATGTGTTAGGTTAATTTAAATTAATAATTATTTAATCATTAAATTAAAATTAAATAATCGTAGGAATAAATCTATTCAAATTAATTCAAGACAATTCGTGGCTGAGACGATATGGAATTTAAAATGGGATATTCAACAAAGGAAAAACTAAGGTAAGTTAAACTAACTCAGTTAAATTATTGGGAACTGTTTTTAATAGTTCAAATTTTATTGATTGCTTGTTGGATGATAAATTGATTGATATAAAGTAGTAATAGCATTTATATATAACATTATATAATAATATTGGTGATTGGTGATTAGGTATTTCCCGCAGTACCATTAGCGGATGATTTCTCTATGCGTCCCACAATCTATATAGTAGATGACCTTCTATACTGCGATATCCTGCCTCGAAGCAGGATGGATATTATTATTGTTGACTAACATCTGTGGATGCAAGAAAGTAGGGTGGAGGGATCTAACTGGATCCCTCAAAATTAATTTATTTTCATATATATGTTGTTATATGATATGATTGATAACCTGTGATAGTGTATGATTTGTTTGGATTTGTGTTAACATTGGACCATGATTTTTGATATTTTTGAATGTCAAAACAAATAGATGAATTTCAAAATAGAATTTAAATATATTTAAAGGGCATATTATTTTCTAATGGAATATTTATTTAGTAACTAAATTATAAAGAGAATTGGATAGAAAAGATTTATTTTAACAAATAAGACGACAAATTGATTTTATAAGCAACGTTTATAAAGAAGTGTAATAATAATAATAATAATAATTAAAGAATTCAAAAAATATATTCTGAGTATAAATTTGGAAGATATATGGGAATTGGGATTAAAATTGATATTTGAAATAGATTTGAATTTTCTAACTGAAAAATGGAAATTTTAAATAAGATATATATAACTCTATAAGTAGAAGTTATAATAAAATTGAATTTGAAAGGGCAATTATGAACTCAAGCTGATAGAGGATTTGTATTAAGAGTTATTATTCATGGGTGAGGTGAATAAGGGTTGAAGCAAATATTTTACAAATCAGAATTGTTGAAAGGAAGTTAGAAAGGGTTTTCGAAATTATAAATTCTAATTGAACTTAAGTAGAACTAGGTTGAATATTATAATATAGATTATATCAAAGGATTTTATGTAAGATTTGTAATAATGATTAATAGTAAGAATTGTCAAATGATAGTGATATATGAATGTTTCGGAATAGAAAATATAAATAGGATGGATTGAATTTTTATTAAAATAAACTTGGATGAGTGAAATAAACATATGCGGCTGTTTATAAAGGAATCAAGATGTTATATAGAATTTGGTTTATGAAGATTAAGATGAAATTGAGTTGGTTAATTAACAAAAATATATCGTTATAAGAAAATCTTGTTTCCCATTTTAAAAATGAATAATGTTTAGCAAACGTTTTGTAAATTATATTTGTAAGAAAAATATTAAAATGGGTATAAGTTGAGATAAAAACCCCAGTTAAGTAATATTTGAGATTTCTATTCGTTTAAAAGATAAGAAAATTTTGAGTTAAGGAAATTAGGAACTAGGTGGAGATTAGTTGAGTTGAATGATTTTTTGAGTATCAATTTGATGTTGGTTTCGTCTTTCGGGGTTAACACTTAGGGGGTTATTCACTTACTAGTTTACGGTTAGGGACTAATGACCAAGATGAGAAGTGCATTCTAAAAGTATTTAAAATGAACGATTTTGAATATTATTATACTGATATAAGAAGAGAAATGAATTTTCTAGATGTTGGGAAAATTTAGAGGTTTAATTAACAAATGATTAATTAAACAGGCCAAATATTGAATTAGTAACACTACAACAAAAATACTCTATTACAACGTCCATTTTACAACGGGCACAAGCTGCTCGTTGTAATAGAATGTTATTACAAGGATCACTTTCTGGACCGTTGTAATAGATGCCTTTACAACACCCTTTTACAAGCGGCATAGATAGCTCGTTGTAATAGTATGCTATTACAATGGTCGTTTCTGGACAGTTGTAATAGATATCCTGTACAACGCTCTTTTTACAACAGGTAAAAACTGCACGTTGTAAGAGATAGCTATTAAAATGGTCATTTTAGACCCGTTGTAACAGATGTCAAACGTTCACAAATGTACGTTGTAACAGATGTCAAACGTTCACAAATGTACATTGTAAAATATGCCTATTCTGCAACAATCACAAAATGCTCGTTGTAATAGGTGCCAATTTTGACAGTCAATAACTAATAATTACAATACTTCCGTAAAATTAATACTAATTATGTTTATCTAATTAATCATTAATCATATATTACTAATTATTAATTATAATATTATATTACTAATTACTAATCATTAATAATATTATATTATTTATTAATATTTAATAATTAATCATTAATAATATTATATTTAATAATTTATCATTAATAATAATTATTAACAATAATATTATATTATTTATCACACCATTGTAAAAGTAATAACATCTACAATGTCTACCCAAATAGTTGTATACAAAAGTTTTAAATAAGGGGGCGGCTATTGAGGCACAAAACTAAACACAAACATAGAGACACAGAATCTTGACCATTGGATCTTTTTGTCTTTATGTGGAGAGGTGGAATTCAGGAGGAGATCCAATGATGTAGATTTTGTGTCCCCTTATTTGTGTCTATTTGTTGTGTTCAAATAGACTTTCCCTTTAAATAATGATGTTTTCTTTATATTATTGTATACGTATTAAAATTAGTAACAAAAGTAGCATAAGTTTTTCATAGCTAATCCATCACAAATTTTTAATGGAATTTAATACGACAATTGACTTGAATGGCGGTCGACTTAAACGGCAGACATTCGGAATGGCGGTCGACCTATTTGTCACGGTATATCATATTTGTTTTTTATTTTAAAATAAACAAAAAAAATCAATGGAATTTTTTTTTAAAATTTGAATCAGCTTTTTCTGGTATTGATTAATAAATAATTTATGCTAAAGACATGTTTAAACATGAACCCTTCAGATTAGGTATCTTTCTTTATTACAACTCGTTTCCTACGTCTACACAATTTTAAAATTTTGGTGGCCCCCTTTTAAATTTTGAGTTATATTGTTTTCCTTATCAACACCGCTCTTTCTCCACACAAAGCAAAATCTAAAATCGCAGGCTTTTCCTTCAAAATTGTTCCATTTCGTTCCAAGATTTATTTTCAGTTATATTATTTTCTTCTTCAAAAGTCGTCATGCTTCACAATCTACGAATCATTTTGTTCCAAAATAAATTTTTTACTGCGATTTTTTGCTTCCATGGTTTTTCGATTAGGGGATGTCTTTGATTGATATTTGCGGTTGAAACTCTGGTTTTGGGTTTGGATTGTGGTTCGTATACGCGATTTGAAAACGGGATATTTGTTGTAGATGGAGGAAATACTGTTGCAGTGAGGTTATGCTGTAAAGAAAGCACAAATTTGACTAATCGTGGATTTGTGAAGTGCTTTAGGGTTGTTTGCCAGAGCGATTAATATACAGGTAATGATAAAATATAATTTCGCATTTATCTAAATGTTGTTATCATGTTTGTTTAAAGGATAAAACGTTGAACATGCACACTTGAGCTCCTGTAGTTTATCAAAGTTGTATTTATTTGATATTTTTATTTATTTATTTTACCAAGGAAAGTAAACAAATGTTAGTCTATATTTTCATAGTTACTTCGTAGCATTTAGGTAGTCTTTTCTAATTTGTTAACGCTGATAATGTTGATGATGGTTGCAGTTCAATATGGGAGATGCGCTGATAGATGGAAAGAAGACTGGTAACTAATCTTCCATTTACCACTATAATATTCGAGTTTGATGATATTTTTTTTTTTCTGAATGTTAATTATAAAATCATATGATATCCAAGATATTGTTCTGGAGGATGTGCAGCAATTGCTGATTCTGGAACATCTCTTATCGCTGGCCCAACTATATGTGACATTTTATTGTTTTGAAATTGTTACTGCTTTAAAGTTTTGAAGTTATTGTTTTTAATTATATTTTGCTTAAAAATATTTAGGTATGATTATTTGCTATATAGTTTTAATCATTTGACTTGTAGGATAACATTAAATATTTTACTACTCTGCTACTTAGATTTTCTAAAATGGGAGCTAAGAATAATAATTCAATCATATGGTAACTAGAACTTCAATTTTGCATATGCTAAACCCACTCTCTAGTTTTTTGTAGTGATATTGATCCTCTTTATAATACTCCTTATCTATAAGATTTTTGACTTCATATGTGACTTAGAACGTGGAAGTGTTATATCAGAAATCATACATATTCATAAGCTTATACTTTCTGTGTTACAATGGTTCTAAAATATTCTCATTTGCTCTATCCAACATATTTTATACAGTCAAAAATCGCAGAAATCAACCAAAAAATTGGTGGCTCTGGCGTTGTTAGCAAAGACTGCAAGGCCGTCATGTCGCAATACGGGCAACAGATTCTCGATTTATTGGTTAAGAAGGTAATCTATTTTTAATTTACAGATAGAGACTAGTTATTTTTATATAATGTGATTATATTATGCACTGATACTTCCTTAAATTTATAGGAAAACCCGAGAAGGTATGTTCTAACATTGGCCTTTGCACCTTTGATGGAACCAGAGGAATCAGGTTAGACATCCTCCTCATTCATTTCATTCCTGTTAAACTTAGAGGGTTGCTATTGACAGTATCAGTTTTTTTAAGTGACATGTTACCCCATTTTTCATCCTATTTTTGGTTTTTTCCATCAAATTTGGTATCAGTTTTGTTAAGTGACACTTAGAGGGTTGCTAGCCGAGTTAAAGTATTATTTTCTAGTAGGACAAGTGTATTGAAAACTGACTAATAATTAACTAGAAACTGAAATGTAAATGGTATGCCATAACTCATTTTTACTGGGGACATTTCGGTTATGAGTAATTGGGATATAATCTCATGTAAGCAACTGAATAATATAGTATTTTAACCAAGTTAAAGTATTATTTTCTAGTGGAATTAGTTTAACAAAAGATGGTGTATAGTGAACTGGAATGGCTTAGCTGTTATCCCCAGGGCAAGTATAGTTTGGTGGTATAAAATCCTACTTGATAATTGACTTAAACTATACACACAAATGAGGTAATGCTGGAATGTTAATGCATGAATTGAATGGGGATTTCAATGGAAGGTCAGATGTTAAAATGATGTGTTAGAATTCGATGCAATAGTAATTATGCAACATGTTAAGCTATAACCTCTCAGGAACATTTTGATAAGAAGGGATCTGTTTGTTTATTTTGTATATATTAATACATGTATACTCTTTGCATGATATTGCAACTTAGAATAATGCTTCTTAGCTTGAAATTTGAATGTACATTTGAGAGTGATATTTAAAGTGGCCTAGTTAATATAACTTAGTGGTATGAAAACCTTCTTAATTGCCGATATGAGCTAAATGCAAATGAGGTAATCTGATATAGCAGTTACTGAAAGAAATAGGAAATTTCAATGAAGATTTAAGGGGTAAGAATAACCCTTGAGTTCAAGATTAGTTGTACATAAGTAACTAAGCAGATATATGATAAAATGACTATGTACATATATACAAATAGAAAGCTTTTAATGTGGGTAAAATGACTATGGCAGAGTAATTTGTAAATAAAGAATAGCCAATATGCACATATCTAAATACGGGTATGCCAATGTATAATTGCCTGTATATAGAATATCTATATTAACATATAAGGTATAATCTACCTATAATACTCTAAATTCTTGGGAGTATAATTTAATACATTCGACTAGACAGGGGTAACGTCTAGAGTAGGGTAATGCTGATTTTGTAAAACTTAATGGAATAACAATTGGTGCAAATGTACAACTAATATACACTGACTACAATGATGGCAATCTCTGTCAAAATGACGTGGTTGTCGACTACTAACTACATATGTGGGATTGTAGAACACAGATAAGGTTCATTGTCATTACACTTTATTATTTGATTGTAAAACACAGATAAGGCTGTTGCTTTCGAATTTAAGAAGCGGAAGTGAGACTTTTCGTCAGGATTGAAACAAGAGAAGGGATTTGGTGTTGAAATTGCACATGCACTTATCTTTTGAGAAATAAGGTTATGTGCATTATGTCCATAAGTATTTTTTTTTTTTACTAAGCATGGTATATATGTGATTAGTATGTTGATGTTTGTATCATATCTGTGTCCAAACAATAGTTATTATTATTATTTACATGAAGTATATTCTTTGTTATTTATTGTAAATGTGTGACAATGTGTATAAAAAGAAATAAATGTATGACATCATATAATGTAAATATATAATTTGTATTGGTTTCTGACAATTGCGCGTACAATTTGCATATATGTCGCATCAATGGTTTTTTTTTAATAATTTTGTATATTTTTAACAAAGGGCCCAAACAGTTGCAATAGACGTCTATTACAACGATCAATACTTATTGCAAAAAATATTACAACAGGTTACTATTCTATTGAAAGAACATACATCAACATAAGAACATTGTAAAAAGTCTATTACGACCGCCTGTTACCACGTTCATTGCCCATTGTAAAAGAGGACATATTACAACATGGCCTAATACAGTGGACGGGCTGACTGCTGTAAAACACATATTACAACGGGCATTGCTCGTTGTAATAGATTTGTTTTGTTCTAGTATAAATTCGAATTTTCTTTTATGGTTTCTGACAATTGCGTGTACAAATTGCATATATGTCGCATCAATGATTTTTTTTATAATTTTGTATATTTTTAACAAAGGGCCAAAACAGTTGCAATAAACGTCTATTACAATGGTCAATACTTATTGCAAAAAATATTACAACAGGTTACTATTCTATTGAAGGAACATACAAGAACAACATAAGAACGTTGTAAAAAGTCTATTACAACCGCCTGTTACCACTTTCATTGCCCATTGTAAAAGAGGACATACGACTTAAAATCTTTGGTTTAGCGGCCAGAGATATAGTGTGGTTCTGTCGTGGTTGAAATTTTACGGATTGCAAAGATTACTCGCTACTGATCTATAGGGTGATACATAGGATGTGGTAGGAGGGTGCCTTCGGTTCATCCTATTCCTGGATGACTTGTATGGACGAATGTCTGACAAAGTACTTCTTAAGAGTCACGTACATTGATTTTTATAAACGTACCTCTGTTGGTGCTAGCTGACCCAGAGTATTTTTGTGCACGTCAATTAGTGATTTGATGGATCTGGCAATGTGACATTCAAAGTGAATGGTGTTCTAAAGGTAGTGTTAAACCTCAAGCCTCACAACCGGGAAATGACAAAAAATCGGGCAGGCAGCATGGCTAAGTGGGTCGCTCCGAATTAGGGTGTATTGTCGCCATCTAGAGAATATTCATATTTGTTACGTCTTTTCATTTCTGTATCTCCCGGGAATGGCTATGTTGGTATACCAACCGTAAGGTGACAAGACATTCGATACACTCAAGAGAAATGAGTGGTCGGTCATGTGTGGCTGAGCTACAAGATGTTCTTGTTGAACTCTAGTGTATCCCCTCTAGAGTACATTGATCGGAAGGTGGTTCCATACCTTGTCATAGTCAGAAATCCATTATCCAATAAGCGCCCGCGGTTTTTGATTATATATTATATATGTTGAACATGAGATGCAAGCGTTTTGCTAGATGATTATTTATTTGATTTAGACATTATTATAATATCAGAATAGATATGGTTTCAAAATGTGTTGGGTTATTGTAAGGTAAAAATCGTCCGTGTTTATGTGTGGATTGGTCTTACGATTATCATTTTCTTTCGAACGGATTTTTAACGAAAAATCAAGTTGGATGATACCAATAATTTAGAGAGTTTTTCTCACGCTGGTTCACCAGACTGACCTATTGCGTTTGTAATGGTTGGGCCAGACCGAGTTTACAGGTTCAGGATAAGATACAAATTCCAAGAGATGAGCTGGAGGAGTTCAGACGTATGATTTATATATTATTCCGCTGTGTGTATTAAACATGGGCAGATTGTTATAACTATCCAGATAGGTTGAATGACCACTGTACTCTGATAATTTAAGTATTGTTTCAAGTTTTTCAATAAAGATTTATTTCTGTATTATATTTTATTCCGCTGCGATGCTAGACTATGTATTATTGTTCTTCTTATTTCTTCTATTATTAACTTTCTTTCTGTTTCCCATCCTCTTATTTCTTTCTATTAGCTTTCTGGGATTTCGATACTTGAATTTGGACACGAGATGTATTAATGTCTGAATTCGAGAGTCGAATTTCTCGGGACGCTACAGTTGATATCGGAGCAATGGTTTAAGAATAACCTTGGCTCTGTGGTATAACTCGATTGGGGTTAGTAATACCCTAGATTGAGTTTGAGTGTATATACGTATATATAAGAGCGTATTTATATATTTTATAAAAATATTTTATATTGTATTATTTGATTAGTTCAATTTTGAACTGACAATCGATGCAGTATTATTTTGTATAGAAGGGTAGATGAAATAATTTTGCCCAAATTATATTTTGTACAGAAAAGAAATAGCTTTCTTATATTATATTTGACTGTTTGAATAGAATTCAAATGGAATTATGGATTTTGAATGGTTTGGTATAACCAGAAGAGAAAATAAATGGTCAGAACTTGGAAGTATAAATTGGAAGCTAAGGAAAATAAATTCCAAAATAAATAAATGGATTGAAACTTGTTTGAAAAATAAGCTAAATAGATTTGGATTGAAACGATATTAAACTAAAACGAATTATTGAATCAATATGGAATGAAAATGCTTGAACTCAAGTTGAAACATCAATAAATTGAATATTGATAATCTTAATAGAGCTCGACACATATCGTTCAAATATGTCGATTGAAACAAAAAGTAAATTACTATAAATCCAATTTGAGTAGTAATAGTTGATTATGACTTGAAATATCATTCAATTGAGTTTGACTAAAGAATTTTGTTTTGAAATAGAAGTAAATATGTATATCGAATAGTGAATATAAACTCATATTATATAAACTTGATTCGAATGGAATTGAATGTAAAATGAATCAAATTAAGTTTAATTGAACTTTGAACTCAAGTGTAAATTTAAATGAACTTGTAAAGAGAAAAATTAACATGGAACTTGAGTTATAAAAATGAAACTCGACTTGCTTGTAAGCAATATATATATATATATATATATATATATATATATATATATATATATTTGAATTTGCTTGTTTTTAAGTATCATGATTTGAGCAAGAAAACCAATTAATGAATAAACGGGTGAAATTAGAAGTAAGAAGTTAAATAGATTGTAATCGAATAGGAATGGATATGTATGTGATTATACAAGTTTATTGGGTAGAAGCAAATGTGAAGAATAAATATGAGATGCCCGATAAAAAGGTACATGTTTAATTCAATATGGGATTTTATGAGCCTATTTGGCAAGCCGCTTGGCTTTTTGATTGAAGAGGGCCCAGAGAGGTATTTTGTAGTTGTACCGATTAGTCCGTACAAAGGAGGTGTTGGCGAAATTTTTCGAAAATTTAGGGAGTTAGAAAAAAATTCAACAGTTTTGAAATTTTGTTAACAAAAAGTTAATGTTCAATTGAAAATTGAAGTTAAGGATTTTTGGGTGAACAGATAAGTTGGTTATGTAGTAAGAATGTTTAGGTGAGTGTCGAGTTGCATAGGTGGATTGTTGGAAGTTAAGGAGATATAGCTGTTTTACCTACTTCGTAATTTCGGAGACGAAATTCTTTTAAGAAGGAAGGAATGTAACGTCCCGTGCTTTTGTCACTTAAGTTTGGGAAATTTAATTTAGTTTAAGTGTTGAAATCGTAATATAAATGGAATTTTATATTAATTAAAAACGAAGTTGAACGTATAAATATATATAAAATATAAACGAGCTCGTAGCGGCGTGGTAGTACGTAATATTTAGTTTTGAACTTCAATTGAGTGTACATAATCCATTATAAATCGGAATGCGTTGAAATAAGAAATATTCGAATATGTTGAAATATGATTTTGTTATAAAAGAGAAAAAACAGAATTTTTTATTTTATATTGAGAGTTATGGCCAAATCAAATTCTCAGAAAATAGCTATGGAATCGTTTATAAACCGTAACAATTTATTTAATTAAAATAAATCGATTTTAAATAAGTTGAATATTGGTTTAACTTGAAAATGAAATATCAGATTTAAAATTCAAGTTAATTTATTCTGGAGTTATATGAATTTAGTTTGTATGATAGCAATAATTTGTTTATTTTTAAGTCAATTTATATTAAATCGAATTTAATTGTAAATTATCGTTTTAATTTAATATCTTTTCCATACGATCGAAAGGGGCTTCGAAACTTGTTCCAATGAGTTCAGAATAGTGGTATAACCCTAGAAATGCCGGTTGTTGGGTTTAAATTGGAGTTCAAAGTCAAAGCGATATTTTAAATTAAATAGATTTACATAGGTTTAAAGAAATTGGGTAGTTGACCTATAACTTTTAACTAACGCAGACTATTTTTATTTATTAAAAAAAATCCTACCCATTCCTTTCAACCGAAGGTATTATGAAGCCTACCTAACATAGCTGCCTCGTTCTTTCAAAATCACGTATCTGCAAACCTACCATGGCTACTGTTGTTTCTCTTTTCCAATCGCATATCTCCTTGATCGACGTTCTTATCCTAGTGTCTCTCACGTATAAATTAAGCTCTCGCGATTGGTTCTTCCATCACAAACCCAACGAAATAATTCAGCCATTTTCTTTGTTCTTTTCCTCAGACAAACGAAATCAAATAAAATCCCTCAAGCCATTTCAAGCTCTTACTTCATCCCATTTTGTTTCAAATCGTGAAATCAGATCGTTCCACCGATTTAAAAAAAAGAAACATAATTCGAATATCTCCATTCGAAAACCATCATGATTCCTGGAGCTTAAAACGGTACTGGAGATCAACGTTCGAAACTTGAAGCTTGTAATCAGCTCGCGAAGCTCGACTTCAGACCAGAGCATTCGAGTGAAGAGAGGATGTCGAGGTTGAATTTGATGGGGTGCGGTCCGACGTTGGTAAGTGAAATTGGAGGTGGCGATTTCAGGAGGATCGATTTGGAATGGTGTGATGTTGGGAGTGCGATGTTTGGGAGAAGACTGGAGATCGATCTGGAGTTGGGTTGTCATGGTGGTTGATTCGATGTTATTCAGGAGGAGGCCGTTTGTTGTGGGGTTGCGACAGTACGATGTAGATGAGTTCGACCATGGAGTTTGGTTTGACAGTTTCGTGATTGAGGTGGAGTACGTGAATTTTGGGTCTATTGAATATTGAACTGGTGCAGTTTGAAGGTATGCAGTGATGGAGTTTGTTACTAATGTATGAACTGTGTGGCAACAGTGTTTGGACCAGTTCGATTTCTGTTTTTGGGGAATGAAGTGGAGTTTGATTGTGGTAGTTTGGGGGGAGTTTGACCTGTTATTGTGGAGAAAACTGGATGCAGGTGTGATGGGGATGAACATTTTATTTGGAGAGTTTGGTCTGGACGTTGAGACTTAGTGTTAGAGTATGCCGTGATGTGGGGAGGAGTTTTGGTGGTGCAACTATAGCTAGACAATATTTTAGGTGTTCAGAAAAGAAGATGGAGGACGGTCAGGGAGGTGTTCGATGAAATGCTGATATTAATGGAGTAATATTTTGAAGATGTTTAAGGATAGATTTGTGGATTTGATCGAGTAATTCGAAGACAACGAGGTATATGTTTATCAAATTTAAATTACATAAAATAATTAGCTTATGTATGTGTTAGGTCAATTTAAATTAATAATTATTTAATCATTAAATTAAAATTGAATTATCGTAGGAATAAATTTATTTAAGTTAATTTAAGACAATTCGTGGCTGAGATGATATGGAATTTAAAACGGGACATTCAGCAGTGGAAAAACCAAGGTGAGTTAAACTCACTCAGTTAAATTATTGGGAACTATTTTTAATAGTTCAAATTTTATTGATTGCTTGTTCAATGATAAATTGATTGATATAAAGTAATAATAGTATTTATATATAATAATATTGGTGAATGGTGATTGGATATTTCCCGCAGTACCATTAGCGGATGCCTGTAGTACCATTAGCGGATGATTTCCCTATGTGCCCCATAATATATATATATATATATATATATATATATATATATATATATATATATAGTGGATGACCTTCTACCCGCGATATCCTGCGTCGAGTAGGATGGGTATTATTATTGTTGACTAACATATGTGTATGCAGGAAAACAGGTTGGAGGGATCTAACTGGATCCTTCAACATTTATTTATTTTCATATATATGCTATTATATGATATGATTGATAACCTATGATAGTGTATGATTTGTTTGGATATATGTTAACATTGGACCATGATTTTTGATATTTTTGAATGTCAAAACAAATAGATGAATTTCAAAATAGAATTTAAATATATTTAAAGGGAGTATTATTTTCAAATGGAATATTTATTTAATAACTAAATTATAAAGAGAAATAAGATGACAAATTGATTTTATAAGCAACGTTTATAAAGAAGTGTAATAATAATAATTATTGTTATTAAAGAATTCAAAAAATATATTCTGAGTATAAATTTGGAAGATATATGGGAATTGGGTTTAAAATCGATATTTGAAATAGATTTGAGTTTTCTAACTGCAAAAATGGAAATTTTAAATAAGACATATATATAACTCTATAGTTAGAAGCTATAGTGAAACTGAATTTGAAAAGGGCTATTATGAACTCAAGTTGAGAGAGGATTTGTATTAAGAGTTATTATTTATGGGTGAGGTGAATATGGGTTGAAGCAAATGTTTTACAAATCATAATTAAAAGGAAGTTAGAAAGGGCTTTTGAAATTATAAATTCTAATTGAACTTAATTAGAACTAAGTTGAATATTATAATATAGATTATATTAAAGGATTTTATATAAGAATTGTAATAATGATTAACAGTAAAAAATTTCATGTTTCAGAATAGAAGTTATAAATAGGATGGAATGAAGTTTTAATAAAATAAACTGGGATGAGTGAAATAAACATATGTAGCTATTTATACAGGAATCAGGATTTTATATAGAACTTGGTTTATGAAGATTAAGATGAAATTAAGTTGGTTAACAAAAATATATCATTATAAGAAATTTTGTTTCCCGTTTTAAAAATGAATAATGTTTAGCAAACGGTTTGTAAATTATATTTGTAAGAAAAATATTGAAATAGGTATAAGTTGAGATAAATATCTCACTTAAGTAATATTTGAGATTTCTATTCGTTTAAAAGATAAGAAAAAATTGAGTTAAGGAAATTAGGAATTGACTGGAGATTAGTTGAGTTGAATGGATTTATGAGTATCAATCTGGTGTTGGTTTCAGCCTTTGGGGTTAATACTTGAGGGGTTATTCACTTACTAGTTTACGATTAGGTACTAATGACCAAGATGAGAAGTGTGTTCTGAAAGTATTTAAAATGAACGGTTTTAAACATTCTTATACTGATATAAGAAGAGAAATGAATTTTTCAGATGTTGGGGAAATTGAGAGGTTTAATTAACGAACGATTAATTAAAGACCCTAAATATTGAATCAATAACTCGAATTTTCTTTTATGGATGAATGGTTGTTTATTTGACAGTTAAATAATCGACTATCAAATCTGGCCTATACGATTGTTGGTACGGAAAGACCGGGACTGAATTTATATTCAAAAACCATTCCGACCGGCAAATACATAAAACGTTGAAAATATTCGACACTGATCGAGAAGGAATATTGAAGACCGTAGATCTTCATAAAACGGAAGAATGACTTAAAATCTCTAGTTTAACGGCCAGAGATATAATGTGGTTCTGTCGTGGTTGAAATTTTACGGATTGCAAGGACTACTCGCTACTGATCTATAGCGTGATACCTAGGATGTGGTAGGAGGGCGCCTTCGGTTCATCATGTTCCTAGATGACTTATATGGACAAATGTCTAACAGAGTATTTCTTAAGAGTCAGTACATTGATTTTTACAAACATACTCCTGTTAGTGCTAGCTAACACCCAGAGTATTTTTGTGGACGGCAATTAGTGATTTGTTGGATCTGACAATGTGAAATTCTTCAAAGTGAATGGTGATGTGGTGTTCTAAAGGTTGTGTACAACCTCAAATCTCACAACCGGGAAATGACAAGAAATTGGGTAGACAACATGGCTAAGTGGGTCGCTCCCAATTAAGGTGAATTGTCGCCATCTAGAGAATATTCACATTTGTTACATCTTTTCATTTTTGTATCTCCCAGGAATGGTTATGTTGGTATACCAACCGTAAGGTGACAAGACGTTTGATACACTCAAGAAAAATGAGTGGTCGGTCATGTGTGGCTGAGCTGCAAGATGTTCTTGTTGAACTCCAGCGTATCCCTTCTAGAGTACACTGATCGAAAGGTGCTTCCATACCTTGTCATAGTCAGAAATCCATTCTCCAATAAGCGCCTACGGTTTTTGATTATATATTATATATGTAGAACATGAGATGCAAGCGTTCTACTAGATGATTATTTATTTGATTTAGACATTATTATAATATCATAATAGATATGGTTTCAAAATGTGTTGGGTTACCGTAAGGTAAAAACCGTCTGTGTTTATGTGCGAATTGGTCTTACGATTATCATTTTCTTTCGAAAGGATTTTTAACGAAAAATCAAGTTGGATGATACGAGTAATTTAGAGAGTTTTTCTCATGCTGGTTCACCAGACTGACCTGTTGCATTTGTAATGCTCGGGCCAGACCGAGTTTTACAGGTTCTGGATAAGACATGAATTCCAAGAGACGAGCTGGAGGAGTCCAGAGTATGATTCATATATTATTCCGTTGTGTGTTGTAAACAAGGGCAGATTGTTATATCTGTCCTGATCTGTTGAATGACCACTGTACTCTGTTAATTGTAAGTATGGTTTCAAGTTTTTCAATAAAAAATTATTTCTGTATTATATTTTATTCCGTTGCGATGCGAGATTGTGTATTATTTTTCTTCTTCTTTCTTCTATTCTTAACTTTCTTTCTTTCTTTCTATTCACTACAAGAAAAACCGCATATAGCGACGGCCGAATCCGCTTCTAATCTGTCGCTAAATTGGCTTTAGCGACGGATTTCCTGCATAACACGGTGATCGGTAAAAACCATGACGGTAATTGTGTCAGATTTAGCGACGGAATTTAGCATGAGTTTTCCGACAGTTTTCCAACATTTTACTATTTATTTAATAAAAATATAATTTTATTTAATAATTTAATTTTAATTTATTTACCGACTAATTACCGACGGATAATTAACTAATAATAAATTATTATTTCTGAAAGGAGTTGCTTAGCCGTTAATAATTACCGAGGGATTAGCGACAGAAATTAAATTAAGGTAAACTGAACCTCAATTGTTTTGTTGGAAATCCGCCGCTATTCCCCTTCTGATCTGCTATACACACACACACACACACACACACACACACACACACATATATATACACATACACACACAACAAACATCATTCAACTGTAAACACTGAAATAACATATAAAAAAACAAAGATAAACTAGTCAATAATATTAATTTAGAACTAAAAAGAATATTCATAATTACATACAAAAAAACCACAACATCCATAATCTTTCATCAAATCATGCACCCAGCTGAATTATGAACAACAAAACTATTCAGTTGGTGCTAACATTACTCCAAATACAAATGCATGTCATTCATAACCATACAAAAACCATATAATGCCATATTTACACCAAAATAAGTCTAACTAACATACCCAACCAGCTAATGAAGATGACAACAACGAAATTGCAAGCAAACGAGAAACTGAAGGCGAACGTGAAACTCTATCATGACCCTTAAGCATTTCCATCACCTTTGCTATAAGTTCAGATCTCCAATCTAACTGAAGATTTTTTTTCCGTCATCATAATAGAAAGTGGACTAAAAAATCAATTACAATATCTCATAACATGTCATGAGAAATTCAGGATTTTATCAGCACACATATAAAAAGAGTTCTGGTTAGAAACAGAACAAAAATAAAAAAATATCCAAATAGATGTGAGTTTTAGACATGATGACAATATGGACGTTGTTTTTGACTTGTTAACATATGAGAACTTCAAGCAGACATCTATTTTTTTTTTCAAATGCTACACGTTTTGTTAATAATATTACAAAAATTAACCAACTCCCAACAATAGTTTGGAACTATAAAAATGGGACAAAATATTTTGTCTTGAATTTTAGACGTAGAAACAAACAAAAAATAATATTCCAGTTACTTGGAACTTAGAACTATTGTAGCAACTTCATAGTTAAATCACCAATGAGTCATCCTAACATAAAGATCACAGAAATGAACATACATTGCATGCAGGCAAAGTTATAAAAATATATTCAAAACATACCTGCTTGAGAAAGTCAAGCAGTAAAATCTTTTTTGAGCTAACACATAGCAGTTTTCCATGTCCAAAACACCGTCCATATTGTCATTACGTCAAAAGCACTACATGCAAAATTCAAATAAAAAGGAGAGAATCAGGGATTAGAAGGGGGAAAAAAATCTTAATTAGATTTTATTCCATGGTCTGTAACATCAACATAAAGTTGCTAACTTATGAAAACTCTAAGTAGACATTAATTTTTTTTCCAGATGTTATGCGTTTTATTAACAATATTACAAAAATAAATTTACTCTCAACAATATTTTGGAAGCTGATAACTGAAATGAAGGTTCATATTTTCTTTCATTCAAATTGTCATATATCTGAATCGACTCCAAGCAGTATTAAAATGTGTCGCTCAGTACCATACAACTTGAGGCCTGCTTATGGCAACAAGGATACACACATTAAACTCTAGCATTAGAGTATAGAAACATTCAAAACTATATCATCATTCTTTCCGACATTGAAAATAATACACTGCAATAACCAAATTTTCAACACATATTAGCAAAGGCAGTTTTTTATATTACGTTGATGGCAATAGTTTACAAAACCATATTAATGTCCAGATCGAATTGACACAACAAATGCCAACTTTAACTTTCACACATCATGTTCATCAATACTCAGGCATCATTTCTATCAAAACATAGAAAACATGAAAGCAAAAGAACAAGTTTCAATTTATATATTAGATTATGCGCTTACCTGTTTAAGTTACAATAACCATCGCTATCTTCAAAGAAGCAACAATGATCTCGAATTAAAAGGGGGATTTTTCTAGGCAACAACGATCTCTATACAACGAAGAAGCCTGGATCCAGCATCATTAAATGTTTCAAGGCACCATGAACCATAAGTTTCCTTCTCTATAAGGTAAAAAGACCTGGAAGAGAAAATTGGATTCCTTCTCTACAAGGCAATGAATCAAAAGTTGAATCAACATCAGAAAAAAAGACGAAGGCTTCAAGCTTGAATACCTTTTGCAGTTTCCATGATTCAAGCTACTTATCACAAATATATAGAATATATTTGGAGGCAAGGAATGAACGAATATAGTGATTAACATAAAACTTGTAAATGTACACTAGAATGTGAATGATGACATTGTTGGAACTAGCTGCAAACAAACTACCAACATAGGAAGTGCATAGACTCGTTACAGAAATGCTCCCTGTGTTACACCATCCAATCAACTCAGAAACCAATCACTTGCTAAACGATTCACTTTACTAAACTGTGGATGTATGCTACTAATAAACAAAAGGGCAACCAAGATACTGACAGGAACCAAAACAAGTACCATATTCTCAATGATCTTTGGTATCACTGTATAATGAGTTTATACTTTGAATGTTAAAAAAATCCAAATAAAACACAACTTAACCGAACACTTGGATGTTATCAAAATCTCACCTTAGTCAGTTTGATGCAATTCATAAGCAAACCCACAACATATCAGAAATCATCATATGCATCCATCAACAACAACCGATCTTGGTTCGATAAAAGCACAGATGTAGAGCGGAGGAAATTTTAAAAAGCTTTGAACTGCAGGGTTATGATGAGGCTCGCTAGCTCGAGATGCAAAGCAAGGACGAACTCGTGGGAGTTGAAGCCAAGGAAAAGAGCAGCAACCAAAAAAAAATACAAAGAAAAAAGCAGTTGCGAGGCGGAGAAAAGGGATATTGTGAGAGGAAGATGATGAAAAGGGGAACAACACGGAGAAACACGAAGACATAGATCTGAGAAGACAAAGAGACGAAAGACACAATTCTAAGCACGGATAGACAAGAAGAAAACGACTTCGGATTTGGGATTTAGGTTTGGTGGAGATTTTGGTATGAACGATGATGAATGATTTGTGATTTAGGGTTACTTTCCGTGAAAAATAAAAATTTAGGCGGAATGAACGAAAATTGGGAGGCATGTTGACGCGGGCTTTAAAAATTTTGCAGGCATCAGTTTCAACTTTCAGGGACACTGTAATCTACTAATTGTAAATACATACTAACTATTAGAAATGATTAATTATTAAACAAAAATTGTTACTTTTTAAATTCTGAATTAACTATTAGAAATTTTGAATTTTAAATTTAGCCTGTAAATTTCAGATGCCTTTAATATTTATAAAATTTTTAATTTTTGAATATTTTACAAAATTTTATATTTATTTCAAAATTTTGAAAATTCTTTAATATTTATTTAACTTCTTATTTTTAAACTTTGACCATTTTGTTTTTCTTGATTACTAATTATTTATCAAATAATACGTACCAATCAATTTCTTAAAAGCAAATATGTATTAATAATTTCTTGATATTAATTTAATTAATCGTATTAGAGACTATTAAATAATCATTGATTATCAAAACTAATTTAATAAACATCGAACAACAATGTATTTTATTAATTACTATTACCTCTTATTTATATTATATAGTAATTAATAATTAATTAGCATTAATTTTCAAAAAAAAAAAACCAGCATTAACTATTGAATTTTATTTACTTCTAATAGTTATTATTTATTATTAATTACTAATGTATTATTAACATTAATTATTTAAAATTTAAATTTACTAATTAATTACTAAGTAATAACACAAATTTAAAACATTTAGTAAATAAAAAATATAAAAGTTCGTTTCAAATCTCTTGGAAAACTGCAGGAAAATAGCTTCAAAATTGTCGACGGTAATCCGACTCTATTAGCAACGGAATTTCGCGTCAAATATTATATGACGGTAAAGAGCTGCAATTTCCATTGATTTAGTGACAGAATTAGTATTCGACGGTAATAATTTATAATAAGATGACATATAAAATCCAAAATATTTTCTCTTACAAAGCCCACGGAAATCCGCCGCTAATTAGCGACGGAATTTTCCGCTGCTAAAAATCTGTCGCTAATCTCGGTTTTTCTTGTAGTGATTTCTCATCCTATTATTTCTTTCTATTAGCTTTTTGAGATTTCGATACTTGAATTTGTACACGGGATTTATTAGTGTCTGAATTCGAGAGTATAATATCTCGGGATGCTACATTGTAGCCCCTGGTAATCAAGAGTTGTCGGTGGAGGTAATTAATAATGAAGTTTGTACGAATCATAGAACGTATGGTCAAAGATGCAGCGCGATCAAAGTTCCCTGTCTTTGGATTTGATAGTGATGATGTTAACGTTGAAAAGAACCAAATGTTGGAGCTAAAAAATATTTGATTTATTGGATTATGCTAAAAAATTCATTTGGAATGGATGTACAAGCGGCAGTCAATTATCGGTAATTGCATAATACATTGCAATCTAATCAAAATACAACCTTACGGAAGTTGGATTCACGTTTGTTGTTCAAGCTGCTAAATTCCATATGTCATCCGATAATTTAATATGTGAAAGTTATTATGAAGTCAAAAAACTTATGTCATCTTTCGGTTTGCGGTATCAAAAAATAGATACATGTTTAAGTGGTTGCATGTTGTATTAAAAAGAAGACATCAATCTTAGAAATTATAAAATATGTAATCAAGAAAGATACAAACCAAGGAACAAGAGGGAAAAAAAGTTCTGTATAAGCGTATGCATTATTTATCCATTACCCCTGGACTTTAAAGGTTATATGCATCATCTGTAACTGCGCAGTGTGAGAACACCTCAAGAAGGTACGTTGACGCACTCATCCGATGAGAAGCATTGAAATATTTTGACAAGAAATATCTCGATTTCACATTAGAGAGCTGCAACGTTAGACTAGGTTTATGTATAGATGACTTCTCATTGTTTTCTCAATTTGGTACCAAAAATTCATCTTAGCCTATAATAATTACACCTTACAATCTAACCCGTGGATGTGTTAGAAAACTCCTTATATGTTTCTCACAATTGTTGATCCTAACCCTGATGATATCACATAGGGCATTGATGTTCACTTACAACCGCTAATTGAAGAGTTGAAAAAGTTGTGGTATGAAGGAGTTAAAACAAACGACGTATCAAAATAGAAAAAAATTCGGATGTCCGCTTCTTTGTTATGGACTATTAATCATTTTCCTGCATATGCAATGCTTTCGGGTTGAAGTACGACCGATCGTTTTGTTTGTCCTCATTGCATGGAAGAAACATGAGCATTTTCCTTACTGCATGGGAGGAAAATTTCATGGTTTGATTGTCATTAGGGAAGGAAATGGGGCGGATAATATGTGGGGAACGCATCCTCCGTCTCCATCCCCGCTACCCATTTATGGCCTCCATTCCCATCCCATCCTCATTTAATACCCGTCGGATTCACTAGGGGAATACCCATAGGTTATGGGAAATCCATTGGGTAACCATTAAGGCAAGATGAAGAAAAAAGATAATAAATAAAAATAAAATGCAAAACAACAAATTTAAATTTAAATTAAACAAATATTAATTATACTTCATATTCAATATTCAGCAAAGCAATGCCCAACACATTAATAATATTAGCTATATTTTCTAATCGAACTTAAGAAAGGAAGATAAATGGTCAATAGAATCAATACTTAATACATCAATTAATATATTTTTTCTTAGTATGTATAAAATTATAAATATAAAAAGAACCTATATTTATTATATACGCCTTGCAAAAAAAAAAAAAAAAACTATATGTATTGGGTCGGATATGGGAAGAATGGTATCACCTCTGTACCCTCCCCATATCTGTTTCGGGTACTAAAATCATTCTCCGCCACCATACCATTAACCGCTAAGTCGGGGAATTCCCGTCTGATTAGAGGCGGGTCTCTGCAGGTACCCATCCCCGCGGGTAAATTTTCCATCTCTAATTGTCATCGATGTTTTCTTCATATTAATCATTCTTTTAGAAGAGACAAAAAATGTCATAGCTAATAGACATGATGTCACGACCCCAAACCCTGATAAGACGGTGATGAGGGTAATCTTTGGAATATAACACATAAACAGATAATAACAGAACAGAAATAAATAAATACACCAGATAATGTACAATAGAATACACTGGATAAACATAATCATCAGAGTTACACAGTATATAGGATCATACTTAGTACAAATACAGTTCAGTTATACATAAATGTCTACAGCGGAAAACAAAACATAATATGTACAATAGGAGCTGAACAACATAAAAAGAGATAAATGATAGAATCTATATTCAGCTCCAGCTATCCATAAAGAGCCTGCTAAAACCTGAATACAAGGTTGCCCGTGTAGAAAAAGGGGCACCCGAGTTTGCAAGTGAAACAAACTACGAGTCAGCCATGGGACTGGTATGAGAAATCTACTTAACACATTTTCAAATATGGCTAATCACAGGACCACGTCACTTTCGCGAAACGGGTTTACTCCGTTGGATTGCCAGTGCTTTAAAACAAGTAAATCCTTTAAACATCGCAATGCTTTTTATAAAAATGAAGACATTATAAGACTCAATTCCCATCACACAATGCAACACAAACCGGAGGATAGAGTTTTACGTTATAATGGCCAAAATATGCTTGATACGAATAAAACAAAAGTATTTGATATTATTACTAGTGTTTATATGTTTCAAAATCAAATTTTAATCATAAGTATCAGTCATAGACGGCATTAATGCCCCATACCACTATGTCGCCATATATAGGTATACAATCAAAACCGCACGATGTCGTATTTGGAAATTGGATTTCCGTCATGAACCAAGGCAAAAGATAGTCCTTACCGATTTGAGACAATCTAGCCCATGTCTCAGGATCAGAACGCATCGACCCTTTGAGTCACAGGGCCGGTCCACCGATGTGGATTAAAATGCCTAAACACTGCATTTCCCCGCCCTTTGGGGCGTAAATGAGCCCAATGACTCCATCGGTCCCGGATCGACCGATATCCGAGGCGCCTCGCAACAGCAACAACCACACAGGTGAAAATAATATAAATGTCAGGGCTGGAAGATCACTGACACCACCCTAGCTAGAAGGAAACGCATGTCCTCCCTGGATCCTTCTCCCGTTTCTGGTCCATACCGGGGTATGAGGCTCGCGAATTCACGTTATACACAAAGCTATGCCACACAGGCTGTGCTTTGATCATCAACTACAAGACTTTTCTTTTCAACAGAAGCCTTGATCATCTGCCACTTAGGCATGCCACACAGGCAATCCACTCCATGCGACTGATTTCTATCGATATATAACCTCTGAGCTCGTACGTCTCAGAGAAGGGCGTTAAGCAAGAGAATAAATTCTTCGCCGCCAAACAGATATATATTTAATAGAGATCAATCAACATAGAAAAAAATCCAATGTCAGACACAGAGTCCATTTACAAGTTCGTTCTAGGTCTGAACGAAACCGGAGGCACTCAATACCTCGCATATCCATACAATCAACATGTACGTCCGGACGGCTACTACTTCAGCCTCGTCAAGGTAGCTACTCCCATCATGAACATCAGTAGCACCCCTCCATTCGACGTGAAGATCATCGATCTTGCACCGTCTTCATATCTTCGACTTTCACTCGTCGAACAATTATTTGAAATGAGAATCAACTCGGCCTTTTCAAATAATTCACGTATATTTAGAATTTCAAATCAATTCATTTCAATGGTTAATTATTCGATATCACTAATTCTGTTCTTTGATGTAATTTTCACGACAAACACATTCAACCATCAAATATCACACAAACCGAGCAAATTCAGTTTATTTCCATTGCATATCGTTTATAATATTTTATCATGATTTATCGTTATTTTTATTTATTTAAAAATAGCCAATTCATTCAAATGACGCTCCAGGCCATAACGCGGCCGTGGCGCTGTTTTTCTTCAGATTTGATTTACACATATCTGAAAATCTAACCGTTGGATCTTCACAAATTCAATATCATTAGAAAGATCTTTTCAAAACGAATCCAACGGTTTCAGTTTCCGAAAAATCCGACGGTCGGATCTCCTGCACTAATCGTTTTAGGTTACGATTTTAAAATACGAACTGCAGTGTCATTATTCGATTTAATTTAATTATATATATATATATATATATATATATATAAAATCGATTCTGGCGCTGTTTTTCTTAATATTTGAATTAAACATTCCAGACAATCCAACCGTTGGATCTTCGCAAATTTTATATCATTAGAAAGATCTTTTCAAAACGAATCCAACGGTTTTAGTTTCGGGAAAATCCGACGGTCGGATCTCCGCACTAATCGTTTGAAGTCACGGTTTCAAAACACGAACTACAGCTTCATTATTCAATTTATTTTAATTATATTTATATATATAATCCTTTCTTCGATTTCAATCCTATATCCACTTTATATATTTGATAAAAATGATATTTTTATCATCAAAAATATTTATTTCCCACATCACCATTTTTAACACTTCATATTCACAATAAAAATTTAGATTTTATTGTTCAGTCTATATATTCAACACATGAACGTTTTCGACTTCACACATACGATAAAATATGATTTTTATCGTTCTAGCCCTTTATTCAACACATGAATATTTTCTATAGTTTATATATATAATAAAAATGTGATTTTTATTGTAAAACAATTTATTTCAAAACACGATTATTTTATATAGTCTATACATAAGGTAAAAATGTTATTTTTGGTGTTAAAACAATTTATTTATAATACTAATATTTTATATAGGCTATATATATAATAATAATGTGATTTTTATTGTAAAACAATTTATTTCAAAACACGAACTCATTCAACACATGAATTTCTGTTCAACACATGAATTCCTATTTAACACATGAATTCCTATTCAACACACGAATATAGTTTCAACACATGAAAATAATTCTAACACATGAATATTATTGAAAATTTCGGCAGCTTAACGACGGGGTAGTTAAAACCGGGACCGTCCCTAGTACGACTCCTCGCTCTACCTTAAAACCTCGCGATTTTTGACAATGGGGATTTTCAATATCTAGTTCGCACGCAGGAGAATTTTCCCATATACTAATCCTATTGGGATTTCAATCACAATCAATCATTTCCAATCAATCATTCATGGTATTCACCAAATTTCACATCAACCAATCCATAGAATATCACAACCCATATATATATCGTCCATGGTCTGTGGACGAGGGGAGTATATATACATACATACATATATATATATATATATATATATATAGATATACGTATATAACTATATTTCGATTTCACTTCAATATCATTTCAATTTATTTCAACGCATATATAATTTTTACAACGCATATATAAATTATACATCGAACGTACAACTTATACAACGCTTATACATGAGGTGTACAACGCTCATATAACTCATACATCGACTATATAATTTATACATCGTTGTTTTCCATATCGTTTATATATTAAAAATCTCACATTGGGTTCCACTCCACCAAAAATAGCAGAAGGCTCAGAAAATTATGCAGTCTCTTCTAAAATGTAGAAGACGTCCACACGAGTCCACTGTCTCTTGTTTCACTGGATTTCGTCAACAAATGAGAAAGATTTGATTTTTACAGTGAAATCATAAACAGTAGCGCTTAGAAGTGCTATAAACTGTTTAAAATAAAACAGGCCGTATATCTCTGAAAATCTTCGAAACTAGGTTTTAGTTTATCATGAAATCCGTGAACGATACGACGATCGGCCTTCACCATGAGGAAGAGCAAGGAGAGGCGCGCCAGGGGGGTCCCATCTTGATGAACTCGACGACCTTGGTGGCTCTCGGCGGCGGCCTGAACGTCGGATGTTCACGGCGGTGGATCTCCCAAATTACTCAATGAAAAAATCCAAACTTGCTATGGATTTGAAGATCTTGACTAGCTCTACAAAATCCTCAACAGGATGGAGGTCTAATTTTGAGCGGATTGAGAGGAATCGAGGAGGGAAGGATTTGAATGATTTCCGTCGTCGGTCGAAGGTATATCGGGGAGAGAGAAAATGAATGAGCCAATAGGATTTTTCTATTTATTTATATATTTTTAAATTTCTAAAATACCCCTTATCTCCTACGAACTCCAATTCAAACCCAATGACTATCGTCCGTAGCTAAATACCCCCATTCCGAACACAATGAGATATGTTTCGTAGGCCCATTCGACTGTTTCAGTCAGTTTCTCTTCAAATTAAAATATAAAACATTCAATATTTGATTTGAATGTACATTTCAATTTGCCGGGGCCACATACCGATTCTAAAAATTCCAGAAAAATGAATCCAGCTATGTTTTGACGATACGGTCCCAACAAAACTAGTTTCGTCGAATTCTGAGATCATTTGAAAAATGGCCCTTTTCTGGTCGATCCAATTTAACAGAAATTCACCAAACACATTTTCATTTGCCACGCTCACATATTAACTTCAAAAATTATGAAATTTGAAACCTAGCAATAATTTGACATCCCGGATCCAACAAAAGTGGTTCCGTCGAATTCCGAGAAAATGTCTATTTTCACGGGCTATATAAATTCTGTAGCGACCTTTCTGAAAATTCATTTGGCCATAGCTTTTGACTCCCGCTATGAAACTTCGATTTTTCAGATTCGTTAGAAAGATATTCACTAACAGATTTAAATATTTTTGGTTTCACTAAAATCCGTTTTATTTTGCACCCGGTACAGTCAGTCAAGGTTTGAATTGAAATTTTTGAAACTACCGCGCCATTTCAGGCCTTATTTATAATTCAAAGTAATTATATTTATTTTCAAAATTGATTCAAACATACTTTTCTTTGTTATTATTTAAAATAATTTATTTTAAATATCCAAAATCCACTAAAATAGCCAAATTAAAAATTTTAAACTAGCTCTGATTTTCCGGGTTGTTACAATCTCCCCCACTTAAAACTTTTCGTCCCCGAAAAGGAACAAAGTCGAAAGCGGTTTAATTAACTAACTCTACTTTCAATCTGGCTTCCATTCTTCAACTTTTCAGTTTCTAAGAATTTTCAAATTCTTCAAAAATTGGCTAACACCCTAAATTTTTGAAAAATTTCGCCATAACCTCCTTTGTACGGGGAGGGGTTTGGAAATTTATTGGGTCGCATTAAGTACCCAATAAATCCTAATAAGCATGCACATATTTATAGTGATATATTCCGGTGTCCACGGGGGAGTGTGTATAGATCATAACTCCAGAGAAGAAATTCTCGTCACCCTATAAATGGTTTTTGTGCCTTAATGACCAGAGAGACGTGTTTATTGTCACCTCCAGACCCGTGTGGTTTTTTTTATTAATCTGGCAATTTACCGTCACAATTTATATAGTCCAGATCAGTCATCAGTTCAACCTATAATATATAGTCATCGCCATATAAGCCTCTCGCTCGTATGGTAAATCTTCAACCTCGTCACACAAGCTCCAGATGCTTATGTGGTATGTGATGATGTATGCCTATTGTCAAGAAGTATGCCATGTAGTGTAGTTCAAAATTAATTGTTACTATCCTATGGCGATGTTTATTATTACACACAGAACAACTAGCACTCCGCATCCAATGGCATTCACAGGAGTTGATATAATAATAAAATTGCGCATCCAACTCATTAAGGTTTACCTATTTGTCGGGCACGCAAATAAATTCTTTACTAACAGCTAATCCATTTACCTGTTTAGACATATATAATGCACATGTATATATTCCTATCTATTTTCTCATCGGTTTAAGGTGTGATTTAATCGAATAAATTCTACCATTCATTCTCTTATTGATTAAGTTAACTATCATTCGAATAGTTTAATTAATCAAATCCCCAATCACCCAACACAACAACAATCAATTTTATTTTTAACTTTTCAAAATCACACTAATTAATTCACATATTCTTTTTAAATCATTCAGACTATATGATTAAAAGTTAACATGCATGAAAAGAAAACAACAGTAAAGTAAAGAAAAAAATGGTATTGCAAGATATGTAAACGTACCTTGCACCAGAGTCAATCAGAGATATCCACCCTGCACTTAGGATAGGCTTTCTTAATGCTTTCCTCTGTTTCCCAAGTACAATCTCGCGGATCTCCACTCCATTGCACTTTGACTAAGTGAACCTTCTTGTTCCTCAGTTCTTTGGTTTCTTTGCCAATTATCTTTAGCGGCTCTCTTCTCACAGCCAATTCTGGCGTAATTTCCATGTCCCGTTGGGTTGCTTCTTCCACGACCAAGTCTGGATCATGAACATTCTTTCGAAGTTGAGATACGTGAAATACATCATGCACTCCAGGCAACTAATTAGGCAATTGAACCCTATATGCGAGAGTTCCAACCCGTTCAAGAATAGGAAACGGACCAATGAATTTGGGTGCCAATTTCCCCGTTTTCCCGAATCGGATGACTCCTCTCATCGGAGATACCTTCAAATACACATAGTCGCCTACAACAAATGATATATCTCTTCTTCTCTTATCTGCATAGCTTTTCTATCGACTTTGGGCGACTAGTAATCGTTTCTTAATGAAATCGACTTTATCTGCAGCATCGCGAATCATTTCAGGCCCCAATACAAGTCTGTTACCAGGTTCTACCCAACAAGTAGGGGATCGGCACGGTCTACCATACAATACTTCGAATGGAGACATTTTCAAGCTCGCCTGGTAGGTGTTGTTATATGAGAATTCGGCCAAATGTAAGTGGTCTTCCCATGATCCGCCAAAATCAATAATATAAGCCCATAATAGATCTTCAAGAATACGATTCACCCTCTCAGTTTGACCATCTGTTTGAGGATGATAAGCGGTGCTCAAGTTCAGTTTCGTTCCCAATTCTGCTTGGAATGCTTCCCAGAATTTACTAGCAAAAATTGGGTCATGATCACTAACGATGCTCATGGGAACTCCGTGCAGTCTAACTATTTCCTTGAAATAAATCTGCGCCAGACTTTGAGTAGTTCTATTCGATTTAACAGGTATGAAATGGGCGGTCTTCGTGAAACGATCTACGATCACCCAAATACTGTCATTTCCTTTCCTGGTTCTGGGCAAACCATCTATGAAATCCATAGAAATATGTTCCCACTTTTCACCTGGAATTTCCAAAGGTTGCAACAATCCAGCGAGCTTCTGCTGATCGCTTTTGACTTGCTGACAGGTGGAACACCGGCTAACATATATAGAGATATCTCTTTTCATTGCCTTCCACCATAAAGTTCGCTTGAGGTCATTGTACATTTTACTAACCCCTAGGTGGATGCTCAGTTTGGACTTGTGGCTCTCGTCCATTACTTCTCTTTTGAGATCAAGATTGTCGGGAACACAAATTCTACCTTTCAGCCTCAGAACTCCTGCGCCATCCACTTGGAAACTGGAGACTTCGCCCCTTTGAATTCTTCTGATCATCTCCTTAATAAAACTATCGTATTTCTGAAGAATATCTATTTTATCAATCAACGATGGTGTAATGATAATACTGGCGATGATCACATTCTTCCCGCTGAGCGCATCAGCTACAACATTGGCTTTTCCCGGAGTATATAAAATATCTAGATCATAAGCCGCGAGAAATTCTAACCAACGCTGCTGCCTCATATTCAGATCCTTCTGGGTGAATAAATATTTCAATGATTGATGATCAGTGTATAATTCAAACTTCTCACCCAATAGATAGTGCCTCCAGATTTTCATAGCAAACACGATAGCTAGCAATTCTAGATCATGAGTTACATAATTCTTCTCATGTGCTTTCAATTGACGGCTAGCATAAGCGACTACATGGCCTCTTTGCATTAAAACTGCGCCAAGGCCTTCTTTAGAAGCATCGGCTAGACTTTCAAATCCTGGTCGCCATCAATAATTGTTAGCACTGGAGCAGTCGTCAATTTTAACTTCAGCTCCTGGAAAGCTGCCTCACATTCGGGAGTCCAGTTGAATCTCAAATGTTTCTTAGTAAGCTTAGTTAAGTGACTGGATATCTTCGAAAAATTCTTAACGAACTTCCGATAATAACTGGCCAATCCGAGAAAACTTCTAACTTCTGTGGGTGTACGAGGTTGTTTCCAATTCTGAATAGCAGTGATTTTACTGGGATCCATTGAAATTCCTTGTTTTGACACGACATGACCAAGAAATTTGACTTCTTCTTGCCAGAATATACATTTGGAAAACTTTGCTTTCAAAACATTCTTTCTCAGAATTTCTGACACTTGTTCCAAATGTTTTTCATGCTCGCTTTTTGATTTAGAGAAGATCAATATATCATCAATGAAAACCAGAACAAATTTATTCAATACTCCTCTGAATACTCGGTTCATTATATCGACAAAATACGCTGGAGCGTTACATAAGCCGAACGACATTACTAACCACTCGTAGAATAAATCTGGGCCTCTGAATGCTGTCAAAGGAACACACTCTTCAGCAATACGAAGCTGATGGAAACCTGTAGCTAGGTCCATTCGGGAAAATACTTGTGCTCTGTTCAATCGGTCCAACAAATCATCAATCCGCGGCAATGGATATTTGTTTTTCAGCGTCTGCTTATTCAAGTCACAATAATCTACACATAGTCTGAGAGTACCGTCTGACTTTAGGACAAACACCACTGCTGCTCCCCAATCAGAGAAACTAGGCCTGATCAGACCTTTCCATACAAGCTGTCTAGTTTGATTGTCTAACTCCTCTTTTTCCTTCAAGGTCATTCTTCGAATAGCGTGATCTACCGGCCTTGCATTTGGAACTAAAGAGATTTTAAAATCAATTTCTCTCTGCGGAGGTAAGCTAACCACTTCTTCGAACACATCCGCATAGTTCTTGACAACTGCGATATTTGCTATGTCGATTGGAATATTCTCTGTCCCGACAGGAACAGGTTCTATTTGAACAGGGGATACATCTAAAGCTGCCCAGAAGTCTTTTCTATCAGAATTCGGGCCTTCACAGGGAATTACAATATTGGCAAGCTTCGTTTTAACCTTGACAACTCTTTCTGCACCTTTAATCTCTGCTTCGTATTTGGTTAACCAATCCAATCCTAAAATAAGATAGAATTCGGTAAAATTCATCACGATCGAGATACAAGGGAACCGATAATGAGAAAAAGAAACAGGTACCCCACAAACCCAACTAAGATCGAGGGAACCCCCAACCGGATTATGGACAGTGATGGGTTCTTTGAGCTTTTTCAATTTCAAATCCAATTTCTTAACCGCATTCTCTGCAATAAAGCTTCTCGACTCGCCTGTATCAAACAATACTTTAACCGGAATGTTTTTGACAGTAAGCGTGCCTTCTAAAACATCTGATCTTTCCTGACTAGACGAGGATGCAGGAACTTTTGCCACTTCATTTACCTGTACTATTTCAGATTTCTTTGATAACTGGCATTCCTTTGCAAGATGACCAACCTGATGGCATTGACTGCATTTTATATTCTCTTGAAATTTGTTCTTGGGTTTTGACCCAACATTTCTTTCTTTCATCGAGGATTTGCAATTCCCTTTATAATGCCCTGGCTTCCTGCAGTTATTGCATATTGCAGTCGTTACTGGTCCTTTCTCAGACTTAGCCTTTTCCCGATTGAATCTAGACTTCTTTCTGAGCTCAGACTTCGTACTGGCCTCTGGCCTCTGGCTGTACACTTGTCTCTGGGTTATCAGTTTCAGTTTTCCTTTTGTTGCTCGAATCGAGTTCCTCTTCATTGACTAAAAGACCTCGATTATTTAGATCTTCATAATGATAAGCCATGTATATCATTTCAGAAAAAGGAAGCTTCACATGCCCCATTACTTTATTCTGGTATTTTCTTTGAAGACCATTGATAAACCTCAGATTCTTCCTCTTTGGATTTTGAATTAGATGAGGGGCAAAATGAGAAAGTTCATTGAATTTCTTATGATATTTGGGGATGGTCATATCTCCTTGTATCAGATAACAGAATTCATCACATAACCGCTCAGTTGCCTCTGGAGGAATAAATTTTTCACTGAAAATCTCTTTTAATCTATCCCAGGTGATATCACCTTCTGGATTATCTTTAACAATCGAATCCCACCAGAACAAAGCTTCGTCTTTGAGTGCCCAAGATGCCAGTAATCTTTTCTGGTCATCCCTTGGCTTTAAACCTTCAAAGATTTTCTCAGCAGAACGAATCCAAGCTTGTGTTTTAATAATAGATTCTTCGCCCAAGAATGGTACTCCACCCATGTTTCTATATTTCTTAAGTAGAGCTTCAACATCTGGTTCCAACCTACCTCTTCTACTTCTGTCACTCATTTTTCAATGTCTGCAAATAGCAGACAAAGTGTTAGGCCAATAGAAAAGGTATTTATAAAATACAGAGACATATACTTCAATGTAAATGTGTTTATCTAGGTGTATTTCATTCTTCTATACTCATACTAGGATATTACTGATCCTATCTGTAATGAGTTATTCGTCCTAGAAAACTACTGGTTTTATTTCCGACGAGTTCGTTAATATGTTATATTCTAGAACTAAGCTTAACCAAGGCTCTAATACCACGTTTGTCACGACCCCAAACCCCGATAAGACGGTGATGAGGGTAATCTTTGGAATATAACACATAAACAGATAATATCAGAACAGAAATAAATAAATACACCAGATAATGTACAATAGAATACACTGGATAAACATAATCATCAGAGTTACACAGTATATAGGATCATACTTAGTACAAATATAGTTCAGCTATACATAAATGTCTACAACGGAAAACAAAACATAATATGTACAATAGGAGCTGAACAACATAAAAAGAGTATGATAGAATCCATATTCAGCTCCAGCTATCCAGAAAGAGCCTGCTAAAACCTGAATACAAGGCTGCCCGTGTAGAAAAAGGGGCACCCGAGTTTGCAAGTGAAACAAACTACGAGTCAGTCATGGGACATGTATGAGAAATCTACTTAACACATTTTCAAATATGGCTAATCACAGGACCACGCCACTTTCGCGGAACGGGTTTACTCCATTGGATTGCCAGTGCTTTAAAACAATTAAATCCTTTAAACATCGCAATGCTTTTTATAAAAATGAAGCCATTATAAGACTCAGTTCCCATCACACAATGCAACACAAACCAGAGGATAGAGTTTTACCTTATAATGGCCAAAATATGCTTGATACGAATAAAACAAAAGTATTTGATATTATTACTAGTGTTTATATGTTTCAAAAACAAATTTCAATCATAAGTATCAATCATATACGACATTAATGCCCCATACCACTATGTCTCCATATATAGGTATACAATCAAAATCGCATGATGTCGTATTTGGAAATTGGATTTCCGTCATGAATCAAGGCAAAAGATAGTCCTTACCGATTCGAGACAATATAGCCCATGTCTCAGGACCAGAACGCATCGACCCTTTGGAGCCACATGGCCGGTCCATTGATGTGGATTAAAATGCCTGAACACTGCGTTTCCCCGCCCTTTGGGGCGTAAATAAGCCCAATGACTCCATCGGTCCCGGATCGACCGATATCCGAGGCGCCTCGCAACAGCAACACCACATAGGTGAAAATAATATAAATGTCAGGGCTGGAAGGTCACTGACACCACCCTAGCTAGAAGGAAACGCATGTCCTCCCTGGATCCTTCTCCCGTTTCTGGTCCATACCGGGGTGTGAGGCTCGCGAATTCACGTATACACAAAGCTATGCCACACAGGCTGTGCTTTGGTCATCAACCACAAGACTTTGCTTTTCAACCGAAGCCTTGATCATCTGCCACTTAGGCATGCCACACATGCAATCCAATCCATGCGACTGATTTCTATCGATATATAACCTCTGAGCTCGTACGTCTTAGAGAAGGGCGTTAAGCAAGAGAATAAATTCTCCGCCGCCAAATAGATATATATTTAATAGAGATCAATCAACAAAGAACAAAATCCAATGTCAGACACACAGTCCATTTACAAGTTCGTTTTGGGTCCGAACGAAACCGGAGGCACTCAATACCTCGCATATCCGTACAATCAACATGTACGTCCGGACGGCTACTACTTCAGCCCCGTCAAGGTAGCTACTCCCATCATGAGCATCAGTAGCACCCCTCCATTCGACGTGAAGATCATCAGTCTTGCACCGTCTTCATATCTTCGACTTTCACTTGTCGAACAATTATTTGAAATGAGAATCAACTCGGCCTTTTCAAAATAATTCACGTATATTTAGAATTTCAAATCAATTCATTTCAATGGTTAAATTATTCGATATCACTAATTCTGTTCTTTGATGTAATTTTCACGCCAAACACATTCAACCATCAAATATCACACAAACCAAGCAAATTCAGTTTATTTCCATTCAATATCGTTTATAATATTTTATCACGATTTATCGCTATTTTTATTTATTTAAAAATAGTCAATTCATTCAAACGATGCTTCAGGCTATAACGCGGTCGTGGCGCTGTTTTTCTTCAAATTTGATCTACACATATATAAAAATCTAACTGTTGGATCTTCACAAATTTTATATCATTAGAAAGACCCTTTCAAAACGAATCCAACGGTTTCAGTTTCGGGAAAATTCGACGGTCGGATCTCCCGCACTAATCGTTTGAAGTTACAGTTTCAAAATATGAACTGCAGCATCGTTATTCGATTTAATTTAATTATATATATATATATATATATATATAATCGATTTTGGCGCTGTTTTTCTTCATATTTGAATTAAACATTCCAGACAATCCAACTGTTGGATCTTCACAATTTTATATCATTAGAAAGATCTTTTCAAAACGAATCCAACGGTTTCAGTTTCGGGAAAATCCGACGGTCGGATCTCCCGCACTAATCGTTTGAAGTCACGGTTTCAAAACACGAACTGCAGCTTCGTTATTCAATTTATTTTAATTATATTTATATATATTTATAAATATAATCCTTTCTTCGATTTCAAAACTATATCCACTTTATATATTTGATAAAAATGATATTTTTATCATCAAAAATATTTATTCCCCACATCACCATTTTTAAAACTTCATATTCACAATAAAAATGTAGATTTTATTGTTCAATCTATATATTCAACACATGAACGTTTTCGACTTCACACATACGATAAAATATGATTTTTATCGTTCTAGCCCTTTATTCAACACATGAATATTTTCTATAGTTTATATATATAATAAAAATGTGATTTTTATTGTAAAACAATTTATTTCAAAACACGATTATGTTATATAGTCTATACATAAGGTAAAAATGTTATTTTTGGTGTTAAAACAATTTATTTATAATACTAATATTTTATATAGGCTATATATAATAAAAATGTGATTTTTACTGTAAAACAATTTATTTCAAAACACGAACTCATTCAACACATGAATTTCTATTCAACACACGAATATAGTTTCAACACATGAAAATAATTCTAACACATCAATATTATTGAAAATTTCGGCAGCATAACGGCAGGGTAGTTAAAATTGGGACTGTCCCTAGTACGGCTCCTCGCTCTACCTTAAAACCTGGCGGTTTTTGACAATGGGGATTTTCAATATCTAGTTCGCACGCAGGCGAATTTTCCCATATACTAATCCTATTGGGATTTCAATCAATCATTTTCAATCAACCATTCATGGTATTCACCAAATTTCACATCAACCAATCCAAACAATATCACAACCAATATATATATCGTCCATGGTCTGTGGACGAGGGGAGTATATATATATATAGATATAGATATACATATATAACTATATTTCGATTTCACTTCAATATCATTTCAATGTATTTCAACGCTTATATAATTTTTACAACGCATATATAACTTATACATCGAACGTACAACTCATACAACGCTTATACATGAGGTGTACAACGCTCATATAACTCATACATCGACTATATAATTTATACGTCGTTATTTTCCGTATCGTTTATATATTAGAAATCTCACATTGGGTTCCACTCCACCAAAAATAGCAGAAGGCTCAGAAAAATATGCGGTCTCTTCTAGAATGTAGAAGACGTCCACACGAGTCCACTGTCTCTTGTTTCACTGGATTTCGTCAACAAATGAGAAAGATATGATTTTTACAGTGAAATCATAAACCGTAGCGTTCATAAGTGCTATAAACTGTTTAAAATAAAACAGGTCGTACCTCTCTGAAAATCTTCGAAACTAGGTTTTAGTTTATCGTGAAATCCATGCAACGATACGTCGATCGGCCTTCACCACGAGGAAGAGCAAGGAGAGGTGCGCCAGGGGGGTCCCATCCTGATGAACTCGACGGCCTTGGTGGCTCTCGGCGGCGGCCTGAACATCGGATGTTCACGGCGGTGGATCTCCCAAATTACTCAATGAAAAAAATCCAAACATGCTATGGATTTGAAGATCTTGACTAGCTCTACAAAATCCTCAATAGGATGGAGGTCTAATTTTGAGCGGATTGAGAGGAATCGAGGAGAGAAGGATTTGAATGATTTCCATCGTCGGTCGAAGGTATATCGGGGAGAGAGAAAATGAATGAGCCAATAGGAATTTTCTATTTATTTATATATTTTTAATTTCTAAAATACCCCTTATCTCCTACGAACTCCAATCCAAACCCAACGACTATCGTTCCTAGCTAAATACCGCCATTCCGAACACAATGGGATATGTTTCGTAGGCCCATTCGACTGTTTTAGTCAGTTTCCCTTCAAATTAAAATATAAAACATTCAATATTTGATTTGAACATACATTTCAATTTGCCGGGGCCACATACTGATTCTAAAAATTCCAGAAAAATGAATCCAGCTATGTTTTGACGATGCGGTCCCAAAAAAACTAGTTTCATTGAATTCTGAGATCGTTTGAAAAATGGCCCTTTTCTGGTCGATCCAATTTAACAGAAATTCACCAAACACATTTTCTTTTGCCATGCTCACATATTAACTTCAAAAATTATGAAATTTGAAACCTAGTAATAATTTGACATCCCGGATCCAACAAAAGTGGTTCCGTCGAATTCCGAGGACATTTGCAAAATGTCTATTTTCACAGGCTGTATAAATTCTATAGCGACCTTTCTGAAAATTCATTTGGCCATAGCTTTTGAATCCCGCTATGAAACTTCGATTTTTCAGATTCGTTAGAAAGATATTCACTAACAGATTTAAATATTTTTGGTTTCACTAAAATCCGTTTTATTTTGCACCCGGTACAATCAATCAAAGTTTGAATTGAAATTTTTGAAACTGCCGCGCCATTTCAGGCCTTGTTTATAATTCAAAGTAATTATATTTATTTTCACATATAGATTCAAACATACTTTTCTTCGTTATTATTTAAAATAATTTATTTTAGATATCCAAAATCCACTAAAATAGCAAAATTAAAAATTTTAAACTAGCTCAGATTTTCCGGGTTGTTGCACATGAGGCTTTACGACCACCAATAGTTTGGTCAAGCGAGGATATGTATGAACACGTAAAAGATTATCCAAAGATACACGAAACCGGATAACAAACTGAAATTCAAGGTAAATCAACGGTTTATAATTGGTGCAAACATATTTGATAATGTGTTTAGTACAATTTTGAATGTTAAGGGCAAGACTAAGGACGATCGGAAATCTAGACGTCATATAAAGGAAATATGCAATCATCCTGAGCTTCGTATGAAGCCCAATAACTGTTAAAAAAACAAATCATGCTATGAACTGGACAATAACCAAATTAAAGTATTATTAAAATGGGTGCGAAGAGTACAATTTCCCGTTGGAATTTCCTCTAATCTTCGTAGTTGTGTCAACTATAAAAATAGAAGACTGAGTGGGATGAAAAGCCATGATTGTCATGTAATGATGGAGAATTTATTACCCGTCTCTTTCAAAGAACTGTTACCTATAAAAGTTTGGAAGGGTAATAACAGAACTTAGTTTATTTTACATGGAGCTTTGTTCAACTAAGTTAAAAGTTGATCGTATACTTAAACTTGAAGAAGAAATCCCTATGCTGCTCTGCAAAGTGGAGAAAATATTTCCTTCGGGTTTCTTTAATGTAATAGAGCAATTACCTGTTCATCTTCTATATGAAGCAAGCCTTCGAGGTCCTATACAATATGGATGGATGTACCCAATCGAAAGATATGTTACTATACTGATGCAAAATGTTAATTTAATTATAAATAAAAGTTAATATTGAACCAGAATATTTTTTATTAGGTACTTAAATCATTTAAAGAAAAAAGTGAGATAAAAAGCTCGAGTTAAAGGTTCTATTTGCATATCATATATCGAAGAAGAAGCTTCTTTCTTTTTCTCTCATTATTTTAATGATCATGTGAACTTATCATTTGAAAGTGTTACACGTAATGATGAGGTCGATGAACAAGATTCTTCTTCTGAAGCAATGTTATCTATTTTTAAACAACATGACCGACATATTGGAAAATGTGTCAAAGTATAGCTAGATGATACAGATCACCATGTAGCATACACATACATTCTTCTTAATTGTCCTGAAGTTGCACCATTTGTTAGGTAATTAACACATTACAAGTTTTGTTAAATTTAATAATACACGTGTAAATAAATAATAATATAATATATCATGTTTGTGTTACAATATTTATAAATCACAAAATCCAAGCGGCAATTTAAGAAAAGATTTCAGTACTTGGTTTTCGAACTATGTTTCTAATTCCATAAATCATGTGCTCGATGAAGGACCGAAACATTTGGTGTAATGAACAGGGATTTTCGACCCCAAAAATCGACATAATACACCATATCCACTATTCAAGCATCGAGAATACAAGGACATTAATAGAAAGAAGTTAGACGGTGAGAAATAATAAAAAAGAAAGGTAGAATAAAAGAAGAAGAACACAACAGAACAAAATCAGAGTAAACACGAATCTCACAGCGTAACGAATAAAATATATCATATAATAACTTTTGAAATATTAAACTTTGTTTGTACTTACATATCTAATCAGGGTACATCACATTCATATCACATCAGAAATAAACTATATATATATATATATCTAACATTGAAACCTCATGCTCCAAGCTCCTCAAAAGTATCTATAAAATTCCGACTACTTAATTTCTCGTACAAATTTGGGCACCAAGAGTTTAGGGTAAAACAAAACAAAATAAACTCTGGGTCAGCCATGAGACCGGTGTGAGTAAACTCCAACCACTTGATTTAACTTTTAAAAATCCTTTTAAAAGAAATGATAACCGTAAGAACGATCCACATACAAACATGGATGGTTTTTACCTTACGATAACCCAAAACATTTTCAAAATCAATATTATTCTAATATTATGATAGTGTCCAATACATGTAAATAACAATCTAGCAGAACGCTTGCATCTCACATTCTACATACATAGTATATAACCAAAACCCGCTGGCGCTTATTGGAGATTGGATTTCCAACTATGACAAGGTATAGAACCGCCTTCCGATCAGTGTACTCTAGAGGGGATACACTGGAGTTCAACAAGAACATCTTGTAACTCAGCCACACATGACCGATCATTCATTTCGCTTGAATGTTCCGAATATATTTTCACCTTACGGTTGGGGTACCAACATAGCCGTTCCCGTAAGATACAGAAATAAAAGAACTAACAAATATGAGTATTCTCTAGATGGTGACAATATACCCTAATTGGATGTGACCTACTTAGCCATGCTGTTGCCCGATTTTCTCCATTTCCCGGTTGATGAGGCTTAAGGTCATAACGTATCTTTGACAGATCTCATCTTTATTTACTCTGAATGCCACATTATCATACCTACCAAATCACAAATTGATTTATCCAAAAATACCATGGGTATAAAGCTAAGAGAAACGAATTACTCTGCCACCAACGTAAATATGTTCGAAGAAATCAACTTACGCGATCTATTAGATATACTTTGTCAAACACTCGTCCATACAAGTTATCCTAGGTCTGGGCAAACCGAAGGCACTATTCTATAAATCCAACTTAGGCAATTTCTACCTAGGATCGCCAAAAAAGCCCTTGCATAAACTCTGTCTTCAATTATCTTCATTGTATTTGATTTGCAGCGCTAATGCCCATGCAGAGTGGTTTTCAGATAATAAATCTGATCCCGGTCTCTCCGTATTGACAACTAAAAATGGTCAAAAACTTTGATAATCGGTTATTTAACTATCAAAGGAAAACATCTATGCACACAACGATCTTATTTCCAAATGGAAATTATATCGATCAATCTCCAATCAACAGTGATCCTCTTTTATTAATTTATCAATAATTTATTCATTTTCTCATTCTCCTGTTTCCCATGTCTCTTGAACCCGTTTTAGATGCTTATGATTCGTGGAAAAACATTTTCATATACCCCCAATTTCTTATTTACTGTATTTAGAAAATATACACTATTTATATTGGAAACGTTTCCTTTCTTATATTCATGCATCATTATCCTTCAATGTCCATCTGACCCTAACTGTAAACCAGTAAGAGAACAATTCCCTAAGTATTAACCCCGAAGGCCGAAACCAACATCAGATCAACACTCAAACAACCATTCAACTTAACTGATCTCCAGCCAGTTTCTAGTTTCTTAACTTCGTTTACATATGCAAAACATTTTCTTTTAAATCATTGTTCACTTTAAAACATGAATATTATTTCTTTACAGAAATCTGAACTCGTTTTGTCCAATCAAATCTTGATTTTATTTACAAAATCCATTACAGGTTCAAATAATGTTTATCGAGTTATTTTATAAACTCATATTTCCATTCCACTTCATAAACTCTATTTATAAGTCAACTTCTTGTTAAATAAATATCAAGTTTATAACTTAATCTTGATTACCTATTTTATTATAAATTATTAGTTTCAACATAAATATTAACTATCTTGTCAGTTTTTGAATTATACAATAAATAACTTCTAAAATAAATTATTTAATAACATTCTACATCGTCGAATTATAATTATAAATCCTCATGGATTTATACCAGATTTTATTTACATTTCGAACATTGAAATAATTCCATCGCTTTCACTTGAAAACAATTCCCAATTCCCCTTCCAGTTCATTCTCGAATTTATATTTCCAATTTATTTAATAACAATAATTTCGTACCATTCTTAGATCTCGTTTATAAACCAAATTACTTGTTTATATAATTAAACAAGTTATTAAAATCTAGCCAATCGAAATTCAATTTCTAATTTTAAATAGATTTTTCCTTTTTAAAACCCCAAGTTCTTTTTCAGTATATTCTACGGTATTTAAATACCAATTATTTCAGGTTAATGTTGTTCAAACATCCCAAAGACACAATAATCAACATTAGATTATTTTGTCACATCATATAATACAATATATGGAAAAACAATAATATAATTATTGAGGAATCCAGTTGGATCCGGCCTCTAACCTGTTTCCATGGGTCCACAGATGTTAATCAACAATAATAACACTAATTTCATATCAATGTGAGATATTAAAATAGATTGAATCAATATTCAATCTACGTTTTTATACATATAATTGTATATATTATTTCAACCAATTACTAGCAATTCACCCAAACAACCATCACACATCATTCAATCATTATTTATCAACTTAAAAATACGTTTATAAAATTATAAAACTGGACAGAGTTAGTGAGTTTACTCACCTTGTTCGTTAATCGTTAAATAACGGTTAACATTCGGTTGATCATATCAGGCATTTAATTCTGCCATAAATTGAAACGATCTCTGAATCTCTCCAGGCTAGTTCCGTTATGTAGCCTGCGTCCCTACAATCCTAACAGATCCAAGTTTGCGAAATTCTGATAACGTATGTATAAGATATGGTATTTTACAGTTAATACACTATTTTATTTAAATTTAACTTAAATAAATTAAATATGGCTTTACCATCTCCAACCGGTCCAGCACCAATTCATCTCGCTTGCTATGATGAAGACCCGCATCATCCTCTTTCTACATCGGTTTAATACAAACTATCCCTTTCAAAACATCACATGCATGTACAATGGCATCCTTACGTTCGCCTGACACCCTTTCCATTCTTCTGTATTTACATCCCTCTTCCGATTACTTTTATTTTATATAACTTTCCCTCTGGCCTTCACACATTTAAATTGGCCCATGATTTTTATTATTTTTATTATTGGTTTTGCCATCGGACCATTCTCATGCTTGTTTAAACCTAACTCTGACCAATATGTTTCTCCTTCTTCCTGTGAAGCAACCGAAGCTTGCTCCTCCAAAAAAAAAAACCAACCGCCAAACATTATATCTTTCCCGATAGCTCAAACACGGTGGCTCCTCCTATTGTCGAACCCTCTTACCATAATACCATCTCTTGCGTTTCTTTTCTAAATCAGAAACCATATCCATGGGTAGCTCCCCCCACAACGTACACATTAACATCCCCAATTATCACTTAACCTATTTGCTCCTCCATTAGCCGAACTCTGACCTCCTCCAACCTGCGTATTTCTTCACGCAACTCATAGCCGGGACCACCCAAACACTCTCAACCACCTGCTCATCTCTACATAAACCACCGCTCATCGTTCGGATTCCCATTTCCATTTGCGATAGCATGCAAGCACAGTATTTTGTGCATTACTTATTTTTGCCAAATCTTACCAAAAAATGCGCACAAATGTTACCTTCCCTATTGAACTATATTCTAACTACGAACCCACCATCGTTGCCTCTATAGCTTGCGGATTTCAATCCTAGGTTGCATTGATATTTTTTTGGAGTTCGAGACGGGGCATCGAGTTGCAAAAGAATGGTAAGAGGTTGTAGTTCTAGGTTCACAGATTGCGATCGAGAATATAATTTTCATGATTTTAGGGTCTGCGAACGGTTTTAGAAAAATGAAAGATGAATTAAACTGAAAAGAGGATACTGGATGACCATTTGATGCTTTGGCATTTCATTTCTGGAAGAAAAGAAAAAAAATACAATGGCAACTTGTTTTTTTTTGTAATGCCATTTCCTTGGCATGCAAGGAATAGAACGTAGGATAGCTGAAAGACACAAGGTAGGGCTTTAATTTGAAAATTCATTGCAGCACCGGGTTGGTGATAGAAATCATGATCGGCGTGATGTTTTTAGCTTAGGTAGATGCTTTGAGTTTTCACTTCAAATATGTTGTAGTCGTACATTGATAGGATATGTCGATTTATATAGATTAGCTTAGGGATTAAGGTATGTATATATATTGGATGGATTTTATTATTATTTAGGTACGCGAAACTTACGCATGAAGAAATGCCCAAAAATCACGACATATGAGTTGCAACGGACAAAAATAAAAATACTGTTGTGACAAGCAATGTGCCACAATCCCAAAAATACAAAAATATAGACAAGTTGACTTATTTTGTGAAACCCCAAAAATGCTGATTCAGGGTGCAAAATATGTTAAACAAAAAGTTGCTTATTTTCCAAGTTAAGATTATTGAAAAATTCTATAAATTAAAATAATTATATGTCTTAAAAACCTTATCCAAATTCGAAATAAATAATTTATTATAATTAAATAAATTGTTATGGTTTATAAATGATTCCATAGCGACTATTTGGAAATTTGATTTGGACATAACTTACAATGTATAAGATGAAATCTCGATTTATCACTTCCATTAAAAAAATACAATTAATTAGATTCGAACGTTTCTTATTTCGAAGAAATCCGACTTATAATGAATCCTGTATACTCAATTGAAGTTCAAAACTCAATGTTACGAACTGTCGCGGCATTACGAGCTCGATTATAATTTATATTAAATACGTCTGACTATCGTATAAATAATAAATTCGTTACTTAACTTGAATCTAAATTTAATTAAATATCATATATAATCCAATTCACACAATATTGCCAATTCAACTGGTTCCGACTATATTCGGAAATTAAATTTTATTGCACCATTATTTATTTTAATTAAATATCTGAAATATTTGAATCCAAATTATTTAAATTAACAACCAATATATTATAATAATTAAATAAATAAATTATTAAATCGCTAAAATTTTGGGATGTTACATTCTTTTCCCTTAAAAAGAATTTCGTCCAAAAATGATAAGGTAGGTAAAATGCTACAAACTCTATGAACCAGATTAAAAATCTTTTGTTTTGCTTTTAAATTTCAGTTCCAACTAAACCAATTAATTTCAATTAAAATATTAATTATTCTTATTAATAAAAATTCTGAAAATTTTCTAATACCTTAAATTTTCAAAAAAATTCGCTAGCGTTTCCTTTGCACGGCTTCATCGATACGACTACAATTCGCCTCTCTTGGCCTTCTCCAATCCAAAATAAAATTAAACAGCCAAGCGACTTGCCCAATAGGTTCATAAATCTCATATCCAAATAAAATATAAACTCGTACCTTTTTGTCGGGCATTCAACTTTATCTCTTCCATTTGCTACTTATTTCAGCATATACTAATGCATTCCTAATTAATCTCCAAACAACTTATCCTCAAATCCCATCATTCCAAGCCAAAATCCATTTCAAACTCTAGTTCCAATCTTAATTCCAAATCCTTAATCAACAATCCAATTTAATTCCAGATTATCCCTAATCCAATCCATTTTCATTCAACTTAGTTTAAGTTAAGTTCTAATTTATTTATTCACTTTTACCATTTCAATCTATTTAACTTCATAAGTTAAAATTTAAATTTCAGAATCTAAATTCTTGATTTTTATTTCAAATCAGTTTGAAATCATATATTTTTATATATAACAATAACAATTCAAAATATTTAAATTTCTGACAATTTGTTTCCTTAAAACAATTCAAAACAAAATCTTTGGTAGTAATCTATCACTTAGAAACTCGAAAATGAATATTGATGATGTTGTAGTCCTCATCAGAATTATTTTCCAGCCACCAAAGTAAGTTCAATACTATATCACATTTCAAACTCATTTTCCAAAATCCATTTACACCATTTTCCTAGTTTCCAGAGTTTTAATTCCAATTCTGATTTAAATCCAAATTCAGTTCATCTTAATTTTATATCTTACACGAATATAAATTCCGATTGGTTACATTTATATATAACCGTCTCAATTATAATCTTATTCGATTATAATGACAACTAACACACCAATATATAATAATAATTCCAATACCAATTATTCTTTTATACCAAATTTTGGGTAAAATATATTATTTACCCTACTTTTAGAAACATAATGTGTTGGTTTATCATATTCAAGTGTTTAGAAACCCCTATCGACATTGTGGTGTCGCGCCATCGACCAGAATTTATAAGCCATTTAACAAATAAATCTCCACAATATAAAACCATTTTTATACAATTTAAAAATACGCTCTCTCTTGTATATATAAACTCAACTCAATATAGGGTATTACTAACCCCATCTCTACTGAGTCACGCCACAGAGCCAAGGTAATCACTTAACCTTCAGCTCTGATACTACTTTAACGAACAGGGATTTTTAACCTTGAAAATCGACATAAAACACCATGTCGACTATTCAAGCATCGACAATACCAGGTCATTAATAGAAAGAAGTTAAAGGGTGATAAATAGAAAGAAAGAAAGTTAGAATAGAAGAAGAAGATGAACACAACAGAACAAAATCAGAGTAAACACGAATCTCACAGCGGAACGAATAAAATATATCATATAACAACAACTTTTGAAATATTAAACTTTGTTTGTAATTACATATCAAAGTAGGGTACATAACATTCATATCACAACGGAAATAAACTCTATATATATCTAATATTGAAGCCTCCTGCTCTAAGATCCTCCAAGTATCGGTAAAATCACGACAACTTGACTGCCCGTACATATTTGGGCACCCAAGAGTTTAGGACAAAACAAAATTAACATTAGATCAGTTATGAGACTGGTGTCAGTAGACTCCAACCACTTGGTTTAACATTTAAAAATCCTTTTAAAAGAAATGATTATTGTAAGAAAGATTCACACATAAACATGGATGGTTTTCACCTTACGATAACCCAAAACATTTTCAAAATCAATAATATTCTGATATTATAATAGTGCCTAATACAAGTAAATAACAATCTAGCAGAACGCTTGCATATCATGTTCTACATACATAGTATACAATTAAAACCCGCGAGCGCTTATTGGAGATTGTATCTATGAAATTTATGGAACCACCTTCTGATCAGTGTACTCTAGAGGGGATACACTGGAGTTCAACAAGAACATCTTGTAACTCAGCCACACATGACCGACCATTCATTTCGCTTGAATGTTCTGAATATATTTTCACCTTATGTTTGGTGTACCAACATAACAGTTCCTGGTAGATACAAAAATAAAAGAAGTAACAAATATGAACATTCTCTAAATGGTGACAATATACCCTAATTGGATGCGACCCACATAGCCATGTTGCCTGCCCGATTTTTTCCATTTCCTAGTTGATGTGGCTTGAGGTCATAACGTATCTTTGATAAATCTCATCTTTATTTACTTTGGATGCCACATTATCGTACCCACCAAATCATAAATTGATTTCTCCAAAAATACCATGGGTATAAAGCTAAGAGAAACGAATTCCTCTGCCACCAACGTAAATACGTTCAAAGAGATCAACTTACATGTTATGACACCCCACATCCGTTAATGTCACTGACAAAGGGAATGTATTAAGTTTTGTGGAGCATTATAAGGAAACAGAAAAGAATATGGAAACAGAACGATCTCAATTACCCTAACGTCTAAACTGAAATAGAAATGGAAACAGAACGATCTCTTCAGAAACAAAATGTTAGTAATGGGCCTTTACCATCCTAACAGAGACAGACGGTACATAAACAGGAGCAGAAACAGAATCAGAGACGGAAACAGAATAATCCCCATGGAAACAGAATGTTAGAATCAGATGTATACTAGTGATGGGCCTTTACCATCCCAACAGACGGTACCACACAAAAACAGATAGGTGATACCACCCCAACAGAAACAAACGGTACCCCAACAGAAGCAGATATAACTAGATGTACCCTAAATTCTACCCCAAGTGACCGACTCCCTAATACATAAATACCCTGTGTCAGCCCCACGGAAGGGTGTATCACTCCCTAAAGTGGCAACCTACAGAAAGACACGGATCTATTTAAAGATGTCACGGCGGCTTAACTTCCCCAGAGCAGACCAGATCCATACACATACATGACCCGGTTGGAATGCGCCATCAACACCCCTCTCCATTATCAGAATGAACCTCTTATAATTAGTTCAGTAAGCGTGCCCGGACCCCTACTTAGTGTTGGGTCGTAGTTTGATACCATAAAAGGTTACTGACTAATATGGGTCCCACACAATAAATGACAGAAGTAATTACCCCTCCTAACCTTGTATCCCCAAACTAACAACTTTCAGATTTACTTGCTTACAGATTTCAGATTAACAAGTTTTTAGATCAGACATACAGATTAATAAGTTTACAGATTAACAGATCAGATGTACAGATTAACAGACTTACAGATTAATACGTTTCACTTAACCTTGCGTTAAGCCTACAGATTTTACGAAATGGGTTTATCAGATTCATCCGCCTAGTTGACTTAACCCCACCCACTTATCAAATCAATATGTATTATTGGCTAAACTTGCCTTAACCCTATCCACTTGTTCATGTAATATTGGTTAAGTTGTCATCTTACACAGGTTAACTTAACCCCACCTACCTAACATGTTTTAGATATCATATTCATCTTTAATCAGCAATAATTAGTTATTAATGCACATACCTCTCACATTAAGTCGATAGCTTGTGGCCGCTGGATGTGTCGGGCGGTTTCAGGTAGACTTTTGCCACAAGCCAGACTTAACCTCGTGTCTAAGCATCTTTTAGTTATGCCTACGACCTCTCGCATTAAACTGACCGTTTGCGGTTGCTGGTTAGGCCAGTTGGTTCCGGGCAGGCTTCTACCGCAAACGGAGTCTAACCTCGTGTCTCAACATGTTATGTTGGCCAATTTATTCATATACATCGTAGGCTTTTCCAATTACAGTATTCAGTTTCAACAGATTAAATAGGCTTCACAAACTCTTTTAATGTTCCATTAACATATTTCGCTTAACCATAAATTAATCCTACAAATTTGCATGCCCAAATTACAGTCATTATTCACAATATAACATTTGCCCCAAGTTTTATTTAAATTGCACAGTAAAGCTTATGCCCTAAAAACTCCAGTCATGATTCGTAATACAAGTTATGCCAAATTATCGGCTTTGATTACAGTGTATGCCAATTACCCAAAATCCCAATTTAGGCGTGTTCATATTTAACAGTTATCCCTATTTCAATATAGGTTTTCATGCCTAAGTTATATATCACTATACACAGTAATCCCCTTCTTCCAAATCATAAACCATCATATATAGTATGCCCCAATTTTAGGTCTTAAATTAGAACATGCGTTATGCCCCCAAATCAATTATGTGTTTACAATGCAATTTATGCCCCATTTGCATATCATTCAATATTTTCCCAAATTTTTCCCACATCATTCGTACATATAATTCAACGTAAAATATAGTTAGGCTCGAAGTTAGCCTAATCTCATAAATAAAAGGCAAAGAAGAGAAGGGAAGAGAGTCATCAAAACTGGCATAAAATAGACATATGAAGTATGAGTGGGCATAGAACAATAAAATAGATCCAATGGGTATAGAAGGACAGATCTAAACAGAAATAGCCATAATCTTAGATTCAGATTTATTAACAATGTCAGGATCACAATTAAATTTCATTTCTGAAAGTAACGTGGACTCACCTTGGCTGGATCTAAAAGAAGAGAGATAGGTGGTGTAGTTGTAGTTGTAGATCTATTCTAACCTTCCAATATAAATACTCCTATTCTGATTTTCTTTAGCATAGAAGAAAGACTAGTTTAGATTTGTCCAGCATGGAGGCTCCATGAATTAGTGTATTGTGAATTAGGTTTAGGTCTTGGTATGTTTATATAGGTGTATGTGATGAATAAAGGTCTTTAGATTAGCTTAGGAGCCACCAGAACCATACAGCTCAAAAGACACGTCAACCAGCCAATCCCAGCAAGACACGTCATCAGGAACACTCCAGAATTCTGTAGGTTATGGTCCTCGGCATGGGCGCACTTCCCAAGTGCGCTAGTGTATTTTTGTACTGGTGCACTTCCCAAATGCACAGTGCATTGTGGCATATTTCATGATCGTTCTTCCAAACTTCTATCGTCCGTAACTCCTTCATAAGGTATCCGATTCACGCAAATTCGGACTCTATCTCAAGTAGAATTCCAAGACAAATGCAATGGCCTAACCCATTTTACCTAATTCTTCTTTTAAAAATTAATTATTCTTTAATTTGTTATTTTAATGTTCTCATAAAACACGGTGTGTTGATTCTCCCCTCCTTAAAGGATTTCGTCCCCGAAATCTCTAAGTTAAATACCGTCCGTCATCCATCTACCCATCCATCATCCACAAGCATTCATTGTCCTTAAACGATTTCTAACGTCATATGAACATATGCAAAAGTGTGTGTACATGTCGCTTATCTAATGCAAAAGATCAGGCGATCAACTGATTCTGTAACACCCCACATCCGTTAGTGTCACTCACAAAGGGAATGCACTAAGTTCTGTGGAGCATTTAAGGTAAAAGATGCAGATAAATTACAAGACAGACAAAATTAAAACAGCGGAAAATAAAACTTTACTTTATTGATAAAATAGTTTGTACAACAATTGCTTTCCAATACCAGAGTATAATCTATCTTACAAAATAAAGAATCATAAAATAACATTTATATTCCCCAATGTAGCATAAGCCAGCCATAATAGTAGAAAAGAGAGTCTGAAGCGATATATCCAAGAGACTTTAAGCTTGGAAAGAGTAACAGTCCATACTAAGCAGAGCTATTCCCTCCCTGACTACCGGGGAAGGGGGGGGGGGAACGGAAGAAAAGAAGACGAGAGAAAAACAGAGTCAGACATAAAGCCTGAGTAAGTCTAGTGGCTTTTAGCATGTGAACAAGATAAAGTTCATGACAGGAGTAATAGGAAAAATGGGACAGTACCAGAATAACAGACTAATATAAACCAAAGCAAGATAGTTTAAACCGAATATACTATCACACCCCATTCTATATCTCTGCACCACCTAACTAGTATCCCAACTAGTAATCTGTATAAAGATGATAACGTGATTCCAATCCCTGTAATTGCGGTTGCCTTTAGGTGTACATCTATTATTTATTACCTAGATCTAATCTAGGGTTTTCTTATCGAGCGCTTCCTAGATTCAACTAGGGTTTATGCGACTTATCTAATACTTCTCGGATTCAGGATTTATGCCACCTAGGTCCAACTAGGGATTATGCTACCTGTCGAACGATGCCCCCAGTCTAGGACACACTACTTAGAGTGGTATACGTTTCTAGACTTTCCCCACGTATGTGTCGCGAATCGTTTATCGCTGTTTAGATGCACATGTCCTGAAATGTGCGACCCGAGTCCCGTGGCAGGGCTATTCTAGAAACACGGAACTCGGTCGGGAGCTTTCAGATATCTGCCGATGCAGATGCTAAGGTCTGTTTTTCCAGTGGCTATGGTCCCACGTGACCCCTCCCTCAACTAATGAAAGGCAATCCAAGAAAATCAAGCACGAGAACTATACTCCTGCCACCTATGCCCCACTTTCCTATTAGCCAGCCTCACCCATAACTAGATAGCAAGTATATGGTCTGTTGAGAGTTCTCTGCCTTTCCGCATGCATATCACGACTGACTCAAGATGGTAGGTAGACGACGGGTCGCTATCACAGGGCCATTTGTCCCGCCGAATCACGCTGGTCCATCCTAGTCTTTAGGTTGCCTTATATTGCAACCAAGGCAAACCCTTGGTTCTTCCGACACAGACCTTAACCTCTGTGAGCCCAGGCGGATCATCTGCATTCTCACAGAGGGATACCAAGGGTACCCTTACGTCCCCCTGAAGCCTCAGGCTTCGTAACCCAATTCGTTGGAGCCTTCTTTAAGATCAGATGGAAGTTCGCTCCTCCTCGTGTTATACTAAAAATTAATACTTAGTTTTCCTAACTAAGGTTTACCACTTAGTTTCCTAAATCGTTGTTTTCTTAACTAAGGTTTACTACTTAGCCCTCTTTCTCGTTAAGTTGGATTGGTTTAGTGTCATTAGTCAATTCAAGTTAGCTTAACTCATTCCTTTGTCATATTAAACTGGCTAAGTGTTATCAGTAGTTCATGTTGACTGAACCCTATCACAAACCAAGTTATATTGGTTAAGTATTTCTTATTACTTAACCCTACCCATTCATCTTGTATTGGTTAAGTGTCCCTTTTAACCTAACCTTGCCCATCTGTTTTAACTAACATGTTATAACGGTTAAGTGTTCCCTTAGTTAACTTAACCATAACATATGTTTAATTAACATGTCCTAATAGTTAAGCATTGTCCCTTTATGTTTCAACTTAACCCTGTTCAATTTATCACACTATGATGGTTAAGTGTTCTAAGTTTACTTAACCCTACCCTCTAGTCCAGCTAACATATTAAATTGGCTAAGTGTATTTACTTAACCTTACCCACTTATCTAGCTAACGTTTTATAATGGTTAAGTATTCTAAATTTACTTAACCTCACCCACTTATCTAATTATCATGTTATAACGGTTAAGTGTCCTGAATTTACTTAACCTCACCCTCTAGTCTAGTTAATATGTTAAATTGGTTAAGTGTATTAACTTTACTTAACCTCACCTTCTAGTCTAGTTAATATGTTAAATTGGTTAAGTGTATTAACTTTACTTAAACTCACCTTCTAGTCTAGTTAACATGTTAAATTGGCTAAGTGTTTTCTTAGTTACTTAACCCCTACAAGTCTTGTCTTGTTAACATGTTAAGTTGGTTAAGTGTTTTAGTTAACTTTACCCTACCAATCCTAACTTAGCTTTAATTGTCTTATTAAAGCACCAACCACTCACATTAGACAAGTATTGTTGTGGCTGCCTGTATGCCGGTCGGTTCCGGGCAGTCTTACGCCACAACTCAGTCTAACCTTGGGTCTTTATTGGGATCAATGCCTTAACCTCTCACATTGGATAGGTATTGTTGTGATTACTGGACAGCCGGGCGGGTCTAGGCAGGTTTACATCACAACTTAATCCAACCTCGGGTTAAGCATATTCGTATTGTCTAAATTTACATTTTAATTATGTAAATTATTCAAATTCAAGTTACTGCCAAATTTGTCTTAAATCAATCTCATTAGTTTAGGTATATAAATAATACCATTTTATGCCATAAATCACTTATGTGATTTTTAACCAATTTATGTCAAGTTTCCTATAATTACCAATTTTACCCAATGTTACCCCGTCTAAATATTAGGCTAACAATCTTAGCCTAATTTTCCGTTCGCATGATTTTGACATATAATATTAGGCTAAAAACTTAGCCTAATTTAGCGTACACAAAAATTGGCATAAAAATAATTCATTAACATAAACATGTCATAGGTGTAAACTTGCAAAATAATCGACATGAATATCATAACATTGCATAACATGCCACAAACTTGCATATAAATATTGGACCTAGTTAAATAGGTGTCACATGAATCATATAGTTTTAGCCTAACATAAAGGTATAACATAGTATAATCTAGTAGGTGTCATATGAATCCACTAAAACATGGTATAACATGTTAATGCATAGGTCTAGGCATAACCTCAAACATAAAACTGGCGTAAGACAAAACTATATGTATAACTTTGACAACCACTTAAGGGTGTGAACTTGCAACACATATGTATAAACATAAATCTAACAATAAACTTTCATATGAATCCTAAACGGATCTTGACACGGATCCGATTATAAGTTCTCACTTGCATAAAAACATGTGAATATAGATCTTTTCTAGTCATGTAGGAACAATTGGTTTAAACATATATACATAGAGCCTACATGAATGATATAAATATTTGTGTAAATCTAACTTGCAACCTATAACTTGCATAAACATATATTTAGATCTAACTGTATACATACAATTCGCATAAGGTGTTGATTGTTTAATTCACAATACATAAAAGATTCAATCACCACAATCATTCAAATTATCACAAATAACAAATATAAAACAACATCGTTAATACTGATATAATTCCATATTACAATTTACAACAAATCATGTTTTAATCGCATTCCCATCTAAAGAGCCACTATGCTTACAACGCAAGACGGTCTTGTTTTTCTGAGATCTGAGGTTCTGAAATTGAGATGCGTTTCTTTGGGTAGACGTTGTTTTGATTCTTAGTTTTGAATTAGATTTGTTCTAGCTTTGTTTGTCTTTAAGCTTTAGGCGGCGACCATTCCAAGCTATCTTACAATAGCGTGACGGCTCCAAGTTTAATTGTGTGAATTAGGTTAAGATCTAGGTTGTATATTTATAGAATTTTAGGATTAATTTAGGCCGTTTAATTAACCCTAGAAATGACCACAACCGTTCAGTCAAGATAGGATTATCTTATTGACTCAGCAATGAGTCAGAAATGACTTAGCATATTAAAAGTTCATTTTTTTCATAAATGACACATTGGTTCTTTCCTAACATATCACAACCAAAAGGACATTTTTTTTCTTATTTAAAACAAAACATTAGCTAAATGAACATTTCTTAACTGAAATATCAATTTAATGTGAATAAACATTTTTAATCTAAATATACATTTCTTAACGAAATGTTATTCTAATGTTAACATAACAAAAGTGATATTCTAATGTTCATCTTTTCTTTTTATTATTTATTGTCAATCAATTCAAACATAAATACGTATTTAATAGATACATTTTCCCTTTACCGTTTACATTAATTACCCATATATAAATATTTTTATATATATGAATAAATCTTTTCTTATAATTAATTTGTCATAAATCCAATTGGGGAAGGCCATTTAAAAAAAAATCCTTGACAACCAAAAATGCGCAACGTACGCTACATGATGCGTACACGTCATATATATATATAATATATATATATATATATATATATTCATCATTTTTTTCTTTTTATCTATCTTCCCAATTACCCATTTTCACACTAAACCACATTTTGAACTGCGTTCACACTAGGCTATTTTAAGCTATTCCCCTAAAACAAAAAAATTGGGCGCTGGCGAGGATCGAAATCTGTACCTCTTGTATGCAAGTCATGTGTTCCAACCAAGTACGCTACTAAGTCTTTTGCTTACAAAAGTTAGAACAATGCTAAACATTATTCTTTTCTCATTCCTCTTTTTCATGTTTGCTGCAATATTTAATTTAAGGATATCTTTTTCATACGGAGTCCAATTTACGCAAACTCGGACTCTATCTCAAGCAGAATTTCGAGACGAACGCATTGGCGTAACCCGTTTCCCTTAATTCTTCTTGTTAAATTTAATTATACTTTAATTTGTGAAACTTAATGTTACAGAATTACGGGGTGTTACATTCCCCCCTTCTTAAAAGGATTTCGTCCCCGAAATCTTCAAATTAGGAAGAATGTGTCCTACCATCCAATCACCCATCTACTCAACCATTCAGTCACAGGCATTCATTGTCCTTAAAAAGATTTCTAAATGCTTTCATATTTATATGCATAGTGTGTGTATATGTCTTTATCTAATGCAAAATCAGGCGGTCTACTAATTCAATCGACCTCCTTAATGCGAATTATATCAGTGTCATCCAATCATGTATGCAATCCTAATGATACATATCATTTCTATATGAGTGCACAACCATTCACTTAAATGCAACGTCCATATGATAATACATCGAGTTCAATCTGTAAACAAACACATATATGTGAATGCAATATGAAAGTGACTGAGTTGTCCTAGCGCCTACAGTGTGTATACGCATTCACGAGCAACCACTTGCAACCATTAATCATAACATGTTTCAAATACATGTTTACATCCATTGGCTTCTACCTAAGGATCGATGATACGTCCTAGAGGATATACCTTAAAAGCTAGAAAGTTTGCATAAAATTCCTAGAAAAAGAGATCAGGGATATACCCTTAAGAAAAAAGGGTATGATGCTCGTGTCTAGTCTCCAGTCTTATATGTCGCACCTTCTTGAGCTTCACTATACGGTACCTTATCTAATTTAACTTCATGATTGCGAAGCTTCTTTACCTCCATTTCCAAGATAAACAGATGTTAACCTTGATACTAGTGTATATACTAAGATGATTAGAGATCTCTCCTCTACTTAGCTTATCCATCATGTTACAAATCTGAGGGTCTAAAGCTAAAGGTTGATATGTACTTTTTACCTCTCTTAAGGTCAGTCTTTCTTCCTACCTAGGGCAGCTGCCACAATTATTCATCTTCCACCTTTACCATCCTTGTGTAACATGTTTACAGTTCTCTCTAAAGCTACCACTATCGCACAAAGAACCCTACAAAGCTTGGAAGAAAATTTGCCGCAGTTGGAACTACCGCGACTATAGATGGAACTCGGGCACTGCTCCACCATTCAATAGGTATCGTAGTCTTATCAAGCTTACGGAACCATGCTGCGATGAGGTTACCTCCCAGAAAGCCTGGAGCCCCGAAGACTCAAGAAAGAAGGGGACAAGAATTCAAACAGAGAATCAGAAGATAGTGCGTATGGCTTTGGGGAATATGCTTTTAAACCAAATATTTTCTTTTGAAAATGCTTCTTTTTTTTTAAACCATTTTGAAAATAATTGTTCAAATCTTTTATCTGATCCGGTAACCTCGCTTTGATACCACATGTAACACCCCACATCCGTCAGTGTCACTCACAAAGGGAATGCACTATGTTCTGTGGAGCATTTAAGGTAAAAGATGCAGATAAATTACAAGACAGACAAAATTAAAACAACAGAAAATAAAACTTTACTTTATTGATAAAATAGTTTGTACAACAATTGCTTTCCAATGCCAAAGTATCATCTCTTACAAAACAAAGAAGCATAAAATAACATTTATATTCCCCAATGCAGCATAAGCCAGCCATAACAGCAGAAAAGAGAGTCTGAAGCAATATATCCAAGAGTCTTTAAGCGAGGAAAGAGTAACAGTCCATACTAAACAGAGCTATTCCCTCCCTGACTACCTGGGAGGGGGGGGGGGACGGAAGAAAAGAAGACAAAAGAAAAACAGAGTTAGACATAAAGCCTGAGTAAGTCTAATGGCTTTTAGCATGTGAACAAGATAAAGTTCATGACAAGAGTAAACTGGAAAAATGGGACAGTATCAGAATAACAGACTAATATAAACCAAAGCAAGATAGTTTAAACCGAATATACTATCACACCCCATTCTATATCTCTGCACCACCTAACTAGTATCCCAACTAGTAATTTGTATAAAGATGATAACGTGATCCCAATCCCTGTAATTGCGGTTGCCTTTAGGTGTACATCTATTATTTATTACCTAGATCTAATCTAGGGTTTTCTTATCGAGCGCTTCCTAAATTCAACTAGGGTTTATGCGACTTATCTAATACTTCTCGGATTCAGGATTTATGCCACCTAGTTCCAACTAGGGATTATGCCACCTGTCGAACGATGCCCCTAGTGTAGGACACACTACTTAGAGTGTTATATGTTCCTAGACTTTCCCCACGTATGTGTCGCGAATCGTTTATCGCTGTCTAGATGCACATGTCCTGAAATGTGCGACCTGAGTCCCGTGGCAGGGCTATTCTAGAAAGACGGAACTCGGTCGGGAGCTTTCAGATATCTGCCGATGCAGATGCTAAGGTCTGTTTTTCCAGTGGCTATGGTCCCACGTGACCCCTCCCTCAACTAATGAAAGGCAATCCAAGAAAATCAAGCATGAGAACTATACTCCTGCCACCTATGCCCCCACTTTCCTATTGGCCAGCCTCACCCATAACTAGATAGCAAGTATATGGTCTGTTGGGAGTTCTCTGCCTCTTCGCAGGTGTATCTCGACTGACTCAAGATGGTAGGTAGACGACGGGTCGCTATCACAGGGCCATTTGTCCCACCGAATCACACTGGTCCATCCTAGTCTTTAGGTTGCCTTATATTGCAACCAAGGCATACCCTTGGTTCTTCTAACACAGACCTTAACCTCTGTGAGCCCAGGCGGATCATCTGCATTCTCACAGAGGGATACCAAGGGTACCCTCACGTCCCCCTGAAGCCTCGGGCTTCGTAACCCAATTCGTTGGAGCCTTCTTTAAGATCAGATGGACGTTCGCTCCTCCTCATGTTATACTAAGAATTAATACTTAGTTTTCCTAACTAAGGTTTACCACTTAGTTTCCTGAATTGTTGTTTCCTTAACTAAGGTTTACTACTTAGCCCTCTTTCTTGTCAAGTTGGATTGGTTAAGTGTCATTAGTCAATTCAAGTTAGCTTAACCCATTCCTTTGTCATATTAAATTGGCTAAGTGTTATCAGTAGTTCATGTTGACTTAACCCTATCACCAAACAAGTTATATTGGTTAAGTATTTCTTACTACTTAACCCTACCCATTCATCTTGTATTGGTTAAGTGTCCCTTTTAACCTAACCTTGCCCATCTGTTTTAACTAACATGTTATAACGGTTAAGTGTTCCCTTAGTTAACTTAACCCTAACATATGTTTAATTAACATGTCCTAATGGTTAAGTATTGTCCCTTCATGTTTCAACTTAACCCTGTTCAATTTATCACACTATGATGGTTAAGTGTTCTAAGTTTACTTAACCCTACCCTCTAGTCCAACTAACATATTAAATTGGCTAAGTGTATTTACTTAACCTTACCCACTTATCTAGCTAACGTGTTATAATGGTTAAGTACTCTAAATTTACTTAACCTCACCCACTTATCTAATTATCAGGTTATAACGGTTAAGTGTCCTGAATCTACTTAACCTCACCCTCTAGTCTAGTTAATATGTTAAATTGGTTAAGTGTATTAACTTTACTTAACCTCACCTTCTAGTCTAGTTAATATGTTAAATTGGTTAAGTGTATTGACTTTACTTAACCTCACCTTCTAGTCTAGTTAACATGTTAAATTGGCTAAGTGTTTTCTTAGTTACTTAACCCCTACAAGTCTTATTTTGTTAACATGTTAAGTTGGTTAAGTGTTTTAGTTAACTTAACCCTACCAATCCTAACTTAGCTTTAATTGTCTTATTAAAGAACCAACCACTCACATTAGACATGTATTGTTGTGGCTGCCTGTATGTCGGTCGGTTCCGGGCAGTCTTACGCCACAACTCAGTCTAACCTCGGGTCTTTATTGGGCTCAATGCCTAAACCTCTCACATTTGATATGTATTGTTGTGATTACTGGACAGCGGGCGGGTCCAGGCAGGTTTACATCACAACTCAATCCAACCTCGGGTTAAGCATATTCGTATTGTCTAAATTTACATTTTAATTATGTAAATTATTCAAATTCAAGTTACTGCCAAATTTGTCTCCAATCAATCTCATTAGTTTAGGTATATAATTAATACCATTTTATGCCATAAATCACTTATGTGATTTTTAACCAATTTATGTCAAGTTTCCTATAATTACCAATTTTACCCAATGTTACCCCGTCTAAATATTAGGCTAACAATCTTAGCCTAATTTTCCATCTGCATGATTTTGACATATAATATTAGGCTAAAAACTTAGCCTAATTTAGCGTACACAAAAATTGGCATAAAAACAATTCATTAACATAAACATGTCATTGGTGTAAACTTGCAAAATAATCGACATGAATATCATAACATTGCATAACATGCCACAAACTTGCATATAAATATTGGACCTAGTTAAATAGGTGTCACATGAATCATATAGTTTTAGCCTAACATAAAGGTATAACATAGTATAACCTAATAGGTGTCATATGAATCCACTAAAACATGGTATAACATGTTAATGCATAGGTCTAGGCATAACCTCAAACATAAAACTGGCGTAAGACAAAACTATATGTATAACTTTGACAACCACTTAAGGGTGTGAACCTGCAACACATATGTTAAACATAGATCTAACAATAAACTTTCATATGAATCCTAAACGGATCTTGACATGGATCCGATTATAAGTTCCCACTTGCAAACAAACATGTGAATATAGATCTATTCTAGTCATGTAGGCACAATTGGTTTAAACATATATACATAGAGCCTACACGAATGATATAAATATTTGTGTAAATCTAACTTGCAACCTATAACTTGCATAAACATATATTTAGATCTAACTGTATACATACAATTCGCATAAGGTGTTGATTGTTTAATTCACAATACATAAAAGATTCAATCACCACAATCATTCAAATTATCACAAATAACAAATATAAAACAACATTGTTAATACTGATATAATTCCATATTACAATTTACAACAAATCATGTCTTAATTGCATTCCCATCTAAAGAGCCACTATACTTACAACGCAAGACGGTCTTGTTTTTCTAAGATATGAGGTTCTGAAATATAGATGCGTTCCTTTGGGTAAACGTTGTTTTGACTATTAGTTTTGAATTAGATTTGTTGTAGCTTTGTTTGTCTTTAAGCTTTAGGCGGCGGCCATTCCAAGCTATCTTACAGCAGCGTGACGGCTCCAAGTTTAATTGTGTGAATTAGGTTAAGAGCTAGGTTGTATATATAGAATTTTAGGATTAATTTAGGCCGTTTGATTAACCCTAGAAATGACCACAACCGTTCAGTCAAGATAGAATTATCCTATTGACTCAGCAATGAGTCAGAAATGACTCAGCATTGACTCAACATATTAAATGTTCATTTTTTTCATAAATGACACATTGGTTCTTTCCGAACTTATCATAACCAAAAGGAGATTATTTTTTTATTTAAAACAAAACATTAACTAAATGAACATTTCTTAACTGAAATATCAATTTAATCTGAATAAACATTTTTAATCTAAATATACATTTCTTAACGAAATGTTATTCTAATGTTAACATAACAAAAGTGATATTCTAATGTTCGTCTTTTCTTTTTATTATTTATTGTCAATCAATTCAAACGTAAATACGTATTTAATAGATACATTTTCCCTTTACCTTTTACATTAATTACCCATATATAAATATTTATATATGTATATATATATATATATATGAATAAATCTTTTCTTACTTTTAATTTGACATAAATCCAATTGGGGAAGGCCATTTTAAAAAAAAAAATCCTTGACAACCAAAAATGCGCAACGTACGCTACATGATGCGTACACGTCATATACATATATATATGTGTGTGTGTCTATATATATATATTATATTCATCATTTTTTTTCTTTTTATCTATCTTCCCAATTACCCATTTTCACACTAAACCACTTTTTGAACTGCGTTCACACTAGGCTATTTTAAGCCATTCCCCTAAAACAAAAAATTAGGGCGCTGGCGGGGATCAAACTCTGTACCTCTTGTATGCAAGTCATGTGTTCCAACCAAATAAGCTACTAAGTCTTTTGCTTACAAAAGTTAGAACAATGCTAAACATTATTCTTTTCTCATTCCTCTTTTTCATGTTTTGCTGCAATATTTAATTTAAGGATATCTTTTTCATACAGAGTCCAATTTACGCAAACTCGGACTCTATCTCAAGCAGAATTTCGAGACGAACGCAATGGCGTAACCCGTTTCCCTTAATTCTTCTTCTAAAAATTAATTATACTTTAATTTGTGAAATTTAATGTTATAGAATTACGGGCTGTTACCGTTTCGGTTGACCTTCTTAATGCAAATTATGTTCGTGCCATACGTCCAACATGTATGAAATTATTCCTATTTGATACATATCATTTCTATATGAGTGCACAACCATTCATTCATATGCAATACCCATGTGCTGAGTCAACTATTTTGCATCCATAAAAATTGAAAATGCACACACATCCATATGCAGTATGAGAGTGTTTTTGAGCCGATCTAGTGCCTAGTGTGTGTGTGCGTATATATGCATCCACGAGCAACCACTCGCATCCACTGGCAACCATTAAACATAACATGTCTCAAACACATGTTTACACCCTTTAGTTTCCACCTAAAAGTCGAAGACTCGATCGATAGGATACAGTCGAGTGATAGAAGCAAGTACAAATAAAACAAAAACTTTGTTCCCACTAGGCAATGTCAAAACTGGAAATCTACATCACACCTCGAGGTAAGCCCCTAACCTTGTCAAAAATATCCGGACACTTACGGACTATGGGTACAGATCGCAGATTATCAAATGATTCTAGGAAACCGAGCATGATAGACCCTTTTGGGGTTATAAGAAATCCCTTTCTAAAACCAAGCCATATCCCACAAAACTCGGAACGTACGCATCACAGTCAACTCAAAGCCTAACACAAATACCCTCAAACCCTAACCTATCACAAACAGATGAGCCATAACCCTTATAGGGTTTGATACTATAACAGGATCAAAAACAAGACTAGTATTATGGTGCAATGACTCAACACAGAATCAAAATGCCAGAATCAAAAAGGGCTCTAACTCAATAATCAGATAAGGAAATTAAAACTTCTACAGAAATTATCCTACCTCTATCATGTCCACCTGCCACGAGAGCATTCACTTGCCCTCCAGAAAATCCTACCCTTGTCCTCGTTTCTTCGGGCAGTCCCCAGTGAAGTGTCCCATTTCACCACAGTTGAAGCAAGCGCCCTTCCTCTTTCTGCAATCCTTGTTCAGATGACTCAAGCTTCCACAAGTAAAGAACTTTTTCTCCTTCTTATTCTCAGGCTTTTCATCCTTCTTCTGTGTTTCCTTCTTGGGTAACACTTTCTTGTTCTGTGGTTCTTCGAGCTTCTCCTCTTTCTTCTCACCTTTGGCTTCCTCTTCATGCATTAGTGCCATGTCAACAAGTTTCTCGAAATTATCCCCCTATAGGAATGTGAAACATATCTAATTCGTGAAGCGGTTCGTTCAAGCCCTTGACAAATCTCAAAGCCTTCTTATGTGGTGTATTAACTAATTCCATACAAAATCTTGCTAACTGGTTAAACTTGTTAACGTACTCCTTCACAGACAAACTCCCTTGTTTCAAAGCCAAGAACCTCTCCATGTATAAACTCTCCTCTGCTCGTGAAAGAAATTTCAACTCGAACCTTTGTCTGAAATCCGTCCACGTCTCCACCGCACGTCCTTCATTAGTTACTTCCAACTAAAATGAAGCTTCGTCCTTCATCAACCAAGTAGCTAGCTGAACCTTCCTTCCATCGTCTACCTCAAAGATACCAAATAAATCCTCCACTACCTTGAGCCAGTTCCGAGCCTCAACAAACGTCTTAGTCCCATAAAACGGCTTTCCACCCATCGCACGGAAGTCTTTGCATATCTTAGAAAAAACATCTACACGCGGAGGAGGAGGAACAATGACTGCAGCTGGGGGAGGAGGAACGTCTGCTGGGCCTGCGGTAGTAGCCCTAGCCTCCAGATACCTTCGGAACCATCCTGGTATCTGTACGCCCTCTGGAAGATTAAGATCCCCAGACATGCTGAAACGAAAGAAAAAAGATTCAAAATAGAGAATCGAAAGATAGATATATGGCTTTGGGGATTATGTTTTTCGAAATAAACTTTCCTTTTTTAAAACCCCTTTGAAAATAGTTTAAAATAACTTTTATCTAATCTAGTAACCTTCAGCTCTGATACCAAGTGTGACACCCCATTTCCGTTAATGTCACTCACAAAGGGAATGCATTAAGTTTTATGGAGCGTTATAAGTAAACAGAACAGAATATTACAAGTCAAATAAAGTAGTACTTGAAAAATTTATAACTTTATTGCAGTGGAAACAGAAATAAGTTTGGTTACATCTTCAAACACCAAAACCAAGTACATAATATTAGTCTTGTACAAAAGCCATCAGAGTACATAATTTTTAAAACCATAATCCCTAACAGAAAATGCCATAAATAAGCAGAATCAAAGCCAAGCAATACATCTTTCAATCTTCAAGCTGGAAGAGAGAGATCTGAAATAATCTTGAGTATTTCCTCCCTGAGAACATGAGGGGGGAACGGAAGAAAAGAGGCGAAACAAAAAGAGTTAGACATAAAGTCTGGCGAGTCCAGTGACTCTCAGCATATAAACATATAATAGTATCATGACATGTAAATAAAACTGGTTGAGAGATAATCGTAACAGGAGTAGCAGATATACATAGATTAAACAGAGGAAACAGAATGATATAGACCAAGCTATGCTTCTCACATACTTTTCACTTCTCTACACTAATACTAGTATAATAGGATTAGGTGTTACCCTAATGTCTAAACTGAAACAGAAGCGGAAACAGAACGATCTCTTCAGAGATAGAATGCTAGTAATGGACCTTTACCACCCTAACAGAGACAGAGAGTACATAAGCAGAGACAGAATCAGAGACGGAAACAGAATAATCCCTATGGAAACAGAATGTTAGAATCGGGTGTACACTAGTTATGGGCCTTTACCACCCTAACGGATGGTACCACACAGAAACAGACTGGTGTTACCACCGCAACAGAAACAGACGGTACCCCAATAGAAGCAGACAGAACTAGATGTACCCTAAATTCTACCCCAAGTGATCGGCTCCCTAATACATAAATACCATGTGTCGGCCCCATGAAAGGGTGTATCACTCCCTAAAGTGGCAACCTACAGAAATACACAGACCTATTTACAGATGTCACGGCGTCTTAACTTCCCTAGAGCTGACCGGATCCATGCACGCACCTGACCCCATTGGAATGCGCCATCAACACCCCTCGCCATTATCAGAATGTGCCTCTTATAATTAGTTCAGTAAGCATGCTCGTACCCCTACCTAGTGTTGGGTCGTAGTTTGATACCAGAAAGGGTTACTGACTAATATGGGTCCCACACAACAGATGACAGAAGTAATTACCCCTCCTAACCTTGTGTCCCCAGACTAACATATTTCAGATTTACTTGCTTATAGGTTTCAGGTTAACAAGTTTTCAGATCAGACCTACAGATTAATAGGTTTACAGATTAACATATCAGATGTACGGATTAACAGACTTACAGATTAATACGTTTCACTTAACCTTGCGTTAAGCCAACAGATTTTGGGAAATGGGTTTATCAGATTCATCCGCCCAGTTGACTTAACCCCATCCACTTACAAATCAATATGTATTATTGGTTAAACTTGCCTTAACCCTATCCACTTGTTCATGTAATATTGGTTAAGTTGTCATCTTACACAGGTTAACTTAACGACACACACCTAACATGTTTTAGGTACCATATTCATCTTTAATCAGCATTAATTAGTTACTAATGCATAGACCTCTCACATTAAGTCGATAGTTTGTGGCCGCTGGATGTGCCGGGCGGTTCCGGGCAGACTTCTGCCACAAGTCAGACTTAACCTCGTGTCTAAGCATCTTTTAGTTATGTTTATGACCTCTCACATTAGACTGACCGTTTGCGGTTGCTGGTTAGGTCGGTTGGTTCCGGGCAGGCTTCTACCGCAAACGAAGTCTAACTCGTGTCTCAGCATGCTTATCTTAGCCAATTTATTCATATGCATCGTAGGCTTTTCCAATTACAAGTATTCAGTTTTAACAGATCAAACAGGCTTTACATACTCTTTTACTGTTCCATTAACATATTTTGCTTAATCATAAATTAAGCCTACAAATTTGCATGCCCAAATTACAGTCATAATTCATAATATAACATTTGCCCCATGTTTTAGTTAAATTGCACAGTAAAGGTTATGCCCCAAATACCCCAGTCATGATTCATAATACAAGTTATGCCAAATTATCGGCTTTGATTACGTGTATGCCAATTACCCAAAAACCCAATTTAGGCATGTTCATATTTAACAGTTATCCCTATTTTAATATTGTTTTTCCTGCCTAAGTTATATATCACTATACACAATAATCCCCTTCTTCCTCATAAACCATCATATATAGTATGCCCCAATTTATGTCTTAAATTACAACATGCGTTATGCCCCCAAATCGATTATATGTTTACAATTCAATTTATGCCCCATTTGCATATCATTCAATATTTTCCCAAACTTTTTCCCACATCATTCGTACGTATAATTCAACATAAAATATAATTAGGCTCGAAGTTAGCCTAATCTCATAAATAAAAGGAAAAGAAGAGAAGGGAAAAGAGTAATCAAAACTGGCATAAAATAGACATATGAAGTATGAGCGGACATAGAACAATAAAATAGATCCAATGGGTATAGAAGGACAGATCTAAACTGAAATAGGCATAAACTCAGATTCAGATTTGTTAACAATGTCAGGATCACAATTAAATTTCATTTCTGAAAGTAACGTGAACTCACCTTGGCTGGATCTAAAAGAAGAGAGATAGGTGTTGTAGTTGTAGATCTATTCTAATCTTCCAACATAAATACTCTTATTCTGATTTGCTTTAGCGTAGAAGAAAGACTAGTTTAGATTTGTCCAACATGGAGGCTCCATGAATTAGTGTATTGTTAATTAGGTTTAGGTCCATGTAACACCCCACCTCCGCTAGGGTCACTCACAAAGGGAATGCACTAGTTTTGGAAGAGCGTTATCGAGGTAAACAATCATAGAATTATTACAAGACAGAACATAAATAATACAGCGGAAGATTCAAAAGCTAAATTTCATTACTTTCAAAAAGAGTCAAAACCTTTTACATCAAATAGCCAAGGTCATTATTATCCATTACAATAAATTCTGTCTTGCATAAATAAATAAGCATAAACTTGAAACAACAAAAGGAGCTTAATTCCGCAAAGGTAGCAGAAATGCAGCCATGGCATAGCTCAAGATTAAACCGTACATGAGCTGAACCGAAAGCAAGTGAAATCCAAGCTAAGTGCTAAAGTTTCCTCCCTGAGAACCTGGGGGGGAGGGGGAGAAAACAGAAGAAAGAGAGGCGAAAGAAAATGGGTCAGTCACAAAGATTGGTAAGTCTAAGTGACTTTCAGCATAAAAACAGATAAAGGTAACATGACATGTATAAACTAAAAGTAAACATAAGGATGCTGTCAAGACGGGCAAGATAAACTAAGATAACATGACAAATCAAATATAGCATCACATATTCAAGGTTCGCTGCATCAACTGTACTAGAATCCCAAACCCATGTCTTACATAAATCATGAAATAATCCCTTGGCCCAATATCATGAAATGACCCATTTCTAGGTCCAACGAAACGATCCACTTGTCGATCGGCTCCCTACAAGTTCTAGCTCGTCATGTGTCTGTGTCATACGGCCCTATCACGAATGTAGTCACATGTACTAGGTCCACCATAGGGTGTATCAAGCCCTATGGTGCCAACCGATGACACGAATCAAGCATGCACAGATAAACCTACTGATGCCCAATGCCTTCTTTTTCAACTCCGGACCACGTGCACGACCATAGCCCGCCTGAACCTACACTGGCGCACCAACACAGCTGTCGTTCTGGTTGCTTACAATCAGCCCAGTAATCGTGCCCCACCCTGCCTAGTTCCAGGGTACCACGATACATCTAGTGGGTTACTGCTGAAATGGACCGCGTAACTAGGGTTTTCGTCCAGTAGGTTAAGTGTAGTCATTTAAATTCGTGACTTAGCCCTTATCAGTCTAGCATGTCAAGTTGGTTAAGTGTTGTCATTCAAGTTCGTGACTTAACCCGCCCACGAATCATGTATCAAGTTGGTTAAGTGTTGTCTTTCATGTTCATGACTTAACCCTATCATGTGGCACTAATTCATTAATGCACCCCAACCTCTCACATTAGACCTGTTGTTGTGGTCACTGGATATGCCGGGCCGTTCCGGCCAGAATTACACCACAACTCAGTCTGACCTCAGGTTTTCAAGTGCGATATGGCCAACTACCCACATTGGATCCTATTGTTTGCAGTAACTGGGTTTGCCGGGCGGTTCCGGGCAGAATTACACTGCAAACTCAACCCAACCTCGAGTTGGCCATTTTCAAGTTCATTCTAGTGTCATGCCCATGTTCAAGTTTCATGTCCTGTTCGTGTCAAGTTTCAATGCAAGTTTCATGCCCACATCCAGATTCAAGTAATAACAATGTTCATGTCAAGTTTCATGGCGAGTTTCATACCAAGTTTCCTATAATTACCATTTTTTCCCAACATTACCCCGTCTAAATATTAGGTTAACAATCTTAGCCTAATTTTCCGTCCGCATGATTTTTGGCATAATATTAGGCTAAAAACTTAGCCAAATTTAACGTACACAAAATTTGCATAAAGAAATTCATTAACATGACATAGGTGTAAACTTGGCATTCTTGGCATAGTCAACATGAACTCCATAAGTGTGTACTTGCAAAACAATCAACATGAATACCATAGGTGTGAACTTGCAACATAGACTAAACCAACATACATATATGTGAATTTGCAACATAAACTAAATCAACTTACATATATGTGAACTTGAAAGTCAATCACGAACATATGAATAAGTGTGAACTTGAAATATGACATAGGTTTAACATATACACATAAACATGTAGATCTAACATTTGGTCACATATGTGATATGATTTCACAACCTAAAACTTGCATAACATGATAAACTACACAACTTGTCATCATGGGTTATACTCCAAGTTCATATACATATGAATGGACTTATTCACTAATTCCCAATTCAACATGATGATAAAATAGAACCACAGGCATAGATCAACATAATAAACATTGCTCTATTATCAATTTATTTCCAAGGCATGACCTAACTAAATAAATTGATTAAAACATCGCAGGCATAACATTATGGACATGAAAAAGGTTTGAATAATAATCTAGATTCAAGAACACGGATAGATCTAACTTAAGTAGAAAAATCCCCAAAATCAAGACAAATAAAGAAAATAGGTCTGAATAGAAAATCAAGCTTAGATCCAATTTCATAGTCATAATTCTAGGCAATAACCTCATAGGTGATTAGCCACAATTGTCCTTGTCATATTTATAGGCAATTGTCTTATGTTCACAGGCATAGGCATAGTCTTATGTTCACCGTCATAGTCATAGGCATAGTCTTATGTTCACCGTCATAGTCATAGGCATGGGCATAGTCTTATGTTCATAGTCATAGGCATAGTCATGGTTTTATGTTCACAGTCATTGGCGTAGTCATAGTCTTATGTTCACAGTCATAGGCATAGTCATAGTCTTATGCCATTAAAAATAGTTTTAACGTCGTAGACAATATTCCCAATAGTCAAGATCCAAGAAGAAAACAAGAATAGATATGAATCATACATAAATCAATTCCAATTTAACATGCCCATACTAGATTTATAGTTTTTATCTAAAAGTAACTGGAACTTACAGATCGTGGTCTAAGAAATGAAGATGCAGAAGTCAAGTCTAGAAATTTGTCGTAGAACGTTGTGGTGTCGCTGATCTATTCTCTTGAATTGTTGTAGAAGCGTTGATCATTGACTTGAATCGAACTTGAATGCTTAAGATTTAATTTGGAGGCGGTGGCCATGGTTCAAGGGGTAAATTAGTAGCATAGCAGTGTAAGAATGATTTGTATGAATTAGGCTTGGTCTTAGGATGTATTTATAGGGGTAGCAACTAGTTTAGGCCCTTAGATTAACCCTAGAATCAATCCGGACCATCAAAACACGTCTTTGGTTTCAAAAATGGGTTCTAGGTCAAAACAGGCCGATCAGGTTGTAACACCCTGAATTTTAGTTAATACTAAAATTCACTAATAATAGGATAAATAATCTCAGATGTGGGAATTGGGGGTAACGGCTACGTCGTTGCGTTCGTCTCGGAAAAATACGCGAAACAGAGTCCGAGTTTTCGAGAATCGGAGTCCGTATGGCCCGGTTATGGCCCAAAGAAGTTTGCATAGAATTTAAAACTTAAAAACAGATTTAGAAATTTTATTTCAGATTTGAAATTAGAACCAGCGGGGCCAGGCGGGAAGATTCCCGCCCTGACCATGTCGACAGGGCTGTCGACAGGCCTGTCGACAGAGGTGTCGACTTGCCTGTCGACTTGCCTGTCGACACGGCGTGTCGAACCAGGGTGCTTGGGTGCACCAGATCTGGTTTTCTGGCTAGGGCTGGGCTTGGTTCTAGAGGTTTCCTAAATCTGACGGACCTAAATTAATTTAGGGTTAATCTAAGGGCCTAAAACACTACCTAATCCTATAAATAAGACCCTAACCCTTCCCTAATTCATTCATAATTAAATCTTGTAACTAAACTATGGCAAAATGAAACTTGGTCATGGCCTCCACAAATCAATGAAGAGAGTTGCAAGCTAATCAACCCCTAATCATCTTCTTCTTCATATTTGGCGACTAGTTTTACTTCATAAGTTTGCTAATCTTGGTTTTGGTGAGTTCCTATGGCTTTAATAATCAATTATTAAATTGATTATGGTAGGATGTGATAAGACATGGCTATGTTTGTGGATAAATGTGTTTATGCAAGTTTGTATGATATGTGATTTGCAAGTTCTATGTTTAATGCAAGTTTAATGCCATGTTTTATGATGCAAAACACTATGTTAAACATTTATGCATATGTAACATGTTATGCAAACTATATGTGAGAATATATGCAAGTTATATGTAACATGATATGCAAGTTATGCATGTGATTTTATGCATGCTAAGTAGTTGGTGTTATGCATACTAAGTATTTGATGTTATGCATGCTAAGTATTTGATGTTATGCATGCTAAGTATTTGATTGTATGCATACTAAGTATGGGGTTTTATGCATGTTAAGTGTTTGGGTTTATGCAAGTTAAGTGGTGGGTTTATGCATAATAAGTATTTGATTCTATGCATAATAAGTATTTGATTTTATGCATAATAAGTATTTGATTCTATGCATGATAAGTAAGTGGTTTTATGCATGCTAAGTGTTTGGTATTATGCATAAATCATGACATGCAAGTTTACCCTTTTAAATATGGTATATACATATGCAAGATGGCACCCTTATATGCTATGCATGTTTACCCTCCTTTAAGATGCAAGTCATATATGCAAGTTCGACATATTATGCAAGTTATGCTTACATGCAAGCTCAACATGTTATGCAAGTTATGTGCATGATGTTATGTAAGTTATGTGCATGATGTTATGTAAGTTATGTGCATGTTGTTATGCAAGTTCATATGCAAGTTATGAGGGTATGCAAGTTATGTGCATAGTGTTATGCAAGTTAAGTTTATGAGATTATGCAAGTTATGAGCATGATGTTATGCAAGTTATGTATATGCTTAAATGCGAGCTTAATGTGATATGCAAGTATGTGAATGCTTATGCAAGTATATGAATGCCCATGCAAGTATGTGAATGCTTATGCAAGTTATGTGTAGGCTTAAATGCATGTCTAACGTGTTATGCAAGTTATGAGAATGCTTATATGCAAGTTCAACATGTTATGTAAGACATGTGTATGATAATGTGCAAGTTTGGGTTAAATGTGGTGGGGTTAATATATGCTCATATATGCAAGTTGACATCCTCTTAACCCATGACAAAGTTGTATGCTAAACCCATGATAATTGTGATGGATCTTCCCCTTTATTATGTCATGAAATGAGGACGATTTACGTGGGGAACGATGGGGTTGGTAAATATGTTAATAAATGTAAGATTGGGTATGATTAAGCATACCATAAAAATAAATTACCATAAGTGGGAATTTACCTATTGAGTTAGGTCTACCCCATGGGAATTTACCTATTGAGTTAGGTCTACCCATGTTATGGAAAACTTGATATTAATTAGGGATAATTAATATGGGGGTGATTAATTAGGTGTAATTAATCGACTAAGACACGAGGTTGGACTCATTTGTAGTGTAAAACTGCCCGGACCCGACCGGCTTAACCAGTTGCTACAAATGTCAGCCCAATGTGAGAGGTCTTAGCCATAAATTAAATACGTGATTAAGGTAAAGACACGAGGTTAGACTCTGTTATGACGTAAGACTGCCCGGACTCTACCGACTTAACCAGGCGGTCATAACAGCCAGTCTAATGTGGGAGGTCTTTATGGGAGATCACGGTCTTAATTAATTAAGAAACACTTAACCATATTAGCATGTAGTGGGACATGAGGGGTTAAGTGGGTGCCTTGGGTGGCATGTAGTAACTAGTGGGGGTGCCTTGGGTGGCATGAGGAAACTAGTGGTTTGCCTTGGGTGGCAATAGAAAATACGATTAGAATACTTAACCAAAGTGGAACATGTAAATAAACATGATTAAAGGGTTAAGTAAGTGCCTTGGGTGGCATGTGGGAATCAAGTAAGTGCCTTGGGTGGCATGTGGGAATCAAGTAAGTGCCTTGGGTGGCATGCGGAGATCTAGTGGGTGCCTTAAGTGGCAATTGTAATATAATTGGATGACTTAACCAAACCTTAACATGTAAGGGGGCATGATTATAAAAAGGGGTTAAGTGGGATGCACTAGATAAAATGACAAGCTTAAGTAGTAGCTTGTGGGGGCCCATTTCAACCAATATCCCAAACGTATCTTTGTGGGCTCGACCCATGTCGAGTGACGGGACACGCATATTGGGCTTGATTATAAGAGGCCAAAACGGGGTAGCGGTGGCAACGCAAGTCCAACGGGTTTCATATGCGTGTGTGGGCCCGGGCTGGTAGATAAGCCGTTGTTGCATCGTGTAGATATAAAGCCGTGCACCGTTGATAGTATTGGGTAGCCACTTTAGGGGAGTGATACACCCCACTGTGGGACCAGCACGGGTATCTACGTTAGGGAGCCGATCGTTTGGGGGTAGTGGGTACACCTAGTAAGGATAGGGGCAGACGGCACCTATGTAGGGGTACACGAAACTACTGGGTAAGATAATTAGGTACACCTAGTGGAGGTAGGGGCAGACGGCACCTACGTGGTCAGCTAGAAGTACCAGAAGCTATTAGTTATATTTTCTAAGTCTTTAAGTGGGATCAACCTTTAAGTAGGAATTACTCTTGGTGGGTAGAACTGGTGTGGTGCAGTGTAGGAATTACCCTTGGGTGGGTAGGTCTGGGGTGGTGTAAGCTAGTAATTATCCTTGGGTGGATAAATACGTCGTTTCGATTATCGTAGTACATCCTGTGTTTTGTGGGCTACTTATTTTAGTCATTATCCCCAGAGGTACCGTATCTTGTTTATATCATACCCTAATTACTTTAATGGTTGTATTGTTAGGGTTATAGGACTCACTCAGACTTATGTCTGACCCCGTTGTTGTTTATCTTTTTCCCCACCCTCAGGTTATCAGAGTGGACTTAGCACTAGTGGGCTTGGATCAGACCGCTATATCTATCTTTTGGGGCTTGGGCGGTAGAAGTAAAGCTTGGTTTATCTTTTGGCTATTGTCTATGTAATGGGATTATGTACTTCTATTTTATCAGGATGGATATTATGTACTTGACTCTTGTTATGGTTTTGTGATGTAACCAAACATGTTTTGTTGTTGAAATGATGTTTTAAATTTTCAAGTATTACTTATATCTGTCCTGTTGTAATTTTTCTGTTCTATACTCACTAAAAATACTCCACCAAAACTAAGGCATTCCCTTTGTGAGTGACCTTAGCGGGTGTGGGGTGTTACACGTGGTATCAGAGCTTAAGGTTACCAGAACAGATAAAATTTTTAGAAAAACTATTTTCTAAGAATATTTTTGAAAGGAGTATTTTCGAAAACATGTCTTTTAAGAGAAAAGTTTTTGAAAGAAAAGCATAATCCCCAATAGCCATATCTATATCTTTCGAATTCTCCATTTTGAATCTCTTCCTCTCTCTCATTTTGAGTTTCCCCTCCGCGTATAGATGATCTTTCTAAGATGGATAAGGATGGAAAACCACTTCAAGGGACTTAGACGTAAATCTGGTTAGAAGTTGGTTCAAGAAGAGAGGAAGGCTCAAATAGTTGTTTGGTTAATGAAGGGTGAAACCTCATTGGTGGGAGGTTGTGAGTGGAGAATAGGGAAGAAGAAGGCTAGTAGTTATCCTTTTGGGAGGAATAGGACACGTTATTAGGATTGTCCAAAGAAGCAAGGGCAAGGTATGGAATCTTCTGGAGGGTAATTGTATTCCCTCACGACTAGGGTACCAGATGGGGATATGTAACGACCCAGAAAATCTGAACCAATTTAAAAATTTTAAATTGGCTAAAATAATGGATTTTAAATATTTAAAATAAATATTTTAGGTAATGGCGATGAAAACTAAGTTTGAATCGACATTTGAAAACGAATATAATTAATTATAATTATATATAGAATTGAAAATGGCGCGGTAGTTCGATAATTCGATTTCAAACTTCGATTGAATATACCGGGTGCAAAACAATCCAGATTTTGGTGAAACCAAAAACATTAGGATCTTATTGGTAATATCTTTCTAACGAATCTAACCAATCGAAATTTGATAGCGGGAATCAAAAGATATGTCCAGTTGAAAATTCTGAATAGTCGCTATGGAATTCAGGCCCTTAAAAATGGACATTTTGCAGATGACCTCGGATTTCAACGAAACCACTTTTGTTGGGTCCGCAGTGTCAAGTTATTGCTAGATTTCAAATTTCATAATTTTTCGAATCAATATGTGAGCGTGGCAAAGGAAAACGCGTTCGACCAGTTTCAGTTGATTTTAATCGAATGGAAATTGGCCATTTTTCAAACGGTCTCAGAATTCGACGAAACTAGTTTTGTTAGGACCGTATCGTCAATACGAAGCTAGAAAATATTTTTCTGGAATTTTTCTAGTTAGTATGTGACCCCGGTAATTTGAAATGTGCGTTTAAAATTCAATATAGTGATTTAAATGTAAATTCAAAAGGAAACTGATTGTAACGATCAAATCAGCTTGCGATACATATCCCATTGTGTTCGGAATGGGGGTATAACGCTATGGACGACAGGCGGTGGACCTCGTTTCGAGGTCGTATGTAAAAGTCAACCTTTTTACAAATTAAATAAAAAAAAAAATATATATATATTATTTTAATTTCCCTCCCTCCCTCTTATCTCCCGCTTGGCCCCCCCCTCATTCGATTAAAACCAGAGAAAGAAAAAAAAAAAAAAAAAAAAAACAAAACCCTAAATCGAATCATCACCGCCTCCATCGATCGCACCCACGAAGCCGCCCTCCTCCTCCTTCAATCAGAGCTGTCGCCCCCCTCGAGATCGCATCGACGAAGAAGCCGCGCCCCCCCTTGAAGCCCTCGACGCCGACGAGGAAGCCAGCGCCTCCTGCCACGACCGTTCGAACGCCACCGCGAGCCCCTGGAAGCCGCCGACGACCTCTTCTTTCCCCTCCCCTTCTTCGCAGATCGGTGAGCATTTCTTTTTTTTTTTTTTTTTTTTATTTTATTTATTCAGTAAAAACTGTTTTGATTTTATTTTATTTATTCAGTAAAAACTGTTTTGATTTTATATTTAAAACTGTTTTGATTTTATATTTAAAACTGTTTTGATTTTATATTTAAAACTGATTTGATTTTATAAAATAAGTATTAAAAACTGTTTTGTTTTAAAAAGATAAAAACTGAAATTTTAAAAAAAAAAAAAAGCATAAAACTGTTTTTTTTTAAGAAAGAAAAAAAAACAGATTTTATAAAAGAAAAAAAAACTGATTTGTTAAAACCTTTAAAGCTGAATTTTTAAAAGATTTTAAAAACAGATTTTTTTTAGAAAAAGAAACTAAAAACTGCATTTTTATGAAAGAATAAAACTGATTTATAAAAAGTATAAAAACTGTGATTTATAAAAATATAAAAACTGGTTTTCTTGAAAGGTTGAAAACTGATTTCTTTCAAAAGTAAAAAAAAAACATATTTTTTATATGTTGAAAGCAAAAGTAAAAAAAAACATATTTTTATATGTTGAAAGCAAAAGTAAAAAAACATATTTTTATATGTTGAAAGCAAAAGTAAAAAACATATTTTCATATGTTGAAGGCAAAAGTAAAAATCATATTTTTTATATGTTGAAAGCAAAAGTAAAAATCATATTTTTATATATTGAATAGCGAAGTCAAAATTCGATTTTTATATATTGAATAGCATAGTAAAAAATTCTATTTTTACATATGCAGAGAATACGGGTGAAAGCGACAAAAAAGGCGAAGATTTCTATTAAGAAGTGTCGTGCAGTTGGATAGCTATTGGTGAGATTTCTGATTTAAAAATAATTATATATGTGTTGACAATGAAAGTGAATAGCTATATATAAATTGCTATATATAAATATATATATATATATATATACGCCCCTCGTCCACAAACCATGGACGATATTTATTGGTTGAAACTGTTGTGAAAATTGAATGATTGTTTGGGATTGTTTGAGATTGATATTGGTTGATTGAGGTTGAAAAAAATACCCATTTGTGGTTGTGAAATATTTGGTTGAAACCACTTAGGATTAGTTTGTGGAAATGAAATAAATATATACATGCCGCCTGCGTGCGAACTAGATGCATGAACCCCATTGTCAAAAACCGCGAGGTTTTAAGGTAGAGCGAGGAGCCGTACTAGGGACGGTGCCGGTGTAACTACCCTGCCGTTATGCTGCCGAAATTTTGAATAATATTTGTGTGTTTGAATTATTTTCATATGCTTAAACTATTGAAAACATTCATGTGTTGAATTGATATTCATTCGTTGTTTAGAAATTCATGTGTTGAATGGTATTCATATTTTGAAATAAACTGTTCGATAATAAAAATCACATTTTTATCTATATCTAAAAACTATTGAAAACATTCATGTGTTGAATTGATATTCATTCGTTGTTTAGAAATTCATGTGTTGAATGGTATTCACATTTTGAAATAAATTGTTTTATGATAAAAATTCTATTTTATCACCTACATGAACTATATAGAAAAGAAAAAAAATAGTGTTTCGAAGTGAGTTGTTTTACAATAAAAATCACATTTTTGTTGTATGCATAAATCGTTAAAATATGAAGTGTTAAAAATAGCCACTTGTTCAAAATAAACATAGATGAGTTGAAATATTCATTAATTAGCTAATGAAATGATTTGCACCTATTTATGTAACATTAGAATGAATGGTGTTTCTAAACCAAATAGAAATCGAATATGAAGTTGAATAGAAAATGAAAAATGATATGGACTGTATATATATGTACATGCATATTCATTGAACAGGTTATAGCGAAGGGGCTAGAGAAGAGGAATAAAATTTTGTGCCCGACAAATAGGTACACATTTACTGATTTGTTTGGGTGATGATTTTGAGCCTATTGGCTAGCCGCTTGGCTTCTTCTTTTTCTTTTTGAGATTAGAAGGACCGGGGACGCTATTTGCGATTTCCCGACGCTCCCGGTACAGGGGAGGTTATGGCGAAATTTTTCCAAAATTTAAGGTGTTAGAAAAATATTCGAAGTGAAAACGATATAGAAAACATTGAATGAACTATATTTATATAAATATATAAATATAAATAAAATTAAAACGAAACGAGGCCGTGCAGTTCGTATTTTGAAACCGTGATTTCAAACGACTAGTGCGGGAAATCCGACCATTGGATTTTCCCGAAACCTCAACCGTCGGGTACGCCTTGGAAATATCTTCCCAACGGCACCAACTTTGTAGAAATCCAACGGTTGGATTGTCTGGAATGTTTAATTCAAATCTGAAGAAAAACAACGCCAGAAACGATTATATTTATTTATATATATAAATATAATTATATTTAATCGAATAACGACGCTGCAGTTCGTATTTTGAAATCGAAAATTCAAACGATTGTACCGGGAGATCCGACCGTCGGATTTTCCCGAAACTGGAACCGTTGGATTCGTTTTGAAAAGACCTTTCTAATGATGTAAATTTTGTGAAGATCCAACGGTTAGATTTTCAGATATGTGTAAATCAAATCTGAAGAAAAACAGCGCCACGGCCGCCTTATGGCCCGAAGCGTCGTTTTGAATAAAATGGCTATTTTAAAATAAATAAAAATAGCGATAAATAGTTATAAAATATCGTAAGCGATATGGAATGGAAATAAACTGAATTTGCTTGATTTATGTGATGTTTGATGGTTGAATGTGTTTGGTGTGAAAACTATATTAAAGAACACAATTGGTGTTGTCGAATAATTTAACCATTGAAATAAATCGATTTGAAATTCTAAATATACGTGAATTATTTGAAAAGGCCGAGTTAATTCTCATTTCGAATAATTGACCGACGATTGAAAGTCGAAGATAAAGACGGTGGTCGAAGACCGGAGATCTTCACCTCGTTTGGATGGTAACCGAGGTCCTGATTGGGAGGCATCCCGAAATATGGATAATGAGTGGTGATCGTTCAGACGTACGTGTTGATCGAAGGGTTTGCGAGGTATTTAGTGCCTCCGGTTTCGTTCAGACCCAGAACGGACTTGTAAATGGACTGTGTGTCCGACATGGGAATTTGTTCTGTGTGATTGATAGCCGTCAGTGGCACGGTGTGAATTGCCTGTGTGGCATGCTAAGATGCAATGATCAGGGCTTCTGTTGAAAAGCAAAGTCTTGTGGTGATGATCAAAGCACCGCCTGTGTGGCGTAGCTTTGTGTATAACGTAAATTCGCGAGCCTCACACCCCGGTATGAACCTAAAACGGGAGGAAGGACCTCAGGGAGGACATGCGTTTCTTTCTAGCTAGGGTGGTGTCAGTGACCTACCAGCCCTGACATTTATATACTTTTCACCTATGTGGTTGTTGCTGTTGCGAGGCGCCTCGGTTTGATCGGACGATCCGGGTCCGATGGAGTCATTCGTTGGCTCGTTTACGCCCCAAAGGGCGGGGAAACGTATTGTTCAGGCATTTTAATCCACATCGGTGGACCGGCCCTGACGATCCAAGGGTCACTCGAGCTCTGATCCTGAGGGGCGGGCTAGAGCGTCTCGAATTCGGTAAGGACTATCTTTTGCCTTGGTTCATGACGGAAATCCAATTTCCAACTACGACATCGTGCGGTTTCGATTGTATATATATACATTTGGCGACATAGTGGCATGGGACGCTCATGTCGTCTATGATTGATAGTTATGATTTGAAATTGTTTTCAAACCATATAAACACTAGCAATAATATTAAATGCCTTTGTTTTATTCGTATCAAGCATATCTTGGCCGTTATAAGGTAAAAACTCTATCCTCCGGTTTGCGTTGCATTGTGTGATGGGAACTGAGTCTTATAACGGCTTCATTTTTATAAAAAGCATAGCGATGTTTAAAAGAAAGATTTGTTTTAAAGCACTGGCAATCCAATGGAGTAAACCCGTTCCACGAAAGTGGCGAGGTCCTGTGATTAGCCAATTATATATGTGTTGAGTGGATTTCTCATACCAGTCCCATGACTGACTCGTAGTTTGTTTCACTCTCAAACTCGGGTGCCCCTTTTTCTACACGGGCAGCCTTGTATTCAGGTTTAGCTGGTTCTTTCTGGATAGCTGGAGCTGAAGATGGATTCTATCATTTATTTCTTTTTATGCTGTTCAGCTCCTATTGTACATATTTTGTTTATTTCCGCTGTAGACATTTATGTATAGCTGAACTGTATTTGTACTAAGTAAGATCCTGTATACTGTGTAACTCTGATGATTACTTTTATCCAGTATATTTTGTTGTTCATTCTGGTGTATTTATTTAATTCTGTTCTGCTATTATATGTTTCTGTGTTATATTCCAAAAGATAACCTTGTTTCCGTGAGAACGGGAAATCGGGTCGTCTCAGGATAAGACCGTCTAGGTTGGAATTTGGATTTCTTTATTATCCGATTCAAACTTTATTTGATCCTGATATATCGAGTTCGTTTATCTCACCATTGATAGTTGAGTCACTGCACTTAGACACCAGTTTGGTTGATGATCCCTTAGTTGTTTCAAACCCAATTGGGCTCCATGATGTGTTTGGGTTTGAAAGTCTCTATACTTAGCATTGAGTTTAGAGGTGATGCTTGTTGGGCTTCACGGGCTATGGGTTAGTTTTGGGGCATGGACTGGTTATCCAGTAGAGGTGCCGTTTTTGATTTTGAAGAGAGAGTTGTTAGGCTTATGACCCGCATGGGTAACACTCTCGAGATCTCTTGTAATCCCATAGAATCTGTTATGCTAAGTTATCTAGAATCGCTTGACATGTCGGTCTAGAGTTTGTGATCTGTTAGAGCGGTCCGGGAATACCCGGATGTGTATAAGGAGGTGAAGGGCTTACCTCCGGAGCTGGAAATTGACTCCCAAATATATCTGGTGGGTAAGGCTAAACCAGTGTCTTGGCCAGTGTGCCACGCGGCTCCTCGTGAGAGGAGGGAACTCCATAGTAAGTAGGCGATTTGCTTGAGAAGGGGTTCATAAGACGAAGTATATCGGAGTGGGGCGCTCCAGTAGTTTTTGCCACGAAGGCGGATGGGTCCCTCAGACTTTGTGTAGGCTAAAGAGAGCTAAATAAACCCACAAAGAAGAATAGACACCCATTGTCGAGGATTGATGATCTCTTTGATCAGTTAGTGGGCGCCTCAGTATTTTCGCAGTTGGACTTAGCCACGGGATTTCATCAGTTGAGAGTGGCTGAGGATAGTACAGAGAAGACTGCCTTTAGGACTCCGGATGATTTTTTTTATGAGTGGCTGGTGATGCCATTGGGTTTGACGAACGCCCCCGTATACTTTGATGATTTGATAAGAAGGGTGTTCAAGGAGTACCTAAATAAGTTGTGATGGTCTTTGTGGATGACATCTTGGTCTTTTCTAGGAGCAAAGCCAGTTGGGGAAAAACGGTGGTTTTGGAGTAAGACTGGCGAGGACATCCAGGGTTGGACAAGGGGCTTAATTATTTAGCCGTTTTTACTAGTATCATCTCACGAAGGTCGTCTGAATTCGAAGGAGGTGTCCCTTGGGTGTTTGTCTGATATTGGTTTAGGCCTTTGGGGCTTGCATTTGGGGGAATGCCGAGTTCGATTAGGGTGGTCTGCATGAGGGATGGATAGCTGTGATGATTTTGGATGATATCCTGGTGGAGAAGAGCATGCCCTACATCTTAGGGAAGTGCTGGAGGCTCTTCAAGCGCATAATCTTAGGACAGTAAAAGTGGATGGGATTTTTAGCATCCTATGGGTTTGAGATAGCGTATACCCCTGGCAAGGGTAACATGGTAGCGGCCACCTTAAGTAGAAAAAGGGTTGTCCTCGAGTTTGTGGTTCGTTGAACGAAGGAGCCTAGAGTTTATTTCTATGTTGGATTTCAGACCTTCCGTTGATTATGTACCCGGTTTGCTAGCTTCCTTGGAAGTTAGACCTACTCTTTTGGGGCAAATTGTAGAAGCACAGAGGACGACCCACAGTTGGTTGAGTTAGTAGAAAAGCTCATAAGGGGGGAGTCGTCCAGCCATTTGAGTAGGTACACCCTAGATGATAGGGGGTGCTTGTGTAGAGACGGTAGACTTTGTGTACCGCAAGACGAGGGTTTGAGGAAGGTTATTCCTGATAATGCACACCGTTCTAGGATGACCATTCATCCCGGTGGGGACGAGATGTACCAAGACATGAAAAGGACTTTCTTCTGGGCCGGTATGAAGAAAGATGTGGCCGAGCATGTCGCTCGATGCTTGGTGTGCCAACGAGTGAAGACGAAGCGAAAGAAACCAGGTGGGTTGCTTCACCCATTGGAGGTTCCGCAATGGAAGTGGGACAGCGTCTCGATGGATTTTATTAACGGGTTACCCAGATCGAGAAAGAGTAATACAGGAAGTTGGGTGGTGGTAGACAGACTTACTAAGAACACCCATTTCATACCTGTGAAGAGTAAGTGGACTGCTCCATGGCTAGCTTCTGTATATCTTCGAGAGATAGTTCGATTGCATGGGGTACCCTCTAGCATAGTGAGTGATCGAGATCCTATCTTCACTTGAGAGTTTTGGAAGAGTTTGCAAGAGGCGGTAGGGACTCAGTTGTGTTTGAGTACTGCATATCATCCTCAGACGGACGGCCAGACCGAGAGGGTGAATCATATTTTAGAAGACCTTTTGAGGCTATGTATCTTGGATCTTGGAGGTACATGGGAGGAGCATCTTCCATTGGTGGAATTGCCCGACAGACTTAGTGGTGTACATGATGTATCCCATGGGAGGAAGTGCCTACATAAGACCGCAGAGGTGGTAGGGCCAAGTTTGCTTAGAGAAATGGAAGTAGAGCGTGATGCGACGATTCGACGAGCTCCTACTTGCATCCTTGGGTCAGAGATAAGGGAAGATGAAGAGAGCGACGCTACCTGGGAGACGGAAACGAAGATGCGTTCGAGGTACCCTTTCTTTCGGAGGGTATGTCCTTTTGCTTCTCCTTCATCGCATATCTTGTGCTTATCCTATTCTTAGTATGTCCTCTCGTTAGTACCTTTGACCTTTAGATAGGATAGTCCTATGGTTGAAACATGTGTTTGAGACATGTTATGTATGATGGATGCAAGTGGATGCAAGTGTTTGCTAGTGGTTGCTCGTGGATGCATATACACACACTCTAGGCACTAGATCGGCTCAGTCACTTCATATTGCATATTGCATAAAATTGTGTGTAGGAAGCTATATCTATGGATGTATAATGATTGTGTTATCATATGGATGATGCATTTTGGTGAATGATTGTGCACTCATGTAGATATTGTATGTGTCGATAGGGTTCTCTCGCATACATAATGGATGCATGGCACTATCATGGTTTGCATATGTTCATACATTAGATAGGGAACATATACACACACTTTTTGCATATGCTCATACATCATTAGAAACTGTTTAAGGACAATGGATGCCCGTGGTTGATGGTTTGAGTAGATGGTTGTTTGGATGGTAGGATATGCATTCTCCTTAGCTTAGAGATTTCGGGGACGAAATCCTTTAAGGAGGGGAGAATGTAACACCCTGAATTTTAGTTAATACTAAAATTCACTAATCATAGGATAAATAATCTCAGATGTGGGAATTGGGGGTAACGGGCTGCGTCGTTGCGTTCGTCTCGGAAAAATACGCGAAACAGAGTCTGAGTTTTCGAGAATCGGAGTCCGTATGGCCCGGTTATGGCCCAAAGAAGTTTGCATAGAATTTAAAACTTAAAAACAGATTTAGAAATTTTATTTTAGATTTGAAATTAGAACCAGCGGGGCCAGGTGGGAAGATTCCCGCCCTGACCATGTCGACAGGGCTGTCGACAGGCCTGTCGACAGAGGTGTCGACTTGCCTGTCGACTTGCCTGTCGACACGGCGTGTCGAACCAGGGTGCTTGGGTGCACCAAATCTGGTTTTCTGGCTAGGGCTGGGCTTGGTTCTAGAGGTTTCCTAAATCTGACGGACCTAAATTAATTTAGGGTTAATCTAAGGGCCTAAAACACTACCTAATCCTATAAATAAGACCCTAACCCTACCCTAATTCATTCATAATTAAATCTTGTAACTAAACTATGGCAAAATGAAACTTGGTCATGGCCTCCACAAATCAATGAAGAGAGTTGCAAGCTAATCAACCCCTAATCATCTTCTTCTTCATATTTGGCGACTAGTTTTACTTCATAAGTTTGCTAATCTTGGTTTTGGTGAGTTCCTATGGCTTTAATAATCAATTATTAAATTGATTATGGTAGGATGTGATAAGACATGGCTATGTTTGTGGATAAATGTGTTTATGCAAGTTTGTATGATATGTGATTTGCAAGTTCTATGTTTAATGCAAGTTTAATGCCATGTTTTATGATGCAAAACACTATGTTAAACATTTATGCATATGTAACATGTTATGCAAACTATATGTGAGAATATATGCAAGTTATATGTAACATGATATGCAAGTTATGCATGTGATTTTATGCATGCTAAGTAGTTGGTGTTATGCATACTAAGTATTTGATGTTATGCATGCTAAGTATTTGATGTTATGCATGCTAAGTATTTGATTGTATGCATACTAAGTATGGGGTTTTATGCATGTTAAGTGTTTGGGTTTATGCAAGTTAAGTGGTGGGTTTATGCATAATAAGTATTTGATTCTATGCATAATAAGTATTTGATTTTATGCATAATAAGTATTTGATTCTATGCATGATAAGTAAGTGGTTTTATGCATGCTAAGTGTTTGGTATTATGCATAAATCATGACATGCAAGTTTACCCTTTTAAATATGGTATATACATATGCAAGATGGCACCCTTATATGCTATGCATGTTTACCCTCCTTTAAGATGCAAGTCATATATGCAAGTTCGACATATTATGCAAGTTATGCTTACATGCAAGCTCAACATGTTATGCAAGTTATGTGCATGATGTTATGTAAGTTATGTGCATGATGTTATGTAAGTTATGTGCATGTTGTTATGCAAGTTCATATGCAAGTTATGAGGGTATGCAAGTTATGTGCATAGTGTTATGCAAGTTAAGTTTATGAGATTATGCAAGTTATGAGCATGATGTTATGCAAGTTATGTATATGCTTAAATGCGAGCTTAATGTGATATGCAAGTATGTGAATGCTTATGCAAGTATATGAATGCCCATGCAAGTATGTGAATGCTTATGCAAGTTATGTGTAGGCTTAAATGCATGTCTAACGTGTTATGCAAGTTATGAGAATGCTTATATGCAAGTTCAACATGTTATGTAAGACATGTGTATGATAATGTGCAAGTTTGGGTTAAATGTGGTGGGGTTAATATATGCTCATATATGCAAGTTGACATCCTCTTAACCCATGACAAAGTTGTATGCTAAACCCATGATAATTGTGATGGATCTTCCCCTTTATTATGTCATGAAATGAGGACGATTTACGTGGGGAACGATGGGGTTGGTAAATATGTTAATAAATGTAAGATTGGGTATGATTAAGCATACCATAAAAATAAATTACCATAAGTGGGAATTTACCTATTGAGTTAGGTCTACCCCATGGGAATTTACCTATTGAGTTAGGTCTACTCATGTTATGGAAAACTTGATATTAATTAGGGATAATTAATATGGGGGTGATTAATTAGGTGTAATTAATCGACTAAGACACGAGGTTGGACTCATTTGTAGTGTAAAACTGCCCGGACCCGACCGGCTTAACCAGTTGCTACAAATGTCAGCCCAATGTGAGAGGTCTTAGCCATAAATTAAATACGTGATTAAGGTAAAGACACGAGGTTAGACTCTGTTATGACGTAAGACTGCCCGGACTCTACCGGCTTAACCAGGCGGTCATAACAGCCAGTCTAATGTGGGAGGTCTTTATGGGAGATCACGGTCTTAATTAATTAAGAAACACTTAACCATATTAGCATGTAGTGGGACATGAGGGGTTAAGTGGGTGCCTTGGGTGGCATGTAGTAACTAGTGGGGGTGCCTTGGGTGGCATGAGGAAACTAGTGGTTTGCCTTGGGTGGCAATAGAAAATACGATTAGAATACTTAACCAAAGTGGAACATGTAAATAAACATGATTAAAGGGTTAAGTAAGTGCCTTGGGTGGCATGTGGGAATCAAGTAAGTGCCTTGGGTGGCATGTGGGAATCAAGTAAGTGCCTTGGGTGGCATGCGGAGATCTAGTGGGTGCCTTAAGTGGCAATTGTAATATAATTGGATGACTTAACCAAACCTTAACATGTAAGGGGGCATGATTATAAAAAGGGGTTAAGTGGGATGCACTAGATAAAATGACAAGCTTAAGTAGTAGCTTGTGGGGGCCCATTTCAACCAATATCCCAAACGTATCTTTGTGGGCTCGACCCATGTCGAGTGACGGGACACGCATATTGGGCTTGATTATAAGAGGCCAAAACGGGGTAGCGGTGGCAACGCAAGTCCAACGGGTTTCATATGCGTGTGTGGGCCCGGGCTGGTAGATAAGCCATTGTTGCATCGTGTAGATATAAAGCCGTGCACCGTTGATAGTATTGGGTAGCCACTTTAGGGGAGTGATACACCCCACTGTGGGACCAGCACGGGTATCTACGTTAGGGAGCCGATCGTTTGGGGGTAGTGGGTACACCTAGTAAGGATAGGGGCAGACGACACCTATGTAGGGGTACACGAAACTACTGGGTAAGATAATTAGGTACACCTAGTGGAGGTAGGGGCAGACGGCACCTACGTGGTCAGCTAGAAGTACCAGAAGCTATTAGTTATATTTTCTAAGTCTTTAAGTGGGATCAACCTTTAAGTAGGAATTACTCTTGGTGGGTAGAACTGGTGTGGTGCAGTGTAGGAATTACCCTTGGGTGGGTAGGTCTGGGGTGGTGTAAGCTAGTAATTATCCTTGGGTGGATAAATACGTCGTTTCGATTATCGTAGTACATCCTGTGTTTTGTGGGCTACTTATTGTAGTCATTATCCCCAGAGGTACCGTATCTTGTTTATATCATACCCTAATTACTTTAATGGTTGTATTGTTAGGGTTATAGGACTCACTCAGACTTATGTCTGACCCCGTTGTTGTTTATCTTTTTCCCCACCCTCAGGTTATCAGAGTGGACTTAGCACTAGTGGGCTTGGATCAGACCGCTATATCTATCTTTTGGGGCTTGGGCGGTAGAAGTAAATCTTGGTTTATCTTTTGGCTATTGTCTATGTAATGGGATTATGTACTTCTATTTTATCAGGATGGATATTATGTACTTGACTCTTGTTATGGTTTTGTGATGTAACCAAACATGTTTTGTTGTTGAAATGATGTTTTAAATTTTCAAGTATTACTTATATCTGTCCTGTTGTAATTTTTCTGTTCTATACTCACTAAAAATACTCCACCAAAACTAAGGCATTCCCTTTGTGAGTGACCTTAGCGGGTGTGGGGTGTTACACGTGGTATCAGAGCTTAAGGTTACCAGAACAGATAAAATTTTTAGAAAAACTATTTTCTAAGAATATTTTTGAAAGGAGTATTTTCGAAAACATGTCTTTTAAGAGAAAAGTTTTTGAAAGAAAAGCATAATCCCCAATAGCCATATCTATATCTTTCGAATTCTCCATTTTGAATCTCTTCCTCTCTCTCATTTTGAGTTTCCCCTCCGCGTATAGATGATCTTTCTAAGATGGATAAGGATGGAAAACCACTTCAAGGGACTTAGACGTAAATCTGGTTAGAAGTTGGTTCAAGAAGAGAGGAAGGCTCAAATAGTTGTTTGGTTAATGAAGGGTGAAACCTCATTGGTGGGAGGTTGTGAGTGGAGAATAGGGAAGAAGAAGGCTAGTAGTTATCCTTTTGGGAGGAATAGGACACGTTATTAGGATTGTCCAAAGAAGCAAGGGCAAGGTATGGAATCTTCTGGAGGGTAATTGTATTCCCTCACGACTAGGGTACCAGATGGGGATAAGACCGTCTAGGTTGGAATTTGGATTTCTTTATTATCCGATTCAAACTTTATTTGATCCTGATATATCGAGTTCGTTTATCTCACCATTGATAGTTGAGTCACTGCACTTAGACACCAGTTTGGTTGATGATCCCTTAGTTGTTTCAAACCCAATTGGGCTCCATGATGTGTTTGGGTTTGAAAGTCTCTATACTTAGCATTGAGTTTAGAGGTGATGCTTGTTGGGCTTCACGGGCTATGGGTTAGTTTTGGGGCATGGACTGGTTATCCAGTAGAGGTGCCGTTTTTGATTTTGAAGAGAGAGTTGTTAGGCTTATGACCCGCATGGGTAACACTCTCGAGATCTCTTGTAATCCCATAGAATCTGTTATGCTAAGTTATCTAGAATCGCTTGACATGTCGGTCTAGAGTTTGTGATCTGTTAGAGCGGTCCGGGAATACCCGGATGTGTATAAGGAGGTGAAGGGCTTACCTCCGGAGCTGGAAATTGACTCCCAAATATATCTGGTGGGTAAGGCTAAACCAGTGTCTTGGCCAGTGTGCCACGCGGCTCCTCGTGAGAGGAGGGAACTCCATAGTAAGTAGGCGATTTGCTTGAGAAGGGGTTCATAAGACGAAGTATATCGGAGTGGGGCGCTCCAGTAGTTTTTGCCACGAAGGCGGATGGGTCCCTCAGACTTTGTGTAGGCTAAAGAGAGCTAAATAAACCTACAAAGAAGAATAGACACCCATTGTCGAGGATTGATGATCTCTTTGATCAGTTAGTGGGCGCCTCAGTATTTTCGCAGTTGGACTTAGCCACGGGATTTCATCAGTTGAGAGTGGCTGAGGATAGTACAGAGAAGACTGCCTTTAGGACTCCGGATGATTTTTTTTATGAGTGGCTGGTGATGCCATTGGGTTTGACGAACGCCCCCGTATACTTTGATGATTTGATAAGAAGGGTGTTCAAGGAGTACCTAAATAAGTTGTGATGGTCTTTGTGGATGACATCTTGGTCTTTTCTAGGAGCAAAGCCAGTTGGGGAAAAACGGTGGTTTTGGAGTAAGACTGGCGAGGACATCCAGGGTTGGACAAGGGGCTTAATTATTTAGCCGTTTTTACTAGTATCATCTCACGAAGGTCGTCTGAATTCGAAGGAGGTGTCCCTTGGGTGTTTGTCTGATATTGGTTTAGGCCTTTGGGGCTTGCATTTGGGGGAATGCCGAGTTCGATTAGGGTGGTCTGCGTGAGGGATGGATAGCTGTGATGATTTTGGATGATATCCTGGTGGAGAAGAGCATGCCCTACATCTTAGGGAAGTGCTGGAGGCTCTTCAAGCGCATAATCTTAGGACAGTAAAAGTGGATGGGATTTTTAGCATCCTATGGGTTTGAGATAGCGTATACCCCTGGCAAGGGTAACATGGTAGCGGACACCTTAAGTAGAAAAAGGGTTGTCCTCGAGTTTGTGGTTCGTTGAACGAAGGAGCCTAGAGTTTATTTCTATGTTGGATTTCAGACCTTCCGTTGATTATGTACCCGGTTTGCTAGCTTCCTTGGAAGTTAGACCTACTCTTTTGGGGCAAATTGTAGAAGCACAGAGGACGACCCACAGTTGGTTGAGTTAGTAGAAAAGCTCATAAGGGGGGAGTCGTCCAGCCATTTGAGTAGGTACACCCTAGATGATAGGGGGTGCTTGTGTAGAGACGGTAGACTTTGTGTACCGCAAGACGAGGGTTTGAGGAAGGTTATTCCTGATAATGCACACCGTTCTAGGATGACCATTCATCCCGGTGGGGACGAGATGTACCAAGACATGAAAAGGACTTTCTTCTGGGCCGGTATGAAGAAAGATGTGGCCGAGCATGTCGCTCGATGCTTGGTGTGCCAACGAGTGAAGGCGAAGCGAAAGAAACCAGGTGGGTTGCTTCACCCATTGGAGGTTCCGCAATGGAAGTGGGACAGCGTCTCGATGGATTTTATTAACGGGTTACCCAGATCGAGAAAGAGTAATACAGGAAGTTGGGTGGTGGTAGACAGACTTACTAAGAACACCCATTTCATACCTGTGAAGAGTAAGTGGACTGCTCCATGGCTAGCTTCTGTATATCTTCGAGAGATAGTTCGATTGCATGGGGTACCCTCTAGCATAGTGAGTGATCGAGATCCTATCTTCACTTGAGAGTTTTGGAAGAGTTTGCAAGAGGCGGTAGGGACTCAGTTGTGTTTGAGTACTGCATATCATCCTCAGACGGACGGCCAGACCGAGAGGGTGAATCATATTTTAGAAGACCTTTTGAGGCTATGTATCTTGGATCTTGGAGGTACATGGGAGGAGCATCTTCCATTGGTGGAATTGCCCGACAGACTTAGTGGTGTACATGATGTATCCCATGGGAGGAAGTGCCTACATAAGACCGCAGAGGTGGTAGGGCCAAGTTTGCTTAGAGAAATGGAAGTAGAGCGTGATGCGACGATTCGACGAGCTCCTACTTGCATCCTTGGGTCAGAGATAAGGGAAGATGAAGAGAGCGACGCTACCTGGGAGACGGAAACGAAGATGCGTTCGAGGTACCCTTTCTTTCGGAGGGTATGTCCTTTTGCTTCTCCTTCATCGCATATCTTGTGCTTATCCTATTCTTAGTATGTCCTCTCGTTAGTACCTTTGACCTTTAGATAGGATAGTCCTATGGTTGAAACATGTGTTTGAGACATGTTATGTATGATGGATGCAAGTGGATGCAAGTGTTTGCTAGTGGTTGCTCGTGGATGCATATACACACACTCTAGGCACTAGATCGGCTCAGTCACTTCATATTGCATATTGCATAAAATTGTGTGTAGGAAGCTATATCTATGGATGTATAATGATTGTGTTATCATATGGATGATGCATTTTGGTGAATGATTGTGCACTCATGTAGATATTGTATGTGTCGATAGGGTTCTCTCGCATACATAATGGATGCATGGCACTATCATGGTTTGCATATGTTCATACATTAGATAGGGAACATATACACACACTTTTTGCATATGCTCATACATCATTAGAAACTGTTTAAGGACAATGGATGCCCGTGGTTGATGGTTTGAGTAGATGGTTGTTTGGATGGTAGGATATGCATTCTCCTTAGCTTAGAGATTTCGGGGACGAAATCCTTTAAGGAGGGGAGAATGTAACACCCTGAATTTTAGTTAATACTAAAATTCACTAATCATAGGATAAATAATCTCAGATGTGGGAATTGGGGGTAACGGGCTGCGTCGTTGCGTTCGTCTCGGAAAAATACGCGAAACAGAGTCCGAGTTTTCGAGAATCGGAGTCCGTATGGCCCGGTTATGGCCCAAAGAAGTTTGCATAGAATTTAAAACTTAAAAACAGATTTAGAAATTTTATTTTAGATTTGAAATTAGAACCAGCGGGGCCAGGCGGGAAGATTCCCGCCCTGACCATGTCGACAGGGCTGTCGACAGGCCTGTCGACAGAGGTGTCGACTTGCCTGTCGACACGGCGTGTCGAACCAGGGTGCTTGGGTGCACCAGATCTGGTTTTCTGGCTAGGGCTGGGCTTGGTTCTAGAGGTTTCCTAAATCTGACGGACCTAAATTAATTTAGGGTTAATCTAAGGGCCTAAAACACTACCTAATCCTATAAATAAGACCCTAACCCTACCCTAATTCATTCATAATTAAATCTTGTAACTAAACTATGGCAAAATGAAACTTGGTCATGGCCTCCACAAATCAATGAAGAGAGTTGCAAGCTAATCAACCCCTAATCATCTTCTTCTTCATATTTGGCGACTAGTTTTACTTCATAAGTTTGCTAATCTTGGTTTTGGTGAGTTCCTATGGCTTTAATAATCAATTATTAAATTGATTATGGTAGGATGTGATAAGACATGGCTATGTTTGTGGATAAATGTGTTTATGCAAGTTTGTATGATATGTGATTTGCAAGTTCTATGTTTAATGCAAGTTTAATGCCATGTTTTATGATGCAAAACACTATGGTAAACATTTATGCATATGTAACATGTTATGCAAACTATATGTGAGAATATATGCAAGTTATATGTAACATGATATGCAAGTTATGCATGTGATTTTATGCATGCTAAGTAGTTGGTGTTATGCATACTAAGTATTTGATGTTATGCATGCTAAGTATTTGATGTTATGCATGCTAAGTATTTGATTGTATGCATACTAAGTATGGGGTTTTATGCATGTTAAGTGTTTGGGTTTATGCAAGTTAAGTGGTGGGTTTATGCATAATAAGTATTTGATTCTATGCATAATAAGTATTTGATTTTATGCATAATAAGTATTTGATTCTATGCATGATAAGTAAGTGGTTTTATGCATGCTAAGTGTTTGGTATTATGCATAAATCATGACATGCAAGTTTACCCTTTTAAATATGGTATATACATATGCAAGATGGCACCCTTATATGCTATGCATGTTTACCCTCCTTTAAGATGCAAGTCATATATGCAAGTTCGACATATTATGCAAGTTATGCTTACATGCAAGCTCAACATGTTATGCAAGTTATGTGCATGATGTTATGTAAGTTATGTGCATGATGTTATGTAAGTTCATATGCAAGTTATGAGGGTATGCAAGTTATGTGCATAGTGTTATGCAAGTTAAGTTTATGAGATTATGCAAGTTATGAGCATGATGTTATGTAAGTTATGTGCATGATGTTATGTAAGTTATGTGCATGTTGTTATGCAAGTTCATATGCAAGTTATGAGGGTATGCAAGTTATGTGCATAGTGTTATGCAAGTTAAGTTTATGAGATTATGCAAGTTATGAGCATGATGTTATGCAAGTTATGTATATGCTTAAATGCGAGCTTAATGTGATATGCAAGTATGTGAATGCTTATGCAAGTATATGAATGCCCATGCAAGTATGTGAATGCTTATGCAAGTTATGTGTAGGCTTAAATGCATGTCTAACGTGTTATGCAAGTTATGAGAATGCTTATATGCAAGTTCAACATGTTATGTAAGACATGTGTATGATAATGTGCAAGTTTGGGTTAAATGTGGTGGGGTTAATATATGCTCATATATGCAAGTTGACATCCTCTTAACCCATGACAAAGTTGTATGCTAAACCCATGATAATTGTGATGGATCTTCCCCTTTATTATGTCATGAAATGAGGACGATTTACGTGGGGAACGATGGGGTTGGTAAATATGTTAATAAATGTAAGATTGGGTATGATTAAGCATACCATAAAAATAAATTACCATAAGTGGGAATTTACCTATTGAGTTAGGTCTACCCCATGGGAATTTACCTATTGAGTTAGGTCTACCCATGTTATGGAAAACTTGATATTAATTAGGGATAATTAATATGGGGGTGATTAATTAGGTGTAATTAATCGACTAAGACACGAGGTTGGACTCATTTGTAGTGTAAAACTGCCCGGACCCGACCGGCTTAACCAGTTGCTACAAATGTCAGCCCAATGTGAGAGGTCTTAGCCATAAATTAAATACGTGATTAAGGTAAAGACACGAGGTTAGACTCTGTTATGACGTAAGACTGCCCGGACTCTACCGACTTAACCAGGCGGTCATAACAGCCAGTCTAATGTGGGAGGTCTTTATGGGAGATCACGGTCTTAATTAATTAAGAAACACTTAACCATATTAGCATGTAGTGGGACATGAGGGGTTAAGTGGGTGCCTTGGGTGGCATGTAGTAACTAGTGGGGGTGCCTTGGGTGGCATGAGGAAACTAGTGGTTTGCCTTGGGTGGCAATAGAAAATACGATTAGAATACTTAACCAAAGTGGAACATGTAAATAAACATGATTAAAGGGTTAAGTAAGTGCCTTGGGTGGCATGTGGGAATCAAGTAAGTGCCTTGGGTGGCATGTGGGAATCAAGTAAGTGCCTTGGGTGGCATGCGGAGATCTAGTGGGTGCCTTAAGTGGCAATTGTAATATAATTGGATGACTTAACCAAACCTTAACATGTAAGGGGGCATGATTATAAAAAGGGGTTAAGTGGGATGCACTAGATAAAATGACAAGCTTAAGTAGTAGCTTGTGGGGGCCCATTTCAACCAATATCCCAAACGTATCTTTGTGGGCTCGACCCATGTCGAGTGACGGGACACGCATATTGGGCTTGATTATAAGAGGCCAAAACGGGGTAGCGGTGGCAACGCAAGTCCAACGGGTTTCATATGCGTGTGTGGGCCCGGGCTGGTAGATAAGCCGTTGTTGCATCGTGTAGATATAAAGCCGTGCACCGTTGATAGTATTGGGTAGCCACTTTAGGGGAGTGATACACCCCACTGTGGGACCAGCACGGGTATCTACGTTAGGGAGCCGATCGTTTGGGGGTAGTGGGTACACCTAGTAAGGATAGGGGCAGACGGCACCTATGTAGGGGTACACGAAACTACTGGGTAAGATAATTAGGTACACCTAGTGGAGGTAGGGGCAGACGGCACCTACGTGGTCAGCTAGAAGTACCAGAAGCTATTAGTTATATTTTCTAAGTCTTTAAGTGGGATCAACCTTTAAGTAGGAATTACTCTTGGTGGGTAGAACTGGTGTGGTGCAGTGTAGGAATTACCCTTGGGTGGGTAGGTCTGGGGTGGTGTAAGCTAGTAATTATCCTTGGGTGGATAAATACGTCGTTTCGATTATCGTAGTACATCCTGTGTTTTGTGGGCTACTTATTTTAGTCATTATCCCCAGAGGTACCGTATCTTGTTTATATCATACCCTAATTACTTTAATGGTTGTATTGTTAGGGTTATAGGACTCACTCAGACTTATGTCTGACCCCGTTGTTGTTTATCTTTTTCCCCACCCTCAGGTTATCAGAGTGGACTTAGCACTAGTGGGCTTGGATCAGACCGCTATATCTATCTTTTGGGGCTTGGGCGGTAGAAGTAAAGCTTGGTTTATCTTTTGGCTATTGTCTATGTAATGGGATTATGTACTTCTATTTTATCAGGATGGATATTATGTACTTGACTCTTGTTATGGTTTTGTGATGTAACCAAACATGTTTTGTTGTTGAAATGATGTTTTAAATTTTCAAGTATTACTTATATCTGTCCTGTTGTAATTTTTCTGTTCTATACTCACTAAAAATACTCCACCAAAACTAAGGCATTCCCTTTGTGAGTGACCTTAGCGGGTGTGGGGTGTTACACAGGTCGACCTGTAAGGGGGGAGGTTGACCATATGGTCGACCTGGGGGGTAGGTCGACCCTAAGGTCGACCACATGGTCGACCTGACCCCCAGGTCGACCTGCCTAGTCTTGTGCTGCCTGAAATTTGCTGAATCTTCTACAGGCGATAACTTCTTCATCCGGACTCCTATTTTCGGAAACTCGGACTGTATTTCATGCAGAATTCCGAGACGAACGCAATGGCGCAACCCGTTTCCCATAATTCTCATTTTAAAAATTAATTATACCTTGATTTCTTGTTTTAACATGTTATTAAAATTCGGGTTGTTACATTCTCCCCTCCCTAAAGGATTTCGTCTCTGAAATCTTCAAGTTAAGAAGAATGTGTCATACCATCCAATCATCCAGCTACTCAATCATCAATCGCAGGCATCCATTGTCCTTAAGAGATTTCTAATGCTGTATGAACGTATACAGAAATTGTGTGTATATGTTCCTTATCTAATGCAAATGATTAGGCCTGATTGATCTTCCTAATGCAAAATATGTTTAGTGTCATGAATCCAACATGTATGCAAGTAGTCCTAGTCACATAAACACTATATGTGTGCACAAACATCCATCCATATGCAACATCCACATGATAACACATTCAAGTTCATCCATAAACAAGTATAAACACTCATGCATATGCAATATGAAAATGTGTCTGAGCCGATCTAGTGCCTAATGTGTGTTATGCAACCACGAGCAACCACTTGCGACCACTTGCAACCATTTGCAAACATCAACCATAACATGTTTCAATCACATGTTTACATCCAAAAGGGTTCTACCTAAGGTTCTCAAGATAGGATTGAGAAGATAAGCAAGATAAAACGAAGCATCTAGGAGAAGCAGTTAAAGATATACCCACAAAAGGTCCTGCTTGTGGGGCTTGCTCTTGCTTCTTAGGGCAGTTCTTGCTGATATGTCCAATATTACCACATTGATAGCATGCTACCATCTTCATCTTCTTCTTTCTACAATCCTGGACTATATGCCCCTCAATACCACAGAAGTGGCATTTTCTTTTTTCATGTGCCTTGTTATCATTATTGTTGTTGTTCTTGCCTCCCTTCTTGTTTGGAGACTCATTCGCCTTGACCTCCTTCTTGCCATTCTTGTCCTCTTCGTTTAAGAGCTCCATTTCTACTAGCTTTTCGTAAGCAGCCCCTATAGGTACATGGGTCAAAGCCAAGCTGTGATGTGGCTCATTCAATCCTTTGACAAAACGGAGAGCCTTCTTATGAGGGGTATTCACTAAGTTTAGTCCAAACCGAGCCAGCTGATTGAATTGATTGACGTACTCCTTGACCGTCATACTCCCTTGCTTAAGAGATAAGAACTTTTCCAGCTGTAAACTTTGTTCAGCTTGCGAGAGGAATTTCATCTCAAACCTTGTCTGGAAGTCCATCCATGTGTCAACAGGTCTTTCAGCGTTAGTGACTTCCCACCAATAGGAAGCTTCGTCTTTGAGCAACCATACCGCCAACTGTACCTTCTACCTATCATCCACCTCGAAGATGACGAACAGATCCTTAGTTTCTTTGAGCCAATTCCTCGCTTCTACGAATCATTCAGCTCCCTAGAAATCCTTTCCACCCATGGCCCTAAAATCTTTACAGATCTTTGAGAAAGCAATTGCACGAGGAGGGGGTAGGGGAGGAGAAATCGCTGCAGCTGGAGGAGGAATATTTGCTGGGCATGCATCGTTGGCCCTAGCCTCTAAGTACCTCCTGAACCAGCCAGGTATTGGCACGCCCTCTGGAAAGTTAAGATTCCCATACATGCTGAAAAGAAAAAGAAGGGATTCAAACGAGGAAACAAAGGATAATGCTAATGGCTTTTGGGGAATAGCCTTTAAATAAAACTAGACTTTTCTTAAAAAATGCTTCTTAGTAAACGGTTTTGAAAAGAGTTTTAGAAGGTTTTAAAAACTTTTGCCCAGTCTGGTAACCTTCCGCTCTGATACCAAATGTAACACGCCACCTCCGCTAGGGTCACTCACAAAGGGAATGCACTAGTTTTGGAGGAGCGTTATCGAGGTAAACAATCACAGAATTATTACAAGATAAAACATAAATAAAACAGCGGAAGATTCAAAAGCTAAATTTCATTACTTTCAAAAAGAGTCAAAACCTTTTACATCAAATAGCCAAGGTCATTATTTTCCATTACAATAAATTCTGTCTTGCATAAATAAAGAAGCATAAACTTGAAACAACAAAAGGAGCTTAATTCCCCAAAGGTAGCAAAAATGCAGTCAGCATAGCTCAAGATTAAGCCGTACATGAGCTGAACCGAAAGCAAGCGAAATCCGAGCTAAGTGCTAGAGTTTCTTCCCTAAGAACCTGGGGGGAAACAGAAGAAAAAGAGGCGAAAGAAAATGGGTCAGTCATAAAGACTGGTAAGTCCAAGTGACTTTCAGCATAAAAACAGATAAAGGTAACATGACATGTATAAATTGAAAGTAAACGTAAGTATGCTGTCAAGATAGGAAAGATAGACTAAGATAACATGACAAATCAAGTATAACATCACATATTCAAGGCTCGCTACATCAACTGTACTAGAATCCCATACCCATGTCTTATACAAATCATGAAATAATCCCTTTGCCCAATATCATGAAATGACCCATTTCTAGGTCCAACAAAACGATCCACTAGTCGATCGGCTCCCTACAAGTTCTAGCTTGTCATGTGTCTGTGTCATACGGCCCTATCACGAATGTAGTCACCTGTGCTAGGTCCACCATAGGGTGTATCAAGCCCTATGGTGCCAACCACCGACACAAATCAAGCATGCACAGATAAACCTACTGATGCCCAGTGCCTGCTTTTTCAACTCTGGACCACGTGCACGACCGTAGCCCGCCTGAACCTACACTGGCGTACCAACACAGACGTCGTTCTGGTCGCTTACAATCAGCCCATTAATCGTGCCCTACCCTGCCTAGTTCTAGGGTACCATGATACATCTAGTGGGTTACAGCTGAAATGGACCGTATAACTAGGGTTTCACTACACCAAAAATGCCAATTTGGCAGTGCTCATGGCCGTATCAAAATGGATTTGATACGGTTTTAAGCCGTATCAAAAAATGGCATCTTTGTTGTTTTGACACGGCTTAAAACCGTATCAAATTCATAAATTGATACGGTTTAAAACCGTATCAAATTGGTATTTTGATACGGTTAAAAACCGTATCAAAGTATGAATTTGATAAGGTTTTAAGTCGTATCAATTGATTAATTTGATACGGCTTTAAACCGTATCAAATTAATAATTTGATACAGCTTAAAGCCTTATCAAATTTAAAAAAAAAATTAAAAAAATACAATTAGCTTGAAATCCTGAAACGTAATAGAATGATACATATTACATACTAAGATACAATAATACAGATAATACATATTACATAAAATAATACATAATATAATGGATTGATACGGCTCATAGACTTCAGTTTCACTACTAAGATACAATATACAGATACATATTACATATTACATACTGATATAGTGATACTACTATGGTACTAAGCTGAAAGTTTGAAACATACATGTCTCCACTTCCGGTCTTCCACCACCGCTCCTCTCCTCAGTCCTCACCTGCGGTTTTAAATGAAGTGGAATGAAAATGAATCAAAATAGGGGTGATCTGGTCTGCGGTTTTAAATGAAGTGGAATGAAAATGAAACTTTTCCATACTTCTGAGTTCGCAAACTCAGTTTTAGAACTGAGTTCGCGAACTCGGTTTCGGAACTGAGTCCGTGAACCCGTTCGGGAATTGAGTCCGCGAACTCGGTTCGGGACTGAGTCCGCGAATTCGGTTCAAAACGAGTTTGCTGCGAAATTAGTTCCAAAACTCAGTCCAGAACTGCATATTAGTAAAATAACTACATATTAGTTCAGAACTGAGTTTGCAAACTCAGTTTGGTAGCTGAGTTTGCAAACTCAGTTCTGAAGCTGAGTTTGCAAACTTAGTTCTGAAGCTGAGTTTGTACAATATTCCCTAAACAAAATCCAAGACCATATGCATATAGAATTAGTATTTACATATATGTAAAAGGATGCTGCATAACCGTAAGGGGTAGGCTGAGTTTGTAAACTCAGTTTCGAACTGAGTTTTCAAACTCAGTTCGGGACTGAGTTTGTAAACTCAGTTCGGAACCAAGTTTGTACAATATTCTCTAAACAAAATTCAAGACCAGATGCATATAGAATTAGTGTTTACAGATATGTAAAAAGATGCTGCATAACTGCAAGGGGAAGGCAGATAAAAATGTTGAGAAGAGAAAACTGGAAGTGAAATTCTGGAAAAAAAAACATTTATCAATTTCTCCTTCATGAAGTATACCATGGAATCGCTCAACACAAAATTTCAGCCAACATACATTTAGAAACAAAATCAGCCTATCTGATTTTTATTTTTTTCATTAATAAAACTTCAATGCTGCGGACTTGAATAAACTAGATGCACAACACATTGATGGTTAAAATTTGACCAAAAAAAGAATATTTAATTGCACTCCAAAACTTTCAGACTCCGATGTTCATTAGATTTCCTGAACATTACCTTATTAGACAGAAGTACATTAAATATAGATACGTTATTGGTTTCCAAAGTATATACAAGCGAGAGGTAACTCCACTCAATAAATATTAATAGAAGAATTGTCATATTGCTTAACCAAAGAAGAACTTAAAATGATTTTTTACACCAAAAAAAAAAAAAATTCAGACAAAGCGCGAAAATCAGTTGTAATCAAGTTCTACATATTTTGTCATAATTATCAGTTCACTCCTTATACTTCATGATGTATCAATTTCTTCTTCATGAAGTATTCTGCAATGGCTTGCTGTTCCGAACAACAAGCTCACAGGATTCCTGTTCTGGAACAGCAAGCCTAAGAGCTTTCTGTTCGGAACAACAAGCAATTGCAATTCTGAACAGCAATGGCTTGCTGTTCCAAACAACAAGATCTTAGGCTTGCTGTTTCGGAACAGCAAGCCATTGCTGTTCCGAACAGCAAGCTTCTTGCTAGGTATAACACATTAAACCACTTGGGATTGAGTGCTGCTGAACTGATTTGAGTAGAACATTAAATGTTTTTTTAACATGTGAAGTTTATATAATGTAATTAATAAAATTTTAAAAAATTACTAGGTTTTGCTAACTACCAACTATAGTCTTGCTGGTAAATGTGCAATTTATGTGCAAAAGTATTAGGAAACATTGTATGTGTATGCATATCAGACCCTCCTTGTATTTTATTGTGATATAACCAACAATGCGGTATTTCAGGTGGCAAATGAAACCAAGATCAGTGGCTTACCAATTTGATCTTGTTGGAATATTGCATTGCGCCTTCTTATTTTCCCCCGTTGCAAGGGCTTGTACTATTCTTCCTCTCAAAGGTCTCACTTCTGAACCAAACATCAACATTACGTTTTTCTCCATGTATGCGCTCATTCCACATGTTACGAATTAGTTATCTTCATCCATTAACAACAGGATTGCCGATTGGTAAAGTACAGTAATTGATGACCTGCAAAGCCATAAAGAAGTAGCTCAGACCATTTACCCTAGTTGCTTAAAAGTTAAAACCACATTATTAGAGCATATCCAATAGTGATGTTTGATTCTGCATTTTGACAATGGAAAATCAAGTGTAATCAAATCTTCAATTGTTCATCCTATTCAATGCAGAGCTGAGAGTTCACACTCCATATTTAGTGAAATAGAGTGGAGTTGGCCTAAATGAAGGATCCTATTTTGTTCACCAGTTTGGGAAACTGAAGAATTGGTGATAAATTTACTACATTGTCTATTTTGTTAGAATGAATGAAAAACACAAAAGGCGAGGATCTTAGGACTATAGTATAAAATGCAAGTACGTGCATCTAATATCCAAATATTGAAAGAAAAAAATGAGTGGATGCATGTGTGTTGCAAGTGTACAAGTTATGGTAGTCACATACTTTTATTTCAAACTGTTTTATTGGTGGGATCGATGAAGAATTGATAGTAAAATTCCATTGATAGATAGTCGGTAGGTGGATGGTGGAAAAGGTTGCAAATTGGCGGTGAAATTCCATTGTTGGACAAAGGTATTTTGAAATTTCAATAGACATCATGAAACCATGTTGATTGATTTCTGTTTATTAATACTAGAGATAGAGATATAAAATAAGAACATCCAATATTATGTGAGACTGACCTCCTCTAATTCTGACAACTGCTGAACCCGAACGTTGTTGTAAGCACGTCCATAGCTTTCAAGTACCTATGTAAAACCAAAGAACCAACAGATTATGCAATTACAAGCATTAGTCAAACAATTATCCTTTTCACGGTTAATGATTTACTCTACATGAGGATACAGAATGTAACACCCCGTATTTCTGTTAATACTAATATTCACAAATTAAAAGAATTAATATTGAGAATTTGCACGAAATAGCCTTAAAAAGGCATATAACAAATTTGAGATATGTGAATTGCCTTAAAAGGCGAAAAATGGAATTAAGACATTAATTGGAAAATTAATGTGTAGAAATGGTCATAAGTTAATTATGGATTAATTTGAATTCATGAATAGGTGCGTGTGTGTATATATATATATATATATATGGGCAGTTAATGTAAACATGAATAGAAGTTTATTAATTTGCTGAGTGTTTGCTGAGTCACTTCTGACTCATTGCTGAGTCAATAAGATAAACCCCATCTGGTCTGAATGGCTGCGGTTATTTCTAGGTTAAATCTAATGGCCTAAATGAATCCTAACATCTATAAATAAGTGGGTAGACTCTAACCCTAAATCACTTGAAAAATTGGAGAGTTACCGACATGCCGTTGTCATGGAGTTCAGCATAGCCGTCACAAACTAAAGAAGAAGAAGGCCTAATCTACAAACTAAATCTACTCAAATCAAATCAAAAGCTCTCTCTCTTTCTATTTCTCTTCTTTAAAATTGTGAGCATGATGAATCTCACAATATTATTATAAAATAATTTGATTAAGTTATGAATGGATCACAAGAAAGTGAAATGAATTGTTATGTATTTGTAAATTATGTTGTGGATCTCTTGTTATGCTATTATGTTATCATATATATGTTGTTATGTTGTAGTGATTATGTTGTAAATAATCCTATGCTATGTCATATGTGATTAATCATGCTATGCTATGTTGTAAATCATATCATGCTATATTGCAAATTATGATATGCTATGTTGTAAATCTTATATATGTTGTAGGTCTCATATTATCACATATGTTGAAATACTTATGTTATATGATAATGATGTCATGTTAAGTTGTGTTGAATCATACAAGTTGTAAAATCATGATGTTAGTATTTATGCGAATTGGATCATGTTTAAAGTTTATGTTTTTTTTTATAATAGACCTTGATTATGGGAATTTGCCTATTGGGTTAGGTGTACCTATATACATGAATCTACAAATTAATTGGATCTTGAATATGGGAATTTGCCTATTAAGTTAGGTGTACCCATATACATGAATCTATGATTAAATGAATTTTGATTTTTGGGAATTTGCCTATTGAGTTAGGTGTAACCATATAAAACCATATTGTTAATGATGTTGATTCACACATGTCCTATACAAGTTTATGAAATTTGATCAAAATCATATTATGTGAATTATGAATAAGTTGACACCCTTAGATCCATGACATGTATAACCTTATGCAAGTTATAATGTATGCAAGTTTTACCCCTTGTTATGATTTATTTAGTCACATATATATGTTGTTGTTGTGAATATTTTCTTTTATGCTATGAGTTAGACTAATAGGGTCTAACATACATTTTGCGAATAAACGTTCAAACGTGGGGTAGGGGTAATATTAGGAAATTAATAAATTGGGGTGCAATTGATATGATTTTGCATGCCTTAAATGGATGTCCATAATTGAGTAAATTATGGACATTGTTAAATTTGGAATTAATTAATAATTCAAGTAGGGAATTATTAAAATTGGGGAAAGTGGATTATTAATAATAATCAATGCTTAGGACATGAGGTTGGACCCGTTTGTGACGTAAACCTGCCCGAACCCGCCCGGCAAATCTAGTAGTCACAAATGTCGGCCCAATGTGAGAGGTCCTAGGCCCAAACTAAAGCATAAAAGTTGTAAAGACACGAGGTTAGACTCTTTTGTGGTGTAAGACTGCCCGGACCCGCCGGCAAATCCAGCTGCCATAAATGCCAGTCTAATGTGAGAGATCTTTATGAGGTTATGGCCTTAATGAATTAAGAAATACTTAGCCAGATAATCATGTAAGGTGGGACATGGGGGTTAAGTAGGTGCCTTGGGTGGCATGAGGAATCTAGTGGTAGCCTTTAGAGACATTTGAAATACGATTAGACTTAACCAAATACACATGTAAATGAACATGACTAAGTGGGTTAAGTGGATGGACTAATGGGACAAGCTTAGGTGGAATGCTTGTGGGAAATAATGGGGGGCCATTTCAACCAGTATCCCAAAACGTATCTTTGTGGGCTCGACCTAAGTCGAGGACGGGACACGCATACTGGGTTTGACTATAAGAGGCCAAAACAGGGAGCGGTGGCAACGCAAGTCCAACGGGTTTCATATAAGTGTGTGGACCCCGGATGGTAGGTAAGACGTTGTTGCATCGTGTAGGTATAAGCCGTGCATCTCCGTTATATCGGGTTGCCACTTTAGGGGAATGATACACCACACTGTGGGGCCAGCACGGGTATCTACGAGTAGGGAGCCGATCGAAAAATGGAAAGTGGGGTACACCTAGTGGAGGTAGGGGCAGGCGGCACCTATGTAGTCAGCTAGGAGTACGTAAAGCCATTAAGAAAGTTTCTAAGTGAAGCTAAGTGGAATTAATCTTTAGGGTGACTGGTGTGGTGCAGTATAGTGTTTATCCTTTAGTATTTAGGAGCGCCTATAACGTTTCCTTTAGCGATTGTCTATGTCCTTAATCTTCTCTTTCATAGACATTTCCTTGTTTTCCAGCTTATGCCTTAGTCCAGTTATTTTGATAATAGTATTGTAGAATTATCATACTCGCCAGACTTTATGTCTGACCCCCCCTCTTTTTCATCCTTTTCTCCCTTCAGGTCCTCAGGTTGGGCCAAGTTCCAGTGGAGTCTGATTGGATTGCTTATCTCTTGGAAAGCTTGGACTGCTGAAGTAAAGTCCAGCTTGTTATCTTTCTTTTTAATGGCTATTTATGTAATGGGATTATGTACTTGTTTTATCAAGATAGATATTGTACTTGACTTTGATTATGGTGTTATGATGTAATCAAACATGTTTTGACTTCTGCTGCAATTGAGATAAAGTTTTTAAATTTCCAAGTACTATTTTATATCTGTCTTGTTGAAATTTTACTGTTCTATATTCACTTAAAACCTCCATAGAAGTTAATGCATTCCCTTTGTGAGTGACATTAATGGACGTGGGGTGCTACACGTGGTATCAGAGCATAAGGTTACCAGAACAGATAAAATTTTTAGAAAAATATTTTTCTAAACTATTTTTGGAAGAAGTGCTTTCAAAAACATGTTATTTAGAGAAAGTTTTTATGAAAAACATAATCCCAAATAGCCATATCCTTATCTTTATCTTTCGAATTCTCCATTTTGAATCTTTCCTTTTTCGTTTCAGCATGGCTGAAGATCTTAATCTCCCAGAAGGTGTGACGATTCCAGGGTGGTTTAGGAGATATTTGGAGGCTAGGGCTACCACTGCAGGCCCAGCAGATGTTCCTCCACCCCCAGTTGCACCCATTCCTCCTCCTCCTCGTGTTGACACTTTTGCAAAGATGTGCAAGGAATTTAAGGCTATGGGAGGAAAAACTTTTCAAGGGACTGAGACGTTTGTGGAGGCCAGAGACTGGCTTAAGGAGACTGAGGAATTGTTGGATATCTTTGAAGTGGAAGATGGGAGGAAAGTCCGTTTAGCTGCTTGGTTAATGAAGGGAGAGGCCTCGTTTTGGTGGGAGGTCACTAAAGGGGAACATCCAGTTGATTCATGGGCGGATTTCAGACGAAGGTTTGAGGCAAAGTTTCTTTCAAGGGAAGAGGAGAATTTAAATGTGGAAAAATTCCTGACATTAAAGCAAGGGAGCTTATCAGTGAAGGAGTATGTCAATAAATTTAATCAGTTAGCAAGGTTTGGCTTGGAGTTGGTGAACACGCCAGAGAAGAAAGCTTTGAGGTTCGTTAGAGGCTTGAATGAACCGCTGCAAGGGTTGGCTATGACCCACATCCCTATGGGAGCCACCTTTGAAAGGCTAGTAGAAATGGCACTTATGCATGAGGATAAGGCAGTTGAAAAGAAAGGGGATCAGAAGAAACCCCAACAGCAAAATAAGAAGGGTGGTAAAAACAATAATGGCAAAGGGAAGAAGAGATGCTTCAATTGTGGGACGCCTGGCCATCTCAGCAAAGATTGTAGAAAGAAAAAGAAGACTGGTTGTTTTCATTGTGGAGATGCGGGACATTTGGTGAAGGACTGCCCAAAGAAGGGGCAGAGGGCAGGGTCTACCTCGGGAGGACAGGTGCAGGCTCTTATGGCACCAGGGCAGGCAAGGGGACAAGTTCAGGCTATTGCGGCCCCACCGCTGCAAGAAAGAGGTAGAACAATTTCTGTTGAAAGCTTAGTTTTTCTGTTTGATCATCATGTCCGTACCTTATTCGATTCTGGCGCATCTCATTCGTTTATCTTTGCATCATTAGTTGAATTACTGCACTTGAACACCAATTTAGTAGAGGATCCCTTGGTTGTTTCAAATCCAATTGGGGGTTCGGCTCATTTGACCATGATATGTTTGGATTTGAAAATCTCTATACTTAGCGTTGAATTTAGATGTGATGCTTATGTATTGGGCTTCACGGGCTATGGGCTAATTTTAGGAATGGATTGGTTATCTAGAAATGGGGCCATTCTTGATTGTGAAAGGAGAGTAGTTAGGCTTGTGACTCGCCTTGGTAATGCTCTCGACATCTTTTGTAGTCCCATAAATTCCGTTATGCTAAGTTATCTTGAATCGCTTGACGCGTCTGTAGAGAATCAGCGAACGGTAGAGGTGGTCCAGGAATATCCGGATGTGTTTGAGGAGGTGAAGGGCTTACCTCCAAAGCGGGAGATAGACTTTCGAATTTATCTTGTGGATAATGCTAAACCTGTATCTTTGCCAGTGCGCCACATGGATCCTCGTGAAAGGAGGGAACTCAATAAGCAAGTGAAGGAGTTGCTTGAGAAGGGGTTCATAAGATGTAGTATATCAGAGTGGGGTGCTCCAGTAGTATTTGCTACAAAGGCGGATGGGTCCCTTAGACTTTGTGTGGACTATAGAGAACTAAACAAGCTTACTAAAAAGAACCGACACCCACTGCCGAGGATTGACGATCTCTTTGATCAGTTAGTTGGCGCCTCAGTGTTTTCGCAGTTGGACTTAGCCACTGGCTTTCATCAACTGAGAGTGGTTGAGGATAGTATAGATAAGACTGCTTTTAGGACTCCTGACAGATTCTATGAATGGCTAGTGATGCCCTTTGGTTTGACAAACGCCCCCACGTATTTTGTTGATTTGATGAGTAGGGTGTTTAGGGAGTACCTTAATAAATTCGTGGTAGTCTTTGTGGATGACATCTTAGTCTTTTCTAAGAATGAAGAAGAGCATGCCCTACATCTTAGGGAAGTGTTGGAAACCCTTCGAGCGCATAACCTTAAGGCAAAATTTTCTAAGTGTCACTTCTGGAGGAAAGAAGTACGGTTCTTAGGGCACGTGGTTTTCAAGGAAGGGATAGCAGTGGATCCCGCAAAGGTGGTGGCCATCCAAGATTGGAAGGTCCCTAAAAATGTAACCGAAGTAAGAAGTTTCTTGGGGTTGGCTGGCTATTATAGGAAGTTTATCAAAGATTTCACAAAAATATCAGCTCCATTAACACGGTTAACGAAGAAGAACCTGGTTTTTACGTGGGACGAAGATTGTGATGATGCGTTCCAACGTTTAAAGAGAGCCTTAACTTCAGCCCCAGTCTTAGTGCTGCTAGACGGGAATAAACCGTTTACCGTCTATACTGATGCTTGTGGGACGGGACTTGGCGCGGTCCTCATGCAAGAGGGAAGAGTAATAGCCTATGGTGGAAGGCAGTTGAGGGTTCATGAAAAGAATTACCCTACGGATGACCTTGAGTTAGCCGCAATTGTTTTCGCGCTTAAGTCTTGGCGTCACTATCTTCTTGGTGAGAAATTCGAACTGTTCACTGACCACAAATCATTAAAATACTTATTCTCTCAGAAGGATTTGAATTTAAGGCAGCAACGGTGGATGGAATTCCTAGCCTCCTACGATTTTGAAATAGCATATACCCCGGGCAAGGGTAACGTGGTAGCAGACGCCTTAAGTAGGAAAAGGTTGTCCTTGAGTCCGTTGTTTGTTGAACGACGAAGCTTAGAATTCATCTCCATGTTTGACTTTAGACCCTCCGTTGACCTAGTACCTGGTTTGTTAGCATCCTTGGAGGTTAGACCTACACTTCTAGGACGAGTTGGTGAGGCACAGCAAGACGACCCCCAGTTGGTTGAGAAAGTAGAAAAGCTCAAAGGAGGGGAGTCGTCTAGCCATCTTCGTAGGTATACCCTAGACGATAAGGGTTGGTTACGAAGGGATAATAGACTTTGTGTACCACAAGACGAAGACTTAAGGAAGGCCATTCTTGATGATGCTCATCGCTCAAAGATGACCATTCATCCCGGCGCAGACAAGATGTACAAAGATATGAAGCGGGTTTTCTTTTGGGCCGGTATGAAAAAGGATGTGGCCGAGTACGTCGCTAGATGCTTGGTGTGCCAATGAGTAAAAGCGGAACAAAAGAAACCCGGTGGGTTGCTTCACCCATTGGATGTTCCACTATGGAAATGGGAAAGCGTCTCAATGGATTTTGTGGATGGATTACCAAGATCTAGGAAGGGTAATACGGGGATTTGGGTTATAGTAGATAGACTTACTAAGAGCGCCCATTTTATTCCCGTGAAAAGTAAGAGGACTGCTCCGTGGTTGGCTTCTGTATACATTAAAGAGATAGTTCGTTTGCACGGTATTCCTTCTAGTATAGCAAGCGACCGTGATCCCATCTTCACTAGCGAATTTTGGAAGAGTTTACAAGAGGTGGTAGGGACTCAGCTATGTTTGAGCACCGCATATCATCCTCGGATGGACGGCCAGACCGAGAGGGTGAATCGTATTCTAGAGGATCTTTTAAGGTTTTGTATCCTAGACTTTGGGGGGTACATGGGAAGAGCACCTTCCGTTGGTAGAATTCGCATATAATAATAGCTTTCAGTCTAGTATTGGCATGGAACCTTTCGAAGCTCTTTATGGAAGGCCTTGCCGTTCGCCTACATGTTGGTGGGAATCTACCGATAAAATCCTACTTGGGCCCGATATGGTTAGGGAAACCTCGGAGAAGATTGATTTGATTTGAAGGAGGATGAAAGCAGCATAAGATAGGCAGAAATCGTATGCTGATAAGAGGAGGACAGATCTTGAGTTTGACATTGGGGACATGGTTTTTATCAAAGTGTCTCCGTTACGGAATGTTGTTCGCTTTGGGTCCGTTGGGAAATTAGCGCCAAGGTTTGTAGGGCCGTTTCCTATAAAAGACAGGATTGGGAAGATGGCGTATAGGGTGGAGTTGCCTGAGAAACTTAGTGGAGTACACGACGTATTCCATGTATCACATTTGGGGAAGTGTTTGCACAAGACCGCGGAGGTGATAGAGCCGAGCTTGCTTAAAGAGGTGGAAATAGAGCGTAATGCAACAATTAGACGAGCTCCTACATGCATTCTTGGGTCGGAGATCAAAAAGTTGAGAAATCGAGAGGTCAGACTAGTTAAAGTGCAATGGGGAGATGATGAGAGCAACGCTACTTGGGAGATAGAAGGGAAGATGCGTTCGCTATACCCTTTTCTTTTTGAGGGTATGTCTTTTAATTTCTCCTTTATCGCTTATCTTATCTTATCTTATCTTTAGTATGTCCTCTCATTAGTATCTTTGACCTTTAGTTAGGATAATCCTATGGTTGAAACATGTGTTTGAGACATGTTATGTATGATGGATGCAAAATGGATGCAAGTGGTTGCTAGTGGTTGCTCGTGGATGCATATATACACACACTTTAGGCACTAGATCGGCTTAGTCACTACATATTGCATATTGCATATTGCATAAATCAATGTATTTAGTATAATGGATGTATAATGGTTGTACCATCATATAGATGCTGCATTCGGTTGAATGGATGTGCACGCATATAGAAGTAGTTTGTAAGCAATTAGGATCTTTTGCATACATAATGGATGCATGGCACTATCATGAATTGCGTCAAGGAGGTCAACTGAATCAGTGGACCGCCTGATTTTGCATTAGATACAGACATAGACACACACTGTGAATTTAAACATGAAAGCATTAGAAGTCTATAAGGACAATGGATGCCAGTGTTTGTTGATTGAGTAGATGGTTGATGATAGGATATAAACTTGAAGATTTCGGGGTCGAAATCCCTTAAGGAGGGGAGAATGTAACACCCCGTATTTCTGTTAATACTAATATTCACAAATTAAAAGAATTAATATTGAGAATTTGCACGAAATAGCCTTAAAAAGGCATATAACAAATTTGAGATATGTGAATTGCCTTAAAAGGCGAAAAATGGAATTAAGACATTAATTGGAAAATTAATGTGTAGAAATGGTCATAAGTTAATTATGGATTAATTTGAATTCATGAATAGGTGCGTGTGTATATATATATATATTTATATATATATATGGGTAGTTAATGTAAACATGAATAGAAGTTTATTAATTTGCTGAGTGTTTGCTGAGTCACTTCTGACTCATTGCTGAGTCAATAAGATAAACCCCATCTGGTCTGAATGGCTGCAGTTATTTCTAGGTTAAATCTAATAGCCTAAATGAATCCTAACATCTATAAATAAGTGGGTAGACCCTAACCCTAAATCACTTGAAAAATTGGAGAGCTACCGACATGCCGTTGCCATGGAGTTCAGCATAGCCGTCACAAACTAAAGAAGAAGAAGGCCTAATCTACAAACTAAATCTACTCAAATCAAATCAAAAGCTCTCTCTCTTTCTATTTCTCTTCTTTAAAATTGTGAGTATGATGAATCTCACAATATTATTATAAAATAATTTGATTAAGTTATGAATGGATCACAAGAAAGTCAATGAATTGTTATGTATTTGTAAATTATGTTGTGGATCTCTTGTTATGCTATTATGTTATCATATATATGTTGTTATGTTGTAGTGATTATGTTGTAAATAATCCTATGTGATTAATCATGCTATGCTATGTTGTAAATCATATCATGCTATGTTGCAAATTATGATATGTTATGTTGTAAATCTTATATATGTTGTAGGTCTCATATTATCACATATGTTGAAATACTTATGTTATATGATAATGATGTCATGTTAAGTTGTGTTGAATCATACAAGTTGTAAAATCATGATGTTAGTATTTATGTGAATTGGATCATGTTTAAAGTTTATGTTTTTTTTATAATAGATCTTGATTATGGGAATTTGCCTATTGGGTTAGGTGTACCCATATACATGAATCTACAAATTAATTGGATCTTGAATATGGGAATTTGCCTATTAAGTTAGGTGTACCCATATACATGAATCTATGATTAAATGAATTTTGATTTTTGGGAATTTGCCTATTGAGTTAGGTGTACCCATATAAAACCATATTGTTAATGATGTTGATTCACACATGTCCTATACAAGTTTATGAAATTTGATCAAAATCATATTATGTGAATTATGAATAAGTTGACACCCTTAGATCCATGACATGTACAACCTTATGCAAGTTGTAATGTATGCAAGTTTTACCCCTTGTTATGATTTATTTAGTCACATATATATGTTGTTGTTGTGAATATTTTCTTTTATGCTATGAGTTAGACTAATAGGGTCTAACATACATTTTGCGAATAAACGTTCAAACGTGGGGTAGGGGTAATATTAGGAAATTAATAAATTGGGGTGCAATTGATATGATTTTGCATGCCTTAAATGGATGTCCATAATTGAGTCAATTATGGACATTGTTAAATTTGGAATTAATTAATAATTCAAGTAGGGAATTATTAAAATTGGGGAAAGTGGATTATTAATAATAATCAATGCTTAGGACACGAGGTTGGACCCGTTTGTGACGTAAACCTGCCCGGACCCGCCCGGCAAATCCAGTAGTCACAAATGTCGGCCCAATGTGAGAGGTCCTAGGCCCAAACTAAAGCATAACAGTTGTAAAGACACGAGGTTAGACTCTTTTGTGGTGTAAGACTGCCCGGACCCGCCCGGCAAATACAGCTGCCATAAATGCCAGTCTAATGTGAGAGGTCTTTATGAGGTTATGGCCTTAATGAATTAAGAAATACTTAGCCAGATAATCATGTAAGGTGGTACATGGGGGTTAAGTAGGTGCCTTGGGTGGCATGAGGAATCTAGTGGTTGCCTTTAGAGGCATTTGAAATACGATTAGACTTAACCAAATACACATGTAAATGAACATGACTAAGTGGGTTAAGTAGATGGACTAATGGGACAAGCTTAGGTGGAATGCTTGTGGGAAATAATGGGGGGCCATTTCAACCAGTATCCCAAAACGTATCTTTGTGGGCTCGACCCAAGTCGAGGACGGGATACGCATACTGGGTTTGACTATAAGAGGCCAAAACAGGGAGCGGTGGCAACGCAAGTCCAACGGGTTTCATATGCGTGTGTGGACCCGGGCTGGTAGGTAAGACGTTGTTGCATCGTGTAGGTATAAGCCGTGCATCTCCGTTATCGGGTTGCCACTTTAGGGGAATGATACACCCCACTGTGGGGCTAGCACAGGTATCTACGAGTAGGGAGCCGATCGAAAAATGGAAAGTGGGTTACACCTAGTGGAGATAGGGGCAGGCGGCACCTATGTAGTCAGCTAGGAGTACGTAAAGCCATTAAGAAAGTTTCTAAGTGAAGCTAAGTGGAATTAATCTTTAGGGTGACTGGTGTGGTGCAGTATAGTGTTTATCCTTTAGTATTTAAGAGCGCCTATAACGTTTCCTTTAGCGATTGTCTATGTCCTTAATCTGCTCTTTCATAGACATTTCCTTGTTTTCCAGCTTATGCCTTAGTCCAGTTATTTTGATAATAGTATTGTAGAATTATCATACTCGCCAGACTTTATGTCTGACCGCCCCCTCTTTTTCATCCTTTTCTCCCTTCAGGTCCTCAGGTTGGGCCAAGTTCCTGTGGAGTCTGATTGGATTGCTTATCTCTTGGAAAGCTTGGACTGCTGAAGTAAAGTCCAGCTTGTTATCTTTCTTTTTAATGGCTATTTATGTAATGGGATTATGTACTTGTTTAATCAAGATAGATATTGTACTTGACTTTGATTATGGTGTTATGATGTAATCAAACATGTTTTGACTTCTGCTGCAATTGAGATAAAGTTTTTAAATTTCCAAGTACTATTTTATATCTGTCTTGTTGAAATTTTACTGTTCTATATTCACCTAAACCTCCATAGAAGTTAATGCATTCCCTTTGTGAGTGACATTAATGGACGTGGGGTGCTACACGGAACTCGATAAAACTGATGAATTATCCTATTTATCATTGATTTTGTAATATTATTTTTCAATCAAAAATACACAGAAGAAATTGCCTGTGGTTGACGAGTGTGAAGAATATCTAAGCTTAACCACATATGGAATAAGGAATTGGTAATCATCAACAAATACTACTTTACCAATGCTGAATTTAAAATGAGTCATGATCTAATACCTAATAGAAGGCGCTAAACCAAAGTACACAATACTTACAGTGCACCTTAATTGTGATAATACAAAGACAAGCATAATGGACAAGTTTTACACTATAAATCTATCAATTACTGATGTACGAGCAATAGTGAAATGTGATGTCACATTCTTATTTTGCTAAAAAAGGAAATTCATTTTTTGTCGAAATTAAATCTGAATACTATTCGCATGTTTCTATGGTAAAAATAGGAAAACCATAAGCGTAATTCAAGAGTGATAAGTTGATACAATGAACCATAAGCGCACGTGTCTAATAAGTTTAGTCCTTAACTCAGTTCGCCAAAAAAATGCAGGGTGAAAATTAGAAAATCAATACACATGAAAGATATAAAGTCAGGTTAAGGTGTGAATATATTTATTTTTGCAAAAAATAGGCATTTGTTTTCTAAATTTCATTCCATTTTACCTCTAAAGAAAAGCAACTTGTTCGCTTTGCAATTGTCGTCTAATTTATCCCCACTAATTTATCATCGCTTGCAATTGATTGTTTCTTCAACTATAAGCTTAAGACCACAATTTAAAATATTTATTTCAAGTTAAACACAAAAAAATTATGGTGTGAAAGTTAATAAGCTAGTAAACTTTGTCAAATCTCATGGAAAAAGGTAGTATTTGAATGAGTATATAATCCGTATCGTTTAAAAGAATATCCACTAACGGGAACCTAGAAACAATGAATAATCCAATTAAGCACAGCTGCAGCACTAACATAATGATATGATATTTACTAGTGCTGAACTAAGAAGAGCAGATGCATTCTAAAATATTTGGTGAACATGCAGAAGGTGATACATGCCTGACCATCTAAGTGGAATAAGAACATGAAAAACTATGTGCAACAAGTTAAATGATCAATTCACCAAATTATGCAACATCAAAATATATTGTGAGAAATTACAATAGACCTGCTCAGTTTCACTTTGCAATCCAAGTCGATGCACTTCATCAAATCCTTCATGTATAAAGGTCATCTGATTCAATACAACGATCAATTCAATGAAGATTAACGTAGCTATAAAATACTAGCAAGTAACAACTGTTGATTGTTCAAGAAACTTTTTTTTTGGAATCAATATTCTATTTCTAAATGAAGACCAGTCGGTTAACAGAAGTTTTACCTTGAACAAGTATTTCACTCAACAAAATATACCAACCACTTAAAGTGCGATTATCAATCAAAATGAAAACGAAAAAAAAATTGATCTTTAATTTAAATATGCCCTATATGCTGATACAAGTAGGCTCATCTGACATCCAAGTCCATGAAAACTCATAACAGTGCTCAGTCAGCACAAAGAAGAAATAACATCCATTTAGTTAATCATGTTAGCAAACTGCAACACCTCAGATATGCCAAGGAAAAATAAATGCAATTAAAATACAAGTAAATGCAGTCACTTCTCCATTGTATACTGAAAAGACAGTGGAGAAGAGGTATCATGAAGCGGTGAGCAATCACGTAAAACTGCAAGCATTTATACAGTCCTGACAATTATCAACTGATATGTACACAACATTAAAAGGATGGAATTTTTATATTCCTTCTCAATCCACCGCATTAATGAATTGGTAGTAATTTTTAAGTAGAAATATATTATACTTTTTTTATTTCAAACCATGTAACCAATTTAACCTAGCTTTGTTTTAATAACTTATCCAGTCTTATTTTTTTAGGATTACCCTGTTTAGAACAACTTCCCACCATAATGTAATTTAGCTCATTGTGAATCATGATAATACTATGTCGGCAAGAAGAATAAAAGTGCAAAGCCATATATATATGATGCTTTTATCATAGAGTACAATATTAGTATTTTCTGCTACAGAAAAATAGAAGGTGGTTCGCAAAAGAAAGGGTTTGTTAGATTAGGTTACATCAGTTTAAAATGAGTTAAAAAAAAAGTGTGAAACAAATTGCTCCATTGGCGCGACAATAATCAGCAACAAGACAATAAATAGTTGGATTAGAACAGACCTGAAGTGTACCACGGGGAATAATCAGCGAAGTGACTAGGGGGTTTCTAAACCCTATATATGACACACAATTGCAATTATATCGAAAAATCAAGGAAACAATTCGAAGAGCAAACAATTTCAAATCAGAAATACTCAGAGAATGTTTTCGATCGCAAGCCAAATCAACCGACCAAGGGCAACGATGCTTGAAGTTCATCAGAGAATCAAAGAAGCGCAGGTTTGATACAAAGTGGAAAAGGAAAGTGGGAGCGTAGGTTTGGTACGAAGTGGAAAAGGAAAGTGTAGACGAAGGGGATAGGGTTTCTCATTGATTTAGGGATTGTATAACATTAGGAACGGTGAGAAAAGAAAAATAGCGAAACTGAGGGGGCGAAAATACGAAGTGGATTTGATACGGTTGAAACATGTATTAAATGAACTAATCTAGCGCATCGTTGATGAAGAGTTAGATTTTAGGAGACTAGGGTGGTGCGGATCGCAACCTGATGTGCCAAATGAATTTGATACGGCTATGAGCACCATCAAATCTGATACGGTTTTAAGCCGTATCAAATCACCATATCTTGGTGGGCCAAATGTGCTGTTTTGGTGTAGTGTTTTCGTCCAATAGGTTAAGTGTTGTCATTTAAATTCGTGACTGAACCCTTATCAATCTAGCATGTCAAGTTGGTTAAGTGTTGTCATTCAAGTTCATGACTTAAACCGCCTATGAATCATGTATCAAGTTGGTTAAGTGTTGTCTTTCATGTTCATGACTTAAACCTATCATGTGGCATTAATTCATTAATGCACCCCAACCTCTCACATCAGACCTGTTGTTGTGGTCACTGGATATGTCGGGCGGTTCTGGGCAGAATTACACCACAACTCAGTCTGACCTCGGGTTTTCAAGTGCGATATGACCAACTACCCACATTGGATCCTATTGTTTGCAGTAACTGGATTTGTCGGGCGGTTCCGGGCAGAATTACACTGCAAACTCAACCCAACCTCGAGTTGGCCATTTTCAAGTTCATTCTAGTGTCATGCCCATGTTCAAGTTTCATGTCATGTTCGTGTCAAGTTTCAAGGCAAGTTTCATGCCCACATCCAGATTCAAGTTATAACAATGTTCATGTCAAGTTTCATGGCAAGTTTCATACCAAGTTTCCTATAATTACCAATTTTTCCCAGCGTTACCCCGTCTAAATATTAGGCTAACAATCTTAGCCTAATTTTCCGTCCGCATGATTTTTGGCATAATATTAGACTAAAAACTTAGCCTTATTTAACGCACATAAAATTTGCATAAAGAAATTCATTAACATGACATAGGTGTAAACTTGGCATTCTTGGCATAGTCAATATGAACACCATAGGTGTGTACTTGCAAAACAATCAACATGAATATCATAGGTGTGAACTTGTAACGTAGACTAAACCAACATACATATATGTGAATTTACAACATAGACTAAATCAACTTACATATATGTGAACTTGCAAATCAATCACGAACATATGAATAAGTGTGAACTTGAAATATGACATAGGTTTAACATATACACATAAACATGTAGATCTAACATTTGGTCACATATGTGATATGATTTCACAACCTAAAACTTGCATAACATGATAAACTACACAACTTGTCATCACGGGTTATACTCCAAGTTCATATACATATGAATGGACTTATTCATTAATTCCCAATTCAACATGATGATAAAATAGAACTACATGCATAGATCAACATAATAAACATTGCTCTATTATCAATTTATTTCCAAGGCATGACCTAACTGAATAAATTGATTAAAACATCGCAGGCATAACATTATGGACATGAAAAAGGTTTGAATAATAATCTAGATTCAAGAACACGGATAGATCTAACTTAAGTAGAAAAATCCCCAACATCAAGACAAATAAAGAAAATAAGTCTGAATAGAAAATCAAGCTTAGATCCAATTTCATAGTCATAATTCTGGGCAATAACCTCATAGGTGATTAGCCACAATTGTCCTTGTCATAGTTATAGGCAATAGTCTTATATTCACAGTCATAGGCATAGGCATAGTCTTATGTTCACCGTCATAGTCATGGGCATAGTCTTTTGTTAATCATCATAGTCATAGGCATAGGCATAGTCTTATGTTCACAGTCATAGGCATAGTCATGGTCTTATGTTCACGGTCATAGGCGTAGTCATAGTCTTATGTTCACAATCATAGTCTTATGCCATTAACAGTAGTTTCAATGTAGACAATATTCCCAATAGTCAGGATCCAAGAAGAAAACAAGAATAGATATGAATCATACATAAATCAATTCCAATTTAACATGCCCATATTAGATTTATTGTTTTTATCTAAAAGTAACTGGAACTTACAGATCATGGTCTAAGAAATTTAGATGCAAAAGTCAAGTCTAGAAATTTATCGTAGAACGTTGCGGTGTCGCTGATCTATTCTCTTGAATTGTTGTAGAAGCGTTGATCTTTGATTTGAATCGAGTTTGAATGCTTAAGCTTTAATTTGGAGGCGGCGACCATGGTTCAAGGGGTAAATTAGCAGCATAGCAGTGTAAGAATGATTTGTATGAATTAGGCTTGGTCTTAGGATGTATTTATAGGGGTAGCAACTAGTTTAGGCCCTTAGATTAACCCTAGAATCAATCCGGACCATCAAAACACGTCTCGGGCTTCAAAAATGGGTTCTGGGTCAAAACAGGCCGACCATGTCAACCTGTAAGGGGGGGGAGGTCAACCATATCGTCGACTCGGGGGGTAGGTCGACCACATGGTCGACCTGACCCCCAGGTCGATCTGTCTAGTCCTGTGCTGCCTGAAATTTGCGGAATCTTCTACAGGCCATAACTTCTTCATTCGGACTCTAATTTTCGAAAACTCGGACTCTATTTCATGCAGAATTCCGAGATGAACGCAATGGTGCAATTCTTTTCCCACAATTCTCATTTTAAAAATTAATTATACCTTGATTTCTTGTTTTAACATGTTATTAAAATTCGGGTTGTTACAGTCTAGGTATGTTATATAGGTGTATGTGATGAATAAAGGCCTTTAGATTAGCTTAGGAGCCATCAGAACCATACAGCTCAAAAGACACGTCATCCAGCCAATCCCAGCAAGACACATCATCAGGGAACACTCTAGAATTATGCAGGTTTTGGTCCTCAGCATGGGCGCACTTCCTATATGCACCAGTGTATTTTTGTACTGTCGCACTTTCCAAGTGCGCTAGTGCATTCTGGCCCATTTCTTGATCGTTCTGCCAAACTTCTATCGTTCGTAACTCCTTTATACGATATCTGTTTTACGCAAATTCGGACTCTATCTCAAGTAGAATTCCGAGACGAACGCAATGGCGTAACCCATTTCACCTAATTCTTCTTTTAAAAATTAATTATTCTTTAATTTGTTATTTTAATGTTCTTAGAAAATACGGGGTGTTACACATGATCTATTATATATACTCTGTCAAACACTCGTCCATACAAGTTGTCCTGGGTCTGGACAAACCGAAGGCACTATTCTGTAAACCCATCTTAGGCAATTTCTACCTAGGATTGCCAGAAAAGCCCTTGCATAAATTCCGTCATCAAATATCTTCACCATATTTGATTTGCAACGCTATTGCCCATGCGGAGTGGCTTTCTTATAATAAATCTGATCCCGATCTCTCTGTATTGACAACAGAAAAATGGTCAAAAACTTTGATAATTAGTTATTTAACTATCAAAGGAAAACATCCATGCTCACAACGATCCTATTTCCAAATAGAAATTATATCGATCAACCATTAATCAATAGTGAGCCTCTTTTATTAATTTATTCGTAATTTATTCATTTTCTCGATATCGTGTTACCCATATCTCTTAAACCCGTTTTTGACTCTTATGATTCACGTAAAAACATTTCTATATATCATTAGTTTCTTATTTATTATATTTAGAAAATATACACTATTTATATTTGAAAACATTTCCATTTCTTATATTCACGCATCATTATCCTTCCACGTCCATCAGTCCATAACTGTAAATTAGTACGTGAACAATTCCTTAAGTATCAACCCCGAAGGCCGAAACCAACATCAGATCGACACTCAGACAACCATTCAACTTAACTAATCTCCATTCAGTTTCTAATTTCCTTACATTCATTTACATTTGCAAAATGTTTGCTTTTAAATCATTATTCACTTTAAAACGTGAATTTTATTTCTTTACAGAAATCCGAACTCGTTTTATCTAGTCAAACCTTGATTTTATTTGTAAATACCATTACAGGTTCAAATCACGTTTATCGAGTTATTTTATAAACTCATATTTTCATTCCAGTTCATAAACTCCGTTTATAAGTCAACTTCTTGTTAAATAAATATCAAGTTTATAACTTAATCTTGATTACCTATTTTATTATAAATTATTAGTTTCAACACAAATATTAATTATCTCGTCATTTTCTGAATTATATAATTTCTAAAATAAGTTATTTAATAACATCTGACATCGTCAAATTCTAATTATAGATCCTCATGGATTTATATCAAATTTTATTTACATTTCGAACATTGAACTAATTCCATTGCTTTCACTTGAAAACAATTCCCAATTCCCCTTCCAGTTCATTCTCGAATTTATATTTCCAATTTGTTTAATAACAATTATTTCACACCATTCTTAGATCCCGTTTATATACCAAATTACTTGTTTATATAATTAAACAAGTTATTTAAATCTAGCCAATCGAAAATCAATTTTTATTCTTAAAATAGAATTTTCCTTTTCAAAACCCCAAATTCTTTTTCAATATATTCGAATATATTCTAGGTATTTAAATACCAATTATTTCAGGTCAGTGTTGTTCAAACATCCCAAACACACAATAATCAACATCAAATTATTTTGTCACATCATATAATACAATATATGAGAAGCAATAATGTAATTGTTGAGGAATCTTGTTGGATCCCTCCAACCTGTTTACCTGCATCCACAGATGTTAATCGACACTAAGTTCACACCAACGTGAGATATTAAAATAAATAGAATCAATATTCAATCTACGTTTTTATGTATATAACTGTATATATTATTTCAGCCAATTATTAGCAATTCATCCAAACAACCATCACATATCATTCAATCATTATTTATCAACTTAAAAATACGTTTATAAAATTATAAAACTGGATGGAATTAGTGAGTTTACTCACCTTATTCGTTAATCGTTAAATAAGGCTTAAGGTTCGGTTGATCATATCAGGTGTTTAGTTTCGCCATAAATTGAAATGATCTCCAAATCTCTCTAGGCTAGTTCCATTGTGTAGCCTACATCCCTATGATCCAAACGGATCCATGTTTGTGAAATTCTGATAATGTATGTATAAGATATGGTATTTTACAGTTAATACGCTATTTTATTTAAATTCAACTTAAATAAATTAAATATGGCTTTACCATCTCCAACTGATCCAACACCAATTCATCTCGCTTGCTATGATGAAGACATGCATCATCCTCTTTCTACATCAGTTTAAAGCAAACTATCCTTTCGAATGGCCACAATTCAAACGTGTGTAAGGGAATGCAGAATGGATCGTTAAGGAAAAGCACTAGAGGGAGGTGAATAGCGTTTGCTATGCCTTAACGATCTATTCTGCATTCCCTAACAATTGGTATCCGAGCAAGGTATTTTAAAAAGTTCATAATCTGATTTTTGAAATTGTTGAATGGAAAATTTTGAACACTATTTTAAATTTATCTATTGCATTAGTATTAAATGAGTCTGCATTCAATTTTATTGAAAAATCAAGTTACTATAATTTGATTTTTGAAATTTAAATTTTGAATTTTTTGATATATGGATATGTTACAAAACCATCATGATATTATTGTAGTTAGTTATTTTGAAAAGTCATTTGATTATTTGAAAAGTCATTTGATTATTTGAAAAGCCATTTGAATCATTTGAAAAGTTACTTGATTCTTTGAAAAGTTGTGTTGTTTTACAGGAAAAGATACATTATATGGCTATTGGAAATTTAAACTCAGAAAAGATGGGTGATGTGGTTGTTGGCAATTCAAATTCCAAAATGGTGGCTATTGAAAATTCAAATTCTGAAAAGAAATTAAAAAGGAGAAGAGTGACGACGTTTGGTGAAGAGACATCAAGAAGAAATGGATATATATATAATATAAATTAGCAAAGAAATGGGTACCAGATCACTTTGTATCTTTGGATTTTCATCTACAACTTATTTCATAATGTACTTCTCTTCACTTGCTTCGTAATGTTGCTAGTTTCATGAGATTCCGTCAAGAATTGATCAGGTAATGATCAAATGAAGTTTTGGTGAATAAAGAGAGAAGGAAACCAAAACTGTCGATAAAGATCTTCAAATTGCATCCACAGGTTAGGTTATGTTGTCCAAATCCTTTTTTCAGATTGTAGTCCTTGTTCTCGCGGTCGATTTGATGGGTAGATCGTCAAATTCCGATCAAAATTGGGTGAGATATGACTATTTGAAGTTGGATATGCAAAACTGAAAACTGCTACGGGATTTCATGCATATCTCTTATGTTTTAACTTGCTACACCCCAATACCATTCAAATTTATCTACAAATTGTTACTAGATCATAGCCCTTGGATTCCTCTTTGATTTGCTGCTGATTTCGTCCAATTCCGTCAAGAAATGAAGAAGTTATGCCTCTTAAAAGTTTGATTGAAAATGAAAAATGAGAAGAAGAAGGGAAGTGGTTATGAAGAGACATGACTTTTGGGCATTTATATAATAATAGAAGTGTACATTCATTCAAAATTCAAAATTCAAATCCAAATTTTGGTGCCAAGATGATTGAACTAATAAATCTTCAATATCTTTATCATATGGTCTTCAAATTCAGCAAATGAGTATACCATCTTGATCAGAAAAACGAGCCCGTTGCAATAGAGCAGATCTTATCATCAAATTTCTAAAGATCAATTCAGATTCAGATAATATCGAAGAAATGGATCTGAAAACCGGGTACGCTTTAATTAATTTTTAAATTTTTTGGTTGAATGGATGTTATGTTTGCTTTGCTTTGTTTTGAATTTGAAATTTAAAACTTTAAAATTCAAACTTGAAATTTAAAATTCAAAAGTTCGAACATAAAATTCAAATTGAAATTTTGAATTTTGAATTTTGAAATTCAAAATATTAATAATAAAATAAATTTTGGATGTTTGTTTGGATTAATATTATTTCAGGAAATAGTTAAACCTGAAATATAAATCGATAATATAAAACCAAGAAGTAAAAAGAATATGTTTTTTGATTTTCCACATGTATGTTGACATACATAAATAGTCATGTTGACATAATGAAATTCAAAATTTGAAAGTTTAAACTTTCAAACTTCCCTCCATTTTTTTTAATTAGAAAATGCTAGTTCAAACTCTAGTTATTAACTTTGTTTGCCTACTTATTTTCTTATATCTTATTTCAAAATATATATATTATTCTTATGATTTCATAATAATTTTGGGTTACATTATAATAAATAATATTTGTAACTTCATACTAATTTTGATTTTTATATTTAACTTAATATTTTTGGTATAAAGAAATATATATATATATATATATATATGATTTTTATGTCTTAAAAATATAGTTTACACATAAGAAATTATAATTTTATATATTACTTCATATTATCATTTTTCATTAAAGTAATTTTGTTACAACTATAGATTTCTTTTAAAAAATTTAACATATAAATTTTTGTTTAACAAATAAATATGTTTTGATTTCTAAAAGTTTGAATTTAAAATTAATTTGTATCAAGAAGATTATCGTATATCTCATAATAAATTTTAAGTTCTTTTCAAAATTAGTTTTTATATACTATTACGAATATATGTTTGTAGTCTACTTTATATAATTTTATATTCCCTCTAAAAAGATCTTCAATTTTTACTATATTTACCCTACTAATGTTATTGAACTCCACAATTATTTTGAATATTTTACTACTTATCATGAATATTTTTTTAAAACTCTTATCTTTATTATTATCATTTGAATCACTTTCATTAGTATAATTAACCTAAGTCTATAAATTATCATCATCCCTGTTAGATTCGAATTATTTATTATATGCATAATATTTAGATATTACCCTAAGTATCCTTTATAGAAATGCATATCATCATCAAATGATTCTATATATTATTACCATTACACATCGTATTTCATATCATACATCATTACACTGCATCTTAAATTAAAATCATTTACATCACAAATTGCATTTCATTCAATATATCACTTCATATAGTTTTGCATATGTCATATTGCATTATTACCAACACACTGCATTACATATTAACCTTTAACTCCACATATAACAAGTATACTATATGAGAATTATTGTCATAGAAATACATAGGATTATTAAACATATAATATATTTACTTTGTCTTGATTAACTTGACTGACTTGTTTGACTTGGTTGAATTGATTGAATTTATTGGATTTATTAACTTGTTTGGTTTATTTGATTTGTTTGACTTGAATAACTTGATTGATTTACTTGACATGGTTAAATTTCATTTGTGGTTAAATGGGAGCTTTATAAGTTTTAGGATAAATAAAAATACAAGAAATGTTTGGTTTTATGTTTGAATTGATTAATTGTTTGGATTAAATTGCTTTTCTTATATCATAATCTTTAGGATATAATATTAGAGTTAACTCTTAGTCTAGATTAAAGACTTATTATAGTTTTAAGGGAACTAGAGTATATGCTAGGTTTAGTCTTGTATTAGACTAAGGGGGAGTTTTATAGTTTCTAGGATTATTTGAAGGTTCAAGAAGTATTCATCAACACATATCATTTAATTTGGTTGATTTAATTGATTACTTGAATTGCTTGCTTGAATTGCTTGTTTGAATTGCTTGCTTAAATTGCTTGTTTGAAATGATTGTTTGTTTGAATTGGTTGGTTGTTTGTTTTGATTGATTTGCTCGTTTGAATTGATTGGTTTGCTTAGTTTATTATCCTTCTATTAAGGTTATTAGATTAGTGTAGTCGTAGATTTAGGGGAAGTTGTATATAGAATTAGGATATTATATAGGCATAAATTTAGGGGTATTATTTTATAAAATATAGATAGATTTAGGATTCAGGGGGAGTACTTTACTTGCGTATAGAAATTATTTAGAAAGATATAGGATTTTGGGGGAGTATGTTTAAAATTTCTTTTTGATAATGACAAAGGGGGAGAAATTATAAAATATAGGCATGGTTTATAGGATTCTTACAGACAGGGGGAGTATAGAAAGAACATTATCAAACAGGTATATACAGGTATGATATTTTATAGACTAAGGTTGTCATCATCAAAAAGGGGGAGATTGTTGGAGAATGGAGTTTTGATGACAACAACCTTATTTCAATTATCATTGATTATAAAATATATGCTAACACATTTTTTATAGAATATATATATATTGTAACAACCCGTATTTTTAATAACCTGTTATAACATAAATCGAGGCAGAATTTAATTTATAAATCTGAATCAAGGGAAACGGGCTATGCCATTGCGTTCGTCTTGGAAAAATACGCGAAATAGAGTCCGAGTTTTCGAAAATCGGAGTCCGTATGACCCGGTTAAGACCCGAAGAAGTTTTCTGAAAATTCAAAGTTCAAAACAGATTTAAAATTCAGGTACAAATTTCGAAATTGGGGCCATGGGGTGCAGGTGGGAAAATTCCCGCCTAGCTACCCCAGTCGACAGGCTTGTCGACTGGGCAGTCGACTTGGCTAGGACCAAGTCGACAGCCCTGTCGACTTGGGTGTCGACAGGGGGTGCTCGGCCAGTTTGGCCTGATGCACCATTTTTGAGTTTAGCTGTGTTTTGGGGCTGTTTTCTGGAAGCTTCCGAGATCTGATGGTCCTAATCTAACCTAGGGTTAATCTAAGGGTCTAAAACACATCCTAATCCTATAAATAAGCCCCTAACCTAACCCTAAATCATCATTATTCATTCAAGTAACTAAACTATGGCAAAATCATTCCTCTCATGGCCTCCACTCTCTTCATAAAATCCTAAATAAATTTCTATGAGAGATTTTCCATGCATACAAGTGTTTTCAAGCTTGTATGTGCATCATTAGCTTGCATTCAAGTCAAGTTTCCATATTTACATCATAAAGCAAGGGTTTTTATTGATTTGGAGCTTTCATATTAGGTTTATTTGATTGCATAAGGGCTTTGTCATATTTTTGTGTCTTCATAAGCATTGTAAGCCCTTTTCTACTTTCATATTTAAACTCTAAAGTTAAATGAATGATGCAAGTTTGGTTGATCATTATGATATGCATGTTTGCCATATGCAAGTTTACCATGTCATGTTATGCAAGTTTGATATGTTATGATATGCAAGTTTGCCATGTTATGCTATGCAAGTTTGATATGTTATGATATGCAAGTTTGCCATGTTATGATATGCAAGTTTATCATGTTATGTTATGCAAGTATGCCATGTTATGATATGCAAGTTTACCATGTTATGCTATGCAAGTTTGCCATGTTATGATATGCAAGTTTACCATGTTATGCTATGCAAGTTTGCCATGTTATGATATGTAAGTTTACCATGTTATGCTATGCAAGTTTGCCATGTTGTTATATGCAAGTTTATCATGTTATGTTATGCAAGTTTGATATGCAAGTTTGTCATATGATATGCAAGTTATGTTATGCAAGTTTGGGTTGATCATTTTGTTCATGTTACCATGTTATGCAAGCTTATCTTGGGCTTATGAGCTTAAAGCTTCAAGCTTTATGCTAAAGGTTGCATTTTGGCAACATGTAAGTTATCATATCCCTTATGATAACTTGCATGTGAGGCTAAATGCGAACTTATGGCAACTTCTACATGTCATTTATCACCATGTATCACTTATATGCTAAGTTTGGTTTTATGCATGCTTTTGAGGCCTAAAAATGTAATATGCAAGCATATGAACACATGTACATTTCATATGCCACCATGTTGAACTTGTGGCTTCAACACCTTTATGTCATGATTATGCCAAGTTCCCACTTTCTATCCTTTATGCGCTATTGCAATATGTAAGCGATGGGATTGCGTTTGGGGTTGGGTAAACTTAAAAGACATAAAAAACATAAGCTTGGGAATTTACCTATTAAGTTAGGTCTACCCTTTGGGAATTTACCTATTAAGTTAGGTCTACCCAAATGCTTGAAAATTTGTAACATGTTTTGGAAACATGATGGACGTGACACTTAGAAAATATAAGTGTGACCAACTCGAGGTTGGGTTGAGTTTGTAGCGTAAACCTACCCGGAACCGACCGGCTTAACTAGTTGCTACAAACAATAGGACCCAATGTGAGAAGTTGGTCATGTTGTACCTTGAACCCGAGGTTAGACCAAGTCGTGGAGTAAAGCTACCCGGACCCGCCCGGCTTAACTAGTAACCACAACAAGGTCTAATGTGAGAGGTTAAGGCGCATTAAATTAATTAATGCCTCATGATTAGGGTTAAGTCATGGTCCACTTAATACTTAACCAATTTGGGCTTGGTAGATTAATCAGGGTTAAGTCGTGAACTCATCGTTACACATAACCAAGTTAATCCATGATTAGCAAGAGGGTTAAACCGTACTTAACCCACTAGAAAATCCTAGCAATGGGAGTCCACTCCAGCAGTAATCCCAAGTTCGTATCATTAAGACCCTAGGGACTAGGCTAGGGTGGGGGCACAATTACTGGACTTGAGGTAAGAGACCAAAAACGACGGCAGAGTGGTACGCCGGTGTAGTTCCGGGCGGACTATGGTCGTGCACATAGTCCGAAGCCGGGGAAAACATGCACGGGTACCAGTAGATCGAGACTGTGCACTTATGTTTATGGTGTCCAGGGGTTGACACCCTAGGGCTTGATACACCCGACGGGAGACCCTGCACAGTCTGACTACAATTATGTTTGGGCCGCATTGACACCAACACGTGACGAGTTAGGCTTATAGGGAGCCGATCGACTAGACCGTTTGGTTGGACTGCGTATTAGGGTCACTTCATGTTATTGGGCCAAAGCTTGGGCCAAGGGATCAATACTTGTTTATTCAAGTCATGTTAGTTTGCTAGTACACCTGTGGTGCAAAAACCTTAAACCTGATTATGCGATGACACCTTTATCTACCTTGTTAGTTAATCATCATGCTAGTATGTTGTTATCCTTATGTTCATCCCTGCTTCTCATGCCAGTTAACTTTATCAGTTTACATTGATTGTAGTAGGGCTTACTCAGTCTTTTTGACTGACCTGTTTTCCTTTCGCCTCTTTTCTTCCGTCCCCCCCCCCAGGTTCTCAGGGTGGGAATATTGGAGCTTAGCTTGGATTTCTGATCGCTTGCTTGTGGGATTTTAGCTCATGTACGGTCTTGACATGAAGCTAGCTATGGTTATCACTTATTTTGGGGATAGTACTTATGTATTTCAGTTTTTCAGTGATGTTGTTTTTATCTAGACTTGTGTATTTGGAAAGTTGACATTATGTTGTACCAGACTTGTTTTGAAATGGTTTGAAATCTTCCGCTGTTTTATCTATGTTATTTACTCTGTTTACATATATACATATGTTCTTGTTCTGCCTTGATATATCATTATGCATGTTTACCTGATTCAAATGCCCCTCCAAAGTCAGAGTGCTTGCAAGAGCCACCCTGGCGGAGGTGGGGTGTTACATATATATATATATATATACATATATATATATATATACAGAGAGAGAGAGAGAAATTATATACAGGAAATATTGCTGAAGACTGTACAGTTATAAAGATGATAGTGATTCAAAGATCAGAGAAATTTCAAGACTCATGAGTAATCAAGAATTCAAGAGTTCAGGATTAATATAGTTATAGAGTCTAGATTTTGTAAGACTCTAAATAGCACTCCAGGTTCAAATTCTGATTTTCAATTCTATCCTCAATCCTCTCTATTTTATTCTTCTGTGTACTTTTATTTTATTCTTCTTTGTTTTCCAAACTTAAGTTTTATATATTTATATACTTTATATTTATATTCTTATACTTTATACTTATATAGTTTAAAACCTTCTAGTTTTATAAATATGTTTATATAGTTTAAATTTATGTTTTCATAAGCTTTTCTATCATATAATATTAATTTACAACGCTAGATTTTTACTCAAGAATTTCCAGAATTATTTTCATATCAAAACACTTGAAAAATGCTTTGAAAATAAAAAATATACAAGGGTATGTCGACATACCAAAAACATCATGTCGACATACAACTGTCACTTTTTTCAATTTTGAAAGGAAGTGTCTTTTCACTATTTGAAACGATTCAGAACTGTTGCAACCTTTTATACTCTATAAAAGGGGTTAAAACCGAGTTTTTTATTATCTCTTCTTCTCTAACTTCATCCTCTTTCTCTACACCCTTATTCTTAAACATTTTTATGGTTTTTACACTTATACTCTGCCGAATTCAATTCTGTTTTGATCAAACTTCTTCTCTCTATACTCTCTACTCTCTGAATCAAGTGCTATTGAAGAGTTATAGGGATGTTTGTAATTGCTTGGGTTGAGTAAACATTGTTTGTGTTGAATCAAAGAGGAATCGGTGTGTCCTTGTAGCCATGAAATCAAGGAAATATGAGTCGTTGTGTCCTTGTGAGCCGTGAAATCAAGGAAGTAGGAATCGGTGTCTCATTATGAGCTGTGAAATCAAGGAGGTTGTACTTGACTATTGGAAAATGTAATAAAAATCTGCGCAATCCAGCGTTGTGTGGGACTGGACGTAGGAGCAATCTGAACCAATATAAAATCCGGTGTGTTCTTTCCTTTTCTACATCTTTATTTTTGTTTATCTTGCATTTTTGTTTGAATCTGTGTCTGTGATTGTGCTTGTGGTGTTCGATTCATCCTGTAGTTCACTTCAGTTTTAGATTTTGTTTAAATTCTTACGAACACTATTCACCCCTCCCCCTCTCTAGTGTTTGCTTTGCCTTAACGATCCATTCCGCATTACATGCATGTAAAATGGCATCCTTCCATTTGCCTAGCACTCTTTCAATTCTTTTATATTTACATCCCTCTTTTAATTACATTTATTTTATGTAACTTTCCCTCTATGCTTTACAAAATTAAACTGGCCCACAAATTCTTTTTTTAATACTGGGCTTGCCGTCGGCCCATTCTTTTGCTTGTTTAAACCCAACCCTCACCAATATGTTTCTCCTTCATCCTGTGAAGAAACTGAAACTTGCTCCTTCAAAAAATAAAATATAAACCAACCGACAAACATTTTATCTTTCCCGATAGCTCAAACATGGTGGCTCCTCCCATTGTCAAACCCTCCTACCATAATACCACCTCCTGTGTTTCTTTTCTAAATCAAAAACCATATCCATGGGTAGATCCCCCCATCATGTACACAATAACATCCTCGATTATCACTTAACCCATTTGCTCCTCCTTTAGTCGAACTCTAACATTCTCCAACCTGCCTATATCTTCACGCAACTCATAACCATGACCACCCAAACACTCTCCACTACCTGCTCATCTCTACGTAAACCACTGCTCACCGTTCGGATGCTCATCTCCATTTACGAGAGTGTGCAAGCACCGTATTTTGTGCGTCACTTATTTTTTCCAAACCTCACCAAAAAAATGCACACAACTACTATCTTCCCCGCTGAACTTGATTCTAACCTCCGAACCCACCATTATTGCTTCTATAGCTCGCGGATTTCAAACCTAGGATGCGTTGATTTTTTTTGGAGTTCAACAACGTGGCATCGAGTTGCAAAAGAATGGTATGAGGTTGTAGTCCTAGCTTCATAGATTGCGATAATATAATTTTCGTGATTTTAGGGTCTGCGAATGATTATAGAAAAATGAAAGACGAATTAAATTGAAAAGAGGATACTAGATGACCATTCGATGCTTAATTTCATTTCTGGAAGAAAAGAAAAAAATACAATGGCAGCTTGTTTTTTTATAATGCCATTTCCTTGGCATGCAAGGAATAGAATGTAGGATAGCTGAAAGACACAGGGTAGGGCTTTGATTTGAAAATTCATTGTAGCATTGGGTTGGTGATAGAAATCATGGCCTGCGTGATGTTTTTAGCTTAGGTGGATGCTTTGAGTTTTCACTTCAACTATGCTATAGTTGTACTTTGATAGGATACGTCGATTTATATAGATGAGCTTAGGGATAAGGTATGTATATATATATTGGTTGGATTTCATTATTATTTAGGTACGCGAAACTTACGCATGAAGAAACGCCCAAAATTCACCACATACGAGTTGCCACGAACAAAAATAAAAATACTGTTGTGACGTGCAATGCGCCACGATCCCGAGAATATAAAAATATAGACAAGTTAACTTATTTTTTGAAACCCCAAAAATGCTAATTCAAGGTGCAAAATATGTTAAACAAAAAGTTGCTTATTTTCCAAATTAATAATTATGGAAATTTTTTATAAATTAAAATAAATAATACATCTTAAAAATCTTATCCAAATTCGAAATAAACAATTTATTATAATTAAATAAATCGTTATGGTTTGTTAACGATTCCATAGCGACTATTTGAAAATCTGAATATTGGACATTACTTACAATCTGTAAGATGAAATCTCGAATTTTCACTTCCATTAGAAAAATACAGTTAATTAGATTCGAACATTTCTTGATTCGAAGAAATCCGACTTATAATGAATCATGTATACTCAACCGAAGTTCAAAACTCAATATTACGAATTGTCGCGACGTTGCGAGCTCGATTATAACTTATATTATAATTAATACGTCCAACTGTCATTTAGATAACAAATTCGTTATTTAACTTGAATCTAAATTTAATTAAATATCATATATAATCCAATTCACACAATATTGCCAATTCAACTGTTTCCAACTATGCTCAAAAATTAAATTTTATTACACCATTATTTGTTTTAATTATCTTTGAAATATTTGAATCCAAGCTATTTAAATTACCAAACCAATATATTATAATAATTAAATAAATTAATTATTAAATTGTTAAAATTCTAAGATGTTACAATTGGCGTTTGGACCGAAAAGAAAAATTAAAACGTATCCAATATTTTCCATTAATGGATATAAATTCAACACCAAAGAATACGGTGTTGAAAAGTTAACAAACAATAATGATTTATTTATTAAAGGCAGTGGTGATCCTAATAATCATATAAATGATTTTTATGGCATGTTAACACAAAATTTTCAATTGACACATTTTACAAGACCTGCTTAGGATGTTTATTTGTCTAGATGAAAATGGTTCAGCAATGTTCCAAGTTATTTTATTATTGTGCATTCGAATTATAATCTTACTGAAATTAAACATACCTCGAGTTAAAAAGTACGACCCTTTTGTATAAGCCAAACAAGCCCCAGAAGCTTATTATTCCCCTTATCCATCTCTAAAAAGGGATAAAGTAAATTGATCTATGGTTTTTAAGACCAAGGCAAGATTTACATTCGATGGAAAGAATATTCCAGACCAACAAGCCTATCAAGCAGATCTAGAGGAAACGTTGAAATAGCAATTACAGACGATCAAACTGATTTTGGATATTTACATGATGAGACAAATGTATTAGTCGAAGCTTGTGAGAGTGTAGAGGAAAATGACATAGAACACGAAACCGAGTCTGACTCAAAAAATGACGAGGACTGAGTACTATCTGATAATTTTTATAATTATTCACTTTACATTTATCTCTGATTAATATTGTATTTATCCAAGTTACATAAATTTAGTAACAACAAGTGTATATCACACACACAAGCACATACACAACATGATACATGATTAACATGTATTACATTTTGAACGGTTCATCGTATCATAAATATTATGAATTGTATATGTATGTATGTTGCAAAATATATTATGTCCGAATCTGCCACTCGGCGACGTAACTCTTCCTAGTAGATCGGTAAGAGTAGTGGCGAGCCGCAAGCTCGTCCAGTTATTTAGTTAAAGCCTAAGGTTAATGATGCTTAAGTTTCAAAATTAGTAGCATAGCAATTTAATTTTTTGTACATGATATCTATAATTGTCTAAAGTTCTATTTTATATTTAATGCATGGGGTTTGAGTTGAAGCCATCGTCAATGGTTCTGAACATTTCTAAGAATGCGTATATGGCTAGGATGAGCAATTTCTAGCCTAAGTGGAGCAAGATCCACGACACCGTAAGAGAGGTCATTTGTCAAGATTTTCTGGTAAGTTTGCACCACTTTACAAAATGATTAAACACAAATAAATAATTAGTAATATTTTCTCATTGTACAGAGCGAAATAGATTTGTAGGAGTCTGACATCATCCTAGTTCAATGACACTGGAACTCAAAGGTCGCTAAGAACTATGAGGAGAAAATGTCAAAGATTAAAAAATTGGGGAAGAAACCAAAGTGGATGAGCACGACTGTATGGGAAAAGTGGGTTGGCTGGTCGAACAATGATCAATTCAACGTAAATCTACAACGAATCTCATTATTTTTTTTGGCAATTATTAAATAATTATTCAATGTAAATTTGTAGGCGAAGTCGGCAAAGAACTTAGCAAACATAAGTAGGAATCCAGTAACTCATCGTGGAGGATCCAAATCTTTCGAGCATCACCGCGAGGACTTGGTAAATTTATCAGTTATTACATTTGTATATTGATCAGTTTAGCAGTTAGCTATGTGGAATTGAATTATGATAATTATCAATTGCAAGAATGAGCACGTAGATATCCTGTATCCTATATGGACGTATTTTTGTTGGAGAATGGAGTTTTGATGACAACAACCTTATTTCAATATTAATTGATTATAAAATATATACTAGCACCTTTATCTAGAATATATATATACACACGCACATATGCAATATTTGTATACAGGTATTAATACTGAAGACTGTACGGTTTAAGAGCTTTTTGAGATTCAGAATTCAGAGAAGATTGAAGACTCATTAGTAATCAAGAGTTCAAGAGTATAAGATAAATATAGTAATAGAGTCTAGTTTATGTAAGATTCCGAATAACACTCCTGGTTCAAGTTCAAATTCAAATTCAAATTTTGTTTTTCAATTTCTGATTTTCAAATTTCAAATTCTATTTTCAAATCCTATTCTAATTATAATTAAGTTTCTCTATTTTACTTTTGATTTTAAACTCAAGTTTTAAAGCATATAAGTTTATATATATTTATACAGTTATATACTTTATATTTATATAGTTTTAAACTTTATAATTTTATAAATATATTTATATAAGTTATATTTATGATTTCATATGATCTTATACTTTATAATACTTAACTTTATGTTTTAATTCAAGAATTTCCAAAATTTTATATATATCAAAATACTTGAAAAATACTCAAAATTCAAATTTACACTATGATATGTCGACATATAACTGTCATATTTTTTATTAAGAATGGAAGTGTCTTTTCACTATTTGTAATGTTCCAGAAGCGTTGCAACCTTTCAAATCTTATAAATAAGGTCTATTTTGAATTTTTTCATCATTCTTCTTCTCCATCTTCATCCCCTTTCTTTACACCATTAATATTTCATATTTTTATGATTTCTACATTTATACTCTATCGAATTCAATTCTATTTATATAAAACTTCTTCTCTTCTCACTCTCTACTCATTACTCTCTAAGTCGAAGTGCTATTGAAGAGTTATAGGGTTGTTGTAATTGTTTGGGAAGTGTTTGGGAAAGATGTGTTCCTTGTAACCTTGGAAACAAGGAAAGGAATCGGCATTAACATTATAGCTGGGGAAATCAAGGGAAATATACTCGATCAAGGGTGAATGGAGTTTGGAATCGGTGGTAACCTTGTGGCCGTGAAATCAAGGAGTTTGTACTTGCATATTGATACTCTGCGCAATCCAGTGTTGCGTGGGACTGGACATAGGAGCAATTCCGAACCAGTGTAAAATCCGGTGTGTTCTTTCCTTTATTGCATTTTGTTTATTTTTGTGTTTGTGTTTGATTCTGTATCTATGATTGTTTCTGTGGTGTGTGATTCATACAGTAGATCATATAAGTTTTAGATTTTCTTAAATTCTTTGAAAATACTATTCACTCCCCCCCTTTAGTGTTAGTTTTACCTTAACGATCCATTCCGCATTCCCTAACAATTGTTATCAGAGCCTGGTCTTTCAAAAAGTTCATAATCTGATTTTGAAATTTTTTAGTAATGGCAACCAACACTGGTAATAATAGTAGTTCTTTTGTAGAGGGTCAGTCCACTGTTAGACCACCACTGCTTAATGGTAGTAATTATTCATATTGGGCATGTACAATGAAATTTTATTTACAATTAATAGGAACAAACACATGGGATATCACACAAACTGAATATGTAGAACCCACAACTAATTTTGCACAATGGACAAATGAACAAAAGACTAATACATAAAGCAATTCTAAAGCCATGAATATGTTGTTATGTTCACCAGATAGGAATGAGTTTAATAGAGTGTCAATATATAAGACTGCTTATGAGATTTGGAGAACTTTACAAGTTACTCATGAAGGAACTAGTAAAGTTAAACAAACTAAGATATCAGTGTTAGTTAATCAGTTTGAGTTATTGAAAATGAACGAGAATGAGTCAATCTCCAATATGTAATGTATATTTCAAGAGATAGTACATTCATTAACAGCACTTGGAAAAACTTGTTCTGAAGAAGACCAAGTCAGAAAAATATTGAGTTCATGGGCTCCAGAATGGGATCAGAAAACATTGGCGATTGAATAAGCCCATAATGTCAGTGAAATGAGTATTGAGGAGTTAATTGGAAATCTGATGTCTTTTGAAGTTCAATTACAGGGAAGAAAGGAAAACAAGTCAACTGAAAAGAAATCTATGGCATTTAAAGCAATAGCAAATGATTCTGACTCTAGTAGTGAAGACGATGAAGAGACAGCCTTGATGATAAGACATTTTAGAAATTTCTAAGATATAGAAAGAAAAAATATTTTCAAAATAATAAACAAGGAAGTTCAGGAAGAAATGATGGCCGGTGTTATAACTGCAATAAACCAGGCCATATAAAGAGAATGTGTCCATAACCAGATAAATCGACTTAACAAACGAACAACGGCAGTTCATCAAAGAAGAGAAAGGAAACATACGTAGCAACATTAAATGATTCAGATTCATCATTAAGTAATGAAGAGCCAAAAACTGGAAACTCAAATATGTGCTTCACGGCAATTCAGAATTCAGAAAAATTCAAAGAAAAGGATCTAAAAACCGTGTACGCCTTAATTAATTTTTCTTTGGTTGAATGGTTGTTTTGTTTGTTTGCTTTGTTTGTTTTGAATTTAAAAATTAAACTTTAAAATTCAAACTTGAAATTTAAAATTCAAATTTGAATTTTGAATTTTGAAATTCAAAATAATAATTAAAAAATAAATTTTTGGATGTTACCTAGGATTAGAATTATTTCAGGAAATCTTTAACCAGAAATAAATATCGATAAATTAATTCAAAAGTCACAAAAATCAAATTACCTTTGAAAATGAACACATATGTCGACATACATATGTCCATATATCGACACATCAGCCTGCAATTTAAAATTCAAATTTTGAAATTCAAAGATTTAAACTTTCGGACTTCCCTCCAACATTTCACCAACTCCCAAGGTCTAAAAAGGTGTCATTGATTTCTGAAAAGTTGTGCCTATTCAATTCACATCTATTCAAATTCTATATATACATCTATTCTCTCTACTTTTCATTCACAATTCAAATTATATTCTTCATATCTACACTCTTCAAAAGAATCACTCCAATGGCTTCCTCAAGTTCATCTCAGAAATTTAAGTTAACCAAAACCATCAAAGGTTATCTTCATAATGATAGAGATGCTATCAAAACCTATGTTGACTATCCAACAAATCCTAAAGTCAATATGGGTGCTTTCATCGTCTTTGCAGACTTTCCTTCCTATGATCTTATCTCTCTATTCCACCACAATGAAGTCTCTAGTCTAATTGACTCTCGGGATAACGATGAATTATGTTATCCTTGGCTTGTCAAGATGTTCTATGCGAATCTTAATCGCAGATTTTATGAAGGCACGAGGACCAAATTTGGAGTAGCGTCAAAGATACGCAAATTGTCCTAGATTCTAAAATCTTGGGCACTATCTTAAATTCTAGAAGCATGGGCTTGGATTTTTTGGATTTTAAAGTCGATGAAACCGATTTAAAGACTTATCACGACATATTCGAAAGCGATACTAACATGGAATTCGAAAATCGCTTTTTCCATCCAAAAACAAGAAGCATAAACCTTCTCCTCCAACATACCATCACTGCTTGTTTTGGAAACTTTATTAATCCCACTCTCAAGGTCCAAAAAGCCCTCTTTGCGATTATTAGTGGCAATAACATCAATTGGGCCGATACGATCTTTTGAGAATTCAAGCTCATAGAAACTTCATCAAGAGAAAACCCTCTTTACTATGGAGTTATCTCACTCGTATTTTCAAATACTTTGGAGTCGATCTTCATGGAGAAGAATTTGTGCCACGTAAGGTGTTGTACTCCACAAACATGCACCTTATGCAAATTCCTCTCACTTTTCAACCATATGAGACATTCCAAAACAAACAAGCTCGAATGCAACAAGAACAAGTGCCTATGGAAGTCAAAGAAGAAACTTCTTTAGAAAGTATTGAGTGTCCAATCAACACTAGAAACATTTCCAAAGAGATGATTGTTCAAAATCAAGTGAAGATTGTCAACAATAAAAAGAAGCTTAAAAGAAACTTTTCCAAAAAGACTAAATTCATGGTCAAGATAGGAAGAAAGCCTAGAATTTCATCTTCCTCATCATCATCTACTGAAAACTAGTCTATCTAGTTTAACTTATCTTTAATATTCACTTGTATTTGCTTTCGAATCTCGTATTTAGTGTGTCTTAATTAGTTGGATGTATTTACTTTTTATGAAGTAATGAACGGAGTTTTATTTATGTCAAAATCATCTTTAAGTTTCTGTTAAAACTTAGAATTAAATATAATGTAATATTATATCAAAAGATTCATAATTTTAAATTTTTCAAAATTTTAAAGCAAGTATGTCGACATACATACTTTGCTATGTCGACATATAACAACCAGATTTTCAAAACTTTTCAAATTTTAAAATTAAATAACTAACTCATGTCTAATTAAAATCCAATGAATTCCAGATCCTGTTTTAGCCCATTTCTTCCAAAAAACTACATTACATCATTTCTCCTTTTTTTTATTCATTTCTTATCAAAACTATGGCAAATCCAATTCATAATTTAAGAGAAAATACTGAAGAAACATTGAATTCCTTCAAGAACATCCTCTTCATAATGCTACGAAACCAGCGTCATCTTGAATTAAGCCAAGTAAAGATGTTTGAACAGTAAGAGAAGCAATTTGATGCCATTCGGTGGCAAATCTCTTCTCTTTTTAGAGATGCAGACAACACTCTCGCTAAAGCACCACCAACAAAAAAGGATGAAGACTAGGAGGTCACCAAGAAGGATCCTATCTTTGGAGAAGGCGGTTGGGTAAAAGTCCCAAGCAACGTGTAACAACCCAGATTTTGGAACCAATTTAAAATTTTATTTTTAATTGATTTAATGGATTTTAAGAATTTAAAATGATTTATTTTGAGAATTAACAATCTAAAATTTATTTAAATCGAAGCTAGAACGTATAAATTTAAAATTTAATTAAAACGAACTCGAAATGGCGCGGTAGTTTGAAAATTCGATATTAACTTCAATTGAATATACAGAATTCAATATAAATCAAAATTGGACAAAACAAGAAACATTGGAATCTATTTAACTATATCTTTCTAAGGAATGTAAGAAATTGAGATTTCACTTTATAGATTGAAAGTTATGTCCAGTTTAAAATTTAGAATAGTCGTTATAGAGTTTATATAAATTTTAATATATATATATAGCCCTTAAATATAACCATTTTGCAAATGACCTCCGTTTTCGACGAAACCACTTTTGTTGGATCCAGAATATCAAATAATTGTTAGGTTTCAAATTTCATAATTTTTGGAATTAATATGTGAGCGTAGTAAATTTAAACGCGTTTTCAATTTCAATTTAATCGACCAATTAAAAATGCCATTTTTCAAACGGTCTCCAAATTCAACGAAATTAGTTTTGTTAGGACCATATCGTCAAAACATAGCTAGATTTCAATATTCTTAATTTTTGGAGTCAGTATGTGGCCCCGATAAATTAAAATGTACGTTGGAATTCAATATTGACCGTTATATTAATTTATATTTTAATTTTCATAAAAACTGATTGAAACAGTCGAATTGGCTTACGAAACATATTTATTATGTCCGGGATGGGGGTATTTAGCTAGGGGCGATGGTCGTTGAAGTTCGTTTGAAGTTCAGATGCAAAACCTTTCTTTTATGGATAAAATTTTATTATATATATGCGGGCCAATCATAAAACAGGGAAAACCTAATTTTTTTTTTCATTTCTACGCCGTGTTTTTATTTACGAACGGCGGATTTTGCTCGATCTTTCTTCCTCAATTTCTGATAAATCCGCTCATTGATTTTAAAAATATATAAAAGGAAAATCGTAGAGGGCATCAGGATCGTCAAGGTGAACGGGTGTAACGGATTCTGGCTTCGTGGATAGCTCGATTTCTACACTCAAAGCTATGCATTTTTGTGTTGGTTTAAGGGGGACTGGGGCATGCGAGTTCGTCAAGATGGCAGCTTGAGGTGCGCGACGTGGAGGCGGAGCAGGTGGCGGGATCAGATCTGGTCCAGGCGGCTTATGGAGATGGTTCTTCCGAACCCTTGGTGGCGATCGAAATACTCGAGGGAAGCAAAACGATGATTAAGGTTGATTAACCTTAATTAATATACTTAATGATGTAATTAGTTATACGACGTTTAAAACGTTGTATATTTTTCGTATGGTGTCGAAATTTGGTGAAACAAGTTGCGTTGCAATCGTGGCGATGAACACTACAACATGGAACTGACCAGAATGGAAATGGAGAAAACTGGATTTTTAGATAAATTAAACGCGCATTTAATTTAATTTAAAAACAGAAATTCAGAAATAAAGAATGGCGGAGTGGAAACCAAAGTGAGAACTCTTTCACTAAAATATTTGTACAATTATTTATTTTATAACTGAATATATAAATTTCTTGTGATGATTTTTATTTGTTTTAATTATCACAAATGTTACACGGTGCCTATTAGCTCACATTCATTGTTGTTTGAAAACCATGGATGATTTGATTGACTGTATTGTGTTGTGATGATTAACATATTAGAAATAATGTTAATATTATAGTGGTAGTTGAAATTAAATTATAAATATCTATTTATAATTTAAACCCTGAAAACTGGTTAATCAGAAAATTAATTCGAATCAAATTATAATTGGTTATATTCATTAACCACTGATTAATTTGAATTCATTGTTGTTGGTTGAAACCCCATACGGGTCCGGGGATGATATTTTATTCATATCTCCCTTGGATTTGACTGTATGTCAACCGGTAGATTGACAGACTGTGATAAGCGTTATTTAATTATTTAATGCTTACATAGTTGTAAATTGCACTTTGGATGTGAATTGAATGTTAATAGTTGTTTATCACTATTTTTGAATACATGCGGTGTATGGAATCCACATGAATAAAATTATATTGTAATTGATAGAGTCTGATTCCAATTCAGAAAAACGAATATTTTAAAAATAATACCCAGTGAAGAATCAAAATATGATTTTGATGTTTTATTTTGGATGGATACGAAAATATTGAAATATATGAAGCCGAGTTAAGTAGAAGTGCGCCATTTCTACTCAAATGGAATTTTCTGTCGATTTAATTTATCTTATAATGAATATCGAAAAGATTTGACTTTAAAAACTAATATTTTGAAAATATGATTATTTAAATATTATAATGGTATAGAACATTCAGTTTTGATTTAAAATTGAAAATGAAGTTGAAATCGTTTTAAAATGGATTTATAAAAGATTTATAAAATACGTTTTAAAAAGAAAATCGACGATATATATATTATATATATTTAATGGCCGGAATAGAACGCGTCGCGTAGCGGCCGTCCGTGAATTTCAACCATTAACTTCAAATTGATGGAACGGGAGATCCGACCGTCGGATTCTCCTAAAACTGGAACCGTTGGGTTCGTATCGAAAAGATATTTCCAATGAATATATGAGATTTAAATTTGAACGGTTGGATTTCAAATTATGCCCTAATCAATTTCGGAAAAGGTTGCTATGGATGCAGTTCGGTGGCCGTTATTGGAAACCGACTGTAAGGGTCTTAATAAAATTATTAAAAATAGGGAAAAATTAGGTAAAATCATAACCAATGATTTGGAAAGATTTTGGATGAAAATTCCATATATGAAAAGATAAAAGATATTTTTATCTAAATGAACTGGTTATTAACTAGAATAATAATCCAATGTTTTAAAAAAAAAAATTGATTTCTAAAAGGATTTTGATATAACCAGAATTTTCCAATGAATGAATTGTAATGGAATGAGTGGAAATATTCTTCGGAATATTTTGATATTGGATTCCATTATTATGACGACCCCAAACCCCGATAAGACGATGGCAAGGGTAATCTTTGGAATATAACAGATAAACAGATAACATCAGAACAGAAATAATTAAATACACCAGATAATGTACAATAGAATACACTGGATAAACATAATCATCAGAGTTACACAGTATATAGGATCATACTTAGTACAAATACAGTTCAGCTATACATAAATGTCTACAGTGGAAAACAAAACATAATATGTACAACAAGAGCTGAACAACATAAAAAGAGATAAATGATAGAATCCATCTTCATCTCCAGCTATCCAGAAAGAGCCTGCTAAAACCTGAATACAAGGCTGCCCGTGTAGAAAAAGGGGCACCCGGGTTTGCAAGTGAAACAAACTACGAGTCAGTCATGAGACTGGTATGATAAATCTACTTAACACATCTTACAATATGGCTAATCACAGGACCACGCCACTTTCACGGAATGGGTTTACTCCATTGGATTGCCAGTGTTTTAAAACAAGTAAATCTTTTAAACATCGCAATGCTTTTTATAAAAATGAAGCCATTATAAGACTCAGTTCCCATCACACAATGCAACACAAACCGGAGGATAGAGTTTTACCTTATAATGGCCAAAATATGCTTGATACGAATAAAACAAAAGTATTTGATATTATTACTAGTGTTTATATGTTTCAAAAACAATTTCAATCATAAGTATCAATCATAGATGGCATTAATGCCCCATACCACTATGTCGCCATATATAGGTATACAATCAAAACCAAACGGCGTCGTATTTGGAAATTGGATTTCCGTCATGAACCGAGGCAAGGGACCGTCCTCACCGAATTCGAGATTGTCTAGCCCGAGCCTTAGGAACAGCCGCAACTGCCCCTTGGATCGTCAGGGTCGGTCCACCGATGTGAATTAAAATGCATTAACACTGCGTTTCCCCGCCTTTTGGGGCGTAAATGAGTCCTACGGCTCCATCGGCTCCACATAGTCACCGCTATTTCTGAGGCGCCTCCCAACAACAACAACCACATAGGTAAAAATATTATAAATGTCAGAGCTGGTAGGTCACTGACACCACCCAAGCTAGAAAGAAACGCATGCCCTCCTTGATGTCCTCTCCCGTTTCTGGTCCATACCGGGTTGTGAGGCTCGCGAATCAACGTTATACACAAAGTTATGCCACACAGGTCGTGCTTTGATCATCCACCTCAAGACTTTGCTTTTCAACAGAAGCCTTGATCATCTGCCACTTAGGCATGCCACACAGGCAATTCATTCCATGCGACTGATTTCTATCGATATATAACCTCTGAGCTCGTACGTTTCAGAGAAGGGCATTAAGCAAGAGGATAAATTCTCCGCCGCCAAACAGATATATATTTAATAGAGATCAATCAGCACAGAACAAAATCCAATGTCAGACACACAGTCCATTTACAAGTTTATTCTGGGTCTGAACGAAACCGGAGGCACTCATTACCTCGCATATCTGTACAATCCACAAGTACGTCCGGATGGCTACTACTTCAGCCCCTTCAAGGTAGCTACTCCCATCATGAGCATCAGTAGCACCCCTCCATTCGACGTGCAGATCATCGGTCTTGCACCGTCTTCATATCATCGTCTTTCACTCGTCGATCAATTATTTGAAATGAGAATCAACTCGGCCTTTTCAAATAATTCACGTATATTTAGAATTTCAAATCAATTCATTTCAATGGTTAAATTATTCGATATCACTAGTTATGTGCTTTAATGTAATTTTCACGCCAAACACATTCAACCATCAAATATCACATAAACGAGCTAATTCAGTTTATTTCCATTCCATATCGTTTATAATATTTTATCACTATTTATCGCTATTTTTATTTATTTAAAAATAGTCAATTCATTCAAACGACGCTCCAGGCCATAATGCGCCCGTGGCGCTGTTTTTCTCCAAATTTGATTTACACATATCTGGAAATCTAACCGTTGGATCTTCACAAATTTTATATCATTAAAAAGATCTTTTCAAAACGAATCCAAGATTTCAGTTTTGGGAAAATCCGATGGTCGGATCTCCCGCATTAATCGTTTGAAGTTAGATCTCAAAATACGAACTACAGCGTCGTTATTCGATTTAATTTAATTATATTTATATATACATATAAATATAATCGATTCTGGCGCTGTTTTTCTTCAGATTTGAATTAAGCATTCCAAACAATCCGACCGTTGGATCTTTACAAAGTTGGTGTCGTTAGAATTAAGCATTCCAAACACATGAACGTTTTCGACTTCACACATACGATAAAATATGATTTTTATCGTTCTAGTCCTTTTATTCAACACATGAATATTTTCTATAGTTGATATATGTAATAAAAATGTGATTTTTATTGTAAAACAATTTATTTCAAAACACGATTATTTTATATATAGTCTATACATAGGTAAAAATGTTATTTTTGGTGTTAAAATAATTTATTTAAAATACTAATATTTTGTATAGGCTATATATATAATAAAAATGTGATTTTTATCTTTCAAATAATTTACTCAACACATGAATTCATTCAACACATGAATTTCTATTCAACACATGAATTTCTATTCAACACACGAATATAGTTTCAACACATGAAAATAATTCTAACACATGAATATTATTGATAATTTCGGCAGTATAACGACATGGTAATTAAAACTAGGACCGTCCCTAGTACGACTCCTCGCTCTACCTTAAAACCTTGCGGTTTTTGACAATGGGGATTTCATGCATCTAATTCGTACGCAGACGAGCATGTTTATTTTTCTTTTCCACAAACTAATCCTATGTGGTTTCATCCAAAGTAATTCTCAACCACAAACAGTATTTTTCAACCACAATCAATCATTCATGATTTTCACCAAATTTCACATCAACCAATAATCCAAACAATATAACAACCAATATATATCATCCATGGTCTGTGGACGAGGGGAGTGTGTGTGTGTGTGTATATATATATATATATATATATATATTCGTATATAAATATGTTTCGATTTCATTTCAATATCATTTCAATTTATTTCAACGCATATATCACTTTTACAACACATATATAACTTATACATCGAACATACAACTTATACAATGCTTATACATGAGGTGTACAACGCTTATATAACTCATGCATCGACTATATAATTTATACATCGTTGTTTTCCATATCGTTTATAATTTAGAAATCTCACATTGGGTTCCACTCCACCAAAAATAGCAGAAGGCTTAAAAAAATACGCGGTCTCTTCTAGAATGTAAAAGACGTCCACACGGTCTCGATGTCTCCTGTTTCATCGAATTTCGTTAACACACGATAAAGATACGATTTTTCAAAGTTTGCAACACTTAAAAGTGTTATTTTCAGTTCAAGAAAACAAAGGTCGTACCTTTCATGAAGGGTTCAAACTTAGGTTTTAAATTTTCGCTCGATCCGTGAAGTGGTTGGACGATTAGGTGCTGCAGCGTCGAAGAGGGTTGGAGGAGCTTCCCGACGCCACCAGTCTTGCTCAGATCGACGACGTCAGGGCTAGGCGGCAGCGGGTTGAACGTCATCACTTCGAGGCATCATTTCTCAGCGAGCACGTGACGGGGGAGTGCGAGGCTAGGATGGATTTGGAGAGGGGATCGAGATCTTCAAAAAGTTGAACTGGACCAGGGTCTGATTCTTCCTGGTTTGGTTGGAAATGGATGGGAAGATTTGAACACCCACCGTCGTCGATCGCGGTTTACGGGGGGGGGGGGTTGATTTTTTTTAATTTTAATTTATGAAAGAATTTTCCTATTGGCCCGCAATTTATAATTTCAAAAATGAGGGTTTTCTCCAAACGAACTCCAATCCAAACCCAAGACTGTCGCCCCTAGTTAAATAACCCCATCCCGAACGCAATGGCATATGTTTCCTAGACCCATTCGACTATTACAGTCAGTTTTTATTTAAATTAAAATATAAAAGATTCGATATTTGATTTGAACGTACATTTCAATTTGCTGGGGCCACATACTGATTCTAAAAATTCCAGAAAAATAAATCCAGCTATGTTTTGATGATACGGTCCCAACAAAACTAGTTTCGTCGAATTCTAAGACCGTTTGAAAAATGCCATTTTCTGGTCGATCTAATTTAACAGAAATTCACCAAACACATTTTCCTTTTCCACACTCATATATTAACTTCAAAAATTATGAAATTTGAAACCTAGCAATAATTTGATATCCCGGATCCAACAAAAGTAGTTTCATCGAACTCCGAGGTCATTTGCAAAATGTCTATTTCCACGGGCTATATATTCTCTATAGCGACCTTTCTGAAAATTCATTTGGCCATAACTTTTTACCCTCGCTATGAAACTTCGATTTTTCAGATTCGTTAGAAAGATATTCACTAACAGATTTAAATATTTTTGGTTTCACTAAAATCCGTTTTATTTTGCACCTGGTACAGTCAGTCAAAGTTTGAATTGAAATTTTGAAACTGCCGTGCCATTTCAGGCCTTGTTTATAATTTAAAATAATTATATTTATTTCAAACATCGATTCAAACATACTTTTCGTTGTTATTATTTAAAATATTTATTTTAAATATTTAAAATCCAATAAAATAGCCAATTTTAAAATTTTAAACTGGCTCAGATTTTTCGGGTTCTTACAATCTCCCCCACTTAAAACTTTTCATCCTCGAAAAGGAACAAAGTCGAAAGTTGCTTAATTAACCAACTCAAATTTCCTTCTGGCTTTCATTCTTCAACTTTTCAGTTTCTAAGAATTTTCAAATTCTTCAAAAATTTAGCTGACACCTTAAATTTTCGAAAAATTTCGCCATAACCTCCTTTGTACGGGGAGGGGTTTGGAAATTTATTGGGTCGTGTTAGGTACCCAATAAATCCTAATAAGCATGCACATATTTATAGTGATATGTTCCGGTGTCCACAGGGGAGAGTGTATAGATTATAACTCCAGAGAATAAATTCTCGTCGCCCTATAAATGGTTTTTGTGCCTCAATGACCAGAGAGACGTGTTTATTGTCATCTCCAGACCCGTGTGGGGTTTTTATTAATCTTGCAATTTACCGTTATATTTTATATGGTCCATATCAGTCATCAGTTCAACCTGTAAAATATAGTCATCGCCATACAATCCTCTCTCTCATATGGTAAATCTTCAACCTCGTCATACAAGCTCCAAATGCTTATGTGGTATATGATGAAGTATGCTTATCTTCAAGAATTATGCCATGTAGTGTAGTTCAAAATTAATTGTTACTATCCTATGGCGACATTTATTATTACACACAGAACAACCAGCACTTCGCATCCAATGGCATTCACAGGAGTTGGTATAATAATAAAATTGCGCATCCAACTCATTAAGGTTTACCTAATTGTCGGGCACGCAAATAAATTCTTTACTCAACACCTAACCCATTAACATGCTCAGACATACATAATGCACATGTATACAATCCTATCTATTTTCTAATCAGTTTAATGTGTGATTTAATCGAATAAATTCTACCATTCATTCTCTATTGATTAAATTAGCTATCATTCGAATAGTTTAATTAATCAAGTTCTCAATCACACAACAAAAACAATAATTATTTTGTCTTTAACTTTTCAAAAATATACCAATTTATTCATATACTCTTTTAAATTAATCAGACTATATAATTAAAAAGTTTACATCAATGCAAAGAAAACAACAGCAAAGTAAAGAACAGAATGGAAATGCAAAGTATGGTAGATGTACCTTGCACCAGAGTTGTAACACCCCGCCTCCGCTAGGGTCACTCGCAAAGGAATGCACTAGCTTTAGAGGGGCATTATTGGTAAACATGCACAGAAATATCACAAGACAGAACATATAAAATAGCGGAAGTAAAATCGAACTTTCATAAATTCAATAATTAAGGTCTAAAGCCTTTTACATCAGAGTACATCAAAACCTGTCTTGCAATAGTAAAGAAGCATAAAGACTTTTTAATAAATTATTCCCCAAGTAAAAACAGTAAAGTAGCCATAGCCAAGAGAAGTCCAAGCCATCCATGATGACCTTCAAGCAGAAGAAGTCCGAACTAAACAGCATTGTTTCCTCCCTGAAACCTGGGGGGGGGGGGGAAACGGAAGAAAAGAGGCGAAACAAAACGGGTCAGTCAAAAAGACTGAGTAAGTCCTATCTACTTCCAATATAAAAACAGGTAAAGATAACATGACATGCATAAACTGAAAGTAAACATAAGGATAACTACAAGATAGATAAACCAGGGTAGCCGGTTGAACTACTGTGGCAAGGTAAACTAAGGTATCATGATAAACTACGGTGTTATGATAAGTCAAGGTATCACATCGTCAGATTTCTATCGAGTACATTATCCCAAGGTATCTACCCCGTCTAACATCCCATGGTATCTATTATGTATATTCTTCCTAGTTCTAACATGTATATTTGCTCTGCACCCTCCGTACTAGTATTCCAGCCTTGTTATGTGTTAACCATGAATGTCCCTTACTCAAAGTCGTGTAATGGTCCATGTCAACCTAATATATCGCATATATAGGTTACTCAAATCATATGTTTCTTTCCATGTATATAAGTTCAGTCCTTTGCCGTACCTCGTACGGGCTTCCTCATGTCGTATTATCCTTGAAATCGTTTGGACTGTCACCCTTGTTCTAGCTAGGCTCTTCCATATGAGTCATCGTTTGAACTACTAGGACTTACGCCACCTAGCACCACTAGGGATTACGCTTACCTATTGCACGCTTTCGTATTTCGGTTTGGGTTAAACCACCTAGGCCACTAGGGATTACGCTAACCCTCAACCGCGCCCTTTTTCCCACGCATTCATCGTGAATCGTTTTTCTATAACTGTATGCACATGTATCACATCGTGCCATCCGAGTCCTGTCACAGGGCAAAACAAGAAATACAGGACTCGGTCGGGAGCTTTAGATTTATCTGCCGATGCAGATACTAAGGTCTGCTTTTCTACACGTGGCTATGGTCCCACGAGACCCCTCCCTCAACTAGTGAAAGGCAACACAAGAGAAAATCTTGCATGAGAACTACACTCCGGCCAGCCCAAATCCTACGGCCTACCTCACCCATAATTAGATAGCAATTATGGTCTGTTGGGTGTTCCCTACCTTTCCGTACGTACACGATTGACTCAAGATGGTAGATGATCGACGAACTTGCTATCTCGGGCACCTTATGTATTCGTCGACTCACTGCTATCCACCCCAGTCTTTAGGTCGCTCGCATAGCAACCAAGGCATATTCTTGGTTCTTCTACCGCAGACCTCAACCTCTCGTGAGCCTAGTATAATGACCTGGCAGCTCACAGAGGGATCCCAAGAATATCCTCACGTTCCCCGAAGCCGCTGCTTCGTTACCCAGTTCGTTGGAGCCTTTATCTAAATCAGATAGCCCGCTCCTACACGCATACTTAAACGTTGACCTAACGTATCGGGTTACTAATCTATCTAAGAAATGGTCCAAATTTCCTTGACTAAGAATTATTACTTAGTTTCCCTTAACTAAGGTTTACCACTTAGCCTTATTTCCATAATCCTTGTTAACTATGGTTATTTACCTAATCCTCCGAATTAGGGTTTATCTAATGGGTTAAGTGTCACTTAAGTTCATAACTTAGCCCGTCTACAAACCATGTCAAAATTGGCTAAGTATCCAAGTCCAAGACTTAACCCTACAAACCATGTGTCAAGTTGGCTAAGTATATTAAGCAATCCATAACTTAACCTCGTCTAATTATCATTTTAGATTGGTTAATTATATAAATTAACTTGACCTTGTCAAATTACCGAGTCAAATCGGTCAAGCGTATTCAAGTGATTCGTGACTTAGCCTTATCATGTTTTCACGTTATATTGGTTAAGTATGGGTTAACTTAACCTCCATAAATTCACGAGTTAGATTGGCTAAGTATAGGTCACTTAACCACATCCAATTAACGAGTTAGATTGGTTAAGTTTAGGTCACTTAACCACATCAAATTAACGAGTTAGATTGGTTAAGTTTAGGTCACTTAACCACATCAAATCATCATGTATAATTGGTTAAGTATAAGTTGCTTAACCCCATTAAATTATCACATTAAGTTGGTTAAGTATTGGTTACTTAACCTTATTGAATTACCAAGTTTAAATTGGTTAAGTGTTTAACTTAACCCCATCGAATTACCGTGTTTAGATTAGTTAAGTGTGGATTACTTAACCCCATCTAATTACCGTGGTTAGGTTAGTTAAGTATCAATTACCTAACCCCTTCTAATTACCGTGTTTAGGTTAGTTAAGTCTTAATTACTTAACCTCATCTAATTACCAAGTCGGATTGGTTAAGTGTAAATTACTTAACCTCATTCCCTAATCATCTTGCATGGTTAAGTGTCATTAAGAAATCAAGTCCGGTCCCACTTAACCTACCCATTCGTGTCATATCGGTTAAGTGTCATTAGTCAAATTTACTTAACCTTATCATGTGGCATTAATTTAATTAATGCACTCTTAACCTCTCACATTAGACCTTGTTGTGGTTACTAGTTAAGCCGGGCGGGTCCGGGTAGATTTACACCACAACTTAGTCTAACCTCGGGTCTTAAGCGCGACATGACCAACTTCTCACATTGGATCCTATTGTTTGTAGCTACTAGTTAAGCCCGGCGGGTCCGGGTAGATTTATGCTACAAACTCAACCCAACCTCGAGTTGGCCACTTTCATGTTTAGCCTAGTGTCATGTTCATGGTCAAGTTTTCAAGCAATTGGGTAGACCTAACTTAATAGGTAAATTCCCAATGGGTAGACCTAACTTAATAGGTAAATTCCCAAGCCCATGTTTTTATGCATATTTACATGTTAACTTCCATATTTATATTTCATGTTACATGTTGTCATATTATACCCATTTAACCCAAATCATGTTTCACGTCATCTTTTTTTTATGAAACTTCAAGTTAAGTTTCTCATGTATATTCACGCTCGTCTATCCTAACCCCAAAACGTGTTTCCAACGTAAGTATAGACGAGTCAACATAATGGGAATACTATGACTACAAATTGGCCTCGAACATGCATAGTGTCATAAAAAGGGTTTTGGCCACAAACACACACAATGTCACATGGGAATTTGGCCACAAACATGCATATTATCAAAAAGGGTTTGGCCATAAACATGCACAACTTAAAAGAGGGGATTGGCCACGAGCATGCATAATCTCATAAAGGATTTGGCCACAAACTTGCATGTTAGCATAAGGGGTTTGGGTTCATAAACATGCATAAGCCCCAAAATCTTGTCTTAGCCAATGTTTCACAAGTAAAGTGGTTCCTAAAGGTTCATGCTAGCATTTCATGCATAAAGATCCAAACTTGCAAGTTAAACTAGGTTATGCATAGCATGAGAGGCATGATTAAGTCACTCACATGGCCTAAAATCATAAACATGAACACAAGAGGCAAAGTAAAGTTCATATAGGTTCGCATAATCATGTTTAGCCTCATTTTATCCCATGTCATTATCAAAACTACCGTTTCCATCTAAAAGTAGCTAGAACTTACATAGTTAGGCCTAGGGAAAGGAGCATGAATCATCTTGGCTAAGAAAGGTGCCTCCTTTGTTGAAGAATCGTCATGGAACTCGCATAGCAATGTTGATCTCCCTCCGATTTGGTGTATCAAGCTTTCTCCTCTTGATTTGAACCCGATTTGAGTGCTTAGGCTTTAGGGATTGGAGATGGAGGCCATGGTCACTTGGCATTTGGGCAGCACTTCGTGGAGAGAGTGATTTATGAGGGTTTAGGAGGGGGCTTAGGGGTGTTTTTATAGAGATTAGGAGTGTTTTAGGCCATAGGATTAGATCTAGGATAGATTAGGACCATCAGATCTCGGAAGCTTCCAGAATCAGCCCAAGAACAAGACCAGGTGAGACAAACAGGTGCGCCAGGCAACTTGCCCCGGCCACCCCCTGTCGACAGGCAAGTCGACAGGGCTGTCGACTTGGTCTAGGCCCAAGTCGACAGGCCTGTCGACAGCCCTGTCGACATGGCCTAGGCGGGAAACTTCCCGCCTAGCCCCAGATCTGATTTCCAAAACTGTTTCCGAAGTTCAAATTTCCAGAAATCTTCTTTGGGCCTTTAACGGGTCATACGGACTCCGATTCTCGAAAACTCGGACTCTATTTCGCGTATTTTTCCGAGACGAACGCAATGTCACAGACCGTTTCACTTGATTCAGAATTTATAATTTAATTCTGTCTTGATTCTTGATTTAACGTGTTGTAAAAATTCGGGTTGTTACATTCTCCCCTTCTTAAAGGATTTCGTCCCCGAAATCTCAAAGTTAGGAAGAACATATCCTACCATCCATCATCCATCTACTCAAACCATCATCCACAAGCAACCATTGTCCTTAGACGACTCCTAATGCTTTATGAATGTATGCAAAACGTGTGTGTACATGCTCCTTAGCTAATGCTAATGATCAGGCCTGAAAAATCTTTTGAATGCAAAAATATGTTAAGTGCTATGAATCCATCATGTATGCAAATAGTCCTAGTCATATACACTATATGCGTGCACAAACATTCAACCATATGCAACATCCGCATGATAACACATTCAATTTCATCCATAAACAAGTATAAATACTCGTGCATATGCAATATGAAATGTGACCGAGTCGAGCTAATATCTAATGTAAATTCGCGCATCCACGAGCAACCATTTGCAACCATATCAACCATAACATGTTTTAAATACATGTTTACATCCATAGGGTTCTACCTAAGATTCCCTGAAACAGGGTCGAGAAGATAAACAAAACAAACTCCGTACGGGATTTGTAACAGAGACAGGACCGAGAGGATATCCATAAAAGATAGCCTACAAGCAAGCTCAATAGAAAAACAGGGATCGAGGATATATTCCCAAAAGAGATATCATGCACGTATTTAGTCTTCAGTCTCCTGAGTCGCATTACCTTGAGCTTAGTTCCATCGTGCCTTGACCGCCCCTTTTTACTTCACGATTTCGCAGATTCTTATTTCCTGTTTCCATAACATGAGTTGGAACTCATTTCCTCGTCGCCTCTCGTTCCACTTGCACTTATTCTCCTTTTAGAATACTTGGCGCAAACAGGACTGCGTACACATTATTCCATGCGAGCCCTCAAAATTCACTAGTGAATTCTGGACCTTGTACCATAAGGTATTCCACGTAGAAAAACTTTCTCTTGAAAGTAAACAAGTTACCGTGCGCACTTACTAGGGTAATTCCCATAACCCATACATAATCGAAGTAAACCATCCGTCTTATTAGCGAACACCATTCGATCGGGTTTCTAATTTCCAACAAAGGCATCTAGGGATTCTAAGTAACTAATCATGACAGAACCCAAAAGGTTACGTGATACTTCAAGGGTATTACCAAAGCAAGCCAAGAGTCTAACTACCCTCCTTCTAAAACCGAGAGTGGCACCCCTTACTGGATAACCACTTCATCCCTAGAATCCATCCACAACTTATAAACATAAGCATTATTTCCAAGCTCAACACTTGATATAGACATTCTCAAATCCAAAAAAGCCATGAGTAAATGGGCCGATCTTCCAATAGGACTTGAGACAAAAACGGGATCCTCTACTACGCTAGTACTAAGGTGCAGAGACTCAACTATCGAAGCGGACTTAAAAGATGCGGTGATCAAAACAAAGTACCGACAGGATGATAGAGAAGAAAAGCTAAACCTTTAACAAGATCGTTACCCTCCTTCTGAGGTACCCTAGAAATGAGAGCATACTATTGCCCTCCGAATGATCTTGTCCCTGTTCCATGCTACTTAACTATCCGTCCCGTTTCACCATGCCAAAGGTACTCTCTCGTCATGGGTTTCATTGTTCATCTTTCTCCCTCCTTTTAGGACTCAGCCATACCAACATTTTGCTTATCCCTGAGCTCGTATCCTTTATCCTTGTTCTTACTATCCTTTCATGCATAACTATGCAACGGTCTCTCGAGAACCACCTCCATCGTACGGGAAACACTTACGCAACTAGAAAGACTAGTCGCAGTCAAAACCACTGTGACTACAGATGGAGGAAAGGAAGGAAAAGAGATTCAATCAAGGAAACAAGGATAATGCTAATGGCCATTGGGGAATAGCCTTTTTCTTTTTAAAAGAAAATTTTCTTGAAAAATGCTTCTTTGTAAACGGTTTTTCAAATAATTTTCAGAAGGTCTTTAAAAACTTTTGCCCAGTCTAGTAACCTTCTGCTCTGATACCAAATGTAACACCCCGCCTCCGCTAGGGTCACTCGCAAAGGAATGCACTAGCTTTAGAGGGGCATTATTGGTAAACATGCACAGAAATATCACAAGACAGAACATATAAAATAGCGGAAGTAAAATCGAACTTTCATAAATTCAATAATTAAGGTCTAAAGCCTTTTACATCAGAGTACATCAAAACCTGTCTTGCAATAGTAAAGAAGCATAAAGACTTTTTAATAAATTATTCCCCAAGTAAAAACAGTAAAGTAGCCATAGCCAAGAGAAGTCCAAGCCATCCATGATGACCTTCAAGCAGAAGAAGTCCGAACTAAACAGCATTGTTTCCTCCCTGAAACCTGGGGGGGGGGGAACGGAAGAAAAGAGGCGAAACAAAACGGGTCAGTCAAAAAGACTGAGTAAGTCCTATCTACTTCCAGTATAAAAACAGGTAAAGATAACATGACATGCATAAACTGAAAGTAAACATAAGGATAACTACAAGATAGATAAACCAGGGTAGCCGGTTGAACTACTGTGGCAAGGTAAACTAAGGTATCATGATAAACTACGGTGTTATGATAAGTCAAGGTATCACATCGTCATATTTCTATCGAGTACATTATCCCAAGGTATCTACCCCATCTAACATCCCACGGTATCTATTATGTATATTCTTCCTAGTTCTAACATGTATATTTGCTCTGCACCCTCCGTACTAGTATTCCAGCCTTGTTATGTGTTAACCATGAATGTCCCTTACTCAAAGTCGTGTAATGGTCCATGTCAACCTAATATATCGCATATATAGGTTACTCAAATCATATGTTTCTTTCCATGTATATAAGTTCAGTCCTTTGCCGTACCTCGTACGGGCTTCCTCATGTCGTATTATCCTTGAAATCGTTTGGACTGTCACCCTTGTTCTAGCTAGGCTCTTCCATATGAGTCATCGTTTGAACTACTAGGACTTACGCCACCTAGCACCACTAGGGATTACGCTTACCTATTGCACGCTTTCGTATTTCGGTTTGGGTTAAACCACCTAGGCCACTAGGGATTACGCTAACCCTCAACCGCGCCCTTTTTCCCACGCATTCATCGTGAATCGTTTTTCTATAACTGTATGCACATGTATCATATCGTGCCATCCGAGTCCTGTCACAGGGCAAAACAAGAAATACAGGACTCGGTCGGGAGCTTTAGATTTATCTGCCGATGCAGATACTAAGGTCTGCTTTTCTACACGTGGCTATGGTCCCACGAGACCCCTCCCTCAACTAGTGAAAGGCAACACAAGAGAAAATCTTGCATGAGAACTACACTCCGGCCAGCCCAAATCCTACGGCCTACCTCACCCATAATTAGATAGCAATTATGGTCTGTTGGGTGTTCCCTGCCTTTCCGTACGTACACGCTTGACTCAAGATGGTAGATGATCGACGAACTTGCTATCTCGGGCACCTTATGTATTCGTCGACTCACTTCTATCCACCCCAGTCTTTAGGTCGCTCGCATAGCAACCAAGGCATATTCTTGGTTCTTCTACCGCAGACCTCAACCTCTCGTGAGCCTAGTATAATGACCTGGCAGCTCACAGAGGGATCCCAAGAATATCCTCACGTTCCCCGAAGCCGCTGCTTCGTTACCCAGTTCGTTGGAGCCTTTATCTAAATCAGATAGCCCTCTCCTACACGCATACTTAAACGTTGACCTAACGTATCGGGTTACTAATCTATCTAAGAAATGGTCCAAATTTCCTTGACTAAGAATTATTACTTAGTTTCCCTTAACTAAGGTTTACCACTTAGCCTTATTTCCATAATCCTTGTTAACTATGGTTATTTACCTAATCCTCCGAATTAGGGTTTATCTAATGGGTTAAGTGTCACTTAAGTTCATAACTTAGCCCGTCTACAAACCATGTCAAAATTGGCTAAGTATCCAAGTCCAAGACTTAACCCTACAAACCATGTGTCAAGTTGGCTAAGTATATTAAGCAATCCATAACTTAACCTCGTCTAATTATCATTTTAGATTGGTTAATTATATAAATTAACTTGACCTTGTCAAATTACCGAGTCAAATCGGTCAAGCGTATTCAAGTGATTCGTGACTTAGCCTTATCATGTTTTCACGTTATATTGGTTAAGTATGGGTTAACTTAACCTCCATAAATTCACGAGTTAGATTGGCTAAGTATAGGTCACTTAACCACATCCAATTAACGAGTTAGATTGGTTAAGTTTAGGTCACTTAACCACATCAAATTAACGAGTTAGATTGGTTAAGTTTAGGTCACTTAACCACATCAAATCATCATGTATAATTGGTTAAGTATAAGTTGCTTAACCCCATTAAATTATCACATTAAGTTGGTTAAGTATTGGTTACTTAACCTTATTGAATTACCAAGTTTAAATTGGTTAAGTGTTTAACTTAACCCCATCGAATTACCGTGTTTAGATTAGTTAAGTGTGGATTACTTAACCCCATCTAATTACCGTGGTTAGGTTAGTTAAGTATCAATTACCTAACCCCGTCTAATTACCGTGTTTAGGTTAGTTAAGTCTTAATTACTTAACCTCATCTAATTACCAAGTCGGATTGGTTAAGTGTAAATTACTTAACCTCATTCCCTAATCATCTTGCATGGTTAAGTGTCATTAAGAAATCAAGTCTGGTCCCACTTAACCTACCCATTCGTGTCATATCGGTTAAGTGTCATTAGTCAAATTTACTTAACCTTATCATGTGGCATTAATTTAATTAATGCACTCTTAACCTCTCACATTAGACCTTGTTGTGGTTACTAGTTAAGCCGGGCGGGTCCGGGTAGATTTACACCACAACTTAGTCTAACCTCGGGTCTTAAGCGCGACATGACCAACTTCTCACATTGGATCCTATTGTTTGTAGCTACTAGTTAAGCCGGGCGGGTCCGGGTAGATTTATGCTACAAACTCAACCCAACCTCGAGTTGGCCACTTTCATGTTTAGCCTAGTGTCATGTTCATGGTCAAGTTTTCAAGCAATTGGGTAGATCTAACTTAAAAGGTAAATTCCCAATGTGTAGGCCTAACTTAATAGGTAAATTCCCAAGCCCATGTTTTTATGCATATTTACATGTTAACTTCCATGTTTATATTTCATGTTACATGTTGTCATATTATACCCATTTAACCCAAATCATGTTTCACGTCATCTTTTTTTTATGAAACTTCAAGTTAAGTTTCTCATGTATATTCACGCTCGTCTATCCTAACCCCAAAACGTGTTTCCAACGTAAGTATAGACGAGTCAACATAATGGGAATACTATGACTACAAATTGGCCTCGAACATGCATAGTGTCATAAAAAGGGTTTTGGCCACAAACACACACAATGTCACATGGGAATTTGGCCACAAACATGCATATTATCAAAAAGGGTTTGGCCATAAACATGCACAACTTAAAAGAGGGGATTGGCCACGAGCATGCATAATCTCATAAAGGATTTGGCCACAAACTTGCATGTTAGCATAAGGGGTTTGGATTCATAAACATGCATAAGCCCCAAAATCTTGTCTTAGCCAATGTTTCACAAGTAAAGTGGTTCCTAAAGGTTCATGCTAGCATTTCATGCATAAAGATCCAAACTTGCAAGTTAAACTAGGTTATGCATAGCATGAGAGGCATGATTAAGTCACTCACATGGCCTAAAATCATAAACATGAACACAAGAGGCAAAGTAAGGTTCATATAGGTTCGCATAATCATGTTTAGCCTCATTTTATCCCATGTCATTATCAAAACTACCGTTTCCATCTAAAAGTAGCTAGAACTTACATAGTTAGGCCTAGGGAAAGGAGCATGAATCATCTTGGCTAAGAAAGGTGCCTCCTTTGTTGAAGAATCGTCATGGAACTCGCATAGCAATGTTGATCTCCCTCCGATTTGGTGTATCAAGCTTTCTCCTCTTGATTTGAACCCGATTTGAGTGCTTAGGCTTTAGGGATTGGAGATGGAGGCCATGGTCACTTGGCATTTGGGCAGCACTTCGTGGAGAGAGTGATTTATGAGGGTTTAGGAGGGGGCTTAGGGGTGTTTTAATAGAGATTAGGAGTGTTTTAGGCCATAGGATTAGATCTAGGATAGATTAGGACCATCAGATCTCGGAAGCTTCCAGAATCAGCCCAAGAACAAGACCAGGTGAGACAAACAGGTGCGCCAGGCAACTAGCCCCGGCCACCCCCTGTCGACAGGCAAGTCGACAGGGCTGTCGACTTGGTCTGGGCCCAAGTCGACAGGCCTGTCGACAGCCCTGTCGACATGGCCTAGGCGGGAAACTTCCCGCCTAGCCCCAGATCTGATTTCCAAAACTGTTTCCGAAGTTCAAATTTCCAGAAATCTTCTTTGGGCCTTTAACGGGTCAGACGGACTCCGATTCTCGAAAACTCGGACTCTATTTCGCGTATTTTTCCGATACGAACGCAATGTCACAGACCGTTTCACTTGATTCAGAATTTATAATTTAATTCTGTCTTGATTCTTGATTTAACGTGTTGTAAAAATTCGGGTTGTTACAAGAGTCAATCAGAAACATCCACCCTACACTTAGGATAGGCTTTCTTAATGCTCTCCTCGGTTTCCCAAGTACAATCTCGCGGATCTCCACTCCATTGCACTTTGGCTAAGTGAACCTTTTTGTTCCTCAGCTCTTTGGTTTCTTTGCCAATGATCTTCATCGGCTCTCTTCTAACTGCCAATTCCGGAGTGATTACCAAATCTTGTTGTGCGGCTTCTTCTACAACGAGATCTGGATCATGCACATGCTTTCGCAGTTGAGATACGTGAAATACATCATGCACTCCAGGCAACCAATCAGGAAATTGTACCCTATATGCGAGAGTTCCAATCCGTTCAAGAATAGGAAACAGACCAATAAATTTGGGCGCCAATTTCCCTATTTTACCGAACCGGATAACTCCTCTCATCGGTATCAAATATACATAGTCGCCAACAACAAATGATATATCTTTTCTTCTCTTATCTGCATAGCTCTTCTGTCGGCTTTGAGCGGCGAGTAATCGTTTCTTGATGAAATCGACTTTATCTGCAGCATCGCGAATCATATTAGGCCCCAACACGAGTCTATTGCCAGGTTCAACCCAACAAGCAGGGGATCGGCATGGTCTACCATACAATACTTCGAATGGAGACATTTTCAGGCTCGCCTGGTAGCTGTAGTTATATGAGAATTCGGCCAAATGTAAATGGTCTTCCCATGATCTGCCAAAATCAATAATACACGCCCGCAATCGATCTTCAAGAATACGATTCACCCTCTCAGTTTGGCCATCTGTTTGATGATGATATGCGGTGCTCAAATTCAGCTTCGTTCCCAATTCAGCTTGGAATGCTTCCCAGAATTTACTAGCAAAAATCGGGTCACGATCACTAACGATGCTCATGGGAACTCCATGATGTCTAACTATTCCCTTGAAATAAATCTGCGCCAGACTCTGAGTCGTTCTATTCGATTTGACAGGTATGAAATGGGCGGTCTTCGTGAAACAATCTACAATCACCCAAATACTGTCATTTCCTTTCCTGGTTCTGGGAAAACCATCTTTGAAGTCCATAGAAATCTATTCCCACTTTCCACCTTGAATTTCCAAAGGTTGCAACAATCTAGCGAGTTTCTGCTGATCGCTCTTGACTTGCTGACAGGTGGAACACCGGCTAACATATATAGAGATATCTCTTTTCATTGCCTTCCACCAGAAAGTTCGCTTGAGGTCATTGTACATTTTACTAACCCCCGGGTGGATGCTCAGTTTGGGCTTGTGGCTCTCGTCCATTACTTCTCTTTTGAGCTCAAGATTGTTGGGAACACAAATTCTACCTTTCAATCTCAGAACTCCTGCGCCATCCACTTGGAAACTGGAGACTTTGCCCTTTTGAATTCTTCTGATAATTTCCTTAATAAAACCATTGTCTTTCTGAAGAAAAGCTATTTTATCAATCAACAATGGTGTAATGATAATACTGGCGATGATCACATTCTTGCTGCTGAGCGCGTCAGCTACAACATTGGCTTTTCCGGAGTATATAAAATATCTAGATCATAAGATGCGAGAAATTCTAACCAACGCTGCTGTCTCATATTCAGATCCTTCTGGGTGAATAAATATTTCAATGATTGATGATCAGTGTATAATTCGAACTTTTCACCCAATAGATAATGCCTCTAGATTTTCATAGCAAACACGATAGCTAGCAACTCAAGATCGTGAGTTTCATAGTTCTTTTCATGTGGTTTCAATTGACGGCTAGCATAAGCGACTACATGGCCTCTTTGCATTAACACTGCGCCAAGGCCTTCTTTAGAAGCATCGGTCCAGACTTTTAAATCCTTATTGCCGTCAATAATTGTGGGCACTAGAGCAGTCATCAATTTTAACTTCAACTCCTGGAAAGCTGCCTCACAATCGGGAGTCCAGTTGAATCTCGAATGTTTCTTAGTAAGCTTTGTTAAGTGACTGGATATCTTCGAAAAATTCTTAATGAACTTCCAAAAATAACTAGTCAATCCGAGAAAACTTCTAACTTCTGTGGGCGTAGGAGGCTGTTTCCAATTCTGAATAGCAGTGATTTTACTGGGATCCACTGAAATTCCTTGTTTTGACACGATGTGGCCAAGAAATTTAACTTCTTCTTGCCAAAATATACATTTGGAGAACTTTGCTTTCAACACATTCTTTCTAAGAATTTCTAACACTTGTTCCAAATGTTTTTCATGATCGCTTTCTGATTTAGAGAAGATCAATATATCATCAATGAAAACCAGAACAAATTTGTTCAATACTTCTCTGAATACATGGTTCATTAGATCGACAAAATAAGCTGGAGCGTTGCATAAACCGTACGGCATTACTAACCATTCGTAGGATAAGTCTGGACCTCTGAATGTTGTCAAAGGAACACACTCTTCGGTAGTTCGAAGCTGATGGAAACCTATAGCTATGTCCATTCGAGAAAATACTTGTGCTCCATTCAATCGATCCAATAAATCATCAATACGCGACAATGGATATTTGCTTATTCAAGTCACGATAATCTACACATAGTCTGAGAGTATCGTCTGACTTTGGGACAAACACCACTGCTGCTCCCCAATCAGAGAAACTGGGCCTGATCAGACCTTTCCATACTAGCTGTCGCATTTGATTATCCAACTCTTCTTTTTTTCCTTCAAGGTCATTCTTCGAATAGCGTGAACTACTGGCCTTGCATTAGGAACTAAAGAGATTTTAAAATCAATTTCTCTCTGCGGAGGTAAGCTAACAACTTCTTCGAACACATCCGCATAGTTCTTGACAACTGGGATATTTTCAATGTCGACCGGAATATTCTCGGGAACGACAGGAACAAGATTTATTTGAGCAGGAGAAACATCTAGAGCTACCCAGAAGTCCTTTCTATCAGAATTCGAACCTTCACATGGAATGCTTATATAATTTCCTAATTTAATCTTCGCCCTTACGACTCTGTCGGCGCATTTAACCTCAGCTTCATATTTGGTTAACCAATCAATTCCTAGAATAAGATCAAACTCTGTAAAATTCATGACGATCACGATAGTAGGGAATCGATAGCAGGAAAAAGAAACTGGAACCCCACAAACCCAACTAAGATCGATAGAACACCCAACCGGATTTTAAACAGTCATGGGTTCTCTGAGCTTTTTCAAATTCAAATCCAGTTTCTTAATCGCATTCTTTGCAACAAAGCTTCGCGACGCACCTGTATCAAACAATACTTTAACTGGGATATTTTTGATAGTAAGCGTGGCTTTAAAACATCTGGCGTTTCCTGACTAGCTGAGGGTTCAGAAGTTTCCGCTACTTTATTTACCTGAGCCACTTCAGATTTCTGTGATAGTCAACAATCTTGCTTTACGTGGCCAACCTAATGGAAAAGATTGCATTTTCTATATTCCTTAACCTTGTTCTTGTATTTAGATCTTTTCTTCTTATGCATTTTCAAAGATTTACATTTCCTTGACAGATGGCCCTTTTGATTGCAGTTAAGGCATATGGCGGTCAGTACTGGTTCTTTTTCAGGTTTAACCTTTTCCCGATCGAATCTAGGCTTCTTTATGAATTCAGACTTCGTACTAGCCTCAGGCTGTGTACTTGTCTCTGGGCTATCAGTTTCTAATTTCCTTTTATTGCTAAAACTGACTTCCTCTTCATCTACATAAAGGTCTCGCTTATCCAGATCTTCATACTGATAAGCCATGTATATCATTTCAGAAAAAGGAAGCTTCACATGGCCCATCATACTATTCTGGTACTTTCTTTGAAGACCATTGATAAACCTCAGATTCTTCCTCTTTGGATCTTGAATTAGATGAGGGGAAAAATGAGAAAGTTCGTTAAATCTCTTATGATATTCTGGGATATTCATATCCCCTTGTATCAGATAATAAAATTCATCACATAACCGCTCAGTTGCTTCTGGAGGAATAAATCTTTTGCTGAAAATTTCTTTGAATCTATCCCAGGTAATATTACCTTCTGGATTATCCTTAATAACTGTTTCCTACCAGATTAAAGCTTCATCTTTGAGTGCCCAAGATGCCACTAATATTTTCTGATCATCTCTCAGCTGGAAACTTTCAAAAATTCTTTCAACAGAACTCATCCAAGCTTGAGTTTGAATAATTGATTCATTGCCCGAGTATGGTACTCCACCCAGATTTCGATATCTTTTCAATAGAGCTTCTATATCCGATCCTGGCTGAGGGAGCACAGCTGGATCATTAGTTTGTTGAACCACAGGATTATTTCTTCTGCTTCTGCCACTCATTTTCTGTGTCTGCAAATAGCAGACCAAGTGTCAGGTCAACAGAAAAGGTAAATTTAAAACATAGAGACAAATACTTGTATGTAAGTGTGTCTATCGAAGTGTATTTCATTCTGCTATACTCATACTAGGATATTACTGATCCTATCTATAATGAGTTACTCGTCCTAGAACACTACTGATTCTATTTCTAACGAGTTCGTTCATATGTTATATTCCAGAACTAAGCTTAACCAAAGCTCCGATACCACGTTTATGACGACCCCAAACCCCGATAAGACGGTGGCAAGGGTAATCTTTGGAATATAACACATAAACAGACAACAGCAGAACAGAAATAATTAAATACACCAGATAATATACAATAGAATACACTGGATAAACATAATCATCAGAGTTACATAGTATATAGGATCATACTTAGTACAAATACAGTTCAGCTATACATAAATGTCTACAGCGGAAAACAAAACATAATATGTACAACAGGAGATGAACAACATAAAAAGAGATAAATGATAGAATCCATCTTCAGCTCCAGCAATCCATAAAGAGGCTGCTAAAACCTGAATACAAGGCTACCCATGTAGAAAAAGGGGCACCCGAGTTTGCAAGTGAAACAAACTACGAGTCAGTCATGGGACTGGTATGAGAAATCTACTTAACACATCTTACAATATGGCTAATCACAGGACCACACCACTTTCGCGGAACGGGTTTACTCCATTGGATTGCCAGTGTTTTAAAACAAGTAAATCTTTTAAACATCGCAATGCTTTTTATAAAAACGAAGCCATTATAAGACTCAGTTCCCATCAGACAATGCAACACAAACCAGAGGATAGAGTTTTATCTTATAATGGCCAAAATATGCTTGATACGAATAAAACAAAAGTATTTGATATTATTACTAGTGTTTATATGTTTCAAAAACAATTTCAATCATAAGTATTAATCATAGACGACATTAATGCCCCATACCACTATGTCGCCATATATAGGTATATAATCAAAACCGAACGGCGTCGTAGTTGGAAATTGGATTTCCGTCATGAACCGAGGCAAGGGATCGTCCTCACCGAATTCGAGACGGTCTAGCCCGAGCCTCAGGAACAGCCGCAACTGCCCCATGGATTGTCAGGGTCGGTCTACCGATGTGGATTAAAATGCCTGAACACTGCGTTTCCCCGCCCTTTGGGGGCGTAAATGAGTCCTACGACTCCATTGGCTCTAGATAGTCACCGATATATCCGAGGCGCCTCGCAACAGCAACAACAACACAGGTGAAAATAATATAAATGCCAGGGCTGGTAGGTCACTGACACCACACTAGCTAGAAAGAAATGCATGCCCTCCCTGATGTCCTCTCCCGTTTCTGGTCCATACCGGGGTGTGAGGCTCACGAATCAACATTATACACAAAGATATGCCACATAGGCCGTGCTTTTATCATCCACGTCAAGACTTTGCTTTTCAACTGAAGCCTTGATCATCTGCCACTTAGGCATGCCACACAGGCAATTCATTCCATGCAACTGATTTCTATCGATATAACCTCTGAGCTCGTACGTCTCAGAGAAGGGCGTTAAGCAAGAGAATAAATCCTCTGCCGCTAAACAGATATATATTTTATAGAGATCAATCAGCACAGAACAAAATCCAATGTCAGACACACAGTCCATTTACAAGTTCGTTTTGGGTCTGAATGAAACCGGAGGCACTCAATACCTCACATATCCGTACAATCCACAAGTACGTCTGGACGGCTACTACTTCAGCCCCTTCAAGGTAGCGACACCCATCATGAGCATCAGTAGCACCCCTCCATTCGACGTGCAGATCATCGATCTTGCACCGTCTTCGTATCTTCGACTTTCACTCATCGATCAATTATTTGAAATGAGAATCAACTCGGCCTTTTCAAATAATTCACGTATATTTAGAATTTCAAATCAAATCATTTCAATGGTTAAATTATTCGATATCACTAGTTCCGTTCTTTAATGTAATTTTCATGCCAAACACATTCAACCATCAAATATCACATAAACCAAGCAAATTCAGTTTATTTCCATTCCATATCGTTTATAATATTTTATCACTATTTATCGCTATTTTTATTTATTTAAAAATAGCCAATTCATTCAAACGACGCTTAAGGCCATAACGCGGCCGTGGCGCTGTTTTTCTCTAGATTTGATTTACACATATCTGAAATTCTAACCGTTGGATCTTCATAAATTTTATATCATTAGAAAGATCTTTTCAAAACGAATCCAACGGTTTCAGTTTTGAGAAAATTCGACGGTCGGATCTCCCGCACTAATAGTTTGAAGTTACGATTTCAAAATACGAACTGCAGCGTCGTTATTCGATTTAATTTAATTATATATATATATATATAAAATCGATTCTGGCGCTGTTTTTCTTCAGATTTGAATTAAGCATTCCAAACAATCCGACCGTTGGATCTTTACAAAGTTGGTGTCGTTGGAAAGATATTTCCAAAGCGAACCCAACGGTTGTGGTTTCGGGAAAATCTGATGGTCGGATCTCCCGCACTAATCATTTGAAATCACGGTTTCAAACACGAACTGCAGCTTCGTTATTCACTATATTTTAATTATATTTATATAAATATATATAAATATAATTCTTTCTTCGATTTCAAAACCCTATCCGCTTTATATATTTGATAAAAATGATATTTTTATCATCAAAAATATTTATTTCTCACATCACCATTTTTAACACTTCGTATTCACAATAAAAATGTAGATTTTATTGTTCAATCTATATATTCAACACATGAACGTTTTCGACTTCACACATATGATAAAATATGATTTTTATCGTCTAGTCCTTTATTCAACACATGAATATTTTCTATAGTTGATATATATAATAAAAATGTGATTTTTATTGTAAAACAATTTATTTCAAAACACGAATATTTTATATAGTCTTTACATAAGGTAAAAATGTTATTTTTGGTGTTAAATAAATTTATTTAAAATACTAATATTTTATATAGGCTATATATATAATAAAAATGTGATTTTTATCTTTCAAATAATTTACTCAACACATGAATTCATTCAACACATGAATTCATTCAACACATGAATTTCTATTCAACACATGAATATAGTTTCAGCACATGAAAATAATTCTAACACATAAATATTATTGAAAATTTCGGCAGCATAACGGCAGAGTAGTTAAAACCGGGACCGTCCCTAGTATGGCTCCTCGCTCTACCTTAAAACCTCGCAGTTTTTGACAATGGGGATTTCATGCATCTAATTCGTACGCAGACGAGCATGTTTATTTTTCTTTTCCACAAACTAATCCTATGTGGTTTCATCCAAAATAATTCTCAACCACAAACAGGTATTTTTCAACCACAATCAATCATTCATGATTTTCACCAAATTTCACATCAACCAATAATCCAAACAATATCACAACCAATATATATCGTCCATGGTCTGTGGCTCAGATCGACGGCGTCAGGGCTAGGCGGCGGTAGGTTGAACGTTAGCACTTCGAGGCGTCCGTTCCCAGCGAGCACGTGACGAGGGGGTGCGAGGCTAGGATGGATTTAGGGAGGGGATCGAGATCTTCAAAAAGTTGAACTGGAGCAGGGTCTGATTCTTCCTGGTTTGGTCGGAAAATGGATGGGAAGATCTGAACACCCACCGTCGTCGATCGCAGGTTAAGGGGGGGGGGGTGTTTTTTTTATATTTTAATTTATGAAAGAATTTTCCTATTGGCCCACGATTTATAATTTCAAAAATGGGAGTTTTCTCTAAACGAACTCCAATCCAAACCCAACGACTGTCGCCCCTAGCTAAATACCCCCATCCCGAACACAATGGGATATGTTTCGTAGACCCATTCGACTGTTACAGTCAGTTTTTCTTCAAATTAAAATATAAAACATTCAATATTTGATTTGAACGTACATTTCAATTTGCCGGGGCCACATACTGATTCTAAAAATTCCAGAAAAATAAATCTAGCTATGTTTTGATGATACGGTCCCAACAAAACTAGTTTCGTCGAATTCTGAGACTGTTTGAAAAATGGCCATTTTCTGGTCGATCCAATTTAACAGAAATTCACCAAGCACATTATCCTTTCCCACGCTCACATATTAACTTCAAAAATTATGAAATTTGAAACCTAGCAACAATTTGGTATCCCGGATCCAACAAAAGTGGTTTCGTCGAATTCCGAGGTCGTTTGCAAAATGTCTATTTCCACGGGCTATATATTCTCTGCAGCGACCTTTCTGAAAATTCATTTGGCCGTATATTTTTACCCTCGCTATGAAACTTCGATTTTTCAGATTCGTTAGAAAGATATTCACTAACAGATTTAAATATTTTTGGTTTCACTAAAATCCGTTTTATTTTGCACCCGGTATAGTCAGTCAAAGTTTGAATTGAAATTTTGAAACTACCGCGCCATTTTAGGCCTTGTTTATAATTTAAAATAAGTATATTTATTTTCAAATATCGATTCAAACATACTTTTCGTCGTTATTATTTAAAATATTTATTTTAAATATTTAAAATCCACTAAAATAGCCAATTAAAATTTTTTAAACTGGCTCAGATTTTCCGGGTTGTTACAATTATCATACGGATATTGTTGAGGAATTTGGATGATACAGATGTCGTTATTCCCAATACGATATCCGTTGGTTTCAGAATTTGATATTGAATATAAGCCGATATTAATTTCTATTTAGAGTCTTGTATTTGATATCAAATTAGATTTTGGGTTTGTCATGAATGGTGTCTTTAATAACACTGTTCTTAAACCCAGTTGAGAAAGAATGAATCTTTTAATTAAGATTAATGAAGTTTTCTACTTTATAATTATAAATTGGAATTAAATGGAAGATGATTTTAGGTTCATTGTGAACAATGTTTTAAATAACATTTGTTCTTAAAACCCAATTAACAGTGAAGTATGATTTGGAATTTTAAGATTAATGGAATTTTCCAAAGAAAAGTTTTCCAGTTTAATATATTAAATTGGGATTGAATGGAATTCGTTTTGGTAACAATCGAGATGAGCTTCTGTAAATGAAGACCGTTACTATATATGGAATTTAAAAGGCTTTGCCGTTATTCCATTTATATTATTAGTCAGATACGGAAATTTATATCAATTATATATTGATCTATTTTCCGCGAAGATTCCATATTTAATGGAAGTGGATTTGGGTTTATTGTGAACTGTGTCTTTAATAACACTGGTTCTTTAACCCAGTTAAAAACAAGATTAATTTCTTAAGGTTGAATAATCATAAAGAAATGATTTTTGATATTAAAACCAAGTTGGAGTTTTATTGAATCTTTAATTAGATTGGAATGTGAATGAAATAATTAAATTTATCAAATTCATGAAATGTTCGAAAATGGAGTACCGTCAGTTTTACTCCATGCGATATTTAAATCTTTAATTAGATTTGAACGTGAAATGGTAATTAAATTTACCGATAACACCATGGGTGTTAGATATGGAGTACTACCAGTTTTGCTCTACGGGATAAATAGGTTGGGATTGGGATTAATAAAATAATAAATGATTACTTTGGTAAGGCTCGATAGTCTCGACTAGTTTTATAAATATTAATCTGATTTAGAATTGTTAAAGGATAAATAAATTCTTTTGAAATTGATATCCGAAGAAAGATTAAAGAATAAGTTTAAAAGAATTTATCTTTGATAAAATTAATGGGAACCTTTCCCCTAAGATGTGAATATTTGAATAAAAAAATATTTTGAATTGGAATGAGGCATATGATATGTGTTATTATAGCACTTGATTATTGATTATAAAATACGTGAGTTATTCGGAAAGACCGGTTTTAACCCATTCTGAATAATTGATACGATGACTAAAAGTTGACGATGAAGACGGTGGTTGAAGACCGAAGATCTTCACATCGTTTGGACGATTACTGATGTATTGATTGGACTATACACCTAAGACAAGATTATAAGTGGTGATCGTCCAGACGTACTTTGAGATCGGCCGGATATGTGAGGACCTCTCTCCTGTATTGGACATATGGGACGGGGAATAAGGTGCCTCCGGTTTCGTTCAGACCCAGAACGGGCTTGTAAATGGATGTGTGTTTGACTTTGGATTTCATTCTGTGTTAATTGATTTCTATTAAATATATATCTGTTTGGTAGCGGATAATTTATTCTCTTGCTTAACACCCTTCTCCGAGACATACGAGCTTAGAGGTTATATATTGGTAGACATCAGTTGTATGGCGTGAATTGTCAATGTGGCATGCTAAGGCAAATGATCAAGGCTTCTTGTTGAAAAGCAGAGTCTTGTGGTTGATGATCAAAGCACGGCTTTAAATAGAATAGCTTTTTGTATAGCGTTAATTCGCGAGCCTCACACCCGGTATGAGTCAAAAACGGGATAGTGACCGTAGGGAGAACTTGTGTTTCTTTCTAGCTAGAAGTGGTGTCGTAGTATGGAGCCCAGACATTTTTACTTATGTAGATGTTGGATTGCGAGGCACCTCGGATATGATTGGTCGACGTACTGACCATTTTGGAGGTCCGATAGGACCAGTAAACGTATTTTTCAGGAGTAATTAATCCACTAAAGTAAGTACGGGACGGCCCTACCGCATCCAAGGGTTGCCCGTAGGTGTGATCCTGAAGCATTTGCTAGAGTGTCTCGAATTGGAGAGGATCTATCCCTTGCCTCGGCTCATAGATGGAATCCAATTTCCAATACGCAACTTTTTAGTTTTAGTTGCAAACCTATATAGCGACATAGTAGGATGGGGATTTCGGGTTGTCACAAAACGTTTAATTATTTGGTATGATTAGATTGGTTTGATTTGTTTGTTTGGATTGTTTGACTTAAAACATGCATATATTAAACATTTGTATGGTGTGCTTGGATTGGTTTGTATATATGACATAAAACATATGTAATTATAATACTTTGATACTTAGTCTTGATTGATGTATAATCATGAATTTTGGAAGTATTATGATGATTGTTGTATATATATATATATATATATATATAGGATTCAGGGGTTATATTTTTCTTTAGTATAAGGACTATATAGATATATTTACAGGAATTATTTAGATAGTTATAGGATTTTGGGGGAGTATCTATAGAATTTCTTTTTGATAATGCCCAAGGGCGAGAAATTATAAAATATTAACTTAGAATATATAGGATTCATATAGGCATAAGTCGTATTAGAAGGATCGTCATCAACAGGTATGAACATGTATGATATTTTATAAACTAAGGTTATCATCATCAAAAAGGGGAGATTGTTGGAGAATGGAGTTTTGATGACAACAACCTTATTTCAATACTAATAGATTATAAAATATATACTAACACCTTTATCTAGAATATATATATATATATACACATACACAGGATTTGTATACAAGAATTAATACTGAAGACTATATAGTTTAAGAGTTATTAGAGATTCAGAATTCAAAGAAGATTCAAGACTCATGAGTAATCCAGATTTCAAGAGTCCAAGTTAAATATAGTAATAGAGTCTAGTTTATGTAAGACTACGAGTAGCACTCCAGGTTCAAATTCCAAATCAAATTCTGTTTTTCAATTTCTGATTTTCAAAATTCAAATTCTATTTTCAAATCTGATTCTAATTCTAATTAAGTTTCACTATTTTACTTTTGATTTTATACTCAAGTTTTAAAGCATATAAGTTTTTATATATTTATATAGTTAGATACTTTATATTTATATAGTTTTAAACTTTATAATTTTATAAATACGTTTATAAGTTTTATTTATGATTTCACATGATTTTCTACTTTATAATACTTATTTATAACACTATGTTTTAATTCAAGAATTTCCAGAACTTTATATATATCAAAACACTTGAAAATCAAAATTTAAATTTACACTATGATATGTCGACATACATTTATAGACATGTCGACATATAATTGTCATATTTTTTTTTTGAAAGGAAGTGTCTTTTCACTATTTGTAATGTTCCAGAAGCATTGCAACGTCTTTCAAATCTTATAAATAGGGCCTGATTTCGAATTTTTTCATCGTTCTTCTTCTCCATCTTCATCCCCTTTCTTTACACCGTTAATATTTCATATTTTTATTATTTCTACACCTATACTCTGCCAAATTCAATTCTGTTTATATAAAACTTCTTCTCTCTCACTTTCTACTCATTGCTCTCTGAATCGAAGTGCTATTGAAGAGTTAAAAGGCTGCTGTAATTGTTTCGGAAGTGTTTGGGAATGGTGTGTTCCTTGTAGCTTGAAATCAAGGAAAGGAATACGTGATAACCTTGTAGTCAGGGAAACCAAGGGAAATATACTTTATCAAGGGTGTTTGGAGTTTGGAATCAGAGGTAACCTTGTGGCCGTGAAATCGAGGAGTTTGTACTTGGATATTGATGTAGTAAAAAAATCTATGCAATCCAGTGTTGCATGGGACTGGACGTAGGAGCAATTCCGAATTAGTATAAAATCCAGTATGGTATTTCCTTTTCTGCATTTTATTTTTGATTATTTTCATGTTTGTGTTTGATTCTGTATCTGTGATTGTTTCTTCGATGTGTGATTCATATAGTAGATCATATAAGTTTTAGATTTTCTTAAATTCTTTGAAAACACTATTCACTCCCCCTCTAGTGTTAGTTTTTCCTCAATGATCAATTCCGTATTCCCTAACAATTTTCTCACACCCATTCATCCAGGCAAGTAGACGAGGCTGCAACATCACTTACGAGTTAAGTGATTAGGAAATTCTAAAGATATTAGAAGATGTTATGAATCCAACGCACTAGAGTAGACGTTATGTCTTCGGGAATCTAACAGTAATTAACCCTTGCATATATACAACAAATTAGATGTAGATATATAGTGTTATAATATTTTATACGTTGACATAACCCTTTTGCTATTCATTCTATTTGCAGGCTCGACAAGCTGACAAAGCAGAAATAAAGGCGCTTAGAAAAATAATTGAGCAGTTGTAGGAGCAGAATCGTATGCAAGTTATATGAATGGAGCAGCTGAATCAAAAGCTTGCGGAGTATGTGCAGAATCATATGTAACGACCCCGATTTTCCAATTATTTGAATTCGAATATATAAACTTGTTTTAAATATTATATTAGAAATATTAGTGGATTTTTATATCGAATTCGTTAATAAAACGATGATTGAACGTTTAATTTATATTTAATTATAAATGAACTCGTAGCGGCGTGATGGTTCGTAATATCGAGCTTTAGACTTCAACTGAATATATACAGATTCCGTTATAAGTCGAATTTATTATAAGCCAAGTTCTTGAATTTTCTCTTTCATTTATAAAATTATAACTCACAATTTACACAAGTGTGGTTTTTGATGTATGTGTTGATTTAGCACATGGAATTATTGATTTGTTTATTTTAATTTATTGCCTTTAGGAATAGATTATTTATATAAACATTGTGACGATGGATTTCATATACTTCAAAGTTTTATTTGATTTAGTGATACGAATTTAAGTACATGTTTTGGGTTTTATAAAACAACATGACACAAATGAAACATTATTTGTTTTGATCTGGAAGCCCCGTTTCCTTTTATTTACTTAAATTATGTTTCATATGCAGTTAAACGAAATGAACAAACAAAAACTACATGTTGTGTTGTTAGACATATACTTTGTATGGAAAAAATTAGGTGTTTTATTTTCTTTCCATTGTAGAAACTGTCTATATGTCGAGTCAAAGATACAATTACATTTTATTTTATCTGTTGAAAGAAATATATGCTTATGATTCAGATTTTCTGAAATAAATGGCCTTTATTATTCCTTAAAATATCACTGATAAAAGAATAATTTAAATTATCCATGCATGGCTGTTACGCAACATTATATTAGAAAATCTGGCCTATAAGAAGCTTTTTCTAGTCCCTCGGTAGGAAAGCCAAAATAGATCAATATTGTACTTGATAGCAGCAAAATGACAATACGAGTTTTTTGACCCCATTTTAACTGGGGTCACCATGACACCACTAATGGTGTTAGTGGTATGGGGTTGTGATTGTCCCCTGAATTCCTCCTGTTAAATCTCAGCCACACACCACTAATACCGTTAGTGGCATCATGGTGACCCAGTTAAATGAGGTCAACAAACTAGTGCTCGCAAAATGCAATACTCCATTCGGAATATGTCTGATTTTTATTACTCGCTTTCCTTTCATGATGATATATTAGATGTAAATTACATATCAGTACATTTAATGGTAAACTTTGAATGGATCGATCTATAAATAAGATCTTTAGAATACAAATAACATTCATATTGAAACAGATCAGTAGCATTGACTATTTTAAAATATGCTACACGCATTTGTTTGTATTAGTTGTATGTTTATTGAGGAAGCATTATTTTATATAGGTGACAGAATTGTCTTTGAGAAGGTTACTTCAAATTAAAGCTGATGAGTATCTTCCTTAGTTGCGAGCAATTCAATTAGCACAGCGGAGCGGACTGTATTTTGACCGTGCATAGTATAATCTTAAATCTTGGCAATTTTCTTCATTATTTGCAGGGTGGTCACTACAGTAATATGCTATGCGTTCAATTTCCATTGAAATCTTGATTTATATCTATTCAAGGTTACCATAATATGGATGACTTAGTGCAACTACTATTAGAATCATCCTTTGTTTTTCTGCGTCCATTTTATGTCAGACAATTTTTTTTCTACAATAATTTTATGAATTGGGGATCGCTAGTTGCATGATTGCCTACAATTATGGTAACAATAATCTATTAAATAGCTAATAAATTGCTTTTAGAATTATGTTTTCAGTCAATTACATATGACAATAATTTGGCAAAATATACTCTTAAATACTTAGCCATATTTCAGCAAAGTGGAAATTGTTCCTTTGATTTATTAATCTAAGCAATATAATCAATATGATTTTAAAGTGAACGATGGTTTTATGAGGTACATATGATACTTTTACATATTATCATTTAAAAAGTTCTTCACTCATCCAATGCATGTTTTATATTTATCCAAACCGTGATTAACGTATGAAATCATCTATATTGAGCATTAAATGAAGAAGGAAACAACTTTAGCTTCATTTCTCACTTCTATATGCAATGCATACATATAATTTACACATTAATTTAATGCAAATAAGATGCTTCTGTAGGATCTAAATTAATCCTAGAGGGGGGTGAATAGGGTTTATCGTAGATTTTCGCAGAGTAATTAAATAATAACAGCATAGATAATAATCAGAATAAATGTAGAAAATAAATAACACACAGATATACACAGCTTCGCCAAAACCCTGCCTACTGCTGCATTCCCCAAGGTTTCTACTGGGAGTTAAAACAATCTCCATGCTTATAATCCCCTGTAAACTCGCAACACTCGCTCCCAACTGTTCTTAACCCTACGCTCAAAACCCTGCACTGGTTTCCATCCCTGAAATCAGATTTCCTCGAATTACAAATCCCGTAATTCGTCTCCCTAGTTTTAGAGACAAACTAGAAAACTCTCGACACGATTAAAAATTGATATTAAAACAAATAAAAACAACAATTAAAAACCCTTTAAATAAATCAAAACCCTAGTTTATAATTTAAAAAAAAACTTTAAATCCTTGTCCCTTTTAAATCTTGGCCGGCCACTTTATCACTTGCTTCACTACTTCACTTTTGGCCCGATTCTCTTTGCTCTTTGGAAAATAACATGGCGGCTGGAAAAAAAATCGAACTAGGGTTTCTTCTTGATTCCTCCAAATCGCGATATCCTGAGTGTTGATGGAATTTATTAAGTGATTCTCCTGAAACGTTGAATGCTTTCAGTGCTTTGATTTGGGAATAGATTGAATCTCTGTGTCTCGTGATCAAAACCCTAGCAATTTGTAAGTTTTCTGAAATTTGATCTTTGATTGCTTGAATTGATTACTGTTGGTTTCAATCAATAATTTTGCCAGGGATGTTGGGTGTATATATAGGATTAAAATCCTAAATTTTTGCTCTGATTTCGTATGGATTTGGTCATGATATATGTACGATAATTTTAGGGCTTTTGAAATGCCTTTCTTGCGACTGATCTGGTGATTTGTTCGATTTTAAACTTGAATGTATATTACTTAAATTTAGGTCCATGACTTTGAATTATTGACTTTGAAATCTTCAAACTTGTTTTGGAAACTTGCGTTTTGATCATATCCTTTGATATATTCAACCTATTTCAAACTGATATGGTCTCGATCTGATTTGCGTTGCTTTGATTTTTCCCTTTTGATATCCTTGATAAAATCGACTTGATTGATTATGGAAAATTTGGAAACACTCGGCCTTGATTGTGGACTTCAATAATTCTTCAATTTGAATCTGTCCCTTGTAAAAATCTGGAAATAAATTCTGTCCCCTTTTTAACTTGCCAAACATGTGACTTGATTGAAACTTGCTGCTTGTCCATTTTGAACTGCCATATATAAGCTCCATGTTTTTCTAGTATGTATACATCCATGTATATGCTGTCAATACTTGTACACCATCTTGTTAAAACTACTATTGCACAAGAGCTTGTGCTTGTATACATGCAGCACCATTTTGTGTTGAGTAGATCCACTGTTAGCTGAACTGATTATGCTGTTGTATATGATTTCATTGCTGCTATCATATGTGTACATTTGACCATGTTACGTACACCCATACCACTCATGCATTATATATATGAGCTGCCTTGAACCATCCTTGTTCAAATCTGTATTTGCTGAACTGAATTTTATGATCTGCCATGATAATTTGCCACTTCCCTTGTAAGTATATACTGCTACTTTTGTATTCAAGATTGCTGCATATGTCCACTTGTTTACATGTATTTTCCATACTGACTCATGCTACTTGAACTTGTATATGAGCTTGATTTGCAACATGTTTGAGTCTTGGCTCCATAAAAAATGAACTACCCGGTCATGTTTGTATCACCATGTTATGAATACTTGATGTACCATTTTGCTGCAACCGTCTTAACGACTGAACCACGGTTTTACATGTCATACATGATTCTTGAAAAACTTTTTTGATGCACTTTGCTCCAACTTGTTGCCTTGAGATGATATCATCTTGTAATGTTGTCTCCATACTTGTTAATATGACACCATGCATTGCTGAAAATTGAAGCTTGAGTTTGCACATGTATACACTGCAATCTTGGCTACCACTATACTTGCTGCATCATTGTAGACTTGTCTTCGACCATATTTATATGTGTTGCAAAGAGTCGAGATGGCCCATGTGGCTACTCCTTAGTTGCTCACTGATTGGCGCGGCAGTGCACACGTGTATATTTATACACGTGTGTATATGCAGCCATCAGACAAGATTTCCTGTCCCTTTACTATACATAAAACTGACTAAACACAGATGAATCAGATCAGGTCATGAAAAATGATGAGAAACACACCAGAAATATGAGGCAAATAAAATTTAAAATAAAATAAAATTTATATTTGCATGAATTTTGAATATTATTTCTGTTCCATATACCATGTGTGCGTTTCTGTATGTGACAGGTATGAAGATTGGACTGACTGAAGGATGATGTGAAGACAGAAAAATAGAGTGTCAGTGTGTGTGTATATCTAAAACGTAAACTGAGTAAATGATGTAACAGTGTCAAAGTACATATGAAATGTATAGATAGAGTGTTGTAGTGAGAAATGGTGTATGAAATTGCATATGAATTGAATTGTATATCAGTGATATGTTCAAATAGTGGAGTTATAAATTTATACTATTTAAATATTGAAATAAAATATTCTTATTCAAATAAAATACTATGTGAATATTTAAATTTCTGTACAGTTGTATTTTATTTAAATATAAATATTATATTCATGTCTGTGATGTATATATAGAATAGTACAATAACAAACATATTTAAATTAATATTTATATGGTTGTTATCATCATACAAAAATCATATAATTGTGTGTACAACTACGTCATATACAACAGTCTACCCGTTTTGATGATGACAAACAAACAAAAGATTTTGAGCACAATAAATGTGTTTGACAGTGAATATTGAACTCCCCCCTATTTACTAGCTTCCCTTGTTTGTTTGCTCCCCCTACAACTGAACTCCCCCTATATATGTGGAAAATATAAATAATGAAATTTAATTGATCATTCTTCTCCTGATATTTAATTTCAATCTAAAAATATTTTTGAATTAAGTACTCATCAATCAAAATCTTGACCATTCTCCCCCTTTTGTTATCATCAAAAGGATAATAGAAATCGAAACAGTGATGAATATAGACTAGAAGTATAAATTCATATTAAGAGAGAATATATATCGTAAAACTCATTTAATCAAACAAAAATCATAATACTCTTTAAATCAGAAGCATATTTCACTTTCAGAATGAATGGATTTACGATGGATTTTATAGAATGAGGAGAGTTCAATAAATCTGAATATTTGAATATGAATTTCAAAGATTTTAAATAAGCTTAAAATGTGTTAAACACTTGCTAACCACGCATAGCCCAAAGGTCTTTTAAATGGGGTTAGTCATAACTTAACTTTATCCTCTCTAATGAGTTCCATCCATGCACAGCCCAAAGGTCTTTTAAGTGAGAATGGAAGCACATAGAGATTAAGGTAATTCACCCACGCATAACCGCGACTTTTAAATGGGAGTGAATACCAAGGATAAATTATTTATCTAATTTTCTTTTTCTTTATTATTATTTTATTTTTATTTCAAAGAATAATTAGAACTCCCCAAATTAAATAAAACCATGATGAATGACAGAAATATGGTAGATATAGAAGATGGTCGTGAAATAAGCTCTAATTCAAAGATATTATAAAATTTGTCCAATCATCATGAGATTTAAAATAACATCTCCTCTAGTTATGAATTATACCAAAGTCACAACTCATCACAATTTCATAAATCTATTAATAATTTTGATGAGTCACAAAACGATTCAAATCAACCAATAATTTCAATTTTTGAATAATTGATCAAAAATAATTTTAAAAATTGAAAATATTAATTTCAAGAGGATTTTTGAAAATATCAACGCAAGTTTGAAAATTAGTTTCAAAAATCAATCAATAAAATATGAAATTATCTAATATTTTTAATGCTGATTGCTCCTAGACAATTTTAAAACCACTTATATATGTGATTGCCTATGAATTTTAATGAAATTCAGTCACTGATTTTCCAACCCATCGTCCAATCACAAAGGTATTTAAACGAATCAAATCACTTTCCTTATTAGAGCAACACAAGATCATTTTCAAAGCAAGAATCACAAGTGAATTTTTCAGAGATTTTTTTAAACAAGCAGAAGAAACAGTCAGCGATCAAATCTGAAGACAATTATTTGAAATCACTTTAAAAAAATCAAAAAAAAATTTAATCCAAAAAATTCAATAATCAATAATGAATGATTTCAAAATCAGCCAAGTAAAAAAAATGAAATTTTCACAACTAATCAATCATGGCTTTCAAGTAGTCCACTGTATTGAGTTCGATTTTTCAATATTTTCCAAAGTGAATAAGAAGAAACTCAAAATAGCAAAAAATGTGTGAAATTTCATTTGCATACAAGAATATCATAAATTTTAAAATTCTAATTTACTGTGTTCATGATATGCTCAAAAAAAATGCTGCCTTATCAACAAAAATCAGCATAAAAATAAAAAAAATCTAAAAAGGAAAAAGAATAATATAAAAATACGAGTTTAGAGATCATACTTGACTTACCATAATCGATGTGATTCAATGAATCTCCAACTCTGAAATCTATGGCTAAGGAACTCCAAATAATTCGATAATATGAATCAATTTGAATTTTATCTCTCTTAAGCACAGTCATTCCTTAGCCTCCCTCGGTACCTAAATGTTTATAGGATCGAGTGGTCTAACAAAAGTTGTTTTACCACTCTTATCTTCGTTCACACGTTTTGGTACCCAAACCCGTTTATATAACATTCCATTACTATCCACAATAGTACCATTTGGAACCCAAATTCGTTTAGACTTATTCAAAAACATTTTGTTATTTTTTGGAATCCAAAAATGTTTAAATGAATTGTTTTTAAACAAGTTATTATTTTGTTTATGATTTAAAAACCCTTTGAAATTATTAGATTTCAAAATTTCAACTCGATCGATTTCAAAGCCATTTAAAGAATTTTTAAAATCATTAGGATTTTGTTTTTCAACTAGATCAAATCCAAAACCAAGTCCCTTTTTATTCTGAACAGAAAATTGGTTTTTTAACAACATATTCAACGATTTCTCTCCTTTAGTAAATTTAGTCAAAGTTGACTCAAGTCGTTGAATTTTAAATTTAAGATCGCTATTTTCTCTAATTAAATTTGTACATCAATTTATAGCGATTTTTCTCTTTTCAGCATCAGTTTGTTTCAAAACCAAATTTTTGTTTTCAAATGCTTTGATTTTAGCATTGGACTTAGAAATTTCAATTTCAAATTGTTTCCGCTTTTCAAAATCAAGTTTTTCAGATTCTCTAAGCTTTTCAATCTCCTTCTCAAAATCACGATTATTGTTTTTCAAAATCAAGTTTTTCAGATTCTCTAAGCTTTTCACTTTTAAGTAACTCAAAATCAGTTTTGAATTTCAAAAGATCATTACTCAAAAATTGACATTTTCGCATTCTGAAAACAGTGAATTCTTAACTTTTTCAAGTTTTCTTTCTAAACTGTTATTATCTTGAACTAGTTTTGACCTATCAGATTTCAATTTCTTAACTTTTAGTTCAAGAGAATCAACGGTTTTTGTGAGATCGTGACACATTAAAATTAAATCTTTATAAGTAAAATTTGATACCTCGCTTGAATCCACTTCACTACTTTCTGAATCAAATTGAGCCATAAGACACAAGTTAGCTTGCTCTTCATCACTTTCAGAAACTTCTTCTCCTTCCTCGTCATCCCATGTAGCAGCAAAAGCCTTCTTCTTCCTTTTGAACTTCTTCTTCTTTTCATTTTTAAGCTGTGGGGAATTTGGTTTAATATGTCTGGGTTTCCTGCAATTGTAGCAAAACAATTCATCGTCTGAACTTTTTGAACTTTCGGACTTGTCAGTTTTTGAATTCTTCCTTTGTGATTTGTATTTTCCTTTGGCCCACTTTCTCAAAACCATAGCTAGCTCTTCAGTGGGATCATCACCATCTCTTTCAACAGTATTATTTAGAGCAATCGTCTTTTTCTTTGATTCACAATTCTTTTGTTCTTCTCTTGCTTTTAACTCCATCTCGTAAGTAATCAGATTTCCGATCAACTCTTCCATGCTTACTTTATTCAGATCTTTTGATTCTTGAATCGCTGTCACCTGTAACAACCCGAAAATCTGGGCCAGTTTAAAATTTTTATTTCGACAATTTTAGCGAATTTTGATTAATTTTAATGAATTATTTTAAATAATATCGACGAGAAATTTATTTTGAATAGAATTCGACGTATATATTATATACGTCGTCGTTAGAATATAAATAATTATATATAATTGTAAAAGGAATTGAAAATGGCGCGGTAGTTCGATAATTCGATTTCAAACTTCAATTGAATGTACCGGGTGCAAAACAATCCGGATTTTAGTGAAACCAAAAATAATGGAATCTAATTGATGGTATCTTCCCAACGAATCCGAAGAATCAAGATTTCATAGCGGGAATCAAAAGATATGTCCAATTGAAAATTCTGAATAGTCACTATGGAATTCAGGCCCTTAAAAATGGAAATTTTGCAAACGACCTCGGATTTCGACGAAACCACTTTTGTTGGATCCGTGATGTCAAATTATTGCTAGGTTTCAAATTTTGTAATTTTTTGAATTAATATGTGAGCGTGGCAAAGGAAAACGCATTTGACCAGTTTCAGGTGATTTTAATCGACTGGAAAATGGCCATTTATCCAACGGTCTCAGAATTCGTCGAAACTAGTTTTGTTAGGACCGTATCGTCAATACAAAGCTGGAAAATATTTTTTGGGAATTTTTCTAGTTAGTATGTGGCCCTAGTAAATTGAAATGAGCGTTCAAATTGAATATATACTGATTTATATTTTAAATTTGACAAAAACCTATCGTAACGATAGAATCAGCCTACGATACATATCCCGTAGTGTTCAGAATTGGGGTAATTAGCTAGCGGCGACAGGCGGTGGGTTTCATTTTGTGTTCGAGATAGAAAGTTGCTTTTTGAAATTAATTGAATAAAATAATATATTTATATATAACCCCTCCTCCTCCATTTCTCTCTCCCCGTTGACCCAAATCATTTCAAATAAAAAAAGAAAGAAAGAGGACGACGGAGGAATCCCCGTCGCTCATCGGCGCCTCCAGCCGCAAGAGGCACTCCACCACCGCGCCGCCTCCCCTCCATCACCCCCTCCTTCCTCCTCTCCCCTCGCAGCTCTCCCTCCTCTCGAACGAGAAGTGCAACCCCACCTCGATGAAACCCGATCCCAAAACCCTAGCACCGCCAGAAGGCTGCCGCACCCCAGAACGCTGGCGCCTAAACCCGCTCCACCCCCTCACCACCACCTCAGCCAACGGCGCCTCCCCAGCTCTACCTCCCGAGCACAACACCCCCCTTTTGTTCTGGAAGAAAAAAACAACAATGTGAGTTATTTATTAATTTCTTTTCATCTTTATAAATAAAAATAGGATTTTTAATTAAATAAAAATAGGATTTTTATCTAGAAGAATAACATATAAAGTCTAGATTGTTTATAGAATAAAAAGATTAGATTTTTACATAGCTAAAAGTACAATCTTTAATTACGTAAGGTTATAAATTTTTAGCTATAAAAGGTTATGGTTTTAGTTATATAAAAATATGGTTTTTTAAAGTAATGTAATTGTAAAAGAACCGATTTTTATATATTGAATAACGAAGTAAAAATATGATTTTTATATATTGAATAGCATAGTAAAAATTCGATTTTTATATATTGAATAGCGAAGTAAAAAATTCGATTTTTATATATTGAATAGCATAGTAAAAATTCGATTTTTCTATATTGAATAGCGAAGTAAAAAATTCGATTTTTTATATATTGAATAACGAAGTAAAAATATGATTTTTATATATTGAAAAGCATAGTAAAAATTCGATTTTTATATATTGAATAGCGAAGTAAAAATTCGATTTTTATATATTGAATAGCGAAGTAAAAATTCGATTTTTATATATTGAATAGCGAAGTAAAAATTCGATTTTTATATATTGAATAGCGAAGTAAAAATTCGATTTTTCTATATTGAATAGCGAAGTAAAAAATTAGATTTTTCTATATTGAATAGCGAAGTAAAAATTCGATTTTTCTATATTGAATAGCGAAGTAAAAATTTGATTTTTATATATTGAATAGCATAGTAAAAATTCGATTTTTCTATATTGAATAGCGAAGTAAAAATTCGATTTTTATATATTGAATAGCGAAGTAAAAATTCGATTTTTATATATTGAATAGCATAGTAAAAATTTGATTTTTATATATTGAATAGCATAGTAAAAATTCGATTTTTCTATATTGAATAGCGAAGTAAAAAATTCGATATTTCTATATTGAACAGCGAAGTAAAAAATTCGATTTTTCTATATTGAATAGCGAAGTAAAAATTCGATTTTTATATATTGAATAGCGAAGTAAAAATATGATTTTTACATATGTAGTGAATACGGGCAACGAAAGTGAATAAGGGCGAGAACGACGAAGATTTCTACTTTCGAAGTGTCGTGGAGTTGGGATAGCTTTGGTGAGAACTTCTCACTCTTCAATTTCTTTTTCTAGTTATATATATACTAGGATGCAGACGGTGCTTAGCAGCACCCGACACCCGTCATCCACAGACCATGGATGGCTTGTTTGTTTAATTGTTTGGTTGTGTAGTTGGTTAGATTATTTGGTTTGAATTGAATTGTTTGGTGAAATGAAATTGATTTGACTGATGTGTGAATGGCGTGGGCCTTCACTAGACCGGGGATAAGGCTAGGCCTTGTCCCGTTTCTAGTATCGTGCCGTGATGCCGCCGAAATTTTCTAAAAATAAGTTAGAAAAATAAAGATAACATTTTATTTAATAAATGAACCGAATAGAATATTCATAAGTTGAATAAAATAGTTTGTTCGTTAAAAATTTAATTTTTAACGTGAATGTGAATAAATAAATATTCATTTACAAACCGGACGGTTTGTTTATGTACACCTATTTGAAGGACATTGATTGGGACGATAAATTTTACACATCGCCCAAGTGCACAAATAAAAATCTGTGTTTGATTGCTTGAAACCCCATACGGGTATTGGGATGATATTTGACGTACACTAATCCCGATGTTTAGTTGTATGTCGACCGATTGATTGACAGGCTGTTATAAGCGTTGAATATTTATATTTGATGCTTATACAATGTAGAATGCACTTTGGATGATGGTTGATTATTCATCGTTGTTGATATATACATGTGTTGTAGAAAATCCATATAATTAACATTATATGGTAATTGATTGGGCCTCATTCCAGTTTTAAAATAGAAATATTTGAAAAAGAAATATTTGAAATAGAATATTTGAAAATATGAATATATGAAGCCGTGTTGATTAGATTTACGCCATTTTGACGTGAACGATATTTATATCGATTTTATTCATTTTATAATGAATATCAAAAGTGATTTCAAAATCTGGTTTTTCAAAAAAAAAGAATTGAAATTGAATTGAATTGAAAACGAACTGAAATTGAATTAGAAATCAATTTGAATTGAAATCAATTTGAAATGAATTTAAAATGAATTTAAATTGGAATATTCAATTTTGATTTGAAATTGAATATGAAGTTGAAACCGTTTCGAAAATGAATTTAAAACGATTTATAAAGCACGTTTGAATTGAAATCGATGAAGTATATATTATATATATTATATATATAATATAATGGCCTGAATAGAACGCGCCGCGCCGCGGCAGTTCGCGAATTTCGACCATTGACTTCGAACGGATATTGCGGGAGATCCGACCGTCGGATTCTTCTAAACCCGGAACCGTTGGGTTCGTATCGAAAAGAGCTTTCTAACGAATATTAGAAATTAGAAATCTAACGGCTGGATTTGGAATTATGTCCAAATCTAATTTGAAAAAGTTCGCTGTAAGTGCAGTTCGATGGCCGTTGATGGAAATCGACTGTACAGGCCTTGATAAAATTATTAAAAACAGTAATAATTTGTGTAAAATCATAAGAAATGATTTGGGAAAGATTGGGATGAAAAACTCCATATTTGAAAAGATAAAAATAGATTTTTATCGAAATGAACTAGTTTTGAACTAGAATTATAATTCTATTTATTTTTAAAATGAATAAACTGGATTAGAAATGGTTTTGAAAATAACCAAAATTTCCAATAATTATATTGGAATGGATTTGAATCGAAATTGTCTTTGGATTATTTCGATGTTGGATTTCGTGATGATACAGATATTGTTATGGGAATTTGAAAGATATATATATATATCGTTATTTCCAATACGATATTTGTTAGTCGTAGAATTTGATATTGAATATAAGCCGATATATTTTCTATTCAGAGCCTTGTGTTTAATATCAAATCTGATTTGGGTTTGTCGTGAATGGTGTCTTCATTAACACTGATCTTGAACCCAGTTGAGAAAATATTAAATCTTTTTATTTAGATTTAATGAAGTGTACCAATTAAATAGTATTTAATTGAAATTGAATCGATATTGATTTTTGGGTTTATCGTGGACAGTGTTTTAAATAACACTTGTTCTTTAACCCGATAATTAATGGAATGTGGTTTTGGGTTTATCGTGAACCGTGTTTTAAATGACACTAATTCTTTAACCCAGTTAAAGATTAAAACTAAGTGGAGTTTTAATGAATCTTTAATTAGATTGAAAAGATCGAGAATGGAGTATCACCAGTTTTACTCCAGGCGATAGTTAAATCTTTAATTAGATTTGAACGTGAAATGGTAATTGAATTTACCGATAATACCGTGGTGTTAGATATGAAGTATAACCAGTTTTACTTCATGGGATGAATAGGTTGGGATTGGGAAATTAAAACAAATGATTACTTCGGTAAGGTTCCTTAATCCCGACTAGTTTGCATTGATATTCAAAAATAGATTAAAGAATAAATTTTAAGGAATTTATTTTTGATAAAATTAATGGGAACCTTTCCCTATGAATGTGAAATTTAGAAACTAACTGTCGGTTAGCTAAGCAGAATGGTTTTCTAGATATTTATCTGATGTTGGTTTCGGCCTTCGGGGTTAATATTTGGGGAATTATTCTCTGGTTAATTTACGGTTAGTGACTGATGAATTGGAATGAGGCGTATGTTGTGTTTGTGTAACACTTATTTAAAATATACGCGAGTTATTCGGAAAGACCGGGTTTATCCCATTCTAAATAACTGATACGACGATAAGTCGAAGATGAAGACGATGGTCGAAGACCGGAGGTCTTCACGTTGTTTGGGTGATTATTGATGATCTTGATTGGGATGTACACCCAAGAAGATGGAAACAGTTGGTGATCGTCCAGACGTATTTGGAGATCGATGGATATGCGGGGTACTAGGTGCCTCCGGTTTCGTTCAGACCCAGAACGGACTTGTAAATGGACTGTGTGTTTGACATTGGATTTTAGTCTGTGTGATTGATTTCTATTAAATATATATCTGTTTGGCGGCGGAGAATTTATTCTCTTGCTTAACGCCCTTCTCTGAGACGTACGAGCTCAGGGGTTATATACTGATGGATATCAAATGCATAGAGTGATTTTCCTGTGTGGCATGCCTAAGTGGCAATTGATCGAGGCTTCTGTTGAAAAGCAAAGTCTTGTGGTGATGATCAAAGCACAGCCGGTGTGGCACAACTTTGTGTAACGTGAATTCGCGAGCCTCACACCCTGGTTGTGAACCAAAAACGGGAGAGGACCTCAGGGAGGGCATGCGTTTCTTTCTAGCTGGGGTGGTGTCAGTGACCTACCAGCCCTGACATTTATATACTTTTCACCTATGTGGTTGTTGCTGTTGCGAGGCGCCTCGGTTTGATCGGACGATCCGGATCCGATGGAGTCATTCATTGGCTCATTTACGCCCCAAAGGGCGGGGAAACGTAGTGTTCAGGCATAATAATCCACATTGGTGGATCGGCCCTGACGATCCAAGGCTTTCCTGCGCGCTTGCCTGAGGCTCGGGCTAGAGAGTCTCGAATCGGTAGAGGATGATCCCTAGCCTCCGTTCATAGATGGAAATCCAATTTCCAAATACGTGACATTTGCGGTTTTGATTGTATAGCCTAGTATGGCGACATGATATATGGTACTCATGCCGCCTATGATTGATACTTATGATTTGAAGTTGTTTTATACACTATGCACTAATAATAGTATCAAATGATTTGTTTTAAAACGTATCAAGCATTCTTTGGCTGTTATAAGGGAAAACCCCATCCCTCGGCTTGCGTTGCATTGTGTGATAGGACCTGGGTCTTATAACAGCTTCATTTTTCTTTATTTAGCATTGCGCTGTTTGTTTTATGCACTGGTATTCTTGGGAGGAAACTCGTTCCGTGTTATACGGCGTGGTCCCTTGATTTACGTAACTTTAAAATAAAGATTTATAACTGTTTTAGTTCTCACACCAGTCCCATGACTGACCTGGAGTTTATTGTTTTAACCTAAACTCTGGGTGCCCTTATTTTGACACGGGCAGCTAGTAGTTTTGGTTTTGCAGATTTATATTCGTAGGATCCTGGTTTACAGCTGGAACGATATCTGGAAAGCTTTGTATCCGTATATCTCTTCTAGTTGTGTATTGTGTTATTTTCCGCTACTATGTATTTAAATGTAATTTAAATCTCTGATATTTCTGTGTAATATTCATTTATACTCTGTATATTCATGTAATCTGATGCATTGTTGTAATATACAATGAAATGTTCTTCCGTCTGCGTTCTGATTTGTCCTGTTCTCAAAACAATCCGCGCTTTCCCTTCTCTTCGGAGACCGGGGGAGTTCGGGTCGTTTCATCACCTTAGCTTCAAAATTCAGTAGTAGTACTCTTAATATTTTTCTGATCAATTCCACTTCGGTATAAGTTTTTCCAAGAGCTTTTGCATTGTAGACTAGTGATGAGAAGCGTCTCTCTTTTATATCTTCGTCCTTTTGCATAGAGAAATTTTCATATTCATTGCAGAGTAGAGCGAGACGAGATTCCTTAACTTGAGATGTTCCTTCATGTGTGACCTCCAATGTATGCCATATTTCCCGTGCAGTTTCACAATGAGAAATTCGATTAAATTCTGTTTTATCAAGAGCACATATTAAAGCATTCAACACTTTGGCATTAGTTGAAAATAATTTTTTGTTGTTAGCATCCCACCTATCCTTTGATTTAGGAATTTCAACACCATTAACAATAACAGTGGGAGATCTATAACCCGTTTCAATAATATCCCACACATCATAATCGACTGAACTCAAATAAATTTTCATCCTAGCTTTCCAATAGGCATAATCAGTTCCATTAAACATTGGTGGCCTAGCCATGGACTGGCCCTCAGTAAAAGCGTTATTAAACAGATTCATGACGTTAGTGTTAAAATAAAATAAAAAATACCTGCACTGATACCACTTGTAGGATCTAAATTAACCCTAAAGGAGGGTGAATAGGGTTTATTGCATATTTTCGCATAATAATTAAATAATAACAGCATAGATAATAATCAGAATAAATGCAGAAAACAAGTAACACACAGATATACCCAGCTTCGGCAAAACCTTGCATACTGCTGCATTTCCCAAGGTTTCTATTAGGAGTTAAAACAATTTCTATGCTTACAATCCCCTATAAACTCGCGACACTCGCTCCCAACTGTTCTTAAACCTATGCTCAAAACCCTGCACTGGTTTTTATCCCCGAAACCATATTTCCTCGAATTACAAATCCCATAATTCGTCTCCCTAGTTTTAGAGACAAACTAGAAAACTCTCAACATGATTACAAATTGATATTAAAACAAATAAAAACAAACAATTAAAACCCTTTAAACAAATCAAAACCCTAGTTTATAATTTAATAAAAACTTTAAAACCTTGTCCCTTTTAAATCTTTGCCGACCACTTTATCACTTGCTTCACTACTTCACTTTTGGCTCGATCCTCTTTGCTCTTTGGAAAATAACCTGGCAGCTGAAAAAAATCGAGCTAGGGTTTCTTCTTGATTCCTCCAAATCGCGATATCTTGAGTGTTGATGGAATTTATTCGGTGACGCTCCTGAAACTTTGAATGCTTTCGTGCTTTGATTTGGGAATAGATTGAAACACCCCACCTCCGTTAGGGTCACTCTCAAAGGGAATGCCCTAATTTTGGTGGAGGTTTATAAGTATAAGTCACAGATATACAAGACAGATATAAGAACACATATTTGTAAACAGCGGAAAAACAACAACTTTTATTTCATAAAAGCAAATACGTGTTACAACAACATCACCATGATTGTCTTACATCCTTTCCAAAAACATAACATAACACTTTCATAATCTGTCTTGATTACATTATTTAAAGAAGCATAAAGAAAACATAGATAAACTGCAAAAGCCCCAATGTGGTTGTCCAAAGCCATAATTCAAAACGAAAAGGTCCAAGCAATACATTTCTCCTCTTCAAGCTGGATGTTAAGGCTGGTCAAGCTGCAGTGTTCCCTCCCTGTGGACCTGGGGGGGGAAACGGAAGAAAAGAAGACGAAAGAAAAGTAGAGTCAGACATAAAGCCTGAGTAAGTATAGGACTATTCTGTCTATGAATAAAGAACTGGGTATGATAAGTATAAACAAGAAGTGGGAAAGCACTATAAACTTGGTTAAGTTGTCTAGGGTCGAATATACTATCGTACCCCATGTTAATCTCTGAACCCATATAAACTAGTTTCCAACTGGCACCCCATAATCAGGGTGAAGTGATCCATTCTATGATGATCGGCTCCTACTCGCATAGTTACATGTGTCTTACGGCCCCCGATGTTGTAGTTACCTATGCTGGTCCCACCATGGGGTGTATCAAGTCCCATGGCAGCGGCCCGACACAACCTTAGAATGCACAGGTATCCTACTGGTGCCCAGTGCTTTATTTTTCTGCGCCGGAGTGTGTGCACGCCCGCACCCCGTTAGAACCTACACTGCTACACCACCGCCGTCGATTTGACCTCTTACAATCAGCCCAGTAATCGTGCCCCACCCTGCCTAGTTTCAGGGTATCATGATACACCTTCTAGGGTTACTGCTGAAAAGGGTCCCCCGTTACTAGGTTTTCTATCTCTAGCCAACATGCTAAGTTGGTTAAGTGTTTTCTAACCTAACCCCCACCAGTCCATTTAGTTTAGCATGTTCCATTTTGATTAAGTCTTTAGTTCACTTAATCCTAACAATCCTGACTCAGCCTTAATTGTCTTATTAAAGCCTTGACCTCTCACATTAGACAGGTATTGTTGTGGCTGCCTGTTGCCGGTTGGTTCCGGGCAGTCTTACGCCACAACTCAGTCTAACCTCGGGTCCTTATTGGGCTCCATGTTTAACCTCCCACATTGGATAGGTATTGTTGTGACTACTGGACAGCCGGGCGGTTCCGGGCAGGTTTACATCACAACTCAATCCAACCCCGGGTTAAACACATCGTATGTTCTACATTTACATATTTTGTCTTTCTTCTTTATTTTCTTATATGTAAATATTTGCGGCCCATTATTAAGTTAATGGTGTAAAGGTTACACCAATCATGGGCCCAACCCATACTTGAATTTGGGCCCTTCTACTTTATATTTTCATTTATTAATTAATTTGGCCCAACGCTATTTTCCCCCGTTTAATACGTTTGTTTATCATAATATATGTTGGGCTTAGGCTTTTAAGCCCAACTTAGCCATGAGAAAAAGGGGAGGCTTAAAGCGTGATTACATACACAAAAAAGGGGAATGTGAACGCATGAACTTGCAACATAACGTTGGAACTACAAAACAGAAACTGGTGTACTTGCATAGTAGCATAGGTGACATGAATCAAAGCATGTAAACTTGTAGTTAAGTTAAGAATCTAAATTGGATATCATTATTGACACATAGTCTTAACTACAACATAAACCTATATTTTTATTTAGGCATAATGTCAAACATAAGCAAATCATGTTCATAAGATTACTACATGTTTACAAAGGTGCTTACTTTCGTTACTAACACAAAAGTATAGTTCAATCTATTCACATGACCATGGTATAAATATTTCTAACATGAAATCATGATTTTTACTTTAGTCATGCAAACTTGCAAATGGGATTTTGAATCTAACCTAGCTATGAACCATATATGTCATCATATAATTCTTGTTAACAATATAGACCTAACATGGATTTCAATTATGCAAATTATCAATCATAGCCTAGTCATATTCATAAGTTTGCAAATAGGTTTTCTAGTACAAAAGCATGGCTTAACACATAGATCATGGTGCCAAAATTTCAACATAGTTTCATATGAACTATAATAACCCAAATTTGTTCCAATTACGTACAAAATGATTTTTGTACAAAAATATCCATTATGATGGCATAGTAGCAAAACCCCAAACTTGCATGAATTTCAATAAATCAACTACATACATGTAGCTTTAACATGGATTACATAATTTGCGAATATTCCAAACGTATACTTGCATAAAACTACCGCAAACATGTAGTTTTTATAATGAATAACATACTTTGCGAATATCCAATCGCTATACAATATTCCAAATCGATAAGAATCATAGTAACGCACAAATATGAATTATTTATCACCACAATCAAGTATACAAACCAACACAATTATTTGTTCATACCAAAATAATACTCTACTTACAATTGTGTGGCGAATTCTCCAATTTAGGGATTTGGAGATGCGGTTCCTTGTTGATTTGATTTGTTTAGGTTGCTTTATGCTTTAGAATTTGCCTCCTAATCCTCTCTCCAATTGGTGGCTACTCTTAGTTGTTCCTCAGCAACATGATGGCCTTGTTCTTATTTTTGAATGAATAGATTAGGTTGAGTCTAGGGTCATTTTTATAGGGGTTATGAACTGATTAGGACCATCGATGTTGCTTGGATTGATCGTAGCCTTTCATTCGAAAGAGAGACCAATTAGAGCCTGCCACCTAGCCCTAATGACAAAGCAGACTTCTGAAAATCGACCGACATAGAATAGGCCAGCCAGGTTGGGCTGGGTTCGACCTGGCTCTGGACCAGGTCGACAGCCCTGTCGACAGCCCTGTCGACCTGGCTAGACCAGGTCGACAGCCCAGTCGACCTGGGTGTCTTAGGCGGGAATTTTCCCGCCCTGGCCAATTGGGCCCGATTTTGGAATTTAAACTTGTTTTTCTGAGCTGTTTTATTCTGTTCGAAATTTAAACTTAATTCAGAAACTTCCGAAGGCCATATCTTCTTCATACGGACTCCGTTTTTCGAAAACTTGGACTCTATTTCGCATATTTTTCCGAGACGAACGCAATGGCGTATCCCGTTTCCCTTAGTTCTTTGATTTGAAATTAATCATACTTTAATTTGTGAATTTCACAGTTATAGAATTCGCGGGGTGTTACATTCTCCCCCACTTAAAAGGATTTCGTCCCCGAAATCTTCAAGTTAGGAGGAATGTATATCCTAACATCCAATCATCCATCTACTCATCCATCAAACACGAGCATCCATTGTCCTTAAAAGACTTCTAATGCTTCATGATCATATGCGAAGTGTGTGTGTGTACATGTACTTATCAAATGCAAAATCAGGTGGTCTACTGATTCAGTTGACCTCCCTAATGCGAATTATGTAAGTGCCATGAATCCATTATGTATGCAAATTTTCCTATTCATGATTCTACATGAGTGCACAATCATTCAATACAAATGCAACATCCATATGACAACACTTTAGAGTTCAACCATATACGAATGCAAACATATATGCATATGCAATATGAAGTGACTGAGCCGATCTAAAACCTAGATTGTGTGTGTATATGCAACCACGAGCAACCACTAGCAATCACTTGCAACCACTTGCAACCATCATCCATAACATGTTTCAATTACATGTTTCCATCCAAAGGGTTTCTACCTAAAAGATAAGGTCGAGGAAATATACCTAAAAAGATAGATAAAAGCGCAACTTAAGGAAAAGGAAAGATCAAGGATGTACCCTCGAACAGAAAAGGGTAGGCAGTGCGTATTCTAGCTTCAGTTTCCCAAGTCGCGTCTCCCTCGGCGTCGCTCCACTGAACTTTGACGAGCTTGACTTCACGGTTGCGTAGCTTCTTCACTTCCGTTCCTAATATGTGGGTTGGAACTTTTCTTATGGTTGCTTCGCGTTCCACTTCGGCCTCTTCGAGGATATTTGGCTCTACCACCTCAGCTGACTCATGTAGACATTTTCGGAGATGTGAAACGTGAAAAACGTTGTGGACTCCAGCCAACTTCTCGGGTAGCTCTAATCTATAGGCCATTTTCCCAATTTTCTCGATGATAGGGAATGGCCCTACGAACCTTGGTGCCAGTTTTCCTGTGGTTCCAAAACGAACAACGTTCCTTAGCGGTGATACCTTGAGAAAAACTCTGTCTCCAACCTCAAATTCAAGGTCGGTCCTTCTCTTGTCGGCATAGGACTTTTGTCTGTCTTGGGCCGTCTTCATCCTTCTTCGTATTAAGTCTACTTTCTCTGAAGTCTCTCGGATCATATCTGGTCCAAGTATGAGCTTATCCGTAGACTCCCACCAACAAGTGGGCGATCGGCACGGTCTTCCATATAAAGCTTCGAAGGGCGCCATTCCGATGGTTGCTTGATAGCTGTTGTTGTAGGCAAATTCCACTAAAGGAAGGTGGTCTTCCCATATCCCTCCGAAGTCGAGGACGCATAGCCTTAAAAGGTCTTCCAAAACTCTGTTCACTCTCTCTGTTTGGCCGTCGGTTTGGGGATGATAGGCTGTGCTCAAGCATAACTGCGTTCCTACTGCTTCTTGCAGACTCCGCCAAAACTCACTGGTGAAGATGGGGTCTCGGTCACTAACAATGCTAGATGGTATTCCATGGAGTCGAACGATTTCCTTGAGGTAAAGTGATGCTAGGGATGAGGCAGTTCTTTTACTTTTGACAGGTAAAAAGTGGGCGCTTTTAGTAAGCCTATCCACTATTACCCAAATGCTAGTGTTGCCTCTCCTAGACCAAGGCAGCCCATCGATGAAGTCCATTGAGATGCTATCCCACTTCAACTGCGGGACCTCCAGAGGATGTAGTAGTCCGCCAGGCTTTTTCTGTTCCGCCTTAACCTGTTGGCACACCATACACTTAGAAACGAATTCTGCCACGTCCTTTTTCATGCCGTTCCAGAAGAAAGTCCTTTTTATGTCTTTGTACATTTTATCTCCGCCTGGGTGTATCGTCATCTTGGAGTGATGTGCTTCCTCGAGAACCTTCTTTACTAAATCTTTTGTCTGTGGGACGCATAGTCTTCCGTCTCGCCTTAGCAAACCCTTATCGTCGATGGAGTATCTGTTGAGGTGACTTGAAGTCTCACCCCTAATTAACCTATCAACTGTTTCCACAAGCTGAGGGTCTTCGCGTTGTGCTGTCCCTACTGAGTCCACTAAAGTTGGGTGCACTTCGAGAGATGCTAGCAAGCCTGGTACGAAATCGGAGGAAGGCCTAAAGTCGAAGCTGGCTATAAACTCTAGGCTTTGTCTTTCAACAAACAACGGGCTTAGGGTCAATTTCTTTCGGCTCAACGCGTCTGCCACTACGTTGCCTTTGCCCGGAGTGTAGGAGATTTCGAAATCGTACGAGGCAAGAAACTCCATCCATCTTTGTTGCCTCAAGTTAAGATCCTTCTGCGAGAAAAGATATTTCAACGATTTATGGTCAGTGTAAAGTTCGAACTTCTCACCTAGGAGATAGTGTCGCCAAGACTTGAGTGCAAAGATGATGGCGGCTAACTCAAGATCGTGGGTTGGGTAGTTCTTTTCGTGCACTTTCAACTGCCTCCCGCCATAAGCTACTACCCTTCCTTCTTGCATTAAGACGGCGCCTAGCCCTGTCCCACATGCATCCGTATAAACAGTGAACATCTTGCTCCCATCTGGCAGCGTCAAAACTGGGGCTGTTGTGAGAGCCCTTTTCAGTCGTTGGAAAGCAAACTCGCAATCCAAGTCCCAATTGAACACTAGATTCTTCTTAGTCAATTTTGTGAGCGGAGCTGAGATTTTCGCAAAATCCCTTATGAACTTTCGATAGAAACCCGCTAGTCCTAGAAAGCTTCGGACCTCAGTCGCATTCCTTGGTGTCTTCCAATCCTGCACCGCCACTACCTTAGCAGGGTCCACTGCTAACCCTTGTTTGGATACTATGTGCCCAAGGAACCTCACCTCTTCTCTCCAAAAGTGGCATTTGGAGAATTTGGCTTTTAGTTGATGGACTCGCAAAGTTTCCATGATTGCCCTTAAGTGTTGAGCATGTTCCTCTTCACTTTTTGAGAAGATAAGGATATCATCTACGAAGACCACTACGAATTTGTTGAGGAAATCTCTGAATACCCTACTCATCAGGTCCACGAAGTAAGCAGGTGCATTTGTCAAGCCGAAAGGCATGACAAGCCATTCAAAGAAGCCGTCGGGGGTTCTAAATGCCGTTTTATCGATGCTATCTTAAGCCACCCTTAGCTGATGAAAACCTGTTGCTAAATCGAGTTGGGAGAAAACAGACGCTCCTACAAGCTGGTCAAACAAATCGTCAATTCTAGGGAGAGGGTGCCTATTCTTTTTCGTTAGCTTGTTGAGCTCCCTATTGTCAACACATAGACGGAGTGAACCATCCGCCTTTGTAGCGAACACCACTGGAGCGCCCCATTCTGAAATGCTTCTCCTAATGAACCCCTTTTCTAGAAGCTCTTTAATCTGTTTACTGAGCTCTTTCCTTTCTCGTGGAGCCATGTGTCTAACGGGTAACGCAACGGGCTTTGCATTATCTACAAGATATATGCGGAAGTCTATTTCCCGCTTCGGAGGCAAGCCCTTCACCTCTTCGAAGACATCCGGATATTCCCGGACCACTTTAACTGATTGCAAATTTTCAACAGAGGCATCTAGCGATTCAAGGTAACTAAGCATAACCGCGTATGAGGGATTACAAGAAATTTCCAAAGTATTACCGAGCTGGGTTAGGAGCCTAACAACCCTTTTCTCACAATCAAGGATGGCCCCATTACTGGATAGCCAATCCATACCCAAAATCAAACCATAACCCGAAAAGCCCAAAACAAAGGCACTACATTGAAATTCTACACTTAGAATAGAAATTTTCAATCCCAAACAGATCATAGACAAATGAGCTGGGCCCCCAATTGGGTTTGAAACAATTAAGGGGTCCTCTACCATACTAGTTTTTAGGTGCAGAGATTCTACTAAAGCAGACGAGATAAAGGAGTGTGATGCGCCAGAATCAAATAAAGTGCGAACGGGGTGATCATAAAGATAAACTACACTTTCTACAGAAGTATTTATACCTCGCTGTTGCAGAGGTGGCGCTTCTAGCACATGAACCTGTGCCCCTGGGGTGGATCCAGCCCTCTGCCCCTGTCCTCGTTTCTTTGGGCAGTCCTTAGCCCTGTCTCACCGCAAGAAAAGCACCCACCATTCTCCTTGGCCTTCTTTTTCCGGCAGTCCTTAACTAAGTGCCCCACTTTGCCACAGAAATTGCACTTCCTCTTCTCTTTGTTGCCTTTCCCGCCCTTCTTAAAGTCTGTCTTCTTAGGCTGCAAACCCTCTTTCTTCCCTTGAGAGCTTTCTGCCTTTGTCTCCTTCTTGCCCTTGTCCTCTTCATTCAGCAATGCCATTTGCACCAATCTTTCATACGTGGCTCCCATGGGTATATGGGTCATGGCCAAACTGTGTAATGGCTCATTCAACCCTTTGACGAAACGGAGAGCCTTCTTGTGCGGGGTGTTGACTAGGTCAAGCCCAAACCTAGCCAGCTCATCGAACTGATTCACATACTCTCTGACTGTCTTGTCCCCTTGCTTAAGAAATAAGAATTTTTCCAACTGCAAACTTCTTTCCGCATCTGAGAGAAATTTAGTCTCAAACCTTGCCCTAAAGTCCTCCCATGTCTCCACTGGTCTTTCAGCATTAGTGACTTCCCACCAGTAGGAAGCCTCGCCCTTCAATAGCCATACCGCCAGTTGTACTTTTTATCTATCTTCTACCTCAAAGATGATGAATAGGTCCTCCGTTTCTTTCAGCCAATTTCTAGCTGCCACGAAGGACTCAGTTCCATGGAAATCCTTTCCTCCCATAGCTTTAAAATCTTTACATATCTTAGCAAACGTGTTTCCCCGCGGAGGAGGTGGAGGAAAAGGTGCCGCTGCAGCTGGATGATTTCCGGAAGCTGGGGGTGGAGGAACGGTAGGACCTGGCTGAGTGGCTCTTGCTTCTAAGAACCGTCTAAACCAACCAGGTATTGGCACCCCTTCTGGCAAGTTAAGATCTTCGGACATGTTGAAACAAAAAGGATAGATTCAAAACGAAGGATAAGAGATAGTACCTATGGCTTTGGGGAGTGGACTTTGCCTTTTAGAATAAAATAATATTTTTCTTTTTTAAAAAAATGCTTCTTTAAATTTCCTTTTTGAAAATAAATTTTTAGAACTTTTTATCTTATCTGGTAAACCTATGCTCTGATACCAAGTGAAACACCCCACCTCCGTTAGGGTCACTCTCAAAGGGAATGCCCTAATTTTGGTGGAGGTTTATAAGTATAAGTCACAGATATACAAGACAGATATAAGAACACATATTTGTAAACAGCGGAAAAACAACAACTTTTATTTCATAAAAGCAAATACGTGTTACAACAACATCACCATGATTGTCTTACATCCTTTCCAAAAACATAACATAACACTTTCATAATCTGTCTTGATTACATTATTTAAAGAAGCATAAAGAAAACATAGATAAACTGCAAAAGCCCCAATGTGGTTGTCCAAAGCCATAGTTCAAAACGAAAAGGTCCAAGCAATACATTTCTCCTCTTCAAGCTGGATGTTAAGGCTGGTCAAGCTGCAGTGTTCCCTCCCTGTGGACCTGGGGGGGGGGAAACGGAAGAAAAGAAGATGAAAGAAAAGTAGAGTCAGACATAAAGCCTGAGTAAGTATAGGACTATTCTGTCTATGAATAAAGAACTGGGTATGATAAGTATAAACAAGAAGTGGGAAAGCACTATAAACTTGGTTAAGTTGTCTAGGGTCGAATATACTATCGTACCCCATGTTAATCTCTGAACCCATATAAACTAGTTTCCAACTGGCACCCCATAATCAGGGTGAAGTGATCCATTCTATGATGATCGGCTCCTACTCGCATAGTTACATGTGTCTTACGGCCCCCGATGTTGTAGTTACCTATGCTGGTCCCACCATGGGGTGTATCAAGTCCCATAGCAGCGGCCCGACACAACCTTAGAATGCACAGGTATGCTACTGGTGCCCAGTGCTTTATTTTTCTGCGCCGGAGTGTGTGCACGCCCGCACCCCGTTAGAACCTACACTGCTACACCACCGCCGTCGATTTGACCTCTTACAATCAGCCCAGTAATCGTGCCCCACCCTGCCTAGTTTCAGGGTATCATGATACACCTTCTAGGGTTACTGCTGAAAAGGGTCCCCCGTTACTAGGTTTTCTATCTCTAGCCAACATGCTAAGTTGGTTAAGTGTTTTCTAACCTAACCCCCACCAGTCCGTTTAGTTTAGCATGTTCCATTTTGATTAAGTCTTTAGTTCACTTAATCCTAACAATCCTGACTCAGCCTTAATTGTCTTATTAAAGCCTTGACCTCTCACATTAGACAGGTATTGTTGTGGCTGCCTGTTGCCGGTTGGTTCCGGGCAGTCTTACGCCACAACTCAGTCTAACCTCGGGTCCTTATTGGGCTCCATGTTTAACCTCCCACATTGGATAGGTATTGTTGTGACTACTGGACAGCCGGGCGGTTCCGGGCAGGTTTACATCACAACTCAATCCAACCTCGGGTTAAACACATCGTATGTTCTACATTTACATATTTTGTCTTTCTTCTTTATTTTCTTATATGTAAATATTTGCGGCCCATTATTAAGTTAATGGTGTAAAGGTTACACCAATCATGGGCCCAACCCATACTTGAATTTGGGCCCTTCTACTTTATATTTTCATTTATTAATTAATTTGGCCCAACGCTATTTTCCCCCGTTTAATACGTTTGTTTATCATAATATATGTTGGGCTTAGGCTTTTAAGCCCAACTTAGCCATGAGAAAAAGGGGAGGCTTAAAGCGTGATTACATACACAAAAAAGGGGAATGTGAACGCATGAACTTGCAACATAACGTTGGAACTACAAAACAGAAACTGGTGTACTTGCATAGTAGCATAGGTGACATGAATCAAAGCATGTAAACTTGTAGTTAAGTTAAGAATCTAAATTGGATATCATTATTGACACATAGTCTTAACTACAACATAAACCTATATTTTTATTTAGGCATAATGTCAAACATAAGCAAATCATGTTCATAAGATTACTACATGTTTACAAAGGTGCTTACTTTCGTTACTAACACAAAAGTATAGTTCAATCTATTCACATAACCATGGTATAAATATTTCTAACATGAAATCATGATTTTTACTTTAGTCATGCAAACTTGCAAATGGGATTTTGAATCTAACCTAGCTATGTACCACATATGTCATCATATAATTCTTGTTAACAATATAGACCTAACATGGATTTCAATTATGCAAATTATCAATCATAGCCTAGTCATATTCATAAGTTTGCAAATAGGTTTTCTAGTACAAAAGCATGGCTTAACACATAGATCATGGTGCCAAAATTTCAACATAGTTTCATATGAACTATAATAACCCAAATTTGTTCCAATTACGTACAAAATGATTTTTGTACAAAAATATCCATTATGATGGCATAGTAGCAAAACCCCAAACTTGCGTGAATTTCAATAAATCAACTACATACATGTAGCTTTAACATGGATTACATAATTTGCGAATATTCCAAACGTATACTTGCATAAAACTACCGCAAACATGTAGTTTTTATAATGAATAACATACTTTGCGAATATCCAATCGCTATACAATATTCCAAATCGATAAGAATCATAGTAACGCACAAATATGAATTATTTATCACCACAATCAAGTATACAAACCAACACAATTATTTGTTCATACCAAAATAATACTCTACTTACAATTGTGTGGCGAATTCTCCAATTTAGGGATTTGGAGATGCGGTTCCTTGTTGATTTGATTTGTTTAGGTTGCTTTATGCTTTAGAATTTGCCTCCTAATCCTCTCTCCAATTGGTGGCTACTCTTAGTTGTTCCTCAGCAACATGATGGCCTTGTTCTTATTTTTGAATGAATAGATTAGGTTGAGTCTAGGGTCATTTTTATAGGGGTTATGAACTGATTAGGACCATCGATGTTGCTTGGATTGATCGTAGCCTTTCATTCGAAAGAGAGACCAATTAGAGCCTGCCACCTAGCCCTAATGACAAAGCAGACTTCTGAAAATCGACCGACATAGAATAGGCCAGCCAGGTTGGGTTGGGTTCGACCTGGCTCTGGACCAGGTCGACAGCCCTGTCGACAGCCCTGTCGACCTGGCTAGACCAGGTCGACAGCCCAGTCGACCTGGGTGTCTTAGGCGGGAATTTTCCCGCCCTGGCCAATTGGGCCCGATTTTGGAATTTAAACTTGTTTTTCTGAGCTGTTTTATTCTGTTCGAAATTTAAACTTAATTCAGAAACTTCCGAAGGCCATATCTTCTTCATACGGACTCCGTTTTTCGAAAACTCGGACTCTATTTCGCATATTTTTCCGAGACGAACGCAATGGCGTATCCCGTTTCCCTTAGTTCTTTGATTTGAAATTAATCATACTTTAATTTGTGAATTTCACAGTTATAGAATTCGCGGGGTGTTACATAGATCGAATCTCTGTGTCTCGTGATTAGAACCCTAGCAATTTGTAAGTTTTTTGAAATTTGATCTTTGATTGCTTGAATTGATTATTGTTGGTTTCGATCAATAATTTTACCTGTGATGATGGGTGTATATGTAGGATTAAAATCCTAAATTTTTGATCTGATTTCGTATGGATTTGTTCATGATAAATGCACGATAATTTTGGGGCTTTTGAAATGGCTTTCTTGCGACTGACCTGGTAATTTCTTCGATTTTAAACCTGAATGTATATTGCTTAAATTTAGGTCCATGACTTTGAATTGTTGACTTTGAAATCTTCAAACTTGTTATGGAAACTTGCGTTTTGATCATATCCTTTGATATATTCAACCTATTTTAAACTGATATTGTCTCTATCTGATTTGCGTTGCTTTGAATTTCTCTTTTGATATCCGTGATAAAATCGACTTGATTGATTATGGCAAATCTAGAAACACTCGGCCATGATTGTAGACTTCAATAATTCTTCCAATTTGAATATGTCCCTTGTAAAATTCTGGAAATAAATTTTGTCCCCTTTTTAACTTGCCAAACATGTGACTTGATTGAAACTTGCTGCTTGTTTATTTTGAACTGCTATATCCATGTTTTTCTAGTATGTAGACATTCATGTATATGCTGTCAATACTTGAACACCATCTTGTTAAATTTGCTATTGCACAAGAGCATGTGCTTGTATACATGCAGCACCATTTTGTGTTGAGTAGATCCACTGTTAGCTGAACTGATTATGCTGTTGTATATGATTTCATTGCTGCTATCATATGTGTACATTTGACCATGTTATGTACACCCATACCACTCATGCATTATATATATGAGCTGCCTTGAACCATACTTGTTCAAATCTGTATTTGCTGAACTGTAGTTTGTGATCTGCCATGATAATTTGCCACTTCCCTTGCAAGTATATACTGCTACTTTTGTATTCAAGTTTTCTACACATGTCCACTTGTTTACATGTATTTTCCGTACTGACTCATGCTGCTTGAACTTGTATATGAGCTTGATTTGCAACCTGTTTGAGTCTTGGCTCCATACAAAATGAACTACCTGGCCATGTTTGTATCACCATGTTATGAATACTTGATGTACCATTTTGCTGCAGCCATCCTGACAACTAAACCATGGTTTTACATGTCTACATGATTCTTGAAAAACTGTTTTGATGCAATTTGCTCCAACTTGCTGCCTTGACATGATATCATCTTGTAATGTTGTCTCCGTACTTGTAAATATGACACCATGCATTGATGAAAACTGAAGCTTGAGTTTGCACATGTATACACTGCAATCTTGGTTGCCACTATACTTGCTGCATCATTGTAGACTTGTCTTCAACCATATTTATATGTGTTGCACTGAGTCGAGATGGTCTACGTGGCTACTCCTCAGCTGCTCACTGATTGGCGAGGTAGTGCACACGTGTATATTTATACACGTGTGTATATGCAGTCATCAGACAAGATTTCCTGTCCCTGTACTATACATGTACAAACTGACTAGACACAGATGAATCAAATCAAGTCACGAAAAATGATGAGAAATACACCAGAAATCTAAGGCAAATAATTTTTTTTAAAAAATAAAATTTATATTTGCATGAATTTTGAATATTATTTCTGTTCCATATACTGTGTGTGCATTTCTGTATGTGACAGGTATGAAGATTGGACTGACTGAAGGATGCTATGAAGATGGAAGACAGAAAAATAGAGTGTGTGTATGTGTATCTGAAATGTAAACTGAGTGAATGATGTAACAGTGTCAAAGTACATATAAAATGTATAGATAGAGTGTTGTAGTGAGGAACGGTGTATGAAATTGTATATGAATTGAATTGTATATCAGTGATATGTTTAAATAGTGGAGTTATAAATTTGTACTGTTTAAATATTGAAATAAAATATTCTTATTCAAATAAAATACTGTGTGAATATTTAAATTTCTGTACAGTTGTATTTTATTTAAATATAAATATTATATTCATGTCTGTGATGTATGTATAGAACAGTACAGTAACAAACACATTTAAAATAATATTTATTTAATTGTTATCATCAAACAAAAATCATATAATTGTGTATACAACTACTTCATATACAACAGCTTCAACCATCTTTTGCAAAAAATCTACAGCTTTGGAATGTATACATTATTGTATTAATGTATTAAAATTAATTAAGATATTTTTTTTACGGTGCTGATATGTTATACAACTTCTTAAATTTGTACAGTTGCATTCCTTTTACAATTTTTTCAATCAAGAAACGAAATCATCATTTCTTGGGTCTATACAACATTGTTTGTACGTAGACAGTCATAGAACATGAATCATTTGGTATGGACATCACATGCATACTAATTCATTAGCTAGATTAACTTTTGTCTTCGGTTAATTAATTTGAAATTGTTGGGAGAAAATTAAGTTGCAAAATCAACCTACAAATTGATTTACTTTTTGTACCAAGCACAAACTGCACAAAAGTTGAAAAAAGAGATTAATTCGAACAAAAATAACTTTCATCACAATCTAATGAATATTCAAACAATGCAATAGCTTTTTCTTCATAAACCGAGAGATAGTGAAATTAAATGTTGTAGGAAAAATGGACGCCATTGGTCAAACAATAGCATGATGTCAAGATGGACCCAATTTGGAAGGCATGAAAGCTGATGTCAACAAGTGATAGATTACTATTCATTCGACAGTAGTAAGATGTAAGCCTATATGAGGCGTTAATATTATTTGAAGGCATGAAAGTTGATGTGGCAAATTATGTGAGTAATTGCATGACTTGCCAACTCCTTAAAATCGAACATCACTGTCCTAGTTGTCTTTTGCAGCCTTTTTAGGTTCGTTGTGGAAATGGAATCAAATTTCTATGAACTTTATCAATGGTCGACTTTGTTCGAGATCTAGTCATAGCAATGTTTGGGAGGTCGTTCACCGTTTAACTAAATCAGCTCATTTTATTCCTATTAAGTCTAATCAGACAACAACTCTTCTATTTAAGCTATATGTTAAGGAAATCATGAGACATCACAGTGTTTGTAGCTCGATTGTTTGTGCTACATATCTGCTCTTTAGCAGTCAATTTTGGCATAGGCTCTAGAAAACTTTGGGTACGAAGCTTAATTTTAGTACAGTAAATCACTTATAGTTAGATGGACAGACCAGTCGAGTCAATCGTACTCTTGATTTTGGTGGTAATTAGGAAGACCCCCTCGATTTCACCTATAACAATAGTTTCCAGTATAGTATCGGTGGCTCCTTTCGAAGCCTTATACAAATGGCCATGTCGATCACCATCTTGTTGATTGGAGTCTGGGGAGAAGTCGATATAATTAGGGGTGACCAATATTCGGTTCAAACTGAATTAACCGACCAGACTGGTTCATTTCGGTTGGTTTGGTTTGGTTTTAAAACTAAAGCGGTTTGAATTCGGTTTGTAAAATATAAAAAATTGGTTACCGGTTTAACCAAATTAACCGAACTTTTAATTTAATATATAATCACTACTAAAAAGTGAGCATATTCAACACTTTTTTTTTGCGGCTGTAGATAAAAAAAGTGTTGTCGTACGCCGTTTTTTCAAATAGGCAACACCAGGGGGCGTGGCATCCGCGGCCGTTGCATTAGCAACTAAGGCAATGCTTTTGTCCATCTACGGCCACGGAAAGAAAGTGTTTCATTATAACATTATTGCAACAGTATATGCATGTAATGCAACAACATACAGTGTTGCCATAAGCAGAAGCCAGAGTCTGGCTCCCAGGTCAGGTAGTAGGGTCCACATGGACTTTCCACGTCAGCTGTCAATGTGTCACATGCCACGTCAGCTCTTTACGTCAGCTGCACATATGTCACATGCCACATCATCTATCCATGTGGCACCACGTAAGTTGTGGACCCCATGTGCCGTACTATTGTGGAATTAATAATATTGCACTTAATCCAACACCACAACACAGTCTAATGCAACAACTCAGCAATCTAATGCAACACCACAACACCATTTAATGCGACACCACAACACTGTACTGCAACACCATAAAACATCAACTGCAGTGGTAAAAAAATCAAATGCAACACCAAAAAAAATCAAATGCAGCTGCAATACAACCCTGTAATTACAAATTCTACAGTACATATATATTCAATCTGAAACAGTGTATCACATTCATACATATATATATCAAAATATTTATACAATAAATCCTCCCAAAACATTCATCACCATAGTCAGACCAACCAATTATATATAGCAACTCACAAGTGTCATCACCAACACATACCATAAGTGTCATCAATAAAAACATACCACAAGTGCCATCACGAACACATACCACAGGTGCCATAATTTAAAAGAACAATTCGAATATATCATAAGTGCTAACACATACCATCCAAATACTTCAGTCAGTTGCCAGGGTTACATGGGTAACAATGTCATCTTCATCACTTGTTGTGGTGACACAAAAGTCGCCGACATCTAAATTAAGATCTGGATTGGTTTCACCTAGCTTTTTTAACACCAATGACACGTTCTCTTTCACTTTTCTGTTAACCTTTTCTTCCAAATATGCCTCAAACTCTTGCCTTATTTTTTGGGTTAGGTCTTGCATATAACTGTCCGAAAAACCAGGAGTTGTTGGAGACTTTTCGTCCATTTCACCTCGCCTTCCTACAAGCCAGTTCCGTGTGTGGCGCTTCCCACTGGAAACAAGTGCATCTGCCTCAACAATGTTTCCTGCATCCACCATTGCTTGAACCTTCGCCTACAAAATGAAAACCAGGCAAGCATATATATAAATAGGCAGCTGGCAGGAATGAATTTATTAACAGAACCGGTTTTCTTTCAAACTAACTACGTGTTCGATTTAATAAGCAGCTCCAACAAACGTACAATGTGCCAATTATACTGACAAAAGTATTGTTATTTCAGTATCTAATGTACTCACATATTTGGACTATAGTTCATTTGTGTTAATCTTGTAAGTTCTCCCCGGTTCTCGTTATACATTTCCAAATGAATCAAGGCAGCGGACGGGGAGGATTTTTGTGGGTCCTTCTTTATTTGTCAAGTATTAGGATTACCTAAAATTAAACATAAATTTAAACATTCAATGTTAAGAATTTACAGATCTAGCTATTGCCTATGAACATTGTGACAATGGTATAAAATATAACTTAATGATATAACAAATTAGAATTATCATGTGGCCAATTCAACTCAATCACAAAAAAATAACTTAAGTTCAAAAAAAACATACTACCTATTCTTTGGCTACTGGATGAGTTTTGGGACCAATGGTATGTGTCTCATTTGATGAATTACGATGTGCAGAATTAGTATCAGCTATGGCCTGGAAATTAAAAAAAAGCACTAAACAAGGATAATGCAAACTACTAAAGAAAAGATTAGCACTAAACAAGATAATGTGAACTACTAAACATTATACAAATGTGAATATCGTTAAAGTCGTACCTGAACTACTTCATCCCCCCAGTATTCCAAGAGCATTTTAAAATCCTCCAACGGAATTGTAATTGGCCTATCTGCAAGCCTTTCCTCATCAGTTGAATATTTTTTATAATACCTTGCTTTGATGCGAGACTTGTACTGCCTCCAAGAGTCGTTAAGCGTGTTCAAGACCCACTTGTGTCCTTCTTCCGGACTGACACGCCTAGCCTACAATATATCAATCACAAAATTTAGGAAACAAACTAATTAATTAAAACCAAACATTTAGGAAGTCGGTTGAGCTACATATGTTTTAGGGTGATAGATTGTACCAGAGCATATTCCAACATTTGTCGCTTTAATTGATCAGGAAAAACATGCCAATTGATGTAAGTAAGAGACACATTATCCTTTGCTAGTTTCCCAAGAAAATTGCTTAACTCCGTAATATTATCAGATACTGGCTGAACATCCTCATTTAACTCAATGACTACTTTATCATCAAGGGTTCTAGCATGCACCTTGGTCATTTTTTACTTCCCTCTTGGTTTTTTTGGACCCTGTACTTTATCTACCAGGTTCAAAAAAATGAATAGAAAATAGACACACTCAACAGTGCAGTGCAGTGCAAGATAAAGAAACATTGTACCTGTGTCTGCTTCATCTTCCTATGCAATCTATTCCTGCTCTAATCGATCAACAAGATTTTCTGTAATAACCCGGAAAATCTGGGCCAGTTTAAAATTTTTATTTTGGCAATTTTAGCGAATTTTGAATATTTAAAATGAATTATTTTAAATAATATCGATGAGAAATTTATTTTGAATAGAATTCGAACGTTTATATTTTTATACATCGTCGCTAGAATATAAATAATTACATATAATTATAAAAGGAATTGAAAATGGCGCGGTAGTTCGATAATTCGATTTCAAACTTCAATTGAATGTACCGGGTGCAAAACAATCCGGATTTTAGTGAAACCAAAGATAATAGGATCTAATTGATGATATCTTTCCAACGAACGCGAAAAATTGAATTTTCATAGCGGGAATCAAAAGATATGTCCATTTGAAAATTCTGAATAGTCGCTATGGAATTCAGACCCTTAAAAATGGAAATTTTGCAAACGTCCTTGGATTTCGACGAAACCACTTTTGTTGGATCCGCGATGTAAGATTATTGCTAGGTTTCAAATTTCATAATTTTTCGAATCAATATGTGAGCATGGCAAAGGAAAACGCGTTTGACCAGTTTCAGTTGATTTTAATCGACTGGAAAATGGCCATTTTTCAAACAGTCTCAGAATTCGACGAAACTAGTTTTGTTAGGACCGTATCGTCAATATGAAGCTAGAAAATATTTTTCGGGAAATTTTAGAGTTCGTATGTGACCCCAGTAAAGCGAAATGCGCATTCAAATTCAATATATAGAGTTATATGTTGGTTTTGACGAAAACTGATCGAAACGATCGAATCAGCTTATGGTACATATCCCATTGTGTTCGGAATGGGGGTGAAACGCTATGGACGACAGGCGGTGGGCCTCGTTTCGAGTTCGAATGAAAAAGTTACTTTTTAAAAAATTAAAATAAATTAAATAATATAAAAACCTTTATAAACCCTCTCTCCCCTCACCGTTGATTTCAGTTTTAAAAAGAAAAAAAAAAGAAAAAAAGGGGCTCGTGCCCTAGTCGAAGACCGCCGCCGCTGGCGGGGAGCCACCGCGTGCCTCCTCCCCTCGCGCCAGGCCGCGCCGCCCCCTCTACCGATCGACCGTCGACCGCCTTCCCCCTTCTTCCTCCTCTTCCCCTCCTCGTGCGATGCAAACCTCGAGACCCTAGCCCCCATCAAACCACCAGCGATGCCACCGCGCCCCCTTCCTCCTGTTGTTGCCGCCGCTGCTTCTTCTTCTTCCTCCTTTCAGCCCCTCTCCTCCTTCTTCATACAGAGAAAAGTGAGTTCTCCCTCTTTTTATTTTATTTTAATTTAGTTTTATTTCTGATTTTATTTTAAGTTAAAAATATAGTTTTAAATCAGTTTTATTTAGTGTGAGCGCATTGTTAGAAAACTAAGTATAGAAAGTTAGATTTTTCATTAAGGAGATTTGATATTTTTATCATGAAAGGTTTGATTTTTATTTAACAAAGAAGAGACTGGATTTTTAACAAAGTAAAGATTTGATCTTTAATTCGTGAAAGATAGGATTTTTATTCATATACTAGAGTTATAAAAATATAATTTTTATAAAGTGGAAGTATATAAAAATATGATTTTTACATCATAGAAAGTTTAAAAATATGATTTTTACATAGTAGGAATTATAAAAATATAATCTTTATAAGATAGAGAATATAAAAATATCATCTTTATATATGTAGTGAAATAAAAATCTGATTTTTATTATATATACATTGAAATAAAGTGGTGATTTTTATAGTGATGAAATAAAAAGGCGAAATCTTTATATTTGAAAAAAATGAAATCCTTATATTATATAGATTGAAAAGGCAAAATCTTTATATAGAGAATAGCATGATAAAAATAGAATTTTTGTCTATATAGTAGCGAGGTAAAAATTCGATTTTTATATATTGAATAGTGAAGTAAAAATTCGATTTTTATATATTGAATAGCGAAGTATAAAATTCGATTATTATATATTGAATAGCGAAGTAAAAATTCGATTTTTATACATTGAATAGCGAAATAAAAATGTGATTTTTATATATGTAGTGGCTACGGGCAACGAAAGTGACAAAAGGCGAGAACGGCGAAGACTTCTACTTAAGAAGAGTCGTGGCGTTTGGATAGCTTTGGTGAGAACTTCTCATTTAAATTTTCTTTTCTAGTTATATATATATATATACTAGGATGCAGACGGTGATTAGTAGCACCCGACACCATCGTCCACAGACCATGGACTTGTTTGTTTGGTTGTGTAGTTGGTTAGATTGTTTGATTTGAATTTGATAGTTTGGTGAAATAGAATGGATTTGATTGAAGTGTGAATGGCGTGGGCCATCACTCGACCGGGGATAAGGCTAGGCCTCGTCCCGTTTCTAGTATCGTGCCGTTATGCCGCCGAAATTTTCTAAAATAAGTTAGAAAAATAAAAATATCATTTTTTTTGTAAATGAACTGAATAGAAATTCATGTGTTAAAATAAAATATTTTATCGTTAAAAATATAATTTTTAACGTGAATGTTAATAAATAAATATTCATTTTCAAACCGGACGGTTTGTTTATTTACACATATTTGAAGGACATTGATTGGGACGATAAATTTTACACATCGCCCAACTGCACAAATAAAATCTGTGTTTGCTTGTTTGAAACCCCACACGGGTATTGGGATAATATATGATATAGACTAATCCCAATAATTAGTTGTATGTCGATCGATTGATTGACAGGCTGTTATAAGCGTTAGATATCTATATTTGATGCTTATACAGTGTAGTGCACTTTGGATGATGGTCGATTATTTATCGTTGCTATTATATACATGTGTTGTATGGAATTCATATAATTAACTTTATATGGTAATTGATTGGGCCTCATTCCAATCGGGAAAATAAAGAATATTATAAAATAAAGGTTCATGTGTTGACAGTACTCATCCGTTGAGATTAGTCATGTGTTGAACGAAATATTTTAATAATAAAATTTACATCTTTATCATTATAAAATAAAGGTTCATGTGTTGACAGTACTCATCCGTTGAGATTAGTCATGTGTTGAACGAAATATTTTAATAATAAAATTTACATCTTTATCATTATAAAATAAAGGTTCATGTGTTGAACGAAATATTTTAATAATAAAATTTACATCTTTATCATTATAAAATAAAGGTTCATGTGTTGACAGTACTCATCCGTTGAGATTAGTCATGTGTTGAACGAAATATTTTAATAATAAAATTTACATCTTTATCATTATAAAATAAAGGTTCATGTGTTGACAGTACTCATCCGTTGAGATTAGTCATGTGTTGAATGAGATATTTTAATAATAAAATTTACATCTTTATCATTATAAAATAAAGGTTCATGTGTTGACAGTACTCATCCGTTGAGATTAGTCATGTGTTGAACGAGATATTTTAATAATAAAATTTACATCTTTATCATATATAAGATTAGAAACTAATTGGTAAATAGATAAGATGAGTGGTCTCCTGGATATTGATCTGATGTTGGTCTCGGCCTTCGGGGTTAATATTTAGGGAATCGTTCTCTTACTAATTTACAGTTGGAGTCTGATTTGAAATCAAACGATAGATACCATAATTTTTATAAAATATATTAAATAACAAAAATAGTCACACGTGGACAGTACTCATCCGCTGAGATTAGTCATGTGTTGACAAAAATATAGATTCATGTATTGAATAGAATAAATATTCATTTGTTGAATAGAATAACAGAGTTATTGAAATGAATAAAGCCGTGTTGATTAGAGTTGCGCTATTTTGACACGAACGATATTTATATCGATTATATTCGTTTTTATATTTGAATTGAATCGAATAGAAAACCAATTTGAATTGAATCGAATAGAAAACCAATTTGAATTGAATCAAATAGAAAACCAATTTGAATTGAATCGAATAGAAGCCAATTTGAATCGAATAGAAAACCAATTTGAATTGAATCGAATAGAAAACCAATTTGAATTGAATCGAATAGAAAACCAATTTGAATTGAATCGAATAGAAAACCAATTTGAATTGAATCGAATAGAAAACCAATTTGAGATGAATCGAATAGAAAACCAATTTGAATTGAATCGAATAGAAAACCAATTTGAGTTGAATCGAATAGAACACCAATTTGAATTGAATTGAATATAAAACGAATTTGATTTGAATTGAAAAGAAACGAATTCGATTTAAATTGAATATAAAACGAATTCGAAATGAATTGAAAAGAAAACGAATTCAAATTGAATTGAAATTTGAATTGAATAGAAATGAATTTTAAAACGAATTTATATAGAATGAATTCAATTTTGATTTGAATTGAAATGGAAGTTGAAACGAATTTAAAACGAATTTAAAACTATTCATAAAATTCGTTTTAAATAGAAATCGACGAAATATATATTATATATATTATATATATAATATAATGGCCTAAATAGAACGCGCCGCGCCATGGCAGTTCACGAATTTCGACCATTAACTTCGAACGGATATTACGGGAGATCCGACCGTCGGATTCTCCTAAAACCGGAACCGTTGGGTTCGTATCGTAAAGAGCTTTCTAAGAATATTAGGAATTTGAAATCTAACGATTGGATTTGGAGATACGTCCAAATCAAATTTGGAAAAGGTCGTTGTAAGTGCAGTTCGATGGCCGTTGATGGAAATCGACTGTACGGGCCTTGATAAAATTATTAAAAATAGTAATAATTTGTGTAAAATCATAAGAAATGATTTGGGAAAAATTGGGATGAAAAACTCCATATTTGAAAAGATAAAAATAGAGTTTTATCGAAATAACTAGTTTTGAACTAAAATTAAAACCCATTTATTTTTAAATAAATAATTTGGATTTGAAATGGGTCTTAAATAGAATTGATTTGTGGGTTTATCGTGAAGGGTGTTTTGAATGACACTTGTTGTTTAACCCGATAAATAAATAGAATGTGATTTGGGTTTGTCGTGAAATGTGTTTTAAATGACATTAGTTCTTTAACCCAGTAAAAGGAGTTTTAATGAATCTGCAATTAGATTGAAATGTGAATTGATAATCTAAATTATCAAATTTGGGAAATGAGTGAGAATGGAGTATCACCAGTTTTGCTCCAAAGCGATAGTTAAATCTTTAATTAGATTTGAACGTGAAATGGTAATTAATTTTACCGACAACACTGTGGTGTTAGATATGGAGTATTACCAGTTTTGCTTCATGGGATGAATAGGTTGGGATTGGGAAATAAAATAAATAATTACTTCGGTGTGGTTCACTAATCTCGACTAGTTGGAAAAACCATAATTTGGTTTGATACGACATCCAATGGAAGATTAAAGAATAAATTTTGAAGAATTTATCTTGGATAAAATTAATGGGAACCTTTCGCTAAGAATTGAAATTTAGAAACTAGCTGTAGGTTAGTTAAGAAGAATGGTTTCCTGGGTATATTGATCTGATGTTAGTTTCGGCCTTCGGGGTTAATATTTGGGGAATTGCTCTCTTACTGATTTACGGTTAGTGACTAATGAATTGTAATGAGGCATATGTTGTGTTTGTGTAACATTTGTTTTTAATATACGCGGGTTGTTCGGAAAGACCGGGTTTATACCCATTATGAATAACCGATTCGACGATATGTCGAAGATGAAGATGGTGGTTGAAGACCGGAAGTCTTCACATCGTTTGGGTGATTACTGATGATCTTGATTGGGATGTACACCCAAGATGAGGGAATCAGTTGGTGATCGTCCAGACGTACTTGGAGATCGATGGATATGCGAGGAAAGTGCCTCCGGTTTCGTTCAGACCCAGAACAAACTTTTAAATGGATTGTGTGTCTGACATTGGATTTTATTCTCTGTTGATTGATTTCTGTTAAATATATATCTGTTTGGCGGCGGAGAATTTATTCTCTTGCTTAACGCCCTTCTCTGAGACGTACGAGCTTAGAGGTTATATATCGATAAATATCAATCGCATGGCATGAATTGCCTGTGTGGCACGCTGAGTTGCATGGATCAAGGCTTCTGTTCAAAAGCAAAGTCTTGTGGTTGATGATCAAAGCACGGCCTTTGTGGCGTAGCTTTGTGTATAACGTGAATTCGCGAGCCTCACACCTCAGTATGAGTTAAAAACGGGATACGGACCATTGGGAGAACACGACGTTTCTTTCTAGCTTTGGTGGTGTCAGTGACTTACCAGCCCTGACATTTATATACTTTTCACCTATGTGGTTGTTGGAATGAGGCGCCTCGATTATAGGTCTGTAAGGACCGGGAAACGTGTGTTCAGGAATAACTAATCCTCAAACGTAAGAGAGGACCGGCCCAGCCGATTCCACGGGTTGCCCAGAGTGTGTAGTCCCGAGGCTTGCTAGAGTGTCTCGAAGCGGAAAGGATCTTGCCCCTTGCCTCGACTCATGACGGAAATCCAATTTCCAATACGTGTATTGCGGTTTTAATTGTAGAACTAGTATGGCGACATGATATATGGTACCCATGCCGTCTATGATTTATATTTATGATTGAAATTGTTTTGACACTATACACTTATTATAGTATCAAATGATTTGTTTTAAACGTACCAAGCATGTTTGGCTATTATAAGGGAAAACCCTATCCTCCGGCTTGCGTTGCATTGTGTGATGGGACCTGGGTCTTATAATAGCTTCATTTTTCGAAAAAGCATTGCGTTGTTTATTCTATGCACTGGTATTCTTGGGAGGAAACCTGTTCCGTGTTATATGGCGTGGTCCCTTGAATTACTCTCTTTTAAAGAGAAGTTTAAATAACTGTTTTAGTTCTCACACCAGTCACATGACTGACCTGGAGTTTATTGTTTTAACCTAAACTCTGGGTGCCCCTATTTTCGACACGGGCAGCTAGTAGTTTTGGTTTTGCAGATTTATATTCACAGGATCCTGATTTACAGCTGGAACGATGCTCGGAAAGCTTTGTATCCGTGTATTACTTTCAGTTGTGCTTTGTATTATTTTTCGCTGCTATGTAATTTGTTGTAATCTCTGATATTTATCGAATGTAAATTTATTCAATTATACTCTGTATATTCTTGTATCTGATGGAATTGTTGTGATAACAATGAAATGTTCTTCTGTTTGCGTTCTATTTTGTCTTGTCCTCACAGTAATTCGTTCTTTCTCATCTCTTCGGAGATCGGGGAAGTTCGGGTCGCTTCATTTGGTATCAGAGCTTTGGTTTACAGAGCTCGATAACAAGACACATTAGAACCATACGAAAGAATTCATCAGATATTGGATTAGTAGTATCCAATTAGAATGACTCGTTAGAGATAGGATCGGTAGTATCTTAGAACGAGTGTAAAGAGTATATTTTTCAAATAAAAACAATTTTGTTTCAAAAATTTAAACCATTTTCTACGTATTTGAATATTTATTTATTTTGAATTTGGACAATCCAATATATAAAGATTTTGCGTATACGCGTCATGAACGTATATTCGAAGTTTTAATATACTGGATAGATATAGAATCACATTCTAGACACCCAGAGATGGTTCTGATGATTGATATATCGTCATCAGAATTTGTGTTCGTGTTTCGAAGGTGTGATATCTATATATTTCCATTAGACTGGTGTGAGAACCAAAATATAGCTAGAATACATTGTTGTGGTTTGGCATCAAAAACAAGATTTTTGACTATGTATCAAAATTATGAATTTGAAACTCTAATTCACTAATTGATGTTTGTGTTGTTTGTTTATTTGTTTGATAATTTTGAACCATTTAGCCTAATTGTACCAAATATTGAATTGTATTGAGAATTAGTCGCATTTGCTTGCATATACATGTACTTACATTGAACAGGTCATAGCAAGGAGGCTAGAGTAGAGAATAAAATTTGTTTGCCCGACAAATAGGTACATGTTTACTATAATTTACTGTTTTGTTTGGGTGATGATGATTTTATGAGCCTATTGGCTAGCCGCTTGGCTTTTTCTTTTTCTTTTTGAGATCAGAAGGCATGTATGGCAATTTCGGCATTTTCCTGTGGCTCCCGGTGCAGGGGAGGTTATGGCGAAATTTTTCGAAAATTTAGGGTGTTAGCCAAAAAATTTGAAAATTTGAAAATTCTCAGAAACTGAAAAGTTGGAGAATGGAAGCCAGATCGAACGTAGAGTTGACTAATCAAACCACTTTCGACTTTGTTTCTTTTCGGGGACGAAAAGTTTTAAGTGGGGGAGATTGTAATAACCCGGAAAATTTGGGCCAGTTTAAAAATTTTATTTTGGCAATTTTAGCGAATTTTGAATATTTAAAATGAATTATTTTAAATATTATCGACGAGAAATTTATTTTGAATAGAATTCGAACGTATATATTTTTATACGTCGTCGTTAGAATATAAATAATTACATATAATTATAAAAGTAATTGAAAATGGCGCGGTAGTTCGATAATTCGATTTCAAACTTTAATTGAATGTACCGGGTGCAAAACAATCCGGATTTTAGTGAAACCAAAGATAATAGGATCTAATTGATGATATCTTTCCAAGAACCCGAAAAATTGAAATTTCATAGCGGGAATCAAAAGATATGTCCAGTTGAAAATTCTGAATAGTCGCTATGGAATTCAGGCCCTTAAAAATGGGAATTTTGCAAACGTCCTCGGATTTCGACGAAACCACTTTTGTTGGATCCGTGATGTCAGATTATTGCTAGGTTTCAAATTTCATAATTTTTTCGAATCAATATGTGAGCGTGGCAAAGGAAAACGCGTTTGACCAGTTTCAGTTGATTTTAATCGACTGGAAAATGGCCATTTTTCAAACAGTCTCAGAATTTGACGAAACTAGTTTTGTTAGGACCGTATCGTCAATACGAAGCTAGAAAATATTTTTCAGGAAATTTTAGAGTTCGTGTGTGACCCGAGTAAAGTGAAATGCGCGTTCAAATTCAATATATAGAGTTATATGTTGGTTTTGACGAAAACTGATCGAAACGATCGAATCAGCTTATGGTACATATCCCATTGTGTTCGGAATGGGGGTGAAACGCTATGGACGACAGGCGGTGGGCCTCGTTTCGAGTTCGAATGAAAAAGTTACTATTTAAACAATTAAAATAAATTAAATAATATAAAAACCTTTATAAACCCTCTCTCCCCTCACCGTTGATTTCAGTTTTTTTTTTTAGAAAAAAGGGGCTCATACCCTAGTCGAAGACCGCCGCCGCTGGCGGGGAGCCACCGCGCGCCTCCTCCCCTCATGCCAGGCCGCGTCGCCCCCTCTACCGATCGACCGCCGACCGCCTTCCCCCTTCTTCCTCCTCTTCCCCTCCTCGTGCGATGCAAACCCCGAGACCCTAGCCCCCCTCAAACCACCAGCGACGCCACCGCGCCCCCTTCCTCTTGTTGCTGTCGCCGCTGCTTCTTCTTCTTCCTCCTTTCAGCCCCTCTCCTACCTTCTTCGTACAGAGAAAAGTTAGTTCTCTCTCTTTTTATTTTATTATAATTTAGTTTTATTTCTGATTTTATTTTAAGTTAAAAATATAGTTTTGAATCAGTTTTATTTAGTGTGAGCGCATTGTTAGGAAACTAAGTATAGAAAGTTAGATTTTTCATTAAGGAGATTTGATATTTTTATCATGAAAGGTTTGATTTTTATTTAACAAAGAAGAGATTGGATTTTTAACAAAGTAAAGATTTGATCTTTAATTCGTGAAAGATAGGATTTTTATTCATATACTAGAGTTATAAAAATATAATTTTAATAAAGTGGAAGTATATAAAAATATGATTTTTACATCATAGAAAGTTTAAAAATATGATTTTTACATCGTAGGAATTATAAAAATATAATCTTTATAAGATAGAGAATATAAAAATATCATCTTTATATATATAGCGAAATAAAAATCTGATTTTTATTATATATACGTTGAAATAAAGTGATGATTTTTATAGTGATGAAATAAAAAGGCGAAATCTTTATATTTGAAAAAAAATGAAATCTTTATATTATATAGATTGAAAAGGCGAAATCTTTATATAGAGAATACCGTGATAAAAATAAAAATTTTATCTATATAGTAGCGAGGTAAAAATTCGATTTTTATATATTGAATAGCGAAGTAAAAATTCGATTTTTATATATTGAATAGCGAAGTAAAAAAATAGATTTTTATATATTGAATAGCGAAGTAAAAATTCGATTTTTATACATTGAATAGCGAAATAAAAATGTGATTTTTATATATGTAGTGACTACGGGCAACGAAAGTGACAAAAGGCGAGAACGACGAAGACTTCTACTTAAGAAGAGTCGTGGCGTTTGGATAGCTTTGGTGAGAACTTCTCATTTAAATTTTCTTTTCTAGTTATATATATATACTAGGATGCAGACGGTGTTTAGTAGCACCCGACACCATCGTCCACAGACCATGGACTTGTTTGTTTGGTTGTGTAGTTGGTTAGATTGTTTGATTTGAATTTGATAGTTTGGTGAAATAGATTGGATTTGATTGATGTGTGAATGGCGTGGGCCATCACTAGATCGGGGATAAGGCTAGGCCTCGTCCCGTTTCTAGTATCGTGTCGTTATGCCGCCGAAATTTTCTAAAATAAGTTAGAAAAATAAAAATATCATTTTTTTTGTAAATGAACTGAATAGAAATTCATGTGTTAAAATAAAATATTTTATCGTTAAAAATATAATTTTTAACGTGAATGTGAATAAATAAATATTCATTTACAAACCGGACGGTTTGTTTATGTACACCTATTTGAAGGACATTGATTAGGACGATAAATTTTACACATCGCCCAACTGCACAAATAAAATCTGTGTTTGCTTGTTTGAAACCCCACACGGGTATTGGGATAATATATGATATAGACTAATCTCAATAATTAGTTGTATGTCGATCGATTGATTGACAGGCTGTTATAAGCGTTAGATATCTATATTTGATGCTTATACAGTGTAGTGCACTTTGGATGATGGTCGATTATTTATCGTTGCTATTATATACATGTGTTGTATGGAATCCATATAATTAACTTTATATGGTAATTGATTGGGCCTCATTCCAATCGGGAAAATAAAGAATATTATAAAATAAAGGTTCATGTGTTGACAGTACTCATCCGTTAAGATTAGTCATGTGTTGAACGAAATATTTTAATAATAAAATTTACATCTTTATCATTATAAAATAAAGGTTCATGTGTTGACAGTACTCATCCGTTGAGATTAGTCATGTGTTGAACGAAATATTTTAATAATAAAATTTACATCTTTATCATTATAAAATAAAGGTTCATGTGTCGACAGTACTCATCCGTTGAGATTAGTCATGTGTTGAACGAAATATTTTAATAATAAAATTTACATCTTTATCATTATAAAATAAAGGTTCATGTGTTGACAGTGCTCATCCGTTGAGATTAGTCATGTGTTGAACGAAATATTTAAATAATAAAATTTACATCTTTATCATTATAAAATAAAGGTTCATGTGTTGACAGTACTCATCCGCTGAGATTAGTCATGTGTTGAACGAGATATTTTAATAATAAAATTTACATCTTTATCATATATAAGATTAGAAACTAGTTGGAAAATAGATAAGATGAGTGGTCTCCTGGATATTGATCTGATGTTGGTCTCGGCCTTCGGGGTTAATATTTAGGGAATCGTTCTCTTACTAATTTACAGTTGGAGTCTGATTTGAAATCAAACGATAGATACCATAATTTTTATAAAATATATTAAATAACAAAAATAGTCACACGTGGACAGTACTCATCCGTTGAGATTAGTCATGTGTTGACAAAAATATAGATTCATGTATTGAATAGAATAAATATTCATTTGTTGAATAGAATAACGGAATTGTTGAAATATATAAAGCCGTGTTGATTAGAGTTGCGCTATTTTGACGCGAACGATACTTATATTGATTATATTCGTTTTTATATTTGAATTGAATCGAATAGAAAACCAATTTGAAATGAATCGAATAGAAAACCAATTTGAATTGAATCGAATAGAAAACCAATTTGAATTGAATCGAATAGAAAACCAATTTGAATTGAATCGAATAGAAAACCAATTTGAATTGAATCGAATAGAAAACCAATTTGAGTTGAATCGAATAGAAAACCAATTTGAATTGAATCGAATAGAAAACCAATTTGAGGTGAATCGAATAGAACACCAATTTGAATTGAACTGAATATAAAACGAATTTGATTTGAATTGAAAAGAAACGAATTTGATTTAAATTGAATATAAAACAAATTCAAAATGAATTGAAAAGAAAATGAATTCAAATTGAATTGAAATTTGAATTGAATAGAAATGAATTTTAAAACGAATTTATATAGAATGAATTCAATTTTGATTTGAATTGAAATGGAAGTTGAAATTGTTTTTGAAACGAATTTAAAACTATTCATAAAATTCGTTTTAAATAGAAATCGACGTAATATATATTATATATATTATATATATATAATATAATGGCCTAAATAGAACGCGCCGCGCCGCGGCAGTTCGCGAATTTCGACCATTAACTTCGAACGGATATTACGAGAGATCCGACCGTCGGATTCCCCTAAAACCGGAACCGTTGGGTTCGTATCGTAAAGAGCTTTCTAACGAATATTAGAAATTTGAAATCTAATGGTTGGATTTGGAGATACGTCCAAATCAAATTTGGAAAAGGTCGATGTAAGTGCAGTTCGATGGCCGTTGATGGAAATCGACTGTACGGGCCTTGATAAAATTATTAAAAATAGTAATAATTTGTGTAAAATCATAAGAAATGATTTGGGAAAAATTGGGATGATAAACTCCATATTTGAAAAGATAAAAATAGATTTTTATCGAAATAAACTAGTTTTGAACTAAAATTAAAACCCATTTATTTTTAAATAAATAAATTGGATTTGAAACGGGTCGTAAATAGAATTGATTTGTGGGTTTATCGTGAAGGGTGTTTTGAATGACACTTGTTCTTTAACCCGATAAATAAATAAAGTGCCTCCGGTTTCGTTCAGACTCAGAACGAACTTGTAAATGGATTGTGTGTCTGACATTGGATTTTATTCTGTGTTGATTGATTTCTGTTAAATATATATCTGTTTGGCGGCGGAGAATTTATTCTCTTGCTTAACGCCCTTCTCTGAGACGTACGAGCTTAGAGGTTATATATCGATAGATATCAATCGCATGGCATGAATTGCCTGTGTGGCACGCTGAGTTGCATGGATCAAGGCTTCTGTTGAAAAGCAAAGTCTTGTGGTTATGATCAAAGCACGGCCTTTGTGGCGTAGCTTTGTGTATAATGTGAATTTGCGAGCCTCACACCTCGGTATGAGTTGAAAACGGGATACGGACCGTTGGGAGAACACGACGTTTCTTTCTAGCTTTGGTGGTGTCAGTGACTTACCAGCCCTGACATTTATATACTTTTCACCTATGTGATTGTTGGAATGAGGCGCCTCGATTATAGGTCTGTAAGGACCGGGAAACGTGTGTTCAAGAATAACTAATCCTCAAACGTAAGAGAGGACTGGCCCAGCCGATTCCAGGGGTTGCCCAGAGAGTGTAGTCCTGAGGCATTTGCTAGAGTGTCTCGAAGCGGAGAGGATCTTGCCCCTTGCCTCGACTCATGACGGAAATCCAATTTCCAATACGTGTATTGCGGTTTTAATTGTAGAACTAGTATGGTGACATGATATATGGTACCTATGCCGTCTATGATTTATATTTATGATTGAAATTGTTTTGACACTATACACTTATTATAGTATCAAATGATTTGTTTTAAACGTACCAAGCATGTTTGGCTATTATAAGGGAAAACCCTATCCTCCGGCTTGCGTTGCATTATGTGATGGGACATGGGTCTTATAATAGCTTCATTTTTCGAAAAAGCATTGCGTTGTTTATTCTATGCACTGGTATTCTTGGGAGGAAACTCGTTCCGTGTTATACGGCGTGGTCCCTTGAATTACTCTTTTTTAAAGAAAAGTTTAAATAACTGTTTTAGTTCTCACACCAGTCACATGACTGACCTGGAGTTTATTGTTTTAACCTAAACTCTGGGTGCCCCTATTTTCGACACGGGCAGCTAGTAGTTTTGGTTTTGCAGATTTATATTCACAGGATCCTGATTTACAGCTGGAACGATGCTCGGAAATCTCTGTATCCGTGTATTACTTTCGGTTGTGCTTTGTATTATTTTCCGCTGCTATGTAATTTATTGTAATCTCTGATATTTATCGAATGTAATTTTATTCAATTATACTCTGTATATTCTTGTATCTGATGGAATTGTTGTGATAACAATGAAATGTTCTTCTGTTTGCATTCTATTTTGTCTTGTCCTCACAGTAATTCGTTCTTTCTCATCTCTTCGGAGACCGGGGAAGTTCGGGTCGCTTCATTTTCCCTTGTTGGAGACGCTTTAACATTCTGCTTTTGACCTTTCCGCATCGCTAAATAAGCGGCAACTGAACCAGTAGCTTCACATGAATTGGTTGATTGTTTGAACAATTTGCTACATGTAGGTTTTAAAACGGATGGACGAGACGTTGTATGTTTTAATACTCCTGAAAAAGACAGTGTAGGTTTCGTCAATTTCTTTAATGTTTCTGCGAATTTCTCCCGGTTACTGAGTTTCTTTGGAGTGGGAGTGTGTGTCATGATCAACTCCTTGTTGGAGCCATCTTTCTTTGGAGGGGTGCAGGTCATCACTTCCTTCTCAATTTCAATGGCTGCATTTGTTTGCGAACGAGTTCTTGGTTCAGGCAAAGGATCCTTTGACTTAATAATTTTGATTCTCTACAATTAAGTCGAAGTTCAAGATTTTTTACGTTCATAAAGGCAAAGGCAGTAAGTAATAAACAAATAGCTTCTTTATAGCTCTGAATCCGATGAATCATCAGTGACGTCTTCACCAGCATTTTCTGGGATGTATTCATCAACTCTAGCAACATCTTTACCTTTATCTTTCCTATTTCGTGCGGCAGCCTCTTGCATACAACTAACCAATGAAGGCACCCCAAGTGATCTACTAACTGCATCATTTTCTTGCATTCACGCGATTCGCTCTTGTTCATACTTCATCAAAACTGATGGTTGTGAGAATTGCAAGCAGATTAGCATTATTACTCACCATCGATGATAAATCTAAGCTAGTTAACCAAATAGAGTCGACGTATAAACAATTCTTGCTATTTTGATAGAATGCATCCACAAAGAACAAATAGTTACTTGAATTAGCTGCAGCCTTCATGGTCGGAATTGGACATCGACACAGTAATGGTAAACACTAAAATCCAGTTCTTGCTTTTACGTGCAGAATTTTAATAAAAAGTAGTTTGAAATACATGATTTCATCCGAATTAATAAAACTGAAATGAAAACTGAAAAATACCTAAACATCAGCTTTATTCTCCCGAGTATCATCATCATTATCTATTTCATTTTCTACATTTAATTTCCTCTTGGTTAGGCTTCGGCGACAGTTTCTTATGACCCACTTGAGTTGGGTTGTTTTTCATCTTTTTGTGTTGCAGCTGAAGTCTATGTGCAGTAATATACTTGTGCTTTGCAACCGGCTTCTTAGCAAAACCTGGAACAATAAAAATAATAACGATGGCCCCCTTCATAGTTCTTTACACACAAAGAGATATATATGAGAATGGATCTGTATTACATATACATATATACCTTGAATTATATTTTTCCTTGGTCGTATGATAACATGTGGTTGCAGTTGAATCAATGGCTCACTGTCTTTGTCAACGGTGTTGTCGATGTAAAAACCACTTCTTCTTGCTCATTGCAGCCCTGTACGTATTTGTTTACGTACATGTCATTCAATATCAGCTGCCATCCACCCCTCGTTCATTTGCTGATATAGACTCCTCCTATTTCAGTGTAATGGAGACAACCTTTAACAAAGTCCATAAGCACACTGCAATAAATGCGGTCTACATCTTATTTTGGTACTACAAAGGATTCTCCACCAACGTAACATGTCCTTCGAAACTCTCTGCCATGGTGCAGTCGGATATTTATAAGTTCACTCATCCTGTACAAAATGAATACATTAGAACAAGGTACATGCATGTTAAAGTGGACAAAAAACAACAACTATAACATTTTGGTATTTAACCAATTTAGATGACAGTAAAGAAAAATATTAAATCATAAAACATGTGAACAGTGTAGACTGCATTATGAGAAAAGAGTGCCAAATACATTCATCAAAGATAATAATTTACAGCTAAAACAAAAGGTGCGAAATACATCATAAATTAGACAACGGATTATACCAAATTAAAGCAATATGAAAGAGGAATTTTTTATCCTAACGAGACATAATAGGATCAGGAACTTCTGCTTCTAGTTCTGTTTCTAGTTGTATTACGGGGACATCATCCCTAATCCATCCCCCATCAACAACTTCTGATTGTAGTTCACCACCTGTGCCCATATCATGTGAATGCATATTGCTCATGTCTTCTTCCACTGCATTCTGATTTTCAGTATCACACCAATCTCTCGGCAATTTTTTAATAACGTAATGACTGTTCTTTTCAACTACATCTTCCACATAAAATACTTAATGCACTTGCGAAGACAGGACATAAGGATGAGTTTTATGACACTTGCTAAAATTTACTTGAGTAAGACCATATGAATCTTTTTCCTCTTGGTACCAGCAACACTTAAAAAGGAGCACTGTGAAAGCTCCCCCAATAATCAAGCTCAAAAATTTCTTCGATTGATCCGTAGTAATTGACATTACCCACTATTATATTTTGGTCTTTCAAACTTGCAAAGCTGGTGGTTTTGGCAGCCAAAAATACACTACTATTTTGTGTGGTACATCGAGAATCTCTAAATTTTGTGGAGAATCTATATCCATTTACTATATAATCGGTAAACTTCCTAGCTACTCGATTAGGACCTAATGCAAACACCTCTAGATCTATTGAAATATTGTCCTTTTTAAGAACCTCTTCTTTAAGCTAAATCCAAAACTCTTCGAAATGTTCTCGTTCCCTTTTGTATTTTCTTGGATTTTCAAGACCATCCGCAAAAGCACGATGAACCCTAAATAATAATTAAGATAAAAAAACTATGAAAGGCAGATATTAATTTATAGTTAAGGAAAATGATATAGGAACTTAAGAACTTACTCGATCAAACTCTCAATTTCTTTATTACCGGAATTGAACAGAATATAGCAATGCGTTGCCTTCCAATCTGCATCTTTCAAATTGAACATCTTTCCATCTTTATTCTTCTTTGTTCCAATATGATATTCCAAATCTGTTGGACATCTTCCGAAATCAATCGACATGTTTTTTGTTCCTCGATCATCGCTTAAAAATCTTGAACAGAAGGTCACACATTCTTCTGCCAAGTAACCTTCTGCAATCAGACCTTCCAGTTTGTTTCTATTTCACACATAAGATTTCAACTTTTCTAGATATCGCTCAATTGATACATGCATTTAATATGTTCAGGCCCACCATATCCGATTTCTCTGCATAAATGAACAGGCAAGTGTACCATTATATCGAAAAAAGCCTGTTGAAAAATCATTTTGAAATGACAAAGTATCTCAACAATTTCTTTTTGTAGCCTCTTAATATCATCCACTTCGATAACCTTGCTCCATAGTACTCTAAGGAATGCACTAAATCTGATCATTGATAACACAACCTCGGGTTTTGATGCTTTCTTCACGGCAAATTGTAACAAATAGTAGAGTATGAAATAAGCATCATGGCTCTTATATCCCACAACCGTTCTCTCTTTTATGTGCATGTACCAACTAACATTCGAGGAACAACCATAGGGCAGTTTGGCGTTCTTCAATACAGAGAAAAAGATTTCTTTTTCTTATTTGTCATATCGAATATTGCAGCTCTAATTTCAACATGATTTCCGTCACCACATTCAGCAGGATGAAGGGCCTTCTTTATGCCCAATTCATGTAAATCAAAACGGGCATTTAGGTGATCCTTCAACATGCAACCTATATCAAGTAAAGTACCTAATATTTTGTCACATATGTTCTTCCTTATGTGCATGGCATCCAGGTTATGTCGAAGGGGATTATGACACCAATATGGTAAGTCAAACAGTTTTGACCTTTTTTTAAAAGGGCCATCACTTTTACCCGGTTTCTTCGACTTATCCCCAAACTGATTTTTAAACCCCCGCAATAACTCTTCAATATATGTTCCTGATAATATTTCTGAAATGCTCGCCATTTCAGTTTCGTCATTAAATCTCCTCCTATCCAGCCTTCACTTATGTGTCGGATCAAGAAACTTTCAATGGGGCATATAACACATTTTTTTGCTATGCTTCAAATAATTTGAAGAAGTTTCATAATGGCATACTGGACACGCTAGTTTCCCCATCGTGCTCCAACCTGACAACATGTCATATCCCAAAAAATCACTAATGGTTCGTAAGACGCTTGCATGTAAATTAAAATTCCCGTAAGTCAAGGAATCATAAGTTTCAACGGCAATATTCCATCACAATTAAAGGTTGCATATATACATCAATTCCGTTCTTAGGAGAATCTGGACTAGATATTAATGTTGAAAGAATCAAATCCTCTTGTTTCATACATAACCAAGGCAGAAGATTGTAGTTTTACCAACACAATTGGCCATGTACTGTAACTTGAATTCATTGAACGATATAGATTAAATCCATCAGATGCTAGACCCAGTCCAACATTACGATTTTTGATGAAAAATCAGGATAGCGAGCATCCATCATCTTTTATGCCACACCATCAGCCGTATGTCTTAGTTTTCCATCTTCCTTTCGTTCCACTTGGTGCCATCTCATAAGTTTGGAAAGTTCTTTGTAACCTTGATCTTAGAGGAAAGTACCTCATAAAATTTGCTAGCACTTTGGAAGTCGACTTTGGTGGATCATTATTATCAACAATGTCTTCTTTTTCTTTTACAGCCCACCTCGAAAAACCATAAATGTCACAAGCCTCTTTATCTTTATTCTCTGCCCAATATAAAATGCAATGGTTTGGGCAGGCATATATTTTATGGTAATCAAGATCTAAATCCTTAATGGCATTCTTTGCAGCGTAAGAAGACAAAGGAAGCTGGGCATCAGGAAAGGCTTCTTTTATAAGCTTTAGTAATTCCCCAAATGCAGACTCGTTAATTCCATAAGCACACTATAAATGATAAAGCCTGATCAAGAAACTTGTCGAGAAAATTTACTGTAGCCAGGATATAACGGTTTTTTTCCTTCTTTAACATGCCGATAAAATTTCTCGACCTATGGATTTTGTTCTACTTCAAACTCCCAGGGATTTTGACCAAGTTTGTAACCCGCACATTTGAACATCACATCTAAATTATCCTCAGAACCCATCTCCATTGCACAATCCGTATGGTCACCAACACCTATTAATTTTGTCTCTGAAACTTCACAAATCCACCCAATATGTAAAGGAGAAGGGCCATTAAAAATAAGATGACCATATATGGCATTTTCACAATACCAATTACGTTATGTACTTATTTGCAGGGGCACTTCATCTCATCACCTACTTTATAAATGGGAAATGCATTTCTTAGAAAAGCTGTTACCCCTCTTACATATTCTGCACTCGATCTCGGAAGTCCTATCCATATGTAATACTCACCATCCATTGCCACAATCTAACCACGGCCTAGTAAGACTAAATTTGATACCACTAATAGTTTCCAGACATGAACAAGGGCTACCCTATAAGGTTTGATTAAATTAGAAATAAAAACAAAACAAGTTATTAATTTACAAATATACGTAATCAGTGTGACGATACAAAGACGATTGTTTTGATGTGAATTATCACTAACTTTTGGAACTGAGTTATTAGGAGAATACATAAAACAAGCAACTAAGGATACTGAACACAAATTCATAACATTACATGACTGCACCAAAATAAAACAGTACAGATACAAAGACTATACAGGTGATACAAAGACAATACAGTTGTACCTAATACAAAGAACGATGCAATAATTTAATTTTGTCTTCTAATATTTAGCCCTTGAAGCTGGTCGTTAAGTCTACTAACGTCGGTTTGCGTACTCAGCGGCTTAACTTTGAAACTTGGTCAATCCACTGCCAAAAGGTACACTCTGTGGGATAAACACGACATCTAAAATAACAACGACTAATGTTGACTCCAGTCGAAATAACATCTTCTACAGCATCATACCCATAATCACACATTATGATTGGTAAGTCAGCTTGCTGTTCGTTAACCACTTGGTTGTTTTGGTGATGACGACGCAAGGCAGCACGACTATGTCGTCGCATTGCCCTTTCTTCACGTCGTTCTTTTTCTCGCCATTGTCTTCGAAGTAATTCTTGCTCTAGTTCCTACTCATGCAAATCATCATAGTGCCTTTCTTGCATCTCTATATAAAAATCAATAGGAGTTTCTGGTGATGATAGGTTTGACAGTCATGGATCACCTATGCCCAGGGTATCTTCGTAGTCATATGATGTAGGAAGAGAAATAGTCATTATCTAACTGCAGACAGAAATAGACATTTAAAAATTTAAATTGGATTCCTTTTGTCCTCTAAATTTTGTTCCACCTATCCAAATAGACATTATTTACCAATACATCAATGGTTTGGCAAATATGAAAATAAAGAATTTGCACAATTTCAACACATGCAAACATATAAATACAACAATTCAAGTATAAAAAACCCTAATTTAAGGCAATCGGTACACCTAAATCACCCAGAGACTTTTAATGTAGACTAAAATAAGCTAGAGATGAAATCATCTAAATAAAACTGAAATGATGAAGCCCTAACTACCTGTAATTGTCCTAAATGATCCAAATCGAAGGTGTAAAGTTTGTAAAATAGAAGCAATCGGAGGTTTATAGTTTGTAATGGATGTAGACTATTAATCGGAGATCTTCGTGGACGGATTTCATGGAGAGAGAAATGTACGGAAGGAAGAGTACGGGCACTATGCCATAGATGGCCTATGGTAACCCCAGAGAAATGACGCAGTAGATGTCAAAAAGTGTTGCTATAGGCAAAAAATAATCTGTGGCAACACTTTTCTGAGGTTGCCTTTTACCTCGTTCCCTTAGAGTCATAGGCAACGCCTTTGCGACTCTATGACAATATCGGTACAGGTGTTGCTACATGTACCAATACAATAAAAAAATACTCTATCGCAACTGCCAAAAACAGTTGTAATATGTCTAGTACAACTGGAAATTGTAATAACAACCTTTTTTACAACTGTTTATTTTGTTTCACAACTGCTAAAAGTAATTACACCTCAACTGCTATTAATCAAAGATTTCATAATATTATTATAACGCATTTTTTTCGAATCAATATTTTATTTCAACATTTCAAATGGTAAAATTTTTTGACTTCACTATTGTACATTCACTCGTATATAACACAATCATTCATATTTACATACATTCCTCACTACATTGTCACTCGATTAACTCATATACAGACTCACACATACAACCATAAGCAAGAAAAACTACACGAAAATGATTATATAAACTACTACCTTTATTTTTTTCCTTTTGATGATTCGCTTGCAAAGTATGCGCAACTTCTCTAGTTCAATCATGAATGGCTTCTGACTAAAGAGAGAAAAATGAATGCGCAACTTCTCTATTTCAATCATATAAAAATTTATGGTCTTCATCTAGTATACAAATGGTAATACCTTGTGTTAACATCGGGTGAACTGGGGCATTCAGCCTAAAGAGAGACGCTGCCTTTACCATCCATTGCATTAAGATCGATAAGAGAAGCTACTAACAATTCAAGCTGCATTCAAAAGTCGCAAAACTCATTTTATTTGAATGGTTTAAACTTTAAAGATGTCAATATAATCAGAGTTGAAAATAATTATTCCATATTCATAATACTACCTCCTTATGATCAGTGTAATCGATTCCATCAGCCTCAAACAATATAAAGAAGTACTATATGCTCAAAACAGTAGTAATACTTGAGTAAACAGTAATAAACTGAATTGTGTGAACGAGGTGGTAAATGGATGTGCATAACGAGGTGATAAATGGATATGCATACCTGAAGGAAACACAGAAGCTCTACAGAAATGCTTGTAGGTCTTACAGCCCTAGTATCAGTCGGTAGAACAGGGAAATAGAAGCCTTCTAACAATTTTTCTCGCCTTTCTCTGTTATTTAAGCAAATTATACCCAAAAAAGGCTCTACACGATATAATAGAAAGTTTATTAGCACACAATAGAGGCTAGGTTCTTTTACAATAAAGAAATTCAGCAAGAAAGTCAACTTAACAAAGAAACTCACTAGTTAACCCAGCCTGGAAGGATAAGGAAAGTACTTTTACCATAATTTTTAATCCACTGAAACTCAAAATCACAAATAACAGGCATTTAGATGGGTGAGCATTTAGATGGGTGACAGTAGCAGTAAATCATTTGTTTAAACTGCTTGAGAAAATTAAAAAAACACCCGAAACATTGAGCTGGAAGAGCCTCCGGTATCCTTTTTCCAACATACTGTGATCTTTTAGTTTCCCAGTCAAAAGTTGGTTCATATGCTGGTAATGGTGATTACCATAATTCTGGGATAAATATATAGTGAATAAAAGAAATGACAAATATGCACTTGAAATAGCAGATGCATTGGAAACTAAAGTTACACTTAAATAAAGTACGCATATGCTAACTGAAGTTACACTTAAATGTTGTTGTCGATCAAGTTAAGAGATGAAAGCTTGTATCCAACATAAAGTTGTTTGTAATTCTTGATTACAAAATATAGTTAAACACGCTAATGACTATAGGTTATTGTAGAGAATTTGGATTCAGTGCGATTGGACATAAGTTAAAACAAATGAGCCAATACAATCCTTTTTAAAACACTACGTAATCGAACTTCTAGGCTTCGCATGATTTCAAGGTGTATAGTACATCAAAAATGAATTTAATCTATTTGACTCTTATACATGCTCATGAAATAATTTTTTTAAGGGAATTAAATAAAGCAAAATTTTCTTATTTGTGTGTTGAACAGATTCATGGATTGTATTACAAATTAAATACAAAATATACCATCTTAGAAAACATACTGCAGAACAGTATACTTAAGCTAAAACTTATTACGAAAATATACCTTGTTACATGGGTACAAATCATATAAACTTAATGTTTAGTGTTGTGGTGTGTCCAATAAATCAACAAATCACAGTAGACATCTATTTGTGAGTGGATTTTTGAGTAAAAGTAACACTCACATATTACCAAGTTACACTCTCAGTGTGTTGCTAGCCAATGTTAGGGCAAGAGTAATCAACCTCTTGTACATCTTACATGCAGTCCAAAAATTAAACAAAATAAAAGAGTAGGAACCTAAACAAGATAATAATCTGAAACTCAAACGAAATAAAACAAAAAGATTCTAACTAAATACATTATAGCAAGCCAGTAAATAGGATCAAATGGTACAATGAATTGTTAATACTATACACAATTTACCATTCACTCCCATGCTTTTTTAGTACATACTGGAAATGAAAAACACAATTTGTTAATACTGTGCACAAAATCACAATAGCAACCAACACAACTTATGTTTAAAAGGTACTCTTTAATTACTATATGAACAAAAAACTATTAATAGTTTTAATTTAAATAAACTAAATACGTGAACATATCTAACGTACTTTTGCGGTAAACTGTGATGAAATCTTTGAATCACCAACAATTGCAGCAAAAGGCTTTTTGCTTCTGTATCTCAAAATAACATTCGTCTAGTTTAGCATATTTCTTGCTCATTTACCATTCCCTATAGCTATAGTCTTTACTAATTAATCCTCGATACTTTATGAAACCTTTCAAATAATTTACAGATGTTAAATAAACAACTTCAGCTTCTTTCTTATCATAAGATGATAATTTGTGTATCAACCATATATCTAACAAACACCTACCAAGACTACCATATGTCAATTAAATCAATCTATAGAAAAAGCATTTAAGCAAATGACACTTGAATTATGAACCACAGATCAAAAAAAAAATTATTTTGACCACATGAGATGATTGAGACATTTCACTCAAACAATATGACAAAGCAAGAACAAAATGTATTCAGAAAATTAGAAGGGTAGAAGAGAAGATAACTTTTGCATAAGAAATCCAGCAACAGCTGGCTTCAAATATCTGGTGACTCCTTTAGTTGAAGCATGCGCTCTGTGAGCAGTACGGAAGGAATCATTTACGTAAAGATCAGCAAGAGATGCCAACTTCTTTACAAATTGTGGATCATTCTTCTCTTCTTCTTTGTAAAACCTGACGTTCTCAAGGGGTAGTACACCACCTTCAGGTACCATTTTCTCAAATTCTTCACAAATGCAATAATTAGCCATCACAACCAGTAAACTGAACATCATCAATCAGATTCTATCTAGACAAGTAAATCGATTTTGATGTCTGAAGCAAGCCCAAAATTTAGTATTTTGAAATGCAATATCCTATACAGAAAATTACTCATCCAAACTATATAGGTTGAAACCAGCAAAAATCTTACCCTACTCAAAATCAAACGAAATAACGACAGTTACAAACTAATCGTTGGATGGATCGGTTGTAATAAAATGGATTTTCAGCAGTAGATGGTAGCCAAATAAAAACTATTTCACCAAACCCTCTTTTTCTCTGGTGGCTTGATCCTGATTTGACCGAGTGAAATCATTGGTAATTCCATATCTAGCAAGGGAAAATTTAGCGACTATTATAGGGTATAGCGAGTGGATGAGAAACTGGAGTTTAATTTATTGAATGGTTTGGGGATTTGTAAGTGGATTAGCGATCGAAAATGGAGGAAATGTGAATTAGGGATCTGAATAGTTTTGAAATTCTGGGATGAGAACGAAATGAAAAAGAAGCAGGTAACTTAAGTAAAAGTGAAAAATAGAAATAGCCTTGGTGTGGATTGATGATGTAGATTGATGGTTGAGATTTTCTTTCAAATGATGGTGTGGATCGCTGAGGTGTCAAAATTTATTAATTTGAATATATCTATAGTTACTTCAACACATGTTGAAATTTTTGCTAACACTTTGAAGTGTGCATTGCAATAGATAAATAACAGCATAGCAATGGCAATATTGTAGCTAGCAACACCATGGGTTTTCGTTGCGATAGGCGATCTATGGCGTAGTGGGGAGAAATTTGTTTTGGGGGGAAGTATTTCGTGAATGGGGAAAAGATCTCGGAAAATTTTCACTAAACCGAAGCAGGGATACGTTTGAACTGTTGGATTAATCAAACATCTACGGTTATATATTTGTTTAAACTGATAACGCGGATCGCTGAACTGGCATGTATTTATGTAAAGCAATACTTTGAACTGGTGTTGCACGTCACAGCACAAGAATTCCAACCACAACACTGCATTCATATCTAATGCAACAACATATGAATATTGTTGCAGAAGATCAAAGAAAGCATAGCTTTTGCCACACTTTTCATGCAACACACACAAATTAATGTCGAATATGCCCTCTTTTGTAGTAGTGAATTTAACGTTGTTGTAGCACTTTAAATAATTAGTTTAGTGATAAAATATAAAATCATGTGTTGCAAATAGGTAAAATTTCATTATAAACATAAAATTTACTATATAAAATTTCTTCAAACAAGAATTTATGCTTTACTTTGAGCGAATTCATCATCTAAATAATAACATATCCTTCAAGTATGGTTAAATTGGTTACCGATCAAACTAACTGTTAACCGGCCTTTTGGTCCGGTCACCAAAAGTACTCAAGTCACGCTCAACTCAACATATCGCGTGATATTACATCCCGGAGGTGTCGCCAATATCTTCTGGGGGGCCAGTATCAGAAGACTCGAGTCTGGCCACTAGCACGACGTCGCATCCCTCAGACGAAACCCCCATCAGTATCCGTCTGCATCCAAGCCGAAGGCGAGCCGTGCTCCGAGCCGAAGGCTAGTCGTCATGCGGGTTCGGGCGCAACGCCGGTGGGGGTCCGGGGCCCCACAATCCCGGCGACGATCAACCTAGCAGGTTAGGTCGAAATTGTGGGAACCGCCCGATTCATCCGATTTTCTCCATGCCGGAAGCTCAGATTCCTTCACTTCGGACCAGCAAAACGGTGGAATCCTTCATTTCGTGTTGAGGAGCTTCGACGCCTCAAAAGAACCAACCAGCCTCAACAACGCCTCTCGCCGAAATCCACTTCGCACCCATCCGGGTGCGAAATTTTGCACCAACCAGGTGCGAAATTTCGTACTTGGCAGGTGCGAAATTTCGCACCTATCAGCAGGTGTGAAATTTCGCACCTCACCCCAGGTGCAAATTTCTGGAAGATGGTCCCCATTTCTGCCTACTCCTACCTAACCACTTCCTATAAATACCCCATGGCCTCACACTTCAAAAGGGATGGATTCTTGAGATTTAAGACCTCCATAAAGCTTCATTAATGTCATCTCCTCTTTGAGGAAGAAGAAGGACAAAATCGTCTTTTTCCTTATTATTCAATATATGATAATTATGACATCATATATCATGAAAAGTGAATGTAATGAGATGTCATGAGATAGTCTCAACCTTCTAATTCTTCCAAGTGATTAATAATATTCCAACCGACTCTTCAAAGTGGACATAGGCACTCACTGAGGCCGAACCGCTATAAATCTCGTGTTATTTACTGCTTATGTTCTATTTAATGTTCTTGTCTATGAGACCATATTTATAATTCCTAGTAATTGGGAATCTTTGGTGTTTACGACATTTTTTGCCGTTAACATTTGGTGCTTTCACTAAGAAATAGAAGGCCTCGACTCACTCGGCCTCGATTCCGCCTCATGCGGACCTCATGGCTCGACTCCGCCTACCGCGGACCTCGTGGCTCGACACTGCCAACCGCGGACCTCGAGGCTCGACTCCACCTCCCGTGGACCTCGACCTCGACTCCGCCTCGCGCAGACCTCGGCCTCGATTCCTCCTCACTTGGCCTCGACTCCGCCTCCCGCGGACTTCGACTCCGCCTCACTCGGCCTCGACTCTGTCTCCTGCGGAACTCATGGCTCGACTCCGCATATCGCGTACCTCGTGGCTAGACTCCGCCTACCGCGGACCTAGAGGCTCGAATCCGCATCCCGCGTACCTCGGCCTCGACTCCGCCTCGCGCGGACCTTGCCCCCAATTCCCCCTCATTCGGCCTCGACTCTGCCTCCCACGGACCTCGACCTCGACTCCGCCTCACTCGGCTTCGACTCCGTCTCCCGCGGACCCCGTGGCTCGATTCCGCCTATCGCGGACCTCGAGGCTCGACTCCACCTCCCCCGGACCTCGGCCTCGACTCCATCTTCCGCGGACCTTGGCCCTGACTCCACATCCCGTGGACCTCGACTCCGCCTCACTTGGCCTTGATTCTGCCTCACTCAACCTCGACTCCGCCTCCCGCGGACAAAGAAGGAGGTTTAGTCTCATCAACAACGTCGTCGTTTGCACCAACACTCTCGACAATGGCTACGACAATGGTAATGGAGGAAGACCGCTCTCGCTTGATTATCAATGACAGACCAGATCCTACAAACCAACCTCTTCCTCGACACAACTCAATGACCGCTAATCAGGATGATGGGCCCGCTATTCCAATGGCTCGCGCTCTTTCAGAACAGGATCCGCATCAATCCGCTCTTCATTAAGATCCAATTATAGATGTCAAGGACATGGAGGAAGACAATCCGGACATCCATCATAGGAAATGCCCTTGCAGCAGGACCCCAGAACCATGCCAAAACCCATCGGTCCCGATGGTGAATCCCCATCCAACATACTTTCCCGACATGGTCCGAAGGATCATGAGGGAGAGGCGAGGAAACATGCATGATTCATGGGAAGCACACATTAGGCGCAACCCCTTCACCAGGAGGGTAAATGAAGCTGAATGGCCACGCCGCTTCAGCATGCCATAGATGCTACTTTATGATGGCACAACCGACCCATGTACCTTCTAAAATCAATATGAATGGCAAATGGACTCGAGCCGGGGCAATGATCCGGTTAAATGCAAGTGCTTCCAAGTCTTCTTATCATGAACCGCTTTGTTATGGTTCTCTTGCCTCCCACTCGATTCCATTAACAACTTCGGCCAATTAGCAACAGAATTGGTCCAGCAATTCAGAGTGCACATCCCGACTCCAAAGAATGCCCTCACCTTGTCTAACCTATACCAAGAACCCGCCGAGTCGCTCAAAAGCTACCTCTCCCAGTTCAATGTCGCGATCGCTGAGGTCAAGGATCCAGACCCTTGCACCGTACTTTGTCAACTAGCCAAAGGTGTCCTCCCAACTTCCGAATTCGGGGAATGGATCGATCGGAAGCAGCCAAAAAGCCTCGATGCTTTCCATGAAAAGGGTAGGAAATACTTATGTCAAGCAGAGGCGAGACGAAACCGCCTCCCCAGGGCCGGTCTTCCCAACAATCCACATGCGGATACCATAAATGACAACATCAGAGGGAAACAGATAGCGAAGCTCTTTGATAAGGACAAGGAGACATGTCCCCACAAACAAAGGCCGAATAACAGTAGGCAAGGCGGCCGCAACAATGGCCAAGTTCCTACGGAACCCAAGAAGTCTGGCTCTCACAGGACGTACGAGATCTACACCCCACTGAATGAAGACTTGGAAACAATCTACCGGGAAATGTACAATGCACTCCAATACAAGAAGCCATACAATAGGGAATCCACTAATCATGAGAGGAAGACCGGCAAGTACTGTCGATACCACGACATGTATGGGCACAATACCAATAATTGCCGTCAATTCAAAGACGTAATCGAAAAGCTTATCCGCGAGAATCACCTTGAGCAGTACGTCCAAAGAGCATCATGACTCTCGCCAGCGTTGAGAAGAATTCTGGCAAAACCTAACGCTCATCCCCATTGGCTGCAATTGACACTGGTACCTCTTATCCGCCCCGAGCGGCGGAGGACCCGCTTCGAAACGGTCGCGCACAGATTCACCTGTGGACCCCGGAGCTCCTGCGGCTCAAGCACAGATTCACTCGGTTAATAAGAAATATGAGAATGCAACTCTCGCGCTAGGCATTGAAGATCAACATCAAACTTATGCGCCAACTTCAAGGAAAGAAAAAAAGAGTCGACGCATCGTCATTCTACTCCAGCTCACCCAAACTCAACGGCTATACCAAAACCAGACCTCCATCAAAATACGTCACTTGGGGGGCATCAAAAGAACAATCAATAATCCTACCACCGATTTGAAAGCTTGACCCGAGCAGTAGGAAGAAGCATTCAATATCTTCCTCGCCAGAATTGAAGACATGATAAGAAGCACTTCAGATCCGATTGGCCAAGCATGCATTACGGAGGTAAGTACTGATGCTCCTCCACCATCGACTCAGGATTTGGGGGCAAACCCGCGAACTAACCGACACCACTCCTCGGAATGGTGCCGGTCCCGCTACACTCGGGGGTACCCCTAATCCCGACATCGCTCCAGCTCGATGTGCTTCAATTGGTCAGGCTTTGCAGTTGGAAATGTTGCTCAAGCACCAACATGCGCAGCTTTGGATGGTACTAATCCCATTGTTTCATGAGTCAGAATTACGCATGATGTGGCCCCTCCAGTTGGAATCCAACATGACCTTCCTCTCAATCATCCAACTCCCAACTTGGACGTTAGCACTAGGGGCACGAGTGCCACTGGGAAATCGAAATCAACTGCTTGCTGTCGAAAATGGGTCAGAGATCGCAGGTGTCACCTGTCGGTACACTCTAGGAATTATCCATTCACTAGGATCACATGCAAATCTGAGTGGCCCTGAAGGTCCAACACACCATATGTGGCATTCCATGAAGGCACGACTGACCTCTAATCTCAGCAATATCCGGGTCACCACTAGAAGCAGAACGTGTCATTCTAGCCATCCCCGGCTTTGACGCTTAAGCCTCCGCTGGGCGGACTCAAACTGCTATGAGTCTGTACTTATCACCTATGCTTCTAGCATCCAACTGGGCCCAAGTTCAATTCAACTGACTTCCATAACATCATGCAACCGAAGTTGGAGACTCCCGGATTGCCAAAGACCTTCCGCCAAGAAGGTGCGCTAGGCTCCAAAGTCCAGGACTAGATCACGACCTCTATAATGCGGCGGGAGCCCAACCTCCGATTTTCGCCGACACGATCCATGGATCGTAAGGGAATCACGGGGGCACGCCCACGACGTCTGCGAAAGCGGTACGAGGCGTAACCCATTCACTTCGGCTAGCCATAATACCAAATGGAGCCAGTGGCACCAGCACTCCGACATGCTAACGCTCACCCCATACATAAAGAAGCCATGATTCTCGAAGATTCGATAGCTCCTACAAACGGCACGTGGGCTCATTACACATCACCGACGCCATAAAGTGCAAGTGCTTCCCCGTCCTTATCCAAGATGGCTCTATCCGGGTTCTCCCGACTTCCTAACTCGCCAAAAGACTGGTCGCGCAATCCAAGGATTACGTCGTGATACCCACAGACATCCTCTTAGTCTCGAACAGTTGCCAAGGCACCTGTGAACTCTCAAAGGCCATATCGCGAAATCCAACACCGCCTTTGCCGAAGTCTAGGAACCCACTCCTCAATTCACGCTCGTCCAGCTTACGAAGGGAATGCCACCTGATTTCAAACTTAGAGCATGGACCGGTCAGAGACAATCAAGGACTCAGAAGATCTTCCGCATAAGTGCCGACTACTTCCTATGCTGAAATCTAGCGTAAAGGAATCAAGTTCCTACCCTTAACATCCTGCCTCATGATAACGCCCAGAGCTCTAACGACTCAGGTTCCACCACTCTGCACAATCTTGTTCACGCCGACAACGTCAAACGTAGTCGCAATAGCAAGAGGAAGCATCTTCGACCTCCGTCCTTCCATATCTATACTACTCTCAACAACACCCCTGAGAAAATTTATCTCGCAACCTACAACTCCCAACCGTGCAAAAGGCCCAGACCTAAATGTCCGACGAGCGCGCCAAGGGACTCTACAGGATATTGTTGGTTCTACACCATCCAAAGATACAACACGAACATGTTTCGCCACTTGCAGAACAACATTGAGGAACTCATCCGCATGGAAACTCTGAGCCACTCAACGCTCATCAAAGATTCCCATTGCACAGGATCTTCAAGCCACTCGGCGCTCGTCGGGGGTTCCCACTACGCGGGACCTTCGAGCCACTCAACGCTCATCGGAGATGCATACTACGTAGGGTCTCTGAGCCACTCAACGCTCATCAGAGATTCCCACTAAATAAAAACTCGACCGACAATTAATCCCTCAAGATCATCCCCCTGGCTCGTCAGGACTGTGGCAACAATAAGCATCCATGCCTCATAACTCACCTCGCGCGGGTCGCCTTTTGCACCGATCTAGTTGTTATCAGGCCTCAAGTGTTGTAAGCCCTCCAAATGGCTTCTGTCCGGCCTATAGTCAACCATTACGGCTAATTCGTATACACGAGCGCACTACACTGGATCAACATCTTCGACCCGGGAACTGATCCCCTGGATCAAGCTTTAATCAGCAACGAGTAGCCCGATACTTCAACTCCAGAGTCCACCATAAGGACCTCAACATCGGCAACCTTGTCTTACAACGAGTCTTTCCTCCACCAGCAAGCCTCGTCCCTCGTTAGGAAGGCCCACACTCATACAATGGAAGCTCAGCGACGGAACTTTCAAACCCTCAACTGTGGATGGAGCCGAACTCCCAAGGGCATAGACCAACGAACATCTTCGCCTCTACTCTACATAACCTAGTGAACAATCAATTCAGGCCTTCCAACGATGTCTTGCTTTCCAACAATTCGAGGCATTGCAAAGGCTACTACTACCAGAGATATCCGTAGGAGTGATGTTTAGTTTCTTGTATCCCTTCCATGTTTTCTCCTTGCATGACGTGTCTGATTGATCCTGACAAGCAGCTTGCGTTCAAAATTTCTATCGCCGCATCGGTGCCCCCAACCATGGGGGCTGGTGCTGTCATCCGAACCTCGATCCAACATCGAGGCCAAATCACATTGGCAACGACCGGCACCCCGAGCACGGGAGGCGGCCACGCTACTCGAGTTGTCGGCCCGCGGCGCGACCGAGTATAAATAACCTCTAACTCAAACCTCGACCCAAGGCCGAGGCCGAGGATAAATCGTTCTCCCAAGTCCCACGCGACTTGGGGCCGCCCAACATACAGCCGGGAGCGATGTACATTTCCCCCGGCTACGGGTACCTGTCGAATCTCGGCGCAGCATCGAGACCGACATTAAATCGTTTCCCCGAAGCCGTAAAGGCTTACGTGAAGCTCAGGGCCACGATCGGACCCTATGCGCTGATGTTCGGAGCTTTCCTCCGACGAATAAATGACGATGTCCCTTGCTCCAACCTGATGAACGACGGGAGAGCCACATACCGGACAGACCGCATAACGCGACGTCATACGCCTTCGCTACACTTGGGACTTCCCCGAGCAACCCAAGAAAAAATAGCATGCGCTCAAGCCTGGCTTCGCAAACTACGGGTTTCCTGAGCTGAGGGAAACTTACAAGAAGCCCGCGCTCTATCTCACCCCTCTGGGATAACAACCCGGAGCACGGTACTCTGTCTTACCCCTCTGAACAACAACCCAGAGCGCGGTACTCTGTCTCACACCTCTGGAACGACAACCAGAGCGCGATACTCTGTCTCACCCCTCTGGAATAACAACCTAGAGCGCAGTACTCTGTCTCACCCCTCTGGAACAGCAACCCAGAGCATGGTACTCTATCTCACACCTCTGGATCAATCAACCCAGAGCGCGGTCTTCGATCGCATTCCTGTTGGTGTGATAACATGTACGCTTGTGCAAATACGGGACGCCGGAAAACATGAGAAGAACGTTCGAACACTTAACACGAAATGCGATCTTTACTAATTAATATTCCATTTCACACGCACGTAAGACAAACTACATGTCTAACATCTCTTCTCTCTGATGACAGGGTATACATGAATACCACACAATGTCTTTAAGGACCAAAAGTGAGGACCGCACTCGCATATACTATTGGTTCACCTAACCCAAAGTATCTTTAATTCCTTTAATAATTACTGCTGCTGCTTATCATTTCCTTCTCTTTTCCTTTTTTCTATGCAGGTTCGACACAGGCAGGTCACCACCAGCAATGGGCCCTTTCCTTCCAGAACTACTTCCTCCTCCTCTACTCTACACAAGAGTAATGGATTCATGAGGCATCGATGCGCACCCTCCGCCATCATCCTCGCCGCTTGTAATCATAATAGCCTCCCCGAGAGCAACACATGGCAACGGCTTAGGGACGATGTAAGAAGCAAGGACCAATCCATCATAGGTGTCTCCCCAAGCCCTCTTGGCGCCTAACTCTGCTCTCTTCTCAGCATCTTAGACAGTCTTCTGATTAGCTAAGTGCCTAGCCCGGAGCCACAAAATGGCATCCGCTACAAGGGTGCTAAGGGTCCTCTCGCCCTCTTTTAGCGAGCGTCACCGGCGGCTCTCCTTATTCCTAGCCTACTCAGAGGCCCTCTCCTTCTCCGCCTCAGCATCGGTCTACCTCCTTGCCACCATGGCAACAGATTTCGCCTGGACATCCTGACTATACTTTGCCCGGGCATCTTGTATGGTAGCCTCATCCTGTCTGTCTTCCCCTCCGAGTTTGCCACCAGCCAGGCTTCCTGATTCTCCACCCCAGCTTGCATTGCTTTCTTGCTTACATCAGCAACGCCCAGTCAACCACAACTTCTCCACCTCCAAAGAGGCTTACATGAATGTGGTATCCCGAAGTCCACGGTTCCTCCTACTTCCCCAGAGTGTTCCCGCTGTAAATCTAACCAGGACCCGGACGCATAAGGAGGCGTGGAGGCAAAGCCTGGTGTCACCTCCGCTCCAAAGGGGGGCCAGTCCAGCAAAAGGAGCATCTATTTGACTGTTAAGGGTTCATCGCTCGCAACCTCTTCAGTTGACAAGTACTCCAGCTCGGGGGCGGTCCCCCACCTATCTCTATGTCAGCTTACACATCGCAGGACCTGGTGAGGATCCCTACTAGCTCCCGCGCTGGCGTTCCCATCGCCTTAACCTTCGGGGCAACCATTCTAAATAGGAAAATACACCTCGCCAACAGGATGATCCAGACCCAAAAGCTCGGGTCCTGGAAACTTCTAATGTCCTACCAATACTAGGTAGACCGGGCGTAGATGCCTGAACCAAAGGACAGAGGGACCGATACAATCACCAGTTCCCCGAGGAGCTAGAGAATTTAGACAAGTTCCCGAGTTCCCATGGCCAGTTCATTGGGTTCGCAAAGTCTCAGCGTCCTGCCTGCAAACTCATACTTAAACGCAACATGAAGCTAATTCATGCCCCTCGATGCATACCTACAATCGCATCGAAACACGGCGACAACACCTAATTTGGATAACTATGGCAGTAGTTACCGGCAAACGTCAGCGCCATTTTTCGAACCGGATAATGACCCCGACATAATTGGGTTGGAGACTAACAACTCGACCATATGACCGCATCTTGCGCGCATATCCGAGTGATTAGTCCGCATAAGTTCATTTCCATAATCATTCGCCAACAATTGTGTTACGTTCAACTCCAATCACCGAACAGACATGAAACATTGAGCAGCGATCCGAGCTTGCTAGCTCATCTCTGACGTCAAGCAAAATTTAGCAGGTACCCGGGCCTGGGGCAACCCTCTACGGATTGTCGCACCGGCCTGGTAATCTCAAGACCCGATCAGATCCCCTTAAGTCTCTGCACTGGCATCATCCTTACAGCATTCTATGGAGTCGCCGTGTTTAGAGCACCTTCACCTCGCAACGAAGAAATATGGAGCCAAAGTTCAGGCCATGGAGGCTTCACGGCTTCCATCAGCACCCAGACTGCACAAAAAACTGATACTCCAGAACATGGTGGCAGCCCTTAGCTTCAATAACTAACGCCACAACTATCACTAACCGCCAGTGCAACACCTAAGTCAAGGTGCAGCCGCATCGTGGTTAGGTTACTGATTAGATCCCAAGACTAACAGCTCGACTACGCATCGATATCTTATATAAGCCTTCAAGCCAACAGTCCAAGCAAGTCCATTTCTTGAGGACCGCATCGCGAGACGAAAAATCACTAATCACTGCCTACTCATATGGCGCCACGACAAGGATCAAATTTACAAACTTATGATCGAAGAAAAGGCTCGACAAAGTTAAGGGAGTGCTAAGTTATGTCTCGTGCTCCCATGCATCGGCTTAGTTGTCATCTCCTCAACCAAGATTCGAACTCCCGAAGAGCGTAAAAGATTTAATAAGCATTTGGGACACAAAACCCAAACCCGTATTCACACATGCTTGGCAACCTTTATCCAAATTCCTAATCCCGTTTCCCAAGATCCGCCGCTCCACGTTCTTGGGTACCAAATCTGAAAGCCCTCTTACTTTCCACCTCTCTCTTCCCTTCTCCCGAAAAACTAACAACACCTCAAACATCCAAAATACAAAAGAAGTAGTTTGGCATCCTTCATGCCTTACGATGATTTTCTAACCGGAGAAGAGGAGAAAGGAAGTAACTACAATCGGGGGACCGGTATGCCTCAAACGAACGTTCCAAGATCGGAATTCGAGATCGCACACCGAAATACAACTACATCTACTTATCTTCGAAGCCCTAGCTACCAAGTCAATCATGACTCAACGACCACTTGCGTACTCGCCAAATGTTCAATCATCAAAGCGCCCGCGTATGCACATCCCCCGCAAGTGTCAAATCGCCTAAAACGTGCGACGATGGCACTATGCAGATACTAAGCAACGCGAGTGCGACACCAAACCAACAGCGGCTCGCTCACGATACCCAAACAAGCATGCCCGCTAACTAACATGCTTTTCCTATAACTTGCAGGATAAATCTGTATCTTAACTATCATCTCAACTTTCATTCCAAAGCACATCATGTCAAGACAAGACGTACTTTGGGGGGCAAATGTTAACTGGCCTTTTGGTCTAGTCATCAAAAGTACTCAAGACACGCTCGACTCAACATACCGCATGACATTACAGCCCAGAGGTGTCGCCAATATCTTCTGGGGGCCAGTATCAGAAGACTCGAGTCTGGCCACTAGCAGGACGTCGCATCCCTCAGACGCAACCCCCATTAGTATCCGTCCGCATTCGAGCTGAAGGCGAGCCGTGCTCCGAGCCGAAGGCGAGCCGTTAAGCGGGTCCGGGCGCAGTGCCGGTGGGGGTCCGGGGCCCCACAGTCCCGGTGGCGATCAACCTGGCCGGTTAGGTCGAAACTGTGGGAACCGCCCGATTCATCCGATTTTCTCTATGCCGGAAGCTCAGATTCCTTCACTTCGGACCAGCAAAACGGTGGATTCTTTCATTTCGTGTTGAGGAGCTTCAACGCCTCAAAATAACCAACCAGCCTCGACAACGCCTCTCGCCGAAATCCACTGCGCACCCAGCCGGGTGCGAAATTGCGCACCGACCAGGTACGAAATTTCGTACTTGGCAGTTGCGAAATTTCGCACCTGGCAAGTGCGAAATTTCGCACATCACCCCAGGTGCGAATTTCCAATGCCCGACAGCAAGAGGTGCGAATTTCTGGAAGATGGTCCCCATTTCTACCTACTCCTACCTAACCCCTACCTAACCACTTGCTATAAATACCCCATGGCCTCACACTTCAAAAGGGATGGATTCTTGAGCTTTGAGACCTCCATAAAGCTTCATTAATGGCATCTCCTCTTTGAGTAAGAAGAAGGACAAAATCGTCTTTTTCCTTATTATTCAATATATGATAATTATGACATCATATATCATGAAAAGTGAATGTAATGATATGTCATGAGATAGTCTCAACCTTGTAATTCTTCCAAGTGATTAATAATATTCCAACCGACTCTTCAAAGTGGACGTAGGCCCTCACTGAGGCCGAACCACTATAAATCTCGTGTTATTTACTGCTTACGTTCTATTTAATGTTCTTGTCTATGCAACCATATTTATAATTCCTAGTAATTGGGAACCTTTGGTGTTTACGACATTTTTTGCTGTCAACACTAATCGAAATTAATTTTGGTTCGATTTGATTTGGCAAATTTTCGATTTCAATTTGATTTGAATTTTTTACATCAAAAACAACTGAACTGACCGAACGCTCACTACTAGCTATAATAGCCCGACTCTATTCATGAAGCATTAGAAAAGATTGATCTTATTTGTCAGAGAATTAAAGAGGCTAAGAGAAGAAAAAAATCCTACGCAAACAACCGTAGGAAGCCTCTATAATTCTCTTTTGTGTATATTCGTATATCTTCGTTGAAGGGAGTAACATCTTAAGCACAAATTTCGAGTACTCATGATTCACGTATCTTGGCTTTGGGAGTTTCTTCTTGATTCAAATTCAGTTGTTGATCCTCATATTCTGGAAGAGCTTGAGATCTCGCCCGACTTATCTATCGTGCAGTATTATGTTTATGTGCTTGTTTCAGAGGCTAAATGCCTTTGAAATATGGATGTTTCACTCATGAAGATTCAATGGTCTGCTAACCCCAATGATTGCACTTGGAAAACTGAAGAATTCATCGAGCGAACCTATCCTAATTTTTCTTTCTTTGGTAGTCGAGGGTGAGTAATCTTAACTCAAGTCTATATATTTCTATTTATAGATGAAATAAATAGTGTCGAGTATGAGTTATCTCAAGGAATTGTGAGGACGCAATTTTTTATAAGGGGGAGAGTCTGTATCAACCTCGGTTTTGTGATTGCCTATGAAAACAAATTATAACAATGTTTATACTTTTTAAAGAAATAAATATGAATTTGGAGAGAATAATTCATATAATTATTTAAGTTGAGTTATCAATGAGTTTTGAAGTTAAAATGAGTACATATGTTAGTTTGTTGATAAGTGGCGTTTAAATAATGAGATAAAAGAAAATTCAACATGTGTTTGCTGAATAAATTTAAATATAAAGAAAATAAAGTTCTTCAAGATTTATATTGTGAATTTGGGATAAAATAAGTGTTAAAGGGTTTTATTTTCCAAAATTCAATAATTTTTAAATTATTGCTAATGGTGAATTTTTGTTGTTAAAAAGTTTTTTTATCTAATTGGGATGCAATTAAAATATGGTAAGTGCTAAAAATCAATAATTATATGTGAAAATATTTTTGATATGTTTTGTACATTTATTATGATAATAGAATGGATTTTTGAGTAATATTAGTTTTAAAAGTGTAAGTATTAAACAACAGAAAATGTAAAATACGTACTTTATTAAAAATGTGAATTTTAAGTTGAGTTCATATTAAAAAAATGTGTTTAAATGGTTATAAAAAACTTTAAACATGTTATAATTTATTTTTGTATAAAACTAAAATAAGAGATGTAAACTATTTATGTTAAATTATGTTAAATTGCATTAATATTGTGATAAACTAGTGTTTTATAATGGTTTACTTAAACATACTTAGCCTAAATGAACTGGTTGTGGGTCCAAACCCAAGTCTAAATGCAAATTCTGGAATTAGGCAGAGAAGGGAAAAAAGTACATACTAGTTTTCCTCCTTCTTCCTCAATGCCAATTTCCTATAAAGAAAATAAACCCTACTCCTCTCCAGTTTGCAATTCAAAGCCATTTTCTAACAAAATTTTAAGAGAAATCCTACTGAATAATATGTAATCCATACAATCAGAAGTTATTTCTCAATTTCCTTGGGTTTGAAAAGAAAATCACTATAACTTTTTCCTTTTGTTTTTGTATGTCTGTATCTTTGAAATTTACATGTATCTAAAGTTATTCTCTGTAATGACGCGGCTTTTTGCTCGGTTTTCGCCGGTAATTAAACCAACTTAAACCGTTCATAAAGATGGATTGATAGGGGCACTTACGCATTTGCACAAAATAAACACAACTTTTCCATTATCATTAAAATAATATTACATCAGAGTTACAAGAGGTACATCAGAGTACATCGGTTACACAGCGGAAAAAATACTAAACTCAGTGGAAGAATGTGAATGCTCCAAACATAATAGCTCCAGTTAAACCAGAATCCTGCTCTAACTAACTCCAAGGCTAAATCTGCGAACCAAACTACTAGGTTGCCCATGTAAAAATTATGGGCACCCAGAGTTTAGGTGTGGGAACAATAAACTCCAGATCTGTCATGGGACTGGTGTGAGAACTCAAAACAGTGGTCTTTAGGGTTTATTTTAAAGTTAGGTAATTCACCGGACCATGCCGCCAATGCGGAACGGGTTTACTCCCTGTGAATACCAGTGCATAGAAATCCGCAATGACTTTTTGAAAAAATGAAGCTATCATAAGCTCGTCCCACATCACACAATGCAAGCGCACACCAAATGGGCAAGTTTTGCCTTATGATAACCAAAAATGCCTTCATACATGAAAATCCTCTTTTACTACTATATATAGTTTGAAAAACTTTTTCGCAAATAAATGCATTAATCCTAGCCAGCATAATGCCCCATCCCATTATACTGACAATCCTGCCGGTAACCAGCAGGCTATATAATCAAAACCGTACGGACTCGTAGTGGAGATTGGGTTTCGAACATGAAGGTTCCTAGTACGAAAGATCATTCGTAGGATCACAAACTTTCTTGCGCGCATCATCCCAGTACTCGCGGATAACGTCCAGACTCGGACTCCGTTATACTAACCCACCATACATGAATCAGAGTACCCTACAAATAGCGTCCCAGGCTGGGGACTTCGCAGTACCCTTTCATCATCACATCCCTGTGCACCGAACATACGAAACGAACATAAAAACCTAACCACCAGTTTACCATCAATCCGGGGTGTGAGGTTCGTCAAGGTCACGACATACACAAAGCTTCGCTTAAATAAGCCATGCTTTGATCATCCATAGCTCATCACATAACTTAAGTATGCCACATTGTCCATTCACTACGCATCACTGATTTCTATCAATATATAACCTCTAAGCTCATACATTTTAGAGAAGGGTGTTAAGAAAGAGAATAAATTCTCCGCCATCAAGCAGATATATATTAATAAAGATCAGTGCTACGCAGTCAATTACAATGTCAGACACATAATCCATACATGTCTGTTCTAGGTCTGAACGAAACAACAATCCGGAATTCCTTCACATATGTTCGGGCTTCTTGCCACTTAGCTGATATGTAAAATCCATCTGCGAGTGGGAGCCAGCCATTCGAGACATTCAGCAAGTCGCCCTTACGACACGAAGGGTCTCGATCTTCAATGCCACCTCCAATGTCTTCAATTGATCCACAACGTTGTATTATTACTTGGAATGGTTTTCAGACATAATTCTGATCCGGTCTTTCCAAATAATAAGCGCAATCAAAAATACAATCACGGAACACATAGGCTTTCTACCAAATCTCCTTCCATTTTGGATTTCGTTAAATTAAACTTCTTTAAATCAATTCTCAAATTATCTTTAACAAAATCCATATTTAACCCTTCTTCTTTTAAACACATCCCTTAAACCAAGATAATCTAGCCCCAAAGCCTTAATTAATTTTCTGTTTGTTAACTCGTTATCGAAAATCCAGTTTCCTTTGAAAACCCTTACCCCACATTTCAACCCTAGTTTTCAATTAAGTTGATTTTCCAACATTCCATTCTTTAATCTTAACTAAAAGATTATACTTTCTTTCCAATTCCTCACATTTAATTTCCTCAAATCAAAGATCTGATTAAATCCTCAAATTACGATATGAATTTCCATAAATCAATCTCATTGGATTTCAAGAATGATATTATTGAAGATATGATTCACGACAAATCCCAAATCAATTGATATTGAACATAAGTTACACAGAAATTGTATCTACTTATATTCGATATAAATTCTGATAATCAACGAATATTATAAGTGCAATAACGATATAATAATATCTTCCAAATTCCTCAAATAGTATACATTTACTCCACAGAATTTCATATCAAATATCTAAAGATTATTTCTATCCAACTTATTCCAGTCAACTTAGGAAACTCGTATCTTAATTAAAAGATTTATTCAACTCTTTGATATTAGATTTGGATAGAAATACCATCAACTTATACATAATATTAATCTCGATATCCATCTCATTCTATAAGCGGATTAATGGTGAACTACCTTTTAAATTCCTCAAATAGTAAGAATCATCATCTACCGGATTAATATCAAACATCCGAAGATTTATCTCCAACCATATCCAACTATTTAAAATTGAAAACCCATATTAATATCAATTAAAATTCCATATAAAATATTTCCAATACTTTTGAACCTTTGAAAACATTCCACAAATCATTTAAAAATGGTTACTTGTAGTTCGGAAAATAGTTTGCTGGTTAAAAACTTCAAAATAGATTGTTTTCGAAGAAAGCGTTACAATAGTGTTTTCAGAAGCGTTACAAAAGCATTACAAAACAGTTATCTTAATTACTTCGATCAAAACATCGCTTTTCTTAGTCAAAACTTAAACTTTACAATTCAAAACATTTTTTACATAATTTATAATGGTTTTACCATTTTTTCCATATTTTTAGAAACATTATAAAATGGTTGTTTATGGTTATGGTCGATAACTTCTCTTATAGCGAACTTTTCCAAAATGGTTTTAAACATAACTTGAAAATCATAACTCGAATTTAAAATATGCTTTCACTCATTTGAAATTTCTTGTTAATGGAAATCAAACGTTTTTCATTTTATGGAAATCCAATTTTGATTGCAAAAGTTATAAGCGTTTAAAGTTTGCATCTAAAATACGTAAATTGTCGTTATTCGACAAGCTCTATTTTGACCATAATAACCATTATTCTATGTTACTTCAAAATATCGTAGAAAACCATTATATCCTTACATAACCCTTTTAAAATCATTTAAATTTACTTTCCAAATTATTTTGGATCTAAAATTCAACTTTCATAAATTCCAATTCATTTCTAAATTAAAATAACTTCAAATTAACCTTCCTATTTGTCGGATCAGTTAGGGATAGCCAGGGAGAGCAGGAAACTTTATTTCCAAACTCAAGACTAAACACTATCCTCTCTGTCATCCTAGAATGTTCTGGTATTTATTTATTCATTTAAAGGACTTTAACAATATATATGAATTCATACATATGGTCTTTTCCAATTATTAACCTTCAATTTCAATAATGATATTACTTTTAATTATGAAGGAGATTTGTCGATCGCCAATGTGATACCATAATTGTTGTGTCATAGTATGTGCAAAAAAACATTAGCAACCATTTAAACGTCCATAGCAACCATAATAAACATGATTCATTAAATCATAATTAAGCACAAGCGTTATAACACTAACGCTTAATAGTGTGTGTTCTAAACTTCGCATCCATCATCCATCACAACAAATATCAATCATCATTAACCAATAATAATTCATCACTATATTTAGATTAGTCTAGCTACTAATTAAATATATAAACCATGGTTAAAGAGTTCTCACCTATCAACTTTCCAAATCTTCATGGTAGGCGAGCCTAGCTAAACGAACCGTCGGACAGTATTTCAGCGCAATGTCTTCTTCACCAAAATATATATTATATAATATAATATAATATACATTGATCTCTCTTTATATTATAAGAGGAGGAGAAGAATGACGAACTTTGGCAAGTTGGTGGTGGAAAAGAGGAAGATTTATGCCATGGAAACCATGGCCATAAGCTTTAAGAAGAAGGTGAAAAGAGAAAATGGAGATGGAATGGTAAAAAATGGAGAAAGAGCCTCCTTATATAGGAAAGGAGGAGAAAGGAGGTAAAGACACATAAGGGGGCAAGTGGCAATCATGCATGAAAGGGAGCATGCATAAAGACATGTGTCTTAACACGTGTCTTAAGAAGAAAAAGGAACTTTTGGTAGCACTTTCTTTTAAATGTTATGAAAACTAAAGGCAACACTTAATTCTAACGCTACTAATTCGTGCTATGGTTTGACAAATCCGATCAAACGACAAATAGCATCAATAAATCCAAACTCATTAATAATCATTATCATTTATAATTCAAGTAAAATCTATCATATAACTTATCAAAATTGTTAAATACTCTTAACCATATATATTTATATCAAATTCAAATTAAGTAATAAAAATTCCAATTTTAAATTGGTTAAAAATTCTGGATCGTTACATTCACCCCCCCCCCTTAAAAATTCTCGTCCTCGAAAAGGAATGGGAATCGTAAATATTCGACAAATTCAAGATTAAAATTCTTTATACCAAAGCTCCAAGTTCTCACATGTATTAACAGATAACCATATATACATGTCCTCCTACGATAACCTCCAGTTACCTATTATATTCGATTCATCGTTTACTGGGCCAATTACTTATACTCAACCATTTACTGCTTTCAAAAAAATTCAGACTTTTAAATTATGCTCTTAGATCTTATCTTACAAATGCAAAGGTTATGAAACTTATTCCTTTTCAGTTTCCAAAATTTACTATTATTCGTTACATGAAAAACTTGATCACCTCCGAACTCAGCTTTCTAAACGTTTCAGTTTAGGTAATTTCTTCTTACTATTCCCGCTTGCCAAAATCCTTTAATCAAATTATGAAACTTAATTCACAAGGTATTTATGCTTACTTAAACAGTTCCTTTTTTTGCCACAATATACTTTAGAACTTATCGACTTGTCCAAAATCATCGATAATTCCAATCTTCCTATCTATACCCTTAATTAAATTCAATAACTTTTCATTAGAATAGGATCTATTTGGATATATGATAGAATATATTAAGAAGATTTATAAAAGAAGTTATATATTTTTTTATATATAATTAACATCATATACATACATTTATTCATGCATCTAACTTTTCAGAGATAATTCCTTAGGGGTCAAAGAGCTTGCTCAGATTACATAATTCTTGCATTCCTTCTTCTTCACTTATGACGGCGGGTGGTGTTGCTTTAGCTGGTCATTCTTCCTTCTTTGACTAACAATCCTGGACTACATGCCCTCCTTTTCTGCATCTATAACACTTCTTTTCTTTTGTTAGGTTCATGGGTTTCTTCTTTGTTTTAGGACACTTACGTATAAAATGTCCTCTTTTCTTGCATTTGAAACAAATTATGTCTTCTCGAATGGTTTTCTTTTGTATTCTTTCTGGGCATAAAATAGCAAAATGACCTTCTTGACTACGTATAATATATACCTTTGAATTTCCCCAATCTAAGGCTTTCTTCCTTTTCTTTTCGATTATGAGCTTTCCTTTCTTGTTTTAGGGTCATCCACCATTCAGTACCTGATAAACCAAACTCCATCTTTGTTCCTATAAGGAAATTTTGTTGAAAAATCCAGCTTACCCTCCACTTAATTTACTGGCTTATCCGTTACTAACAAGCTTACCTGATATAATTCTTACAACCCAATCAAATTTTCACTTTTCTATTTAAGTTCATATCAATTTACCAGACAATTTCAAACACTTATCTAAATGGATTTAAGTATATATTGATGTTTTAATCGGAATCATATAGTCATCCCACTTTCGAAACTTGAAAATACATATTGATGATGCTGTAGTCATCAACAGAATCATCTTCAAGTGTCTTGAGTGTGATTCTATATCAATCTAGTATACTCAAGACTTCGTATATACGTTAGCTAGGCATATATTCAAAATCTTCTTATACCCGATAGTCCAACTTCAATATTGAATACAATACTCAAATTCTAATTTTTAATTTCTAACCATATTAGTTAGTTACCTTAACAAATTTAACCCAAGTTTATCGATATTTCAAAATCCCCAATAGTGAAATTAAATCCAAAAGGCATTTGTACTCAGATCGTTTTCCTGATCAGGGAAGGGGCTTAATTACCATGCCATAAGAAGTATTTTATGTGTAATTATAATCACAAAATGTAAACTTAACCTTAATCGTTTGATTAAGTATCCAGATTATAAATAACCATATATTTCCAAAATATGCTTGTTTCTTAAATTAAAACTTTTCAAAACTCATTTCATATTTTCAAATACGCTCTCTCACATATAATACTCCAAAATCTCATTCTAGGGCATTACTAACCCTATCTCTAATGAGATATATAATTCTGATGAGTCTTTCCGTTTGTTCAAATGTGCCGTACCCCATTGCTTTGTATAAACCAAAGCTCTGATACCACTATGTAACAACCCGGCTTTTTGCTCGGTTTTCGCCGGTAATTAAGCCAACTTAAACCGTTCATAAAGACGGATTGTTAGGGGAACTTACACATTTATACAAAATAAAAACAACTTTTCCATTATCATTAAAATAATATTACATCAGAGTTACAAGAGGTACATCAGAGTACATCGGTTACACAGCAGAAAAGATACTAAACTCAGGGGAAGAATGCGAATGCTCCAAACATAATAGCTCCAGTTAAACCAGAATCCTGCTCCAACTAACTCCAAGGCTAAATCTGCGAACCAAACTACGAGGCTGCCCGTGTAAAAATTATGGGTACCCAAAGTTTAGGTGTGGGAACAATAAACTCTAGGTCAGTCATGAGACTGGTGTGAGAACTCAAAACAGTTGTCTTTAAGGTTTATTTTAAAGTTAGGTGATTCACCAGACCATGCCACCATTGCGAAACGGGTTTACTCCATGTGAATACCAGTGCATAGAAATCTGCAATGACATTTTGAAAAAATGAAGCTATCATATGCTCGTCCCACATCACATAATGCAAGTGCACACCAAATGAGCGAGTTTTGCCTTATGATAACCAAAAATGCCTTCGTACGTAAAGATCCTCTTTTACTACTACATATATTGTGAAAAACCTTTTTGCAAATAAATGTATTAATCCTAGCCAGCATAATGCCCCATCCCATTATACTGACAATCTTGCCGGTAACCAGCAGGCTATACAATCAAAACCGTACGGGCTCGTAGTGGAGATTGAGTTTCAAACATGATGGTTCCTAGTACGGAAGATCATTCGTGGGCTCACAAACTTACTTGCGCGAATCATCCCAGTACTCGTGGATAACGTCCAGACTCGGACTCCGTTATACTAACCCACCATACATGAATCAGAGTACCCAACAAATAGCGTCGCAGACTTGGGACTTCGCAGTACCCTTTCATCATCACATCCCGGTGCACCGAACATACGAAATGAACATAAAAATCTTACCACCAGTTTACCATCAATCCGGGGTGTGAGGTTTATCGAGGTCACGACATACACAAAGCTACGCTATTATAAGCCATGTTTTGATCATCTATAGCTCATCACATAACTTAAGTATGCCACATTGTCCATTCACTACGCATCACTGATTTTTATCAATATATAACCTTTAAGCTCATACATCTTAGAGAAGGGTGTTAAGCAAGAGAATAAATTCTTCGCTACCAAGCAGATATATATTAATAAAGATCAATGCTACGCAGTCAATTACAATGTCAGACACACAATCCATACATGTCAGTTCTAGGTCTGAACGAAACAACAATCCGGAATTCCTTCACATATGTTCGGGCTTCTTGCCACTTAGCTGATATGTAAAATCCATCTGCGAATGGGAGCCAGCCATTCGAGACATTCAGCATGTCACCCTTACGACACGAAGGGTCCCGGTCTTCAATACCGCCTCCAATGTCTTTAATTGCTCCACAACGTCGTATTATTACTTGGAATGGTTTTCAGACATAATTCCGATCCCGGTCTTTCCAAATAATAAGCGCAATTAAAAACCCAATCACGGAACACACAGGCTTTCTACCAATTCTCCTTCCATTTTGGATTTCGTTAAATTAAACTTCTTTAAATCTATTCTCAAATTATCTTTAACAAAATCCATATTTAACCCTTCTTCATTAAAACACATCCCTTAAATCCAAGAAAATCTATGCAACGTACCGCAAATCCGTACTATCTGAGTTGACTAATAACACCACACGTCCAACCCAAATTGCACATCAATACGAATCAATATTAGAAAGAAGTTAGAGGATGAGAAATAGAAAGAAAGAAACGTTAGAACAGAAGAAAATAAAGAAGACAAATCTCACAACGGAACGAATAAAATATATTATATAACATAACTTTTGAAATTCAAATCAGTAACTGTATATATACATACCATTTTCAGAGCACAACAGTTATTCCTAGAACAGTTATAAATACCTGTTTCCAGATACAACATAGTACATAGCGGAAATATGATAGTCTATAGCTAACTGGTGAAGCCTTCTGCTTCCAGCTCTTCCAAGTGAATTTGAGAAATCCCGACTACTTGGCTGCCCGTAAAAATTTGGGCATCCAAGAGTTTAGGGAAAACAAAAAAACTCTGGGTCAGTCATGGGACTAGTGTGAGTAAACTCCAACCATTTGTTTAACTTTCAAATTCCTTTCGAAAGAAAGGGTAATACTAAGACCATCCCACACATAAACATGGAAGGTTTTTACCTTACTATAACCCAAAACACTTTGATACGAAAATCCAGTGATATTATAATAGTGTCTAAATCAAATAAATAACAATCTAGCGGAACGCTTGCATCTCACGCTCCATATATAATATAAAATCAAAAACCGTAGGGCGCTTATTGGAGATTGGATTTCCAACATGACAACGTATGGAACCACATTCCAATAGTGTATCTCTAAAGGGAATACACTGGGGTTCAACAAGAACGTCTTCTAACCCGTCCCACACATGACCGACCACTCATTTCGCTTGAGTGTATCGAATGTATATCACCAACGGTTGGGATCAACAACCGTTTCCCGAAAAGGGACAGCATCGATAGATTAAAGAAGCAAATGGAATTTCTCTAGATAGGTGATTATACACCCTAATGGGAGCGACCCACATAGCTATGTTGCCTGCCCGATTTTTGTCATTCCCCGATTGTTGAGGCTTGAGGCGACGATTTCTTATCATTCATTGATAGCACAATCACTTTGAATGCCACATTGTCAGATCCGTAAATCATTAATTGATTTGCACAAATATAATCTGGATATTATGCTAAGAGAATAAATTCTCTGCCACTATATATATCTATACAGACCAACATATGCGATCATTGGAAATACTCTGTCAGACAATCGTCCATACACTTCATTCTGGGACTGAACGAAACCGAAGGCACAATTTCTATTAATAGAAAAAGCCATTGCACTTTACTCCATCTTCGATTATCTTCATATAATCTGATTCACAACGCTACTGCCAAATATGGAGTGGTTCTCGGATAATAATCCAATCGGTCTCTCCATACTGACAACGATATTGGCAAGTACTTCGATAGTCGGTTATTTAACTATCGAAGAAAAACAAACATTCATTCAAAGCATTAAACAAATCACTGGGCCTTTTAATTAATATTTCATTCATTAATTAAATCACTACTCCATTTCCTTATTAATATTCGTTAACAAGATATTTTCGATAATCATCTTGACCTCTTATGTTATTTGGAAAACATTTCCATATATCGCCTTCTTTTATTTTCTATACTTAGAAAATATATTCTATTTATAATTGGAAAATATTCCAATTACTTATCTCTTTTCTGAACTCGGTTATTTTTATACTTAGGAAACATTTATTATATATTTCCAAATTTCCACTTACTTGGGTTAAACGAATGTTGTGTGAAACATCGTTACAACAATCCAAAACACTGCATTCATGTAACAACCCGTATTTTCAACAACCTGTAATAATGAAAATCGAGGCAGAATTTAATTATAAAATCTGAATCAAGGGAAACGGGCTATGCCATTGCGTTCGTCTCGGAAAAATACGCGAAATAGAGTCCAAGTTTTCGAAAATCGGAGTCCGTATGACCCAGTTAAGGCCCATTGAAGTTTGCAGAAAATTTCTAAGTAAAAACAGATTTAAATTTGAAATTAAAAACATGGGCTAGGGCAAACTGGGCAGGCGGGAAAAATTCCCGCCCAGGACCCCATGTCGACAGGCCTGTCGACAGGGGTCTAGGCATGTCGACTGCCCTGTCGACAGCCCTGTCGACAGGGGGTAGCCAGGCAGATTAGCCTGGCGCACCACTTTGGTTTGGGCTTGGTTGTGTGGTCTGGTTCTAGAGAATTCTGAAATCTGACGGGCCAAAACTATCCTAGGGTTAATCCTAGGGCTAAAAACACTCTAATCTTCTATAAATAAGCCTCTAATCCTACCCTAAAACCCCATTAATCATTCTTGCAACCAAACTATGCCAAAATCCATCCTCTCATGGCCTCCACCCTCTTCATACAATTCCTAATTTAATTCCTAGGTGATTTTCCATGCATACAAGCATATTTAGGCTTGTATGATCCTCCTTAGCTTGCATTAAAGGCTTGTTTTTCAATTGGCATCATAAAGGAGGAGTCTTGATCAAGTTTGCTTGCATTTGGGGGTTTTAATTAGTTGCATAAGGGGTTTCTTGCATTTGTTATACTCATTTGAGTCCGCATAAGCATTGTAAGCCCTCTTACCTTCACTTTACAAACTCTAAAGTTAATATGTGGTGAAAGTTGAGATTTATGTGAGTTTGGTTGATTATGCATGCTTATGCGAACTCACTACACCATGTTTTACATGTTTCCTAAGTTATGCATGCATATGCGAGTTTACTATGCCATGTTCTACATGTTCAATGGATTATGCATGTTTATGCAAGTGTACTAAGCCATGATTTGCAAGTTAACAAGTTGTGCATGTTTATGCAAGTTTAAAATGACAAGTTGTGCATGTTTTGACAAGTTGTGCATGTTTTGACAAGTTGTGCATGTTTTGACAAGTTGTGCATGTTTATGCAAGTTTAAAATGACAAGTTGTGCATGTTTGACAAGTTATGCATGATTAAGGTAATATGCAAGTTCACTATGCTAAGTTATGCAAGTTTAACATGATATGCATGTTTATGGTAATATGCAAGTTCACTATGCTAAGTTGTGCAAGTCTAACATGTTATGCATGATTGTTGTGCAAGTTTATCATGTATGTTGTGCCAAGTTCCCTCTTCCTATCCTTTATGCGTTACTACGAATAGGTAAGCGATAGAATGACGTTGGGGGTTGGGGTAAACTTAAAATACATGAAAATATAAGATTGGGAATTTACCTATTAAGTTAGGTCTACCCCTTGGGAATTTACCTATTAAGTTAGGTCTACCCAAGCATTTGTTAACTTGTAATTATGTGTTTGAAATAAAGTGGACATGACACTTAGAAAACATAAGTGTGGCCAACTCGAGGTTGGGTTGAGTTTGTAGCGTAATTCTACCCGGAACCGACCGGCTTAACTAGTGGCTACAAACAATAGGACCCAATGTGAGAAGTTGGTCATGTGGTGCCAAAAACCCGAGGTTGGACTAAGTTGTGGTGTAAACCTACCCGGACCCGCCCGGCCTAACTAGTAACCACAACAAGGTCTAATGTGAGAGGTTAAGGTGCATTAAGTTAATTAATGCCTCATGATTAGGGTTAAGTCAGGGTCCACTAATACTTAACCAATTTGGGGATTCAAGGGATGAGAATGGGGTTAAGTTACACTTAACCAATTTAATCAATTTGGGGATACAAGGGATTGGATGGAGTTAGGTGGTGAACCGTTGGTTGTACTTAACCAGTTCAATCCATGATTAGTGAGGGGTTAAATCACACTTAACCCTCTTGGGGAAACCCTAGCAACGTGGTCTGTTCTAACAGTAATCCCAGTTTGGTATCATTCACAACCCTAGAGGCTAGGCTAGGGCGGGGCACGATTACTGGAGGATGTAAGCGACCAAAGGGCGATGGCCGAGTGGTACAGCGGTGCGGGTCCGGCGGGCTACGGACGTGCACGTAGTCCGATGTTGGACAAACTCGAGGCACGGGTACCAGTAGATTAGAGCTGTGCGTTATTGCTTAAGTGTCTGGGGTTAACACCCGAGGGCTTGATACACCCAAAGGGGGACCCAGCACAGTCTAACTACAACCATACGTGGGCCATATGGACACCAACACTTGACGTGTTAGGTTTATAGGAAGCCGATCGACTAGACCGTTGGGCTGGACCTTGTATTAAGGTCACCTCATGTTATTGGGTCAAAGCTTGGGCCAAGGGATCAATATCTGTTATGTCGGGTTGCTAGTACACCGTGGTGCAAAAAAAACTTGACCATGTTTATGCGATGACACCTCTATCTATCTTGTAGTTAATTTACCACGCCAGTATATTGTATCTATGATCATCTCAGTTTCCATCATGATGTTAGCTTTATTAGTTTATAGACTGATCGTAGCAGGGCTTACTCAGTCTTTTTGACTGACCCGTTTTGTTTCGCCTCTTTTCTTCGGTTTCCCCCCCCCCCCTCCAGGTTCTCAGGGAGGGAATACAGGAGCCTAGCTTGGATCTTAGCTGCTTTCTTGGATAGCTCATGTATGCTTTGGACTTGGGCTCGCTATGGTTTCTTCCACTTTGGGGATAGCTACTATTATGTTTTCTTTTTCAGTTTCAGATGATGTTATTTCATGTACTAGACTTGTTTATTTGGGAAATTGACATTTTGATGTACCAGACTTGTTTTTGAAATGGTTTAAAAGTCTTCCGCTGTTTTATTTACTTACTCTGTTTATTTACATATGTATATATGTCATGTCCTGCCTTGCTATATCAATATGCATGTTTACCAATAATACCCCTCCAAAGCTAGTGCATTCCTTTGCGAGTGACCCTGACGGAGGTGGGGTGTTACATTTGGTATCAGAGCCAGGTTTACGAGAAGGGATAAAAAGGTTTTAAAACTTTTGAAAAACTATTTTCGAAACCAAGTATAAAGTATTTTCCAAAGAAAAGTCTAGTTGTTTTAAAAGGCTATTCCCCAAAAGCCATTAGCACTATCCTTTGACTCCTCGTTTGAACTCTTTTCTTTTCGTTTCCAGCATGTCTGATAATCTCATCTTCCCCGAAGGAGTAATGATACCCGATTGGTTTCGTCGGTACTTGGAAGTCACGGCACCGGTCCCGGGTGTCCCTAATGTTGTCTCCCCAGTCGAGGCCGTTGTTCCTCCTTCTCCTCCCATAGCTGATGTTCCTCTTCCCCCTCAGCCTCCACAAGCGGATTTCGCGGAAACTTGCAAGAACTTTAAGAGGATGGGTGGCAAGAATTTTAATGGAACAGAGACTTTTGTAGAAGCAGGGAATTGGTTGAAAGAGACCGAAGATCTTTTAGCCTCCCTTGATATAGGTGACCACAGGAAAGTTTTATTAGCAGTATGGTTGCTAAAGGAAGAAGCTGCACGTTGGTGGGTAGTCACCACCGCTACTAGGCCAATTGAGACTTGGGATGACTTTAGAGGAAGGTTTGGACTGAGATTCTTATCACTGAAGCAAGGGGACATGACTATTAGGGAATACATAGATAAGTTTAATCAACTGGCTCGGGTCGATTTAGACTTAGTTAATACAGCTCAGAAGAAGGCCCTACACTTTGCTCTAGGATTAAACGAGCCATTACGTGATTTGGCCATGTCTCATATACCCTTGGGGGCGACTTTCGAGAATTTGGTGAATTTGGCCCTACTTCAAGAAGAAGATAACAATGACAAGAAAGAGATCAAGGCGAATGAGTCTCAAGACAAGAGAATAAATTCTGGGAAACGGGGCAAGAATAACCACAACCGCAAGAGCAAGCCAAGAGGGAATAGGAAGTGCAACTTCTGTGGTAAAGTTGGACATATAGCCAAGGAATGTAGGAAGAAGGAAAAGAGAAAGCGGGGCGAATGCTTCATTTGTGGTGAGTTTGGACATTTCAGCAAGGGTTGCCCGAGGAAACAAGGGCAAGGCCAGACTCAGTGTGCAGGACTATCTGGAGGGCGAGTTCATCCCCTCAGCACCAGCTCATGATAGAGGTAGTGTTCCTGTTGAAAATCCTGTTTACATTTTCTGATTTTCCCTGTTCGAACTTTGTTTGATTCTGGCACATCGCATAGTTTTATTTCATCTGACCCAGTTGAAAGTTTTGCACCTAAGTACTAGTGTAGTTGATGATCCCGTATGTGTTTCAAATCCAATTGGGGGTTCTGCCCGTTTGTCTATGGTCTGAGTGGATTTGAAAATTTCTATCTTAAGTATAGAATTCTCGTGGGATGTTTATATTCTCGGTTTCAGGGGATATGGGTTGGTTTTGGGCATGGAATGGTTGTCCTGTTTTGAAACCATTCTTGGTTTTTGTATATAGGGTTGTGAGGCTCATGATCCGCCTCGGTAATACCCTAGAAATTTCTAGTAACCCTATGGGTCCCGTCATGTTATGTTATCTTGAATCCCTCAACTCGTCTATCGATAGTTTGCAATCTGTGAGGGTGGTCCGAGAATATCCTGATATCTGGGGATAGATTTCCGCATTTTCTGGTTAGTAATACCAAGTCAGTTTTGTGGCCGGTTAGGCACATGACCTCACGAGGTGAGAGTTAAGAAAGCAAGTCAAGGAGTTGCTTGAGAAGAACTTCCTAAGACGAGGCATTTTCGAGTAGGGTGCTCCAGTAGTATTCGTTACTGATGTGGACAGTTTGCTTCGCTTACGTGTTGATTATCGTGAGGAGAATAGACAACCGCTATCAAGGGTTGATGATTTGTTTGATCAGCTTGTAGGAGCATCTGTTTTCTTTTGATCCAGCTACCAGATTCCATCAGCTTAGGATGGCTGAGGATGGAATTGACAAGACTGCGTTTAGGACTCTAGATGGATTTTTACAATGGCTAGTCATACTATTTGGTTTGACTAATGCACCCGCGTATTACGTAAACTTGATGGGTAGGGTGTTTAGGGGGTCCTTGAACAAGTTTGTCATGGTCGTCATAGACGATATTTTGATCTCCTCAAAAGAACGAGGAAGAACATGTTATACGTCTCAAGGAGGAGATGGATACGCTTAGAGCCACCAGTGGAAGGTCAAGTTCTCCAAATGTCACTTTGGAGGAAAGAGGTTGGATTTCTTGGGCACATAGTTCCTAAGTAAGGCTTAACGGTGGATTCCGCTAAAGTGGCTGCGGTCTAAGACCGGAAAGCTCCGAGGAGGGAAATTGAAGAAAGAAGCTCCCTCCGTTTGGCTAGTTAGTTAGCATTCCCGGAGCTTAGACTTACTCTTCTGGGTCAAGAAGGGGGTTTCACAGGAAGAAGACCCACCGTTGGTCAGGAACATGGACCAGCCGATTCGAGGCGAGATGTTAAGTCACCTCGCTAGATATATCATGGATGACAAAGGAAGACTAAGGCGCGATGAGAGAGTATGTGTTCCTCGAGTGAAAGACTTGGTAAAGAAGGTTCTTGAAGATGCGCATCACTCGAGGAGGTGGCCGAGTTGGTTTCAGGATACATGTTGTGCCACCAGGTTGAGGCCAAGTCATAGAAGCCCAGTGGGCCATTACCTCTATTGGGGGTTTGGCAAGGGAAGCATTAAAAAAATCCGATAGATTATGTGGATGGACTACCTAGATCAAAGAAAGGGAATACGGGTATGAGGGTCATAATAGGTAGATTCATAAAGAGTGCTCATTTCAGTCCGGTGAAGAGCAAGAGGACTGCGTCATGGTTAGCAACGATTTACCCTCAAGAAGTTGGCCAGTTGAGTCTAGGTATGGCCTATCACTCATAGGCGGATGGTTCATTTCGATTAAGCATGAGTTATAGAGAAATCACGTTTATAAGGGCAATTGGCAACGTGGATTGGTATTTTCAAGAAAAGTTCTGTTGCATGGAATACTTTATAGTAAGTAGGCGAGATCCAGGATTCACTAGTGAATTTTGGAGAGCTTGCATGAAATCATGAGGTTATAGTATGTTTAAGCCAAGTATACAGAAAGAAGAATAAGTGGAAAAGAAAGACGAGAGGCGATAATGAAATGAGTTCCAACTCGAATTTGGGAAATAGGAGTTAGGAAGCCAAGGAATCATGAAGTGAAAGATAGCCAAAGCACAGTTGAGTTAAGCTCAAGGAAACGTGACTAAGAAGAGTGAAGACTAAGAGTGCATCCTTGATCCTTGTTTTTCTGTGGAGCTTGCTTGCAAGTTATCTTTTGCATATATCCTCTCGGTCCCATTCTCGACCTTATTTCTGTTGTAAACTCCATAAGGGGGTTAAGACTCATCGGTTAGTACTATATGTCAAAGTTTGAATGGATTTCTTGTAATCCAAAAAGGAGTTTATCTAGTTTATCTAGTTCATCTAGCTTATCTAGTTCATCGTGTCTATCTTGTCATGAGAACCTTAGGTAGAAACCCTTTGGATGAAACATGTATTTGAAGCATGTTATGCTTGATGGTTGCAAGTGGTTGCTCGTGGATGCATTATACACATTAGGCACTAGATCGGCTCGCACACTCTCCATGTTGCATATGCATGAGTGCTTACACTTATTCATGGTTGAAACTTGTTGTGTTATCACATGGATGTTGCATATGGGTGAATGTTATGTGCACTCATATAGATACTATGAATTTAGGAATTTGCATACATATGGATTCATTTCACTGACATACATATGCATTAAGGAGGTCTACTGTATCAGTAACCGCCGGATCCTTGCATTAGATAAGACATACATGTGCATTAAGGAGGTTTACTGTATCAGTAACCGCCTGATCTTTGCATTAGGTAAGTACATATACACACACTTTTGCATATGTTCATACCACATTTAGAATCTTTTAAGGACAATGATTGCTCGTGGATGATGCTTTGAGTAGATGGATGATTGGATGGTAGGATACGTTCTTCCTAACTTGAAGATTTCGGGGACGAAATCCTTTGAGGAGGGGAGAATGTAACAACCCGTATTTTCAACAACCTGTAATAATGAAAATCGAGGCAGAATTTAATTATAAAATCTGAATCAAGGGAAATGGGCTATGCTATTGCGTTCGTCTCGGAAAAATACGCGAAATAGAGTCCGAGTTTTCGAAAATCGGAGTCCGTATGACCCAGTTAAGGCCCATTGAAGTTTGCAGAAAATTTCTAAGTAAAAACAGATTTAAATTTGAAATTAAAAACATGGGCTAGGGCAAACTGGGCAGGCGGGAAAAATTCCCGCCCAGGACCCCATGTCGACAGGCCTGTCGACAGGGGTCTAGGCATGTCGACTGCCCTGTCGACAGCCCTGTCGACAGGGGGTAGCCAGGCAGATTAGCCTGGCGCACCACTTTGGTTTGGGCTTGGTTGTGTGGTCTGGTTCTAGAGAATTCTGAAATCTGACGGGCCAAAACTATCCTAGGGTTAATCCTAGGGCTAAAAACACTCTAATCTTCTATAAATAAGCCTCTAATCCTACCCTAAAACCCCATTAATCATTCTTGCAACCAAACTATGCCAAAATCCATCCTCTCATGGCCTCCACCCTCTTCATACAATTCCTAATTTAATTCCTAGGTGATTTTCCATGCATACAAGCATATTTAGGCTTGTATGATCCTCCTTAGCTTGCATTAAAGGCTTGTTTTTCAATTGGCATCATAAAGGAGGAGTCTTGATCAAGTTTGCTTGCATTTGGGGGTTTTAATTAGTTGCATAAGGGGTTTCTTGCATTTGTTATACTCATTTGAGTCCGCATAAGCATTGTAAGCCCTCTTACCTTCACTTTACAAACTCTAAAGTTAATATGTGGTGAAAGTTGAGATTTATGTGAGTTTGGTTGATTATGCATGCTTATGCGAACTCACTACACCATGTTTTACATGTTTCCTAAGTTATGCATGCATATGCGAGTTTACTATGCCATGTTCTACATGTTCAATGGATTATGCATGTTTATGCAAGTGTACTAAGCCATGATTTGCAAGTTAACAAGTTGTGCATGTTTATGCAAGTTTAAAATGACAAGTTGTGCATGTTTTGACAAGTTGTGCATGTTTTGACAAGTTGTGCATGTTTTGACAAGTTGTGCATGTTTATGCAAGTTTAAAATGACAAGTTGTGCATGTTTGACAAGTTATGCATGATTAAGGTAATATGCAAGTTCACTATGCTAAGTTATGCAAGTTTAACATGATATGCATGTTTATGGTAATATGCAAGTTCACTATGCTAAGTTGTGCAAGTCTAACATGTTATGCATGATTGTTGTGCAAGTTTATCATGTATGTTGTGCCAAGTTCCCTCTTCCTATCCTTTATGCGTTACTACGAATAGGTAAGCGATAGAATGACGTTGGGGGTTGGGGTAAACTTAAAATACATGAAAATATAAGATTGGGAATTTACCTATTAAGTTAGGTCTACCCCTTGGGAATTTACCTATTAAGTTAGGTCTACCCAAGCATTTGTTAACTTGTAATTATGTGTTTGAAATAAAGTGGACATGACACTTAGAAAACATAAGTGTGGCCAACTCGAGGTTGGGTTGAGTTTGTAGCGTAATTCTACCCGGAACCGACCGGCTTAACTAGTGGCTACAAACAATAGGACCCAATGTGAGAAGTTGGTCATGTGGTGCCAAAAACCCGAGGTTGGACTAAGTTGTGGTGTAAACCTACCCGGACCCGCCCGGCCTAACTAGTAACCACAACAAGGTCTAATGTGAGAGGTTAAGGTGCATTAAGTTAATTAATGCCTCATGATTAGGGTTAAGTCAGGGTCCACTAATACTTAACCAATTTGGGGATTCAAGGGATGAGAATGGGGTTAAGTTACACTTAACCAATTTAATCAATTTGGGGATACAAGGGATTGGATGGAGTTAGGTGGTGAACCGTTGGTTGTACTTAACCAGTTCAATCCATGATTAGTGAGGGGTTAAATCACACTTAACCCTCTTGGGGAAACCCTAGCAACGTGGTCTGTTCTAACAGTAATCCCAGTTTGGTATCATTCACAACCCTAGAGGCTAGGCTAGGGCGGGGCACGATTACTGGAGGATGTAAGCGACCAAAGGGCGATGGCCGAGTGGTACAGCGGTGCGGGTCCGGCGGGCTACGGACGTGCACGTAGTCCGATGTTGGACAAACTCGAGGCACGGGTACCAGTAGATTAGAGCTGTGCGTTATTGCTTAAGTGTCTGGGGTTAACACCCGAGGGCTTGATACACCCAAAGGGGGACCCAGCACAGTCTAACTACAACCATACGTGGGCCATATGGACACCAACACTTGACGTGTTAGGTTTATAGGAAGCCGATCGACTAGACCGTTGGGCTGGACCTTGTATTAAGGTCACCTCATGTTATTAGGTCAAAGCTTGGGCCAAGGGATCAATATCTGTTATGTCGGGTTGCTAGTACACCGTGGTGCAAAAAAAACTTGACCATGTTTATGCGATGACACCTCTATCTATCTTGTAGTTAATTTACCACGCCAGTATATTGTATCTATGATCATCTCAGTTTCCATCATGATGTTAGCTTTATTAGTTTATAGACTGATCGTAGCAGGGCTTACTCAGTCTTTTTGACTGACCCGTTTTGTTTCGCCTCTTTTCTTCCGTTTCCCCCCCCCCCCCAGGTTCTCAGGGAGGGAATACAGGAGCCTAGCTTGGATCTTAGCTGCTTTCTTGGATAGCTCATGTATGCTTTGGACTTGGGCTCGCTATGGTTTCTTCCACTTTGGGGATAGCTACTATTATGTTTTCTTTTTCAGTTTCAGATGATGTTATTTCATGTACTAGACTTGGAAATTGACATTTTGATGTACCAGACTTGTTTTTGAAATGGTTTAAAAGTCTTCCGCTGTTTTATTTACTTACTCTGTTTATTTACATATGTATATATGTCATGTCCTGCCTTGCTATATCAATATGCATGTTTACCAATAATACCCCTCCAAAGCTAGTGCATTCCTTTGCGAGTGACCCTGGCGGAGGTGGGGTGTTACAATTCAACTAACTCTTATTCAAACATTTCTTTTCGAGACTGGATCTTGCTATTTGTCGGTTAAAAATGAAATCAATCAGGTTGGGGCATAATTACCTCTCAGACCTTGACTAAATAATGTCTTTAACTTCAAAACAGACAAGACCACTTATCTCAAATCATCAACACCACAAAAACCATTTATTCATTTTTAAAACTTATATATATATTTCTCTTTCTATTACCAGATTTTCGATTTCCTTTTTGTTTATAATATTCTATTTTTAAGTTTGTTTCCTTACCGGATTCTATATATATTGATATATAGGTTTCTGATTATCAAATTACCTTACAAATATTCTAACTCCTCCTTAAATTTCCAGAAAATTTCGCCATAACCTCCTTTGTACTTCTCGATAGTTCAAACCTCAACTTGCCTCTCTAGGCCCTTTCCATTCAAAAAGAAAATCAAAAAGCCAGGTGGCTTGCCGATTCGGCGCATAAAATCTCATATGGAATTTAAACATGTACCTTTTTGTCGGGCACCAAATCTATAGACTTCATACACTTTATATACTACATTCCATGCCTGTATAACACATATGTGTCCATTTCTAATTTATTTCAACTCAATCCTGTCATTTTTAACTCAACTCGCTATTTAATCTTTTTATTAGCTCTTTTTCCCATTCCACTTTATATTTGAACATATCATGTTCAATTATCATTTTATCTTGCTTATGAATTAATTTAATTCCATTTCGACTCAAGTTCCATATTCGATTTCGAATACAAATTCTCAAATCTCCTTGCTTATTTAAAGTCCATTTTCATATCGAATTTCGATCAATTGATTATTATTCAAATTAGTTAGTTTTATTCAATAACTAAAAATCTGATTTTTTGTCTCAAAAATCATTTCACTTACTTCACTGGAGTTCATATTTATTTTACATCTCCAGTCTGGATTTTTCTAATGGCAAATTCGGATTTTATTTACTTAAAATCCTTTTATTTATTTAAATAAACCATTATGGTTTTATAATGGTTCTGGCACTGTTTTTTTGAAAATTTAATTTTGACATAACTCAAAATCTATACGACGAAATCCAAATTTTTCTCTTTCATTAGAAAATTATTATCAAATCGGTCCTGACGATTCTCGTTTCAAAGAATTCCAACTTAAACTGAGTTCTATACACTCAATTGAAGTTCGAAATGCCAAATTATGAACTACCGCGCTGTGGCGAGTTCGTTTTAATTATATATATATATAAACGTTTAAACTTCGTTTATAATAAATTCAACTCCATTCTGATATATTTTAATATATATCAAATCACTTTCCCAATTCAACATAATATTTTCGATTATCTCTAACCGATGATTTTTCATTCAGTTATAAATTTATTTATAACTCAATTTTCTATACTGAACTCTAATTCCTTTTGAAACAAATTGTTTTATAAAATTCGATATAATCGAATTTCAGTTAAAAACCCATTCAATTTTTCTTAATTTAGTTTATATCCCAGCTCCGGAATATAATCAATCGTTTTGTTTCAAAACACTTCCCAATATACTTTAAAATTCCTATTTGAATTTAAATGGTTTAAATTATCCAAATGATAATTTATTTCACCAATTTTTAACACTATTTATAAATTCAACTTCCTTGTTTCATATATTTAAACAAGTTCCCTTTTTCAAATTTCTATTTGAAACTCCATCCCTTTGATATTCCGAATTGTGGAATAAAAACCGTTGTTCCCTTTCGAATGATTTCAAATTCTATTTTTAAATTCATATTTTAATTTAAATATTCAAATTATCTCTTGATAATTAATTCATTATATTTATAAACACCATTTTATAAATTTCCTTGTTTTGTATTTAAACAAGTCTATTTCGAAATCTAATTAAAGCCAAAATCTTATTTGGAATATTTCCATTTATAAAAACTTACATATATAACACCCAATTTATTTTCATATTCAATTTAACTTCTATTTAAATAAATTCGAATTAATCTAATTCAAACCATAAATCCTTACGGATTTATTTTAGTTCAGTTTATATTCTGAACATCAGAATAAATTCAATCGTTTATTTCTTTAAAATGATTTCCCTATTTCTATTTTTAAATTCACATTTGAATTTAAATATTCAAATTATCGAATGATAATTTTTCCACTTTATTTATAAACAATGTTTATAATTTCACTTCAAATCTCGTATTTTTAATTAATAAACAACATTTATAAATTCACTACTTGATTTATTTATTCAAAACAAGTCAATATCTCTAGTCCATTCGAAATTCGAATTCTATTTTAGAAAAATAGAGTTTCCATTGTAAATCTCGAAATATCCTTTTCACCGTATTTTTATAAATCACCATTTTGGGCCCAGTGATATTTAAACAATCAAACCACCCAATTATCAATCAACACATCATATATGATAATATATATATGAAAGCCAACAATGATAAATTTTGAGGAATCCAGTTGGATTCCTCCAACTTGTTTTTCCTGCATCCACAGACGTTAGCCAACATAAATAATACCCATCCTGCTTCGAGGCAGGATATCGCGGTATAGAATGTCATCCACTATCATAGCGTGGGGCGTATAGGGTCAACCGCTAATGATACTGCGGGCATCCGCTAATGGTACTGCGGGAATCCAACCAATCACCAATATATATATATATATATATATATATATATATAATAACCACAAACCAATCCTATATAACTAATATATTTTAAATAGGCACAAAAATATTTAAATGCAACCAACAAACAATTATTTTTAACTAATAAAAATAATTTTAAATAAATTTGAGTGAGATTTACTCACCAGAGTTTTTAGATCGATCCATTCTGATATCAAATTTGACTCCAGCTTATGTAATCCTCAGCAATGAATTTCATGACGGACTCCATTCGATAAAAACCCTCGTATATATATTTAACATATATTATTTAAGCTATAGAATGATTTTACATGCAATTAAAAATTTAATTAATAAATTAAGATATTTACCTTAATAAAATCCTTAGGCCGCTTAATTACCGAGAGAATCACAAAATGAAATCCCAGCTTCTAGTTCAACACTTCGAACCCTTCAGCCTTAATGAGCCAGACCACCTCCTTCATGTTGTCAGTCCATTACGCTCAGTCCTAAGCACCTACACCTTCAATAAAACTGCTCTGAATCTTCTTATTACCAAACTGTTGAACTTCATATCATACGGTATACCCATCAGTAGATCGAACCACTTCCAATTTTTCCTTAACCACCACGCCATCTTCCCAACATCCACTACCTCAATATGCCCCTTTAATAGCATCTCTCTCCTCTCCTTCAATAACTTACTGTTTATTTTTTCTTTCTAGAAATTTTGATTTCCAAACCAAACAGCTGAACTCATCATCACCCAACGTGGACATTTCCTTTTAACAGATCTTCGACCAACCCCCAGTCAACTGTGATCGAGCTTCACCAATCCCTAAATCGAACATCCTTTACTCGATACCAACGTTAATCCTCCATGCATCGGTCTCCTCTAACTCGCAGTGGCCATTCCTCCCATCGCATACTTCAACGCAGTCAAAAACCCCATTATCGAACCTAAAACAAACCCACGACGACCCCTTTACTTCCCCCGTAAATCGCGAGGCTCCATCTGGTCTCGCGGCTTCCGATATCAACGAAGAATGAAATCGCGATTTCGCTTTATGTATTTTCTTTTTTCACGGCTTTTATCTCAGTTTTCAAAATTAATAGTCTTCGATTTTAATCTGAGGATGAAAGTAAGAGTAGAGAAGACAAAGGGGAGAGTAGTGATTTTGAAGTAAATTAGTTCAGCTATTATTTCTCTAAACAAAATACATTGGTTCAAAAACAAATGAAAAGAGTTGGGTTTTAATTTTTGAAAGGGGACGACATTATTTTAGTTTGCCTAAGAATGAAGAAAATAGCCAGGAGATTTGGGACAAGTACCGCGTCATTTATAGATGGAGAAATCCTTCCTAGTTAAGGAAACGAAGGTAGGTATTTTACTGGGTAAGGTTTATTAGAGGTAGGTTTTTTCTAGTGTATTGTTAGCTTAGGAAGTAAGCAGTATATTTTATAGTATTATTTTATTTTATTTGAACCAATACGATTTAATTAAAATACCCCTTGATTCTGAACTCCTTTCTGAACCCAACAACCGACATTTTTAGGGTTAAATCGCTATTCTAGACAAACTAGGACAAGTTTCGATGCCTCAATTGATCATCTAGAGAAGATATTAATTTAAATTGATATAAATTTAATTTAAAAGAATTAATTCTTCGATAATAAATTAATATTATTATTCTAATTCAAACAGAAATTTGTATTGATCATCCGAACTATTTTCAATTCATTTTCAAATCTTGAATTCAAATAAATTCATTTTCGTATTACGATGATTATATATATTCGAATTAAATCGTATTTCGATTAATAAATCGAAAACTCAATATAAAAATTGATTTATATCATTAGCTCAATATTTAAATCCATATTAAATATTCAAAATAAATAGATCAAAAATTCGGGTCGTTATAATCTAGCCCCAAAGCCTTAATTAATTTTCCGTTTCATAACTCGTTATCAGAAATCCAGTTTCCTTTGAAAACCCTTACCCCACATTTCAACCCTAGTTTCCAATTAAATTGATTTTCCAACATTCCATTCTTTAATCTGAACTAAAAGATTATACTTTCCAATTCCTCACCTTTAATTTCCTCAAATCAAAGATTTGATTAAATCCTCAAGTTACGATATGAATTTCCATAAATCAATCTCATTGGGTTTCAAGAATGATATTATTGAAGATATGATTCCGGACAAAACCCAAATCAATTGATTTGAACAAAGTTACACAGAAATTGTATCTACTTATATTCGATATCAATTCTGATAATCAACGAATACTATAAGTGGAATAACGATATAATGATATCTTCCAAATTCCTCAAATAGTATACATTTACACCACAGAATTTCATATCAAATATTTGAAGATTATTTCTATCCAACTATCCCAGTCAACTTGTATCTTAATTAAAAGATTTATTCAACTCTTTGACATTAGATCTAGATAGAAATACCATCAACTTATACTTAATATTAATCTCTATATCCAACTCACACTATAATCGGAATAATGGTGAACTACCTTTTAAATTCCTCAAATAGTAAGAATCATCATCTACCGGATTAATATCAAACATCAGAAGATTTATCTCCAACCATAACCAATTATTTAAAATTGAAAACCCATATTAATATCAATTTAAATTCCATATAAAATATTTCCAATACTTTTGAACCATTGAAAACATTCCACAAATCATTTAAAAATGATTACTTGTAGTTCGGAAAATAGTTTGCAGGTTAAAAACTTCAAAATAGATTGTTTTCGAAGAAAGCGTTACAATAGTGTTTTCAAAAGCGTTACAAAAGCGTTTCAAAATAGTTATCGTAATTACTTCGATCAAAACATCGTTTTTCTTAGTCAAAACTTAAACTTTACAATTCAATTTTTTTTTACATAATTTATAATGATTTTACCATTTTTTCCATATTTTTAGAAACACTAAAAAATGGTTGTTTATGGTTATGGTCGATAACTTCTCTTATAGCGACCTTTTCCAAAATGGATTTAAACATAACTTGAAAATTATAACTCGAATTTAAAATCTTCTTTCACTCATTTGAAAGTTCTTGTTAATGAAAATCAAATTTTTTTTTTCATTTTATGGAAATCCGGTTTAGATTGCAAAAGTTATAAGCATTTAAAGTTTGCATCTAAAATACGTAAATTGCCGTTATGCGACAAGCTCTATTTTGACTATAATAACAATTATTCTATGATACTTTAAAATATCTTAGAAAACCATTATATCCTTACATAACCCTTTTAAAATCATTTAAATTTACTTTCCAAATTATTTTGGATCTAAAGTTGAACTTTCATAAATTCCAATTCATTTCTAAATTCAAAAAACTTCAAATTAACCTTCTCATTCGTCGGATCAGTTAGGGATAGCCAGGGAGAGCAGGATACTTTATTTCCAAACCCAAGCCTAGACACTATCCACTCTATCATCCTATAATGTTCCGGTATTTATTTATTCATTTAAAGGACTTTAACAATATATTTGAATTCATACACATGGTCTTTGCCAATTATTAACCTTCAATTTCAATAAAGATATTACTTTTAATTATGAAGGAGATTTGTTGATCACCGATGTGATACCATAATTGTTGTGTCTTAGTGTGTGAAAAACAACATCAACAACCATTTAAACATCCATAGCAACCATCGTCAACATGATTCAATAAATCATAATTGTGCACATGCGTTAGAACACTAACGCTTAATAGTGTGTGTTCTAAACTTCGCATCCATCATCCATCACAACAAATATCAATCATCATTAACCAATAATAATTCATCACTATATTTAAATTAGTCTAGCTACTAATTAAATATATAAACCGTGGTTAAAGAGTTCTCACCTAACAGCTTTCCAAATCTTCACGGTGGGCGAGCCTAGCTAAGAAAACCGTCGGACAGTATTTCAGCGCAATGTCTTCTTCACCAAAATATATATAATATAATAGATTATATTATAAGAGAAGGAAAAGAATGACGAACTTTGGCAAGGTGGTGGTGGAAAAGAGGAAGATTTATGCCATGGAAACCATGGCCATAAGCTTTAAGAAGAAGGTGGAAAGAGGAATTGGAAATGGAATGGTAAAAAACGGAGAAAGAGCCTTCTTATATAGGAGAGGAGTAAGGAGGTAAAGACACATAAGGGGGCAAGTGGAAATCATGCATGAAAAGGAGCATGCATAAAGACATGTGTCTTAACACTTGTCTTAAGAAGAAAAAAGAACTTTTGGTAGCACTTTCTTTTAAATTTATGAAAACTAAAGGCTACACTTAATTCTAACGCTACTAATTCGTGTTATGGTTTGACAAATCCGATCAAACGACAAATAGTATCAATAAATCCAAACTCATTAATAATCATTCTCATTTATAACTCAACTAAAATCTATCATATAACTTATCAAAATTATTAAATACTCTTAACAATATATATTTATATCAAATTCAAATTTAAATTCAAATTAAGTAATAAAAATTCCAATTTTAAATTAGTTAAAAATTCTGGATCTTTAAATTCTCAAGTCGATTCAAAGAGAAACCATCAATTTTGTGTGCGATGCTGCTGTAAATCCATTCTGAGATGAGTTTAACCTCACACATCTTGTTAAACAAGTTACATATCGATGTGTTGTAACTTTCTGTTGCTATATTCGTTTATTGTAAACAAAAGTTTATTTTTTTTGTTTACAGTAGTTATCTTTTCTATATCCAACTTCGAGAGCTTCTTGATTCATGATTTTGCACCAGAATCATATCAAAAATATTTCGGGTCGGTGTCAATATGTTACTCTTTGTATATACTTAATATTAAATTTGAACTTCATCTCAATCCATGTTGAAATGTTGCTCAGAAACTGATATAAGCAAGGCAAAATATGTCTGTACACGCCCATCGGGTCAACCATAGACCTACATGGGTCGACCCATAGGTCGATCCATATGCAATATAGGTCGACACTAAGGTTGACCGGTGACTTAGTGGGTGTCGATCCAAGTGTGCACAAAATTATGGCACCTAGTCGAGCCATTTGCTTGCTGATTTGTGCTATGATTCTTGAATTTTCTGTTGTAACTTTTGATGATTATTGTGCATTTTTTTGGGCTGTTTTCAAAAAGTTATTTTCAAATATTGGATAGTTGACATTTAGTGTCACTTTATATAGCGAATTGACAGTTTTTATTTTGTTTTGTGGATTCCAATTTCTTTGAGTTTCTATTGAGATATACTGATTTCATGCACATGTTTGTAAATCGATTTCTAAAGAATTTTCGATTGCCAAATTTCAAGACAAGCATTTCATAAATCTACTCATAAAAATATAACTATCTCCAAAGTCATTTTGTATATAAACATTATCTACTATAAAGAGATTTTGAATGAAATTAATTTCAAATAGGTTCCGAAAACCGTTTATAACCCTCTTTCTCTTAATAAGTATTTTCCTATAATACACACGTCTTTACACTCTTCGAGGGAACGAGGAAGTGATTTAAAGGATATAATAAACCATGCATAGGTTGCTGTATCGGTTAATTCTGGACTTATTCGATCGAAGTCATTAGTGTGGAATTGACTGACTCATAGCAAACCTACAAGTCAGAACGTATGGAATGGGGCACATTGTTGTCGATATTTGGGTTACTATTGGTAAGTTTGTGAAGCATTATGTTGGCCTTTGGGCATGTTGTTGTTTCCAGTACTAGACTTTCAGGTTAGTTGCTAGGCTTCAGGCATTCGTTAGATCTTTGGGTTCATCGTCGGCCATTCGTTGGACCTTTAGGTCATTTGTTGGGTGCTATCATTGTTGTTAGTACTTGGCAAGTTTCAGACATTTATTGTTGTTGCATGTGCAGCGCAGCTTATGCTCGCAACTAGTTATATAGATCCATTTTTATATTATTTCTAGATTTCATTATTCTGGATTTCAATATTTCATTTATTTCTAAATATTTTCACTATTTTGTTGATGTTGGAATTTTATGCATAGCCTAAGAACTATTTGGAGATTTAACTATGGTAGATACATTTTTATTGCTTTGAACTCTTAAATATGTTCTACATGTTGATACAATATTTGTTTCCATCTTGTTGTTTCTATGTGTTTTTTGATTTTATATATATAGCTTAGACTTAGGGCTTAAGCAACTCGTTGTCGATTGAAATACTTATGCTTTGTTGTTGTTGCCTGATACATGAGACTGTTATATGTTGATTTAGTTGAAATTGTCTCATGTACGTTAAGTTGATTCGAGTTTAACTTGTTCATTCTCTATTAAGAAGAATTATTATTTTATGACCTTATACTTCACTTATCATGCTCCAATTACCTTGTTTAAGCTAGAATGACCCGCGTATTTTAAGTATTCGGATCAGACCGAGTTGTTACAGGTTAGTCACTTTCATTAGATTATCGTTTTGCTTGCTTTCGCTATAGACTGTACGGTTTTCTTTTTGTTTTAGTGCATATGTCTTGTAGTCGTTTTTTTGTACACTTTGATGTATATATTCTTTTATGGGAACTCGTTTCTATATATGGTTTGCAACGAACTGGGATTTTCGACTCCAAAAATCAACATACAACTGCCATGTTGACTATTCAGACATCGGAAATACCTGATTCATTAATAGAAAGAAGTTAGAGGGTGAGAATAGATAATATAGAAAATTAGAATAGAAGAAGAAGATCACCACAGAACAGATTCAGAGTAATATGAATCTCACAGCGGAATGAATAAATACAATATATAACATAACTTTGCAATAAAACAGTATATATGTATAGAATAACATTACCAGAGTACAACACTTATACACAGCGGAAATAACAATAGCTATATAATCCTGAAGCCTCCTGCTTCAAGCTCCTTCAAGTATATCTGTAAAGACCAGAACTACTTGACCGCCCGTATAAATTTGGGCACCCAAGAGTTTAGGGAAAACAAAACAAAATAAACTCTGGGTCAGTCATGGGACTGGTGTGAGTAAACTCAAATCATCGGTTTAACTTTTCAAAATCCTTTTCAAAGAAAAGATAATCGTAAGACAGATCAACACATAAACACAGAAGGTTTTTACCTTACGATAACCCGAAACAGTTTTGAAAATCGATACTTTCCTTATATTATAATAATGTCTAATCAAAAGTAATTAGAATCTAGCAGAACGCTTGCATCTCATGTTCCACATATATAGTATACAAACAAAAATCGAGGGATCTTATTAGAGATTGGGTTCCGACTTTGACAAGGTATGGGACCACCTACCGATAGTGTATCTCTAGAGGCAAATACACTGGGTTCAACAAGGACATCTTACAACCGGGCCCTCATATGAACGACCACTCATTTCTCTTGAGTGCATCGAATGTATATCATCAACGGATGGGAGCTACCCACCGTTTCCCAAAAAGTGACAGCATCTGTAACGACCCAGAAAATCTGAACCAATTTAAAAATTTTAAATTGGCTAAAATAATGGATTTTAAATATTTAAAATAAATATTTTAAATAATGGCGATGAAAACTGAGTTTGAATCAACAATTGAAAACGAATATAATTAATTATAATTATAAACAAGGCCTGAAATGGCGTGGCAGTTTCAAAATTTGAATTCAAACTTTGTCGGACTGTACCGGGTGCAAAACAATCCGGATTTTAGTGAAACCAAAAACATTAGGATCTAATTGATGATATCTTTCTAACGAATCTGACCAATCGAAATTTGATAGCGGGAATCAAAAGATATGTCCAGTTGAAAATTCTGAATAGTCGCTATGGAATTCAAGCCCTTAAAAATGGACATTTTGCAAATGACCTCGGATTTCGACGAAACCACTTTTGTTGGATCCGCAGTGTCAAGTTATTGTTAGGTTTCAAATTTCATAATTTTTCGAATCAATATGTGAGCGTGGCAAAAGAAAACGCGTTTGACCAGTTTCTGTTGATTTTAATCGACTGGAAATTGGCCATTTTGCAAACGGTCTCAGAATTCGACGAAACTAGTTTTGTTAGGACCGTATCATCAATACGAAGCTAGAAAATATTTTTTCTGGAATTTTTCTAGTTAGTATGTGACCCCGATAATTTGAAAAGTACGTTTAAAATTCAATATAGTAATTTAGATGTAAATTCAACGGAAACTGAGTGTAACTATCGAATCAGCTTAAGATACATATCCCATTGTGTTCGGAATGGGGGTAAAACGCTATGGACGACAGGCGGTGGGCCTCGTTTCGAGGTCGTGGGTAAAAGTCAACTTTATGCAATTAATTTAATTAATAAAAAAATATATAAAATCATATCTCCCTCCCTTTATCCTTCTTTCTGGCCCCTCCCCCGATTTCATTAATCAGAAAACAAAAAAAAAAGGCGCTCGAGCCCTTCCAGGATCGCCGACACCCATCGCGGCGACGCCACCACCCACGAGCCCACCCCTCCGATCGTCTTCCCCCTCTCTCCTTCTCCCCCGTTCACCTCTCCTCCCTGTTCGAACCAAAATCGAGACGCCACCACCGAAGACCGTCGTGCCCTAGCCCCCCACGGCCGACCGCACCACCACTCCGCCGCCTCAGCCCACATCCCGACGCCTGACGACCCCCCCCCCCCTTTGCAGATACAGTAAGTATTTTATTTTATTTTAATTTTAATTCTGTAAATTTCGTTTTTTTATTTCTGTAAAAACTGATTTTTTGTAAAAGAATTTAAAACTGATTTTTTGAAAAAGAATTTAAAACTGATTTTTTGAAAAAGAATTTAAAACTGATTTTTTGAAAAAGGATTTAGAATACTGATTTTTTTAAAGGATTTAAAACTGACCTTTTGAAAAGAATACTGATTTTCGAAAGAGTTTAAAACTGATTTTATTTTAAACTTTAAAAGGAAAAAGGTTTAAACTTTAAATAGAAAAAGGTTTAAACTTTAAATAGAAAAAGATTTGAACTTTAAATAGAAAAAGATTTGAACTTGGATAATAAAGATCGTATTTTTAAATATAGAAAAGACGGAATTTTTATTAAGTAGAAGAAGTGAGATATGATTTTTATATTTTTAAAGTAATAAAAATATAATCTTTACATCATAGGAATATTAAAAATATAATCTTTATTTTTGAAATGGCGGAATTTATATTTTTGAAATTCGATTTTTTATATATTGAATAACATAGTAAAAATTCGATTTTTAAATATGTAGAGAATACGGGCAACGAAAGCGACGAAAGGCGAGATTGGCGAAGATTTCTAAAAAGGAAGAGTCGTAGTATTGGATAGCTATTGGTGAGATTTCTAATTTAAAAATTATAAATGTGTGAGAATTTCTCACTCTTCAATTTCTTTTTCTATATATATATATATATATATATATATATGTTGAAATAAAAGTGAATTGCTATATATAAATATATATATATATATATACGCCCCTCGTCCACAAACCATGGACGATATTTATTGATTGAAATTGTTGTGGAAATTGATTGATAGCGAATGATTGTTTGGGATTGTTTGTGATTGATATTGGTTGATTGTGGTTGAAAAATACCCATTTGTGGTTGAGAAATATTTGGTTGAAACCACATAGGATTAGTTTGTGGAAATGAAATAAATATATACATGCCGCCTGCGTGCGAACTAGATGCATGATCCCCATTGTCAAAAACCGCGAGGTTTTAAGGTAGAGCGAGGAGCCGTACTAGGGACGGTCCCGGTTTTAACTACCCTGCCGTTATGCTGCCGAAATTTTGAATAATATTCGTGTGTTTGAATTATTTTCATATGCTTAAACTATATTTATTCATTGAATAGAAAACCTTCATGTGTTGAATTGATATTCATTCGTTGATTAGAAATTCATGTGTTGAATGGTATTCATATTTTGAAATAAATTGTTTGATAATAAAAATCACATTTTTATCTATATATAGAAACTATAGAAAACATTCATGTGTTGAATTGATATTCATTCGTTGATTAGAAATTCATGTGTTGAATGGTATTCATATTTTGAAATAAATTGTTTGATAATAAAAATCACATTTTTATCTATATATAGAAACTATAGAAAACATTCATGTGTTGAATTGATATTCATTCGTTGATTAGAAATTCATGTGTTGAATGGTATTCATATTTTGAAATAAATTGTTTGATAATAAAAATCACATTTTTTATCTATATATAAAAACTATAGAAAACATTCATGTGTTGAATTGATATTCATTCGTTGATTAGAAATTCATGTGTTGAATGGTATTCATATTTTGAAATAAATTGTTTTATGATAAAATCCTATTTTTGTCACCTATATGAACTATATAGAAAAATAGTGTTTTGAAATGAATTGTTTTACAATAAAAATCACATTTTTATTGTATGCATAAATCGTTGAAATGTGAAGTGTTAAAAATAGCCACTTGTTCAAAATAAACATATATGAGTTGAAATATTCATTAATTAGCTAATGAAATGATTTGCACCTATTTATGTAACTATTAGAATGAATGGTGTTTTTAAACCAAATAGAAATCAAATATGAAGTTGAATAGAAAATGATAAATGATAAGAACTGTATATATATGTACATGCATATTCATTGAACAGGTTATAGCAAAGGGGCTAGAGAAGAGGAATAAAATTTTGTGCCCGACAAATAGGTACACATTTACTGCTTTGTTTGGGTGATGATTTTATGAGCCTGTTGGCTAGCCGCTTGGCTTTTTCCTTTTCTTTTTGAGATTAGAAGGACCGGGAAAGCTATTTGCGATTTCCCGATGCTCCCGGTGCAGGGGAGGTTATGGCGAAATTTTCCAAAATTTTAAGGTGTTAGAAAAATATTTGAAGTAAAAACGATATGGAAATCATTGAATGAACTATATTTATATAACTATATAGATATAAATAAAATTAAAACGAAACGAGGCCGTGCAGTTCGTATTTTGAAACCGTGATTTCAAACAACTAGTACGGGGAATCCGACCATTGGATTTTCCCGAAACCTCAACCGTCGGGTTCGCCTTGGAATAATCTTTCCAACGGCACCAACCTTGTAAGAATCCAACGGTTGGATTGTCTGGAATGTTTAATTCAAATCTGAAGAAAAACAGCGCCAGAAGCGATTATATTTATATATATATATAAATATAATTATATATTTAATCGAATAACGACGCTGCAGTTCGTATTTTGAAATCGAAATTTCAAACGATTGTACCGGGAGATCCGACCGTCGGATTTTCCCGAAACTGGAACCGTTGGATTCGTTTTGAAAAGACCTTTCTAATGATGTAAATTTTGCGAAGATCCAACGGTCAGATTTTCATATATGTGTAAATCAAATCCGAAGAAAAACAACGCCACGGCCGCGTTATGGCCCGAAGCGTCGTTTTGAATAAATTAGCTATTTTAAAATAAATAAAAATAGCGATAAATCGTTATAAAATATTGGAAATGTTATGGAATGGAAATAAACTGAATTTGCTTGATTTATGTGATATTTGATGGTTGAATGTGTTTGGCGTGAAAATTACATTAAAGAACAAAATTGGTGTTGTCGAATAATTTAACCATTGAAATAAATTGAATTGAAATTCTAAATATACGTGAATTATTTGAGAAGGCCGAGTTAATTCTCATTTCAAATAATTGACCGATGGTTGAAAGTCGAAGATAAAGACGGTGGTCGAAGACCGAAGATCTTCACCTCGTTTGGATGGTAACCGAGGTCCTGATTGGGAGGCATCCCGAAATATGGATTATGAGTGGTGATCGTTCAGACGTACGTGGTGATCGATGGGTTTGCGAGGTATTTAGTGCCTCCGGTTTCGTTCAGACCCAGAACGGACTTGTAAATGGACTGTGTGTCCGACATTGGAATTTGTTCTGTGTGATTGATAGCCATCAGTTGCACGGTGTGAATTGCCTGTGTGGCATGCTAAAATGCAGTGATCAGGGCTTCTGTTGAAAAGCAGAGTCTTGTGGTGATGATCAAAGCACAGCCTGTGTGGCGTAGCTTTGTGTATAACGTAAATTCGCGAGCCTCACACCCCGGTATGAACCTAAAACGGGAGGAAGGACCTCAGGGAGGACATGCGTTTCTTTCTAGCTAGGGTGGTGTCAGTGACCTACCAGCCCTGACAATTATATACTTTTCACCTATGTGGTTGTTGCTGTTGCGAGGCGCCTCGGTTAGATCGGGCAATTCGGGTCCGATGGAGTCATTCGTTGGCTCATTTACACCCCAAAGGGTGGGGAAACGTAGTGTTCAGGCATTTTTAATCCACGTCGGTGGACCGGCCCTGTCGCTCCAAGGGTCGATGCGTTCTGATCCTGAGACACGGGCTAGAGCGTCTCGAATTCGGTAAGGACTATCTTTTGCCTTGGTTCATGACGGAAATCCAATTTCCAAATACGTGGCTGTGCGGTTTTGATTGTATACCTATATATGGCGACATAGTGGTATGGGGCATTAATGCCGTCTATGATTGATAGTTATGATTTGAAATTGTTTCAAAACATATAAACACTAGCAATAATATCAAATGCCGTTGTTTTATTCGTATCAAGCATATTTTGGCCGTTATAAGGTAAAAACTCTATCCTCCGGTTTGCGTTGCATTGTGTGATGGGAACTGAGTCTTATAACGGCTTCATTTTTATAAAAAGCATAGCGATGTTTAAAAGAAAGATTTGTTTTAAAGCACTGGCAATCCAATGGAGTAAACCCGTTCCACGAAAGTGGCGTGGTCCTGTGATTGGCCAAACAATATATGTGTTGAGTAGATTTCTCATACCAGTCCCATGACTGACTCGTAGTTTGTTTCACTTTCAAACTCGGGTGCCCCTTTTTCTACACGGGCAGCCTTGTATTCAGGTTTAGCTGGTTCTTTCTGGATAGCTGGAGCTGAAGATGGATTCTATCATTTATTTCTTTTTATGCTGTTCAGCTCCTATTGTACATATTTTGTTTGTTTTCCGCTGTAGACATTTATGTATAGCTGAACTGTATTTGTACTAAGTAAGATCCTGTATACTGTGTAACTCTGATGATTACTTTTATCCAGTATATTTTATTGTTCATTATTTGGTGTATTTATTTAATTTTGTCCTGCTATTATCTGTTTCTGTGTTATATTCCTAAGATAACCCTTGTTTCCGTGAGAACGGGATTTCGGGTCGTCTCAACGTGGTATCAGAGCGAGGTTAAGCTTAGTTCTGGAATATAACATGTGAACGAACTCGTCAGAAATAGAACCAGTAGTGTTCTAGGACGGGTAACTCTATACAGATAGGATCAGTAATATCCTAGTATGAGTAAAGCAGAATGAAATTACACCTTGATAGACACATTTACATTCGAAGTATGTGTTTCTATATTTTAAAATACCTTTTCTGTGACCTGACACTTGATCTGCCATTTGCAGAAGTACTAGAAAAATGAGTGTCAGAAGCAGAAGGAATGCAGAACCGGATATTGAGGCCCTATTAATCAAATATCGAAATATGGGTGGAATACCGTTCTCTGGTGAAGAATCTATTATGAAGACACAAGCTTGGATTCGTTCGGCTGAGAAAATCTTCGAAGCATTAAAGCTTTGGGATGACCAGAAAAGATTACTGGCCTCCTGGGCATTTAAAGATGAAGCTTTGTTCTGGTGGGATTCGGTTATAGAGAATAATCCAGAAGGTGATATCACCTAGGATAGATTCAAAGTGATTTTCTTAGAAAGATTTACTCCTCCCGAAGCAACTGAGCGATTATGCGACGAATTTTCTTATCTGATACAAGGAGACATGACCATTCCCGAATATCATAAGAAATTCAATGAACTTTCTCACTTTGCTCCTCATCTAATTCAAAATCCGAAGAGGAAAAATATGAGATTTATTCACGGACTTCAAAGGAAATACCAGAATAAAGTACTGGGGCATGTGAAGCTTCCTTTTTCTGAAATGATATATATGGCCTATCAGTATGAGGATCTCCATAAGAAAGGAATGTTATGCGACGAAGAAGAAGTCAGTTCTAGTGACAAAACAGAGTCAGAAACTGATATTCCTGAAACCAGTACGAGGTCAGAGGTCGATAAGAAGCCCAGTGCCAAGAGAAAAAGGGCCAGAGCTGAGAAAGAACCCGTAACGACCACCGTATGCAGTAACTGCCATCAGAAAGGGCATTTGTCGATAAAATGTGGACCCTTGAAAAAACGAAGAAAGAATAAATTTAAATCCAAAGACAAGTTCCTAGAGAATAGAAAGTGCGTTCAATGTCGTCGGACTGGCCATCTTGAAAAGGATTGCAAGCAATTTAAGAAGTCCATAGCAGCGCAAGTAAATGAAGTGGTAGAAGTACCCGCATCCTCGTCTGTTCAGGAAAGATCTGATGTTTTAGAAGGCACGCTCAATGCCAAAAACATTCCAGTAAAAGTACTGTTTGACACAGGTGCGTCACGAAGCTTTATTGCAAAGAGTGCAGTCAAGAAACTGGATTTGAATTTGAAGAAGCTCAAAGAGCCAATGACTGTCCAAAATCCAGTGGGAGGTTCCATCAATCTCAGTTGGATTTGTGTAGTACCTGTCTCTTTTTCTTGCTATAAATTCCCTATTATCTCTATCATCATGAATTTTAATGAATTCGATCTCATTCTGGGATTGGATTGGTTAACTAGATATGAAGCTGAAGTTAAATGCGCCGAGAGAGTGGTTAAAGCAAAGGCCCAATCGGGGAATTATATAACCATACCATGTGAAGGCCCGACTTCAAATAGAAAAGATTTCTGGTCAGCTCTCGATGTTTCTCCAGCTCAAATAGAAAATATCCCTGAGGTCACAGAGAATATTCCTGACCTCATCAAAGATATTCCTGTCGTCAAAAACTATGCGGATGTGTTCGAAGAAGTTGTTCGCTTACCTCCGCAGAGAGAAATAGATTTCAAAATTGCTTTAATTCCCAATGCAAGGTCGGTAGTTCACGCTATTCGAAGAATGTCCTTGAAAGAGAAGGAGGAATTGGACAACCAAACACGACAGCTCGTATGGAAGGGTCTGATCAGGCCTAGTTTCTCTGATTGGGGTGCAGCAGTGGTGTTTGTCCCAAAATCTGACGGTACTCTACGTCTATGTGTGGATTATCGTGATCTGAACAAACAGACAATAAAGAACAAGTATCCATTGCCACGGATTGATGATTTGTTGGATCGATTAAATGGAGCACAAGTATTTTCACGAATGGACCTAGCTACAGGCTTCCATCAACTTCGAATTGCCGAAGAGTGTGTTCCAATGACAGCGTTCAGAGGCCCCGACTTATTCTACGAGTGGTTAGTAATGTCATTCGGCTTATGTAACGCTCCAGCTTATTTCGTCGATCTGATGAACAGAGTATTCAGAGGAGTATTGAATAAATTTGTTCTGGTTTTTATTGATGATATTCTAATCTTCTCTAAATCAAAGGCCGAACATGAACAGCATCTGGAACAGGTTCTAGAAATTCTGAGACGGAATGTGTTAAAAGCCAAATTTTCCAAATGTATCTTCTGGCAAGATGAAGTAAAATTTCTGGGCCACGTTGTATCGAAAGAAGGAATTGCTGTGGATCCAAGCAAAATCATGGCTATTCAAAATTGGAAACAGCCCAGCACCCCCACTGAAGTCCGCAGTTTTCTCGGATTGGCTAGCTATTATCGGAAGTTCGTTAAAGACTTTTCGAAGATATCTGGTCACTTAACGAAGCTTACAAAGAAGCATTCTAAATTCAAATGGACTTCAGAAAGTGAGGAGGCTTTCGAAGAGCTAAAGCTAAGATTAACGACAGCTCCAGTGTTAACCATCATCGATGGCAACCAAGATCTAAAAGTCTGGACTGATGCGTCTAGAGAAGGCCTTGGAGCAGTGTTAATGCAAAGAGGCCAAGTAATTGCTTATGCTAGCCGTCAACTTAAGCCACACGAGAAAAACTATGTAACTCATGATCTTGAGTTATTGGCTATCATATTCTCTTTGAAAATCTGGAGACACTATCTTCTGGGCGAGAGATTTGAACTGTTTACAGATCACCAGTCGTTAAAGTATCTGTTCACTCAGAAGGACTTAAATTTGAGGCAGCAACGTTGGCTGGAGTTTCTTGCAGCATATGACTTTGAAATTATATATACTCCCGGGAAAGCCAATGTCG